>JAHTLZ010000010.1:46844204-46871498 GCA_023846285.1 Phrynocephalus versicolor
GAAAAGAAAAGAAAAGAAAAGAAAAGAAAAGAAAAGAAAAGAAAAGACAAAAAATGTGGCACCTTAAAGACTACCTTTCCTATTTTAATGTACCGGTAACGTTTTGTGGACGTGTCCACTTCTTTGGACATATAGCAGCAGAATGATGTCTGCAGTATAATATGTAACGGAATATACATTTCATACCAAATATTCATTGGCTGTTGTGTGTAGGTTTATTTGCATGCAAGCTCTGTTGTAAATTCCTATATATTTGGCATGAAACGTATATTCCATTGCAGACCAGGGTGACAAGAGGTCAAAGCTGATTATAAGATGGAGAACTTGCACTAGCTGTATTCAGACTGATGAAGCTGTTTGGATGAGCAGCGAAACGTTTCTATCACTCAAAAAAGAAGTCCAGTAGCCATGACTCAACTTCCAGATAAACTCACCTGGATGACTGAGAATCTTCACAGACATTGCATATTATCTTGCACACCTCATTCTGCTGCTATATGTCTGCTATATGTCTGAAGAAGTGGACATGTCCACAAAATATTACTTTAAAATATTAAAGTTACTCTTTAAGATGCCACATTTTTTGTCTTTTGTTTTTCTTTGATTTTTGTCTGGAATTCTTGCACAGACTTACATGGCTACCTCTTCCAAAACACAGTCAGCAGTGGAAATGCCAGGCCGGCCTGTGGAAATGCAGGTGAGCCGTTTCCTGCCACTCACTCCAGGCCTTTCTCATCTTATTTTTAGACCAAGGCAGGATGTGATACTGATCAAGCAGAGACGGTTGTCAGCCTTTTAAATGGCGAACCAAAAGCCCACTCTTGCCCTGCTTATCTCCACCTTTTAAACCCGGCTGGGCCCAGAATGGCAGGCCACCTTGTTGTGCCGAAAGTGTGCCGTTTTGCTCTGCGTTCAGTGTCACTTTCGTCATGAAAGCCAAATGCCGTTCTGAGCCTTTCAAGGTGATAATGCTACACATGTCCCGGGAGACAGGCTCGGCAGCCATCAGAGCACACCAGCCTCTACAGATAGGCTCGTGGGGGTATCTCTTTTTAGAATGAGATGAAAGCCTTTCCCTTTCCTTCTCTTTTTAGCCCTATCGCTAGCAAGGATGTTTTAACCTGATCCTCTGAGGAGCCTGGTCTTTCCATGCCCCAAAAACTCTGTGGCCCCCACATTCTAATCCAAACTGAGAGGAGAAAATAAGGGAATTGCCAAAAAAGGAGGGAACTGATGCATGTAATCCAATAGGGTTAGTTGTTGGGGTTGGTAGAATGTCACCAGCAGCTGGGTGAGGTGCGGGGGGAAATCAACCATGAAATGGCAATTAATAATTAGAGGTAGGCATTTTGTACTCGTATTCATATCCAGATGATGCAAATACAAACCATGGCACCACAGGTGCTGCAGAGGCCCAGGAACCCGCCACACCCCCCAAACTGGGTCGGAGACTAACCAGACTTAGCACAAAATAAGACTGTGATGTCATTGGACCTGTGCTAATTGTGGACAGTGGCCTGCCAGCTCTTTACCACCTCCCTGCACAGCTGACCACTTCACTACAAAGCAGGACAGAGAGTCTCCTGGCTCAGCTACAGATTGGCCAGTTGCATTGGGAGGCGGGAAAGAGCCTACCGACATCCATTATTGGTGCTGATCTGGTGACAGCATAGCCTCACGCTGTTCTAAGACCAGTAAGTTTTCCAGAGGGGATGGAAGAGCCATGGTTTGGTTCATTAAGGTTCCCCCAAGACTCCTTGTAGGCTCTGTTGATAAAGTGATACATTTATCACAACATAAATATTTGTGGGCCCAGTCTTTCAGGAGAATTTCATTTAGTTCATTTTGTTAAGAGCACAGTAAAGTTCACACTAGTTGTCACATCTCTGACTGGACAAATTTAGATTTAAAAAAAAAAAGTGTGAGAACTTGAAACTGACAGGTTTGTCCATAGTTGCAGCTTCCTAGCAAAGGGTCCCCTCTTAATCATGCATCCTCTTTTGCAACATCGGATTGCTACAAATCAGTGCAGCAACAAGACAACCTACCATTTCTACACTTCCCAACACATCTT
Organism: Phrynocephalus versicolor; assembly: GCA_023846285.1. Lineage (NCBI taxonomy): Eukaryota > Metazoa > Chordata > Lepidosauria > Squamata > Agamidae > Phrynocephalus > Phrynocephalus versicolor. The sequence continues at coordinate 46,846,279 of JAHTLZ010000010.1, forward strand.
CCCATTCCTGTGTGTTGGAGAATATGCTTGGCTGACCACATCCAGAACTACTCTCCATGCTGTCCTTGTTATCACTCCCTGCACTGCAAGCACCGCTAAATTCTTATATTTTCGCACATTTAAGTGCAAAAGACATTCCTTAACAAAAATCCTCCGTCTTCTGAGAACACTACATCTTTGGCTTCCATACACAGAGAAATCTCCAGTGAGACTTATCCTTTGTGTATTCCTGTTTGTTTGTCACAGTTATATCTCCCCTTTCCTCTGGTGAGTTCGATTCAGGACTCTATGCACAGGTCTCCTCCTCTCTACTTCATTCTCACACTGTTTTGTGAGGTAAGTCAGGCTGAAAGAGCATTTCCGGCCTAAGTTCACCCAATGAACAGCATGACAAAGTGGGCACTTCACCCCAGAATGCTCAAGTCCCACAACAACACACTGACCATTGTACAGCACCAGCAGTTGTGATGACTAACTCTCATTTGTTCCTCTCTATCACCTCCAGGATACTGGATGAGCACTGGATTTGGCCCTATGTAGCTAGCAAGGAAGTTAGCCTAGATGCCCTAAGCACATCTGATCAAGCCTGATTTTAGAAGCTAACCAGGGTCAGCCCTGGTTAGTACTTGGATGGGAGACTACCAGGCAATACCAAGTGCTGTAGGTGCCTGGAGCAGGAACTGGCAAGCCATTCCAGTATTCCTGCCAATAAAACTCCATGGACATGGAGTCATGGAGAGTCGGCCACAACTGTAACAACACAACACACACACAACTAGCAAGGACATACCTTTGTATTACCCAGGTTTCTGTCTAATGGGTGGATCCTTTAACCATGAGACAGGAATAGTATTTATTTATTTATTTATTAGCTTTTTATACCATCCCTCTGCCAGCAAAGTTCACTCAGGGCAGTTAACAACAAAGTAAAACAAAATGAAAATACATAATGAGGACGTCTAAAAAATGGAAGTAAAAATAAAGATGAGACAACTTTAACATATAAACAATATCCAAGACATTTAAAACTAATGTAACAGCGCTAAAAATTGCAGGCAGGCAAAATGGATCAGAAAATGTTAACTGAATGGGTAAATGCTGGAGTTATGTTTTGTTCTGGGGAAATGCCTGATTAAACAACAAGGTAGAAGATTATTTTACAGGTACAGGGCAATTGCTTCATAAAATTTATTTATTTATTTATTTATTTGGTGCAGGACTGTAGATGGCTTGTCTTCTGTTCTTAGTGGCACTTTTCCTTCCTTTGGAAGGGATCAATACAACTTTGGTTCCTTCCAAGTCACATCCAGCACTAATCCTAAAACGAAAGAGCTGTGAGTATCAGGGACACTTAAGACAAAGTCTGAGGGGGATGGGGAATTGCATTTTCCTAGTTCAAAGGTTGTGAAGTGTTTTGTATTCACAAATGTCCCTTCTAGACAGAAAGAAAAATAAATAAGGGCCTCTGTAAGAATAAGCAAGATAAATCTATGATAGCTTAGATGACAGCGCTCCCTCTTGCCTCCCACCCCGTATTGGAATGAAGATGGAGTTAGAGTAAGTGCACCAACATTTATACTGAAAATAACCAGTGGGGAGCAATAGAGAAAAACATAATAAAATGCAAGGGGTCCTCTCAGCTTCTCCTGGTTTTTGGTAAATGACCACTCATATATTGTTGTTCTGGGAATACTTGTGTCTAAATGTGTTTCTGTCTTCTTCAGGGAAACATATATTTTTAAATTTATTTGATCTTTTTTCTTCTACAATGGAGGACCTGTGGCGAGGGTATCTCCATGTTCTCCTGCAGCAGACAAGCATGCATTGAAGCCAGTTCTGGGGGTTTCTGAGTAGAAAAACTAAGTTTTATTGTGTTTTGTTCTGACTTGGCTTATTAAAACTATAAATATATGGTTCCCTCTTACCATGATGATAGCTCCTGATTCATAACTATAAGCTCATTCTTCTAGGGCAGTGATGGACATGGTGCCCAAACTGCAATTCCAAGCTCCTGCATTTGTCCATCAAACACGCAAGGCTCAGTCTCAGTAAGGATTCATTCTATGCCAGCACAAGCTCTCCCATTCCTTGAGGTGGGAGACTAGTCATGACTGCCTTGGCTCCTGTTGTGCATCCCTTCTGTTGACACTGCCAGGAACAGGGAGAGCGAGAAAGGAGAGGGCAGTGGTGGTGGTGACAGCAGCAACCACCATGGTGTTGTTTAGAATCACTGCTGGCTGCCTCATTTTCTTTGGAGCACGGTGACTCTGGGGCTAGGCTGACTCCCTAGGACCTTGGCCTTCTGAGCCTAGGGCAGTGATGGCGAACCTTTTAGAGACTGAGTGCCCAAACTGTGATTCAAAACCCACTAATTTTTCGCAAAGTGCCAATAAAGCCATTTAACCTGAATACAGGTGGCTGTGAAGGGGCCATGCCGGGTGCCCACAGAAAGGGCTCCAAGTGCCACCTTTGGCACTTGTGCCACAGGTTCGTCAACACTGGCCTAGGCTTTCTGTCTCAGAACTAGGATTTCTATCGTCACCCACTATGACTTGACCCCCAAAGATCCACCCTTTTAACGAAACAGTTGGCCTCGTGGTGGCCATGCGTCAAAAACATGCCAGGCAGCCATCAGTGATTCAAAAGAACCTGCTGCCACCACCACTGCCAAGCATGATCATAAGCTTCCTTGCTTTCCTTCCTCTTTATGGGATCCTGCACAGCAGAGACAGTGGGAACCATGGCTGGGGTGGTGAAGTGACACCTTAGCACTGATCCAAATCTTCCACTTCCTGATGCATATGTTTGGCTAAATCATCATCATCATCATCATCATCATCATCATCATCATCATCATAATCATCATCATCATCATCATCATCACACTGAAGAGCTGGAAGGGGCCCTATGGATCATTGAGTCCAATCCAGGCCAAGGAGGTAAAATGGGAATTGAACTCCCAACGTCTGACTTAAACTACTGGCCTAACCCTGTATTCATTGATAATTTTTTTTCAATGAAATGATAGGCTCAAAGGTGATGACAAAGGTGCTTTCCCCATAATGGGCTATTAGATACTGGTCTGTAATTTAGTATTGTGTGGTTCCAAGAGGGCTTCTTAAACTGGAGTCTAACTATTGCTCCTTTTAAGGGTGATAGGATCCTTCCCTGTTGCAAGGAGACCTTCGCCACACCTCCTGCCACTTCCTCAAGAGTCCGGACCACGTCATCAGGCAGCAGAAGCTGAAACTTGTCCATTAACACAGGGCAAGTAGGGGCCACAGTTCCATTCACAGGATGTGAATCAACCACAGCATCCAAGTTACAGCAGATCTGAGGAATTTTGCCTGCAAAGTGTTGTGGAAATTCTTCACAATGAGTTCCAGGGTGGTCTGGATTATTATCCTGGGGCCCAGCATATCGTAGCCCCTTGACCAGTTCCCTTGGGCAGTTCTGTGAGGATACAATGGTGGCAGAGAGGAACAAATTCTTTGTTACTTCCATTGCCCTGGAATCGGCCTTCCAAAGGACCCTAGCTCTTTTTTTTCCCTCAGATGCTATGCCCAGTAACCCTGCACAGGTGAGAAATCTAGATGCTTAAGAAAGCTTTATCCATCAATATACAGTGTAATATTACAGTGTGGTCTGGTGAGAAATAAATACTGCTTGCTGGCACATCACAAAGAAGCAAGATTCACTGGAAAAAGAAAATAGTGCTGGGAAAAATGAGAGACAACAGGAAGAGATGGAAACCAAATAGGAGATGGATTTATGCCATTCAAGAAGTCACAGCCTTGGGTTTGCACAATCTGAGCAGAACTGTCAATGTCAGAACTTTTAGGAGGTCACTAATGTATAGGGTCACCAAGGATTCGAACTGATGACACATCATCATCATAATAAAAGCAGATGCACCTTTGTATTGTTCCCAGGCAGCAGCATCACTGGAATGTGCAAGAATTCTGAAGCTATAGTCTGAATGCATAAAGATGCACAGATGAAATTCTCGACTCTTGCATATCACTGTGCAGAGGATGCTGGTCTCACTTTGAACAACACCATCAGTACCTGGAGAGAAGTAAGCATTGTACCACCTCCTGTGCCTGGGAGTATAGCCTTGGATACAGGAAATGGATTGCATACCAAGGGCCAAGTCTCAAATAAAATCACCTTACTGTCATTAGAGACCCGCAATGGTGACACACAAAGCCATCTGACAGTCTATAAAATTTATCTTCTGTTCCATGCTAAGGCTGTTACAAACTGGATACTTGGGTTTTCATCATGCCCCTCTAAATCCTCTTTGTATGTTCTCAAACTTATTTGTCTTTTTTCTCATGCTCCGGTTTATATTAGATTTCTGGTGACTCCTCTCCCAAAAAACAAGGGTCCTATATTTTGTTTCCTTTGGGGACACATGTGTCCACCTAGGTATGTCGCTAATCCCTTGGACAGATGGAAAACGTTTCTCCAAAAGCATTCCAATAGGAACAATAGAGAGAGTTAATGCATAAAATTCCCAGCCAAGTAAATGTTACATTTTACTGAAAATCCATCACTGCTGGGGCCAAAGAAAGTCGCTCTACTTTTCCTTTTTCCTCCCCCCACCCCCTTGGTACAGCCAAAAGCCAGCAGACATTAACAATCCTTCCTCCATCCGCCCACAATCTTCCATCCTGACATATTGGTTATTTTTCAAGTGTCGCCGTAACAATAACCAGACGTGTGTATTTCTCATTGAAATATTGGAATGTGGCTCCTCCTTGAGAGATACCTTGTCTGGGACTCAAAAGGGGAAGAAAGTTCCTCTAAATAAACAGAACTGCTTAACTTTTGGCATGAACTCTGCACACTCCAGACATGCTACACTTTGTCCCATTTGTGGGTTTGCCTGGATGCCAGATGTGGCTGGCAGCAAGGAGTTGTCTGAGTCCCTTCACTTCCAAAGGCCCAAGAAATGGCAATACCACCCCTCATAAGAACAAAAGAACATCAGAAGAGCCGTGCTGGATCAGGCCAAAGGCCCATCTGGTCCAGTTTCCTGTATCTCACAGTGGCCCCACCAAATGCATCTGGGAGCACACGAGACAAGATATCTGTCTCCTGATGCCGCTTCCCTGCATCTGGCCCTTCAAGTACCCTGTTTTTAAGCCTGGAGAATACACATCTCCATTGTGGTTTATAACCTGCGATGGAATTTTCCTCCAGGTATCTGTCTAATCCCCTTTTGAAGGCATACAGGCCAAATGCCATCACCATATCCTGTGGCAGGGAGTTCCACAGACTAACAACATGTCGGGTAAATAAGTATTTTCTTTTGTCTGTTCTCACTCTCCCAACCCTCAATTTGAGTGGATGTCCCCTAGTTCTGGTATTTTGTGTGAGAGAGAAGAGTGTCCCTCTATCCACTTTACTCATGCCCTGCATTATTTTGTACATTTCAATCATATCCCCCCTCAGGCGCCTTTTTTCCAGACTAAAGAGCCCCAATTGTTGTAGCCTTTCCTCATAAGGGAGGTCCCCCAGCCCAGTAATCATTTTAGTCACTCTCTTCTGCACCTTTTCCTGTTTGTCTATGGCTTTTTTGAGATGTGGTGACCAGAACTGTATGCAATAATCTAGGTGCGGCCTTACTATTGTTTTGTACAATGGCATTATAATGTTGACTGTTTTATTTTCAGTTTCCATTTTGATTATCCCTAGCATGGAATTTGCTTTCTTCACCTCTGCCACATACTGGGTAAACACCATCATTGAGCTGTCCACCAACACACCAAGATCTCTTTCCTGGTCCATCACGAATAGCTCAGAACCCATGAGTTTGAGTTTATAGATAAAGTTTAGATTTTTTGCCATGGTGGAGTATTTCCTGCAGAACAGGAACGTCTTTCTCTGAAAGATGGTTTATGTGACGGCTGTGGGGTTTCCACTGGTCTAATTGGCACACTTTGGATTATTACTGTAGCTCTTGTATCAAACAGTTCTTCTTAACAGGCAGAATAAAAAGGCTGCAAGTGGTAGGAATTTTACTTGATCTGCTCTCTGCCAGTCATGCAACTGCATCCAGTGCAGAAGTCTTGTTTCAAATACAGTGGAAACTTATCTGTTACCCATTGGTAGGCCCTCCAGTAACGATTCAATTCCTGTTACCAGTGACCATTTGTCATGCTACATGGAGTCTACCCAGAATCACAGTGTGGCTTTCGAACCAACAGGTCCACTACTGATATGGTATTTTCCCTTAGGCAGTTGCAGGAGAAATGCAGGGAACAAGGGCCATTACTTCACGAACCTCTCGCTGCGCAGCGAGCCGTAATTTCCGTGTGAATGGATCGCTTCAGTCCGCACGCTCCTCCTCTTTGGATTCGGCACCACCCCGACCACGCCCCCTAAACCGTGCTCCAAGCGGGGCGAGAGATTCCCCTGCCGGAGGCCGGGAATCTTCCTCGCTTTGCATCCCGCTTCGCATCCAAAGTCACGTGTGGCCAGTTAATATATATATTTATTTTTTTTAACTTACTTTTTGTCCGAAATGCCGATGCATAGATATTTCGGGTAACCCGTTCTTTTGATCTTGCCTTCTGAACACGGGGCAGGGGCAACAGAGGGGGGGCAAGCGTCCCCGGGTGACGTGAGCAGAGTCCCTCCGCTGGCAAGGGATGGCGAAGGGCTGCGCAGAGGGAGGGGGGAGGGGGGAGGGGGTGTCGGTGCCGCCGCTACAAGACACCCCCGCGCGCGCCCACCCACAGAGCGGCGGCGGGGCACACAGGGCGATGAAGCTGAGAGAAGCCTCGCCCCGCCCCGCCCCCCCCCCAAAAAACCAACCCAGCTGCTCTGCTTCAGGGAAACACAATGGCCGCCCACAAGTCCTCGGGACAACCGCAGGGGCCTTTGAGCGCCGGGCTTGACCGCTGGCTTGTGCGCCTCGACAGCCGGGTATTGATGCATCGATACGCCGTGGTATTTTTTTTAAAAAAATAAAAGAAAGCAGAAACCGGATGTTGCAAGTAAGCTTCCGAATGCGAAGGGAGCACGTGAGGTAGGAATGGATTCGAACCTAAAATTTCGCATGGTGAGGACAGAGAAAGAGGGGTGGGGGCGAAGGGAGACCACATGATCGCCTTCGCATTCAAAGCGAAGGCAATCACGCTGCGATGCGAAGAGCCCCGTGAAGTGACGGCCAAGGACAGCCACTTTTTGTAGCCTTCATAGATCTCACAAAGGCATTTGATATGGTTAGTAGGGACAGAATCTTTAAAATACTCCTCCGGGTTGGATGCCCACCCAAGCTCCTTAACATAATTAGGTCTTTTCATGAGGATATGAAGGGCAATGTAGTTTTTGATGGCCTGGTGTCAGATCCCTTTGACATCCGAAGCAGCGTGAAGCAGGGCTGTGTCCTTGCGCCAACCTTGTTTGGGATCTTCTTTGCTACCATGCTGAAGTAAGCTTTTGGAACTTCAACAGAGGGTATCTATCTCCGGACCAGATCAGATGGAAAACTCTTCAACCTCTCTAGATTGAGAGCAAAGTCTAAGGTACAGGTGAAGTGTTTACGAGATCTCCTCTTCACTGATGATGCCGCCATTATTGCTCACTCTGCTGAAGATCTCCAACAACTCATGGACCATTTTAGTAAAGCTTGCAAAGATTTTGGGCTAGAAATCAGCCTGAAAAAAACACAAATAATGGGCCAGAATGTGAACTCTCCTCCTCGCATTACAATTTCTGAAAAAGAACTGGAAGTTGTCCATGACTTTGTGTATCTTGGCTTAACTATCTCAGAAAAACTCTCACTAGAGTCTGAGCTGAATAAACGTATAGGTAAAGCAGCAACTATGTTTTCCAGACTAACAAAGAAAGTATGGCTCAATAAGAAGCTGACAGAACATACAAAGATACAGGTCTATAAACCTTGCGTACTGAACACACTTTTGTATTGCAGCGAGTCTTGGACCATCCATGCTCAACAGGAAAGAAAGCTTAATACCTTCCATATGCGCTGTCTTAGGCGAATATTCAACATTACCTGGCACGACAAAGTTCCAAATAGCATAGTCCTGAATCGAGCTGGAATCCCTAGCATGTACACTTTATTGAAACAGCGACGCCTATGCTGGCTAGGACACGTTGTGAGAATGGATGACGGACGGATCCCAAAAGATCTTCTATGTGGAGAACTAATGAAGGGAAAGCGCCCCAGAGGGAGACCACAGCTGCGGTATAAGGATATCTGTAAGAGGGACCTGAAGGCCTTGGGAATGGACCTCAACAGTTGGGAAACCCTGACCTCCGATCGCACTGTTTGGAGGCAAGAGATACAGCATGGTCTACATAAATTTGAAGAGGCATTTGTCCAACAGACAGAGGAAAAGAGGCAGGCACGGAAAGAACGAAACTCGAGGACCAGGCAGGAAACAGAATACATCTGCCCCCAGTGTGGTAGAGACTGCCATTCCCGAATTGGTCTATTTAGTCACACTAGGTGCTGTTTTTAGGATCTCTACTCCAGGCATGATACCATAGTCTTTCAAGACTGAAGGATGCCAATGAATGAATGAATGATGGAGCTGGTAAGGTTAAGAATCTGGAGGGTTACAGCCAGGTTCCCTGTGTTCCTCTTCATGAACTGCAAATATAAGTAGACATGAAACAACTATGTTGCAATGGTGTAGATAGCAAGCAAGTTAAAACTGTTCTAAGCACTTCATTTTCAAATATTGTTTAAACAAACTAGACTCACATAAAAATATTCAACAATAAGCTGAAGCCTGTGAATTAAAATTTGATACAAGTTACACTCACTCTGAAACTTGATGAATTCCCAGAGAAACAAATGATTACAATGTACTGGGCTGTAGTTTTCACAAATTTAATAGATAGAAATTAGAAATTTGAGGCTACAATGCTCTACTATGTCATGTGGGCGGAAATGTCATCAAACATGGTGGAGTTTATTTTTAGCAAGTGTGCAGAGTATTTCACTGTAGGAATACATGTCAAAGCCCTTAACCACCTGTAATGTCAATGTAATGTCCTGGTTGTGTTGTACAATTTATTTATTACATGTATGTTTACTGAGAAACTCGGGGCAGAAGGAATGGTTCCCACCTGCCTGCTTCCAGTAGTCACCTGTGCAGGCATTGTTCAGCCTAAGGCAGTGTTGGCGAAACTATGGCACGGGTGCCAGTGGTGGCACTTGGAGCCCTTTCTGTGGGCACCTGACATCACCCCTTCACAACCACTTGTATTCAGGTTAAATTGCTGTATTGGCACTTTGCAAAAAATTAGTGGGTTTTGAATCTCAGTTTGGGCACTCAGACTCTAAAAGGTTTGCCATCATTGGCCTAAGTCAAGATAACCTACTGCACCATAATAAGATTGATAAATCAGATGCCTCTGGATCCTGTCACAAGCACATAAAAAAGGGCCCCTTTGGGTCACCCCAAGAGGAATTTTCAGTCTACCATTTTGTTTGAAGAAATGACTGTGAGAGAAGCCCTAAGCAGGAAATGAGATTAGTTGCAGGAGGCTGGGCCAAATGTATTTCACACACTTTTGGTCACTAGATGGCAGGGCAATATAAAGTTGGCCAACCCAGCCTCAGACTGATCATCTCAAGAGATTGAACAGCAGATAAATGCTGAATAATTTATGTATGTAAATCTGATTTTGTTTTATTTCTTTTACAAACAAAGTATCTTCAAGTGGACATTTAGCAATTGCCTTCACCTGTTTTTTGAGGGATGTTATCAGTTGCAAAGAGGAAAGAGGAAAGAAAACCAGTGAACAATAACATGTTTGACACATTACTTATGGCAGTGTTATGTTTAGCAACAGTTGACTAAACAGACACCCTTCCATACTGTCATCTCTTTTCAGTATCTTTGACCCTGTTCTTCATTTTTACATTATTGCTTTTTATTTATTTATTTATTTATTTATTTATTTATTTATTTATTTATTTATTTATTTAGCTTGTATGCCGCCCACTACCCAAAGGTCTCTGGGCGGCTCACAATCAGAATGAACAGTTAAAACATCAAAATACAATAAAATTAGAACAATAAAACATGTAAATGCAATAAATACAATACATTAAAAACAGACCACTAAAATTGCCATCAGGGCCCACAATCATTAGTTAAAAAACTTTTGGAACAGGAAGGTTTTTACCTGGCGCCGAAATGTTAGCAACATCGGTGCCAGGCGAGTCTCATTTGGGAGGGTATTCCATAGTCTGGGGGCAGTTGCTGAAAAAGCCCTATTCCTGCAAGCCATCCCCTTCACCTCCTTAAGGGATGGCTCTTTCAGGAGGGCTCCCTGACTAGATCTTAATTGCTGGGTAGGTTCATATGGAAGGAGGCGGTCCTTCAGGTATCTAGGTCCTAAGCCGTTTAGGGCTTTATATGTCAAAACAAGCACTTTGAATTGGGCTCGGGCAGCAACTGGTAACCAGTGAAGGTTATACAGAATCGCCGTGATGTGTTCCTTGGTGGCCCTACCACTCACCAGTCGTGCCGCACGATTCTGAACCAGTTGCAATTGCCGAACCGTCTTCAGAGGCAGCCCCACGTAAAGCGCATTACAGTAATCAATACGGGATGTTACCAGTGCATGTGTAACTGTCATGAGGCTCCGTTCATCTAGGTAGGGGCGCAGCTGGTATATATTCCGCAGCTGGAGAAAGGCACCCCTGGCGACCGAGTCCACATGGGCTTCCAGAGTTAGACCGGGGTCCAGGAGCACCCCCAAGCTACGGACCCTGTCCCTTAGGGGGAGTGCAACCCCATCCAGAACAGGGAAGTGGCCCTCTAGCCTGTCTGACGAGGCACCCACTAACAGCACTTCCGTCTTGTCTGCATTGAGTTTCAATTTATTAACCCTCATCCAGTCCATTATCTGGTCCAGACACGAGTTCAGAACAGAAACTGCCTCATCTGGATTGGTGGAGAATGAGAGGTAGAGCTGAGTATCATCAGCATATTGCTGACTCCTCAGCCCAAACCTCCTGATGACCTCTCCCAGCGGTTCCATGTAGATGTTAAACAGCATGGGGGATAGTATTGAGCCCTGTGGAACCCCATGACGTAAACGCCATGGGGCAGAGCTACTATCCCCCAGCACCACCTTCTGGACACGGTCAGCCAGGAAGGATCGGAACCACCGCAAAGCGGTGCCTCCAACTCCCGACCTGGCCAGCCTATCCAGAAGGACACCATGGTCGATGGTGTCAAAAGCCGCCGAGAGGTCCAGGAGTATCAACAGGGTTGCACTCCCCCTGTCTCTCTCCCGGCAAAGGTCATCGTACAGGGCGACCAAGGCAGTCTCTGTTCCAAAACTCGGCCTGAAACCAGATTGAAATGGATCCAGAAAATCCGTTTCATCCAGCAGCGCCTGGAGCTGTCCGGCCACCACCCGCTCCAACACCTTGCCCAAATAAGGGAGGTTCGCTACTGGTCGGTAGTTGACCACCAGTCCTGGATCCAGGTTAGGTTTTTTTTAGGAGTGGTCTAATTACTGCCTCTTTTAAGGCAGCAGGGACCACTCCCTCTCTTAAAGAGGCGTTTACAGCTTCCTGGACCCAGGTGCGAACTCCCCTGGCAGATCTTTCAATTAGCCAAGAAGGGCAAGGGTCGAGCAGCGTGGTGGTGGAACGGACAGATCCAAGCACCCTGTCCACATCCTCAGGTCTCAACAATTGAAACTCATCCAATAACACTGGACCTAAGCACGGTGCACTGGACACATCCCTTGATACTGTATCAATAGTGGAGTCCAGTTCACTGCGAATCTGAGCAATTTTTCCCTCAAAGTGAACAGCAAACTCCTCACAGCGTGCTGCCGAATGGTCCTGGGCCTCCACCCTATCTCCTGGCTGAAGAAGTTCCCGGACCACCCGAAACAGCTCCGCTGGACGGCACTCTGAGGAAGCAATACGGTTGGCGAAATACTGCCTTTTCGCCAACCGTATAGCCACGGAATAGGCCCGATAGTGGGCTCTAAGCCGTGTTTGATCAGACTCACTGTGATATTTTCTCCACTTGCGCTCCAGCCGTCTCTCCTCCCGCTTCATTGCCCGTAACTCAGATGTATACCACGGAGCTGTCCGGGCTCTGCGTAGGGGGAGAGGGCGCTTAGGTGCGATCATGTCAACTGCCCGGGTCATCTCCCTATTCCATAAGGTGACCTGATATTTTTAATAATATTGTTCAGTTGATCTGAATAATATTATTAAATATTTTTAATAATATTAATATTATTATTATTTTTAATAATATTATTCAGTTGATCTTATTAGCATTGGCAGGTGTGAAGACACAGATTTTCAGTTTGGCTTTTAATCATTGGGGTCATCATTGTCACCTCCCATCCACTTAGTTTTGACTTATGGCAACCCATTGCAGGGTTTTCTGGGGGGAGAGCACTCAGAAGTGGTTGATTATTCCCTTCTTCTGGGGATTCCCTGGGATTGTGCAGTTTGCCCAAGGCCACAAAGGCTGGCTCTTCTCCCAGAAAATACACTGGAGAATCAAACTCCTAAATTCTGGCTGCACAGCCAGATACTTAGCAAATTGTCTTGTTTGAGTGTTTTAATAATGTTTTAAAAGATGCAGTTGCCATCTTAAAATAGAACAATTTACCCTCCCTTTGAGTCTTTTTGGGGCCTTAAAAAACCACAGCTACTGACTTCCTGCTAATCTTACTGGTTCCTGCTTGATTTATTATACTAATACAGTACTTATATTAAATTGGTGTCAGACAAAGGAAAACTCTATAGGTATTGGTGTCCACTCATATGTTTATTCATTAGAAGAATGCTCCTTTTCCAGCTAAAATATGTGTTGATAAGTGTAGATAATTTTCTTCTTAGAACTTAATGTTCTTAGAAGGACGGGCATTCTTTCGATGGACTACACACCTCTTCACTTACTCTGGGAATTCTGGTACATTTGAAAATGTGGTGGTTTCACATAGTTCAACATTTGGCCGTCCTTTCTATTCTCCTGCGCTATGCCTCATATTTGCCTCAAACTCTTGCCAGGGCAGCACCCCCACTCACTACAGCAGCTTAAATCGAATGACAGCACCAAAGCATCATTTGTTCCTCTGAAAGATTGTCTGCTTTTGTTACAATCCACTCACTTCACTCTGGCCATTTGTGTAACATCTGCTAGGAATTACTGGAAGTTTGCATCTCTCCACAGATCTACAGGGACTTCTAACAAGCCTGAATTATTAGATCAATAAACCTCTGACACCTGTAGAGCAACACAAACTTGACCTCCACTCTCAGCGGATTCATCTCCAGGATGATTGCTTTGAAGGCCAAGGAAATAGTCTTCACTGGAAAGGCAGCTAAACCACTCTGTCAGAGTGATCAAATAAAGCACCCTTCTATTTTGAGTAACCCGTTTTTAAGTGTCATGCTTTTATTATTGATTGGGGTGTCAGATACTTACTATGTCAAGTGGGAACATTTCCCTCCCTAGTATCACACAATCAATAATAGTGTGCCTGGATTATACAATTTACACATAAGAATATTAAATTCTGAAATAACATTGAGTGTGGTTTAAAATTATACCTGTGCTGCATTTCCACATTGATGTAGAATCCCTGTAACTGTAAGCATATTTGCTCAGAAATAAATATTACAGAAATCAGTCATACTACTTAAAGTGTAAACATGTTTACGACAATGTTTCTGATGATACTTGCTTTGCTGACTTCACAAAATCATTATTGAACGTCTAGGTTTTGATTTTTATTCCTGGTGCAAGATGTATGTGCCTAATAAAAAGATTTTTGTTTCTAAAGAAAGGTATTACATCTCTTCCCCCCTCTTCTCCTTGTGCCATGTTCACAAATTGAATATTTTGGTACCTGGCCACTACAATATTCTTATTTGTATTCACTGCTACACATATTATCAAACATTAAGACACCCTTAAAGGGAATATAATGTTTGAAATGAATTTGTTAATGACAAAGACCTTTGTGGTTGTAAAAGTCTTGTTGCCCCTTAAAGTTTTGATGAGTTTTATTTGGCCTGGGCTCTCGTGGCCTGCATCCCATTTCCCGAGGTGGAAATAAAATCTGTATATTTTTAAGCCGACACAAGACTATTTGATGCTTTTGTTGTGACAGAGGAACACGGCTCCACCCTCCCCCTTGTGTTTTTTGGGTTATGTGACCCTTCACCATACATCCTACATCATTAGCATTAACTTGCACCCGCTGTCCTTATTGGTACTGTGAGACCTTTATTGGTACAACCTCAAAAGGGAACTCTCAGAAAGGAGGGTGCCATAAGGGGATGCTAATCTTCAGATGGCGTCTATGTTGGAACCTGGAACATTTCCACCGTAAATACTCCAGACAGATATAATATGGATACACGCTGATATAAGTGGGAACTAATTGTTTGCCTGCCCTCTCCAGCCCTTGACACCTGCCCCTTGGTTTAAACTTGACTCCCTGATCTCTGGATGGCAAGAGCTGACATTTGAATGGCAACTAAGCTCCAACAGCTTGATCTCAGCACACTGTCTGGGACAGCTGTTTGCAAGAGACATAAAAGGAGCAGGTCTCTGGTGCAAGGCACTCAGTGGGAAGAGAAACATACGACCTGGTTCTCTGTCGAAGCACACATTTCCTCCTTCTAAGATAATTATTGAAGGGTAAGAGTACTAGAAAGTCAAAATAACTGAGTCCTGAAAGATAAGAACACTGCATCTTATGAGGAAAGGCTAAAACATTTGGGGCTCTTTAATCTGGAAAAAAAGGTGCCTGAGGGGGGAATATGACTGAAATGTACAAAATAATGCAGGGCATGAGTAAAGTGGATATAGGGACACTCTTCTCCCTCTCACAAAATACCAGAACTAGGGGACATCCACTCAAACTGAGGGTTGGGAGAGTAAGAACAGACAAAAGAAATTTTTTTTTTACCCAGCATGTTGTTAGTCTGTGGAACTCCCTGCCACAGGATGTGGTGATGGCATCTGGCCTGTATGCCTTCAAAAGGGGATTGGACAGATTCCTGGAGGAAAAGTCCATCACGGGTTACAAACCATGATGGAGATGTGTAATCTCCAGGCTTAAAACCAGGGTACTTCAAGGGCCAGATGCAGGGGAGTGCTATCAGGAGACAAATATCTAGTCTCGTGTGCTCCCAGACGCATCTGGTGGGGCCACCGTGAGATACAGGAAGCTGGACTAGATGGGCCTTTGGCCTAATCCATTCTGGCTCTTCTTATGTTCTTATGTTCTTATGAAATTTAAGCAGAGAGAACATAACCAGGGCTGGCCTTACCAGTAAGTGAGGCAATGGTCTCCAACTGCAGATTCTGAACACACTGAAAATTGCAACAAATGGTTGCTTCTTTGCCGCTCTTATAATTTCCCTTTTGAGGAGGGTCAATGGTTGGTTGGCTTTGACTATGATTTACTTTGGTTTGGGCAGATCGTGGGAGGCGCCATTTGCAGCTTCTCTTCTGGTAGCACAATGACCTGAGCTGGTCCTGACCGTAAGAGTAGCCCATCCCTGGCACTCCTGTGAACATTCGACAGAGTTTAGGGCAGCTGGCCTTTCTCTGTGGGGGTGGGTGGGACTCTGGGGGTTTTTAATCTCAAAAAGTCATGTTTGGAGACTTGAAAAATGTGTGGCCTGTTGATTGATCCAGAGCTGGCCCCGGAAAGCCAAGGGACCTCTTCAAGAGTATATTACATTAAAACAACTATTTTTCAAGATGCAGAAGCAACACCAAAAGTGGGATATATTGGGAGTTAAAACCTCAGCTGTTCCTTAATATGTCAACAGATGTGGCCAGGTGCTGTATGAAGCCTGTGCAAAGCTCCTTGCAGAAATTTAACACCTAGCAGAGAAGCTGAATGTTTATTGAATAGCTGTGTTAACTGAAGACGCAATGATCCAATGGAACAAAATTCTTGGGTCTCTCAAGATCACATGTAACAAATGTTGGAGTTACCAAGATATTAATATGCAACCCATTTGGCCTGGATGCAACGTTCCGTCTATGAGCCAATCTGGTTCAGGAGGGTTCTTCATTTGTCAGCTGTGTGCTAGTGCTTTGTATTAATCCTTATCCCATGAATGAATGCCAATGTAATGCCTGTGACTTGCAGCTTAGATCATGTCCCATATATAACCCAAAGTGGGTATTACTCTAATAAAGATCTAACTTTAAATGCCTGTAGCACAGTGCTTAAACTGGTTTAAACTGCAGTACTGCCACCAAGCCTCTGCTCATAATCTGAGTTTGATCACAACAGATGCAGGTAGCTGGCTCAAAGTTGACTTCCAAGCGGTCAGAAAAATGAGTACTGTCAAGGACTTCAGTTTTGACAAAATGTCTGCAATATATATTTAACAGATTACAAAATGGATCCTGTGTAAAATGCTATGTCACAGGCTAGATAAGAATGTGTATTAGGTCTAGGTCACAGGTGTAAAGAATCATCAGTACTGGAAGGTCAGGATGATTAGACACAGGTGGTGTAGCTAAATCACCTCATCCCATGTAGTGTGTGATTGGTTTACACCATATTGCTTTGTGTATATAGGTATCAAGCAAGCCAGTGTAAAATGGGATTGCCTAAGGTGAGAGGCAGCTTTCTCCATTCTCTGTTATGTTCTTCTTTGTATATTGTTATTATATATTGCTCTTTGTCATGTGTACATATGTAATATAAGTTTTTGACTAAGTTCTATTGCCTTGTTCATTTGTTTCCTAGCTCCTTAATCACAAATGCATTTATTCCTCCACAACGCAGCTAATGTCTGCTAGTGGTTTATATATTTTCTTCATCATAACATATCCCTATCTGCATAATAGGGTTATATACTTTTAACAAGCACCCAGCTCACGGAGTGGTCTAAGCACTATGGGCCAGTAGTATATATTGAAATAAGAAGGAGGAGGATTTCTTAAACAGTAGACACTGTAGTGTTTTGAATACAACATTAGGGTGTAAGTACATCTTTCTCCAAGACGTCAATAAAATAATTTTAATTCATTCAGCTTCTGTCCTGCAATATTCAACATGTGCTTTCTGTGCATTATATTCCAAATATCCATCCTTCCTTCTTCTAATCTTGTAATTATCTCTGTCTGGTGTGAGACTGGCAAATAAGATATAGTATATGCTGTTAAAAAAAGTTTAACGTGATAGAACTTTTCATCAGCTGACTGTAAAAACAAAAGCAAAGGCTATGGGAAAACAACAGGAAAAAGAAGGTACTTAGATGACCCTTAACATTTTAGTCCCAGGTTGGTGGGCTTCATCCTTATTTACCCCTAAAACAAATGGAGGAAAACAAAAACAAACTGGACCTGCAAGGAAATATTGCCGCGTGAAAATTTCCTTTTTCTCTTCAATGTTTCAATCACCCCTCCACCAAGAAGCCCTTTCTGAAAATATATTCTGTTTTATCCCCACACATTTCACTGTCATTTCTCCCCAATTACCCAAAGAGTCAGCACCCAGTATCACAGGTTGAAGTATCTAGTAACAAATAGTGGAGTTGCTTGTAATTAGTTACATCTTCTTCTCTATTTTATTTATTTATTTGTTTATTTTTGCTAACGAGTAATATTACCTCTAAGAGGCGTGGTGGCTCAGTGGGCTAGAGTGCTGAAACTGTCAGCTGCAAAGTTGGCAGCTCGGCAGTTCGAATCCCAGGTGCCATGCAGTGGCGCGAGCTCCCGCTGTTCACCCCAGTTCCTGACAACCTAGCAGTTCGAAAGCATGTAAATGCAAGTAGATAAATTGGTACCACTTTAAAAAGCAGGAAGGTAAACAGTGTTCCACGTGCAGAAATGCATTTAACCATACTGGCCACATGGCCACAGATTTGCATAACATTAGCTCCTTGGCTTGAAAACAGAGATGAGCACGACCCCAAGAGTCGGGCACAACTAGCATGAATGTGCAGGCGGGGGAACCATTACCTTTAATATTACCCCTAGTTATGGTGTTGGGTGAGGTGAACTAGACTCTGGACAGGATATCTGTTATTTTGTGCAACTCTTTGCCACAGAATGTGGTGATGGCATCTGGCCTAGAAGCCTGTAAAAGGGGATTGGACAGATTTATGGAGGAAAGGTCCATTGTAGGTTACAAGCCATGATGGGGATAAGTGTTATCTCAAGGCTAAGGGTACCTTAAATAGCTTGGCACAGGGGAGCGGTACCAGGAGACAGGTCTCCCCTTGTCTCATGTGCTCCCAGAAGCATCTGGTGGGACCACGGTCGGATATGGGCCCATTGCCTGAGCCAGCAGGGTTGTTCTTGTGTTCTTAGGAGGGTCTCCTGTTTCAGGAGAACTCGGGTCAGTCATTTGGTGTCTGTCATGAGAGTAGACCTCTCTGTGTCCCAACAAAAATGTGGTTACCAGTTCTGCCAACTTTTTGATCTCCCCTCTTGCTGATTAATGCCAGGCCTGCACATAATACATTTCATCTTATCCATGACACCATCAGTGGTTGGAAAGCAGACCAGGCATGTAGAACAGAGAGCTGGGCGGGCAATGTGGAAGGGGTCACTCTTGCCCAGATGTGCTCCCCAGCATACTCCATGAAGCATCAGGGCGGGATGGATTGCAATTCCCCCCAGGGATGATGTCCAGATCAGCAGAACTGTTTCACTTTCAAGCTGGGCCTAGAATGTCCACACGTCTTTGGGATAGTGCTGCTGTAACGCTCTCTCCCCGTGGCCCAGCACGGGATTTCCAAGACTATTAATAACTGGGGACTTCAACATACATGCTGAGTCAGAACTATTGGGTCCAACCTTGGAGTTCATTGACTCCTCGACATCCATAAGCCTATCCTAACTTGTCATTGGCCCCACACACATTACAGCTTATTCTTTGGACCTGGTGGTCTCTGCTGCGGAAGCTGAGAGTGACCTGAGCTTGAAGAACATGAGCTCCTGCCCTCTGTCATAGACAAGGTCATTTCCTGCTGAGTTTTATCCTGTTGACAATTATCTCTCTTCTAAGGGGTAGGGGGTGAGAATGGAACTATGAAAATGGTTCACCCTTGCAGGCTTCTGGACTCTGATGGGTTTCAGGAAGCCTTAGGAGGGTACCCAGCCAAACTGGTAGGTGACCCTTGTCAAAGACCAAGTCCATTGATGGTATGCAGAGATGACCCAGGTGGTTGACAAAATTGCTCCCAAATGCCCTCTCCACTTCCGAGCTCATCCTGCTCCCTGGTTTACCAAGGAACATTGAATTACAAACTTAGCAAGGTGGAAGAAGGATCAAAATTTGACTGGAGCTCTCTCTGATCATGGCGAAGAGACACACCAAAGCCTTAAAAGTGGGGGAAAGGAGCTTTTAATGTCAAGACTGGTAAAGCCACAAACCAACAAGCACAAGTTTTCTGGGTAGTTTGTGACCTCATCAATCTTAGTCGCCAACAGCCTCCTGCTGGCATTTTCACCAGTGATTAGTTTGCATGGCAATTAAAAACTGCCAATGGGGTGACGGTGGATTGAGTCGCAAATATTGTGAACTCCTCCTCACTGTGGGAGTGATTCCTGTCTTTACATGCAAAGAAAGACATCATCTAACCCACCACTAAATATCCACACAGGTGGCCATGTAGTTTCAACCACATGTGTCCGGTTGCCAATATACCCTTTATTGGCAAGGTGAATGAACAGGTGGAGGCTAAGCAGACTTAGTTGGAGGAGGAGCACTGCTTTGACCCATTCCCAGTCTGGATTCAGGCCATGGCAGGTTACTGAGATGGCACCAGCTGCATTGCACAATGAACTTTTAAGGGAGATCGGCAGAGAAGGATCCATCATGTTGTTTTCTGTTGATCTCCCAGCAGCCTTTGGTACCACTGAGCATGACTGCAAAGACTACTCAATAAAGATGCCTTGTGTTTTTGTTTTGTTTCATTTTTTGCCTGTTCTTTTGCTTAGGTCCCTGCCAGATTTTGTGCAACTCAGAGAATCTTACACTGAAAACATGCAATTTTATCCAGAAATTATAACTGCCATTTTTTTCTGGAAAGGGAAATTACTCCAAAGCACCTTAGAAATGTTATAATATTTGTCACATGATTTCTCAAAAACAAGCAATGTCATACAGAGTCATATCCTTATGAGTAGAATAGAGGGACACACACACACAATTTTTGCTAAGAGCAAGAGGTTACAAGAGTCAGTCATTCTCAGGGGACAGAATGGGATGGGGTTTTAGTGTGTTGGAGGACAAAGCAGTGTATGCTCTGAGGCCTGCCCATGCCTCTTAAATCATCCTTCCTACCCTCAGGTACAGTACTTTGGAAAACAATGATCTCCCATTGCCAGTTATATGTTCATAAGTATCTCCATGTCACATGCTCATCCTTCACTATGCCAGCCGGCCAACCAAGCAAGCAAGCAAGCACTAAAAGCTGGACTTTATTACTAGTGATGCATATTGATTGTTTTAAATTGTGTTGTATTTTGCGGTTTTAATAATTATGTTGTTTTATAATTTTAATATACTGTTGCATGCCAGCAAATTTGAAAAACTTAGCAGTGGGCAGAGGACTGGAAAGATCAGTCTACATCCCAATCCCAAAGAAGGGCAATACTCCAATTACCGTACAATGGCATTCATTTCACACGCTAGCAAGGTTATGCTCAAAATTCTACAAGGAAGGCTTCAGCAGTATGTGGACAGAGAAGTCCCAGAAGTGCAAGCTGGATTTCAAAGGAACATTTGAGGAACTAGAGATCAAATGCCAACATGCACTGGATTATGGAGAAAGCCAGAGAGTTCCAGAAAAACATCTACTTCTGCTTCATTGACTATGCCAAAGCGTTTGACTGTGTAGACCACAACAAACTATGGCAAGTCCTTAAAGGAATGGGAGTGCCTGACCACCTTATATGTCTCCTAAGAAATCTATATGTGGGACAAGCAGCAACCGTCAGAACTGGATATGGAACAACTGACTGGTTTAGAATTGGGAAAGGAGTACAACAAGGCTGTATACTGTCACCTTGCCTATTTAACATATATGCAGAGTACATCATGAGAAAGGCAGGTCTGGATGAATCACAAGCCGGAATTAAGATTGCCGGAAGAAATATCAACAACCTCAGATACACAGATGATACTACCCTGATAGCAGAAAGTGAGGAGGAATTAAAGAACTTCTTAACGAGGGTGAAAGAGAGAGTGAAAAAATGGGCTAAAGCTCAACATCAAAAAAAACTAAGATCATGGCTACTGGTCCCATCATCTCGTAGAAAATAGAAAGGGAAGAAATTGAGGCAGTGACAAGAGTTTATTTTCATGGGCTCCTTGATCACTGCAGATGGTGACTGCAGCATGGAAATTAAAAGACACCTGCATCTTGGGAGGAAAGTGATGGAAAACCTAGGCAGCATCTTAAAGAGCAGAGACATCACTTTGCCAACAAAGGTCTGGGTGGTCAAAGCTATGGTTTTTCTAGTAGTGATGTATGGAAGTGAGAGCTGGACCATAAAGAAGACTGATCACAGAATCGATGCTTTTGAGCTGTGGTGCTGGAGGAGACTCTTGAGAGTCCCCTGGACTGCAAGGAGATCAAACCTATCCATCCTGAAAGAAATCAACCCTGAATGTTCACTGGAAGGACAGATTCTGAAGCTGAGGCTCCAGTACTTCGGCCACCTCATAAGGAGAGAGGACTCCTTGGAAAAGTCCCTGATGTTGGGAAAGATTGAAGACAAAAGGGAAAGGGGGGACAGCAGAGAATGAGATGGTTGGACAGTGTCCTCAATGCAACCAGTATGGATTTGACCAAACTCCAGGAGGCAGTGGAAGACAGGAAGGTTTGGCGTGCTATGGTCCATGGGGTCCATGGGGTCACAAAGAGTTGACACGACTGAATGACTGAACAACAAAATGATGCCCAGAGACCACTTGATAGTGTGATGGTTAAATTGTTTTGTAAGTAAGTAAGCAAGCAAGCAAGTAAGTAAGAGCCTCCATAATGCACAAAAGTACAACACACATATTCCACTATAAAGGATCTCAACAATTAGATAAAGCAGTGCATATGCTTTAGGGTTGACTTCAGTCTTTACTTCTTCATGACTTTTGTTCTCCTGTGAAACTGTTTTTTCTTCTCTCTCTTTCTGCCCCTCCTGTCCATTTTTTCCTTTATCATATTTTTATCCCATCATTCTCCTTAAAAAGGACAGATGGCTTACAATATTTAAAGCTGGAAACAATGAGTACACAACAGCAATTTACATCATTAAAAGATAATAGCTGAAACAATAAGTATACAAATATTAAAAAGGAGTAAGCAAAGGTTGCCTGAAGAGAAAGGCCCTAACTTGTTTGTGGGGGGGGGGTCAGGGGGGCAGCAAAAAATGGGTCTAGTCTGACCTCCAGTGAGAGGGAGTTTGATAGTCTAGGGAAGAGAAGGCCCTCTCTGTGTTCTTGCCAAATGCATGTGTGAAGGTGACAGGTTAGAGAGAAAGGCCTATCTTGTTGTTCTTAATACTCAAGCCATAATGAGAGACATTGTCTTTGAAATAGCTGGACTCAGGCCACTTAGAGCTTTATAGGTTAAAACCAGCACTTTGAATTGTTCCTGGAAGTTGATCAGTAGCTATTGGAGCTGCTTTAACACAGTTTATGTGATTTCTGGAACTAGCCCCAGCAATCTGGCTGCTGCATTTTGGAACCAATGAAATTTGCTGACATAGAACTCTAGCATACTATAAGTAGGATACCCCAAAAAAAGCAGTGTGGGTATTTTTGCTTAAGGCTTCAGTCAGCAAGTTATGATATCTTTCAGGATATTGTATCCCATTACCATAGCTGCCACCCCCAAGATATTCCCAAAGTCTTCACTTGGCTGTTTGGGGATATGAAATCTTTTAAAGAGTTTTCCCCCCCTAAATATTTTCTCAGCTTCTGCAAAGTTGGAGTTTTCTTAAGCATGCTAATGCCTACCACCTGGTTATAGGCAATGCTATACTAAAGCCTATGCTTGGTAGCATAAGTGAGCATACTGAGATATTGTAGATGGTCAGATAACTATACAACCAGGAAGTTTGCATGAAGTTGGGGGGTGGCGGCGTGGGAGGAGCCTGAGCCTTACAGGATTGCTCTGAAAATTGCTCAGCATTTTCTGGAGGAATGAGATGTTAATACTTCGTGCCTATATTTAATGTTTACATTAAAATCCACATATTGCTTTTCTACTGCTTTTCTACTTGAAAGAGTTTTCAGAACGACATAGTGAAAAAGCAGCAAATGTATAATTTTGAAATCAGCAAAGTAAAACAACAAATGTTGACCAATAAGCTTAAGAGAAGAACAAAATAAGCACAAAACTCCCGCCATCTCAACTAAATTGCTCATCAGAGGAGATGGATGGCCAGCACTAAAGGTCTGTTGAAATAAGACAGCCTTATTTAAGTGTCTGAAGACCTGGGGGTGGGGCGGGAGTGGGGGCAACCCAGAGAGCCACTTGAGGGAGTCAGGAAGTTCATCTTTGGGTGCTGCACAAGAGAAGGCTCCACCCCATGATTCTTCAAGCTCAGTTTCTGACAACAGAGCACACTTTGGCATTACACAAGAAACCAAATGCTCCCTGACACCACGCACCTACCATGAGGACTCCTTGTTTCTTATGGTTACATCCAGGTCTAGACAGCTTTTGGTTGTGCTTGTTAATGCAGAGCTGGTGCTGGTGACTTGGAACACTTGCTAGTGATTCTAACTCCTAGATTAAAGAGGAATTAAAGATACTACTATTACTGCTGCTGCTGCTGCTGCTGCTCCTCCTCCTACTACTACTACTACTTCTACTCCTACTCCTACTCCTACTACTACTAATAATAATACTATTACAAGCCAGGCTGAGTTCACAGGAAACTGGCTGGGTGCACATGAGGAGGAGACTTCCACAGGGTAATCACAGTTGTCTCCCAGAAGGGTGCAGGTACTGTACCTGCATGCATGTGTTCATGTATGTTCAAGGAAAAGGCTGAGGGGCACACACCATGGGTGGAGAACATGGGGGTTTCCAGTTTCCAACTCTTGTTGCAGGCCAGCTCCCATAAGCCTCAGCCCACATGGCAAGCAGGGTGGGAGTTGGGGAGGAGAGCAAACGTTGTTTGTCAGTATTCACCCATATCTGGGATGAGCAGTGGTCAGAAGTCACTCTGAGGCTCTTAAAGCGGGCATAGCATCATCCCCTTAAGTAATGACAACCTCCCGTGCTCTTATAGAGCCAGATACCCTAAGATTTAAAAATGGTAGGCCTGGCTGCATCCTCCAGCAACAAAGCAACAGGGAAATCGAAGCTGATGCTGAGCTGCCTTTCATTTCCCTTCCTCTTAGATTAAGAAGAACCCAAGAAGAACCAAGAGTCTGATTTCAGGGTCGAAAAATGGGGCCTGAGCCGCTCTGGTTGGTGGGGTGGGGGGCAGCCTGTTCAAGTGTCTGCTTTATTATTATTATTTTGCCTACAAATCTGCATCCCGCAGCAAGTATTGGGGCGGGGGGGGGCGCTCCTGGAAGTGTGGGCCGCCAACGCAAGTGCTCCTTGGTCTTCAGATTCCTGATCCCAGCGGGCGGGCCAGGGGACGAGGGGAGAACCGTGAGAGCCTCTCCACCGCTACCCCGCCTCCTGCCCGCTTGTCTCCATCCTTGTTTACTGATGGGTCCGATAGAGTCGCCCGGGCGGATGGGTGCCCTTGTTATCCCCCTAATGGCATTCCCCACCGCTGGCGCAGGGCCCTCTTCCGCCGCCGCCGCCGCCGCCGCTCCCCGCAGGATGTTTTGACGGCACCGGATCCCCCGGCCTGCTGTTGTTCCTCCGTCCCTCGTTGACATCCGATACGGGGCTTAATGGTGGCAGCGCCGGATCCTCGGAGTTCTCCTCGCCTCCTCCCGCCGCCGCCGCCGCCGCCCGCCTGAATTCTGAAAAGGACGGGCCTTTCCCCCATTTCCGAGAAGCCAGAAAAACTGACGGCAATCGCTTCTCCCCAACATAGGCCGGTCTGGAGGTGGGAGGGAGGCGCGGATCCCTCTCCTCCCAGTGGATCTCAGGGACTGGCGTATCGTGGGGTTGTGAGGGAGGCAGCGGCGGTATCTTCCCTCCAGGGCAGCAGCAGCAGCAGCAGCAGCAGCAGAAGAAGAAGAAGAAGAAGAAGAAGAAGAAGAAGAAGAAGAAGAAG
>JAHTLZ010000010.1:46879156-46889751 GCA_023846285.1 Phrynocephalus versicolor
ATTATTATTATTATTATTATTATTATTATTATTATTATTATTATTATGCACAGTCAATCAAAATTATAAAAACATTGACTGCTATTATATAACATACACAAGTTACTATTAAATATCTGCTTAGTATTTGTTCTGTTTCTAATCTTGCCGGGTTTTTGCAGCTGTGTTTCTATTATTCCTGAGCTCTGGAACTGCTTGTAATATTCTGTGAAATTTACGGATATTGTTCCTGAAGCCTCAGTGAACAGACTACCACTGAATTGTGTTTCATCCACAAGCGAGATGTTTCAAATGTCAAGTCTCTGTTATTTCATTAGTTTTTTTTCCAGTTCTTGAGCTTCAGCTCTGGCATCCCCTGGAATTGTAATATGAATGACTCAGATAGTTCTTCATTCCATTACTACTTGTGTGCTATGTTCAAGGTGTTTATCTCTCATTTCGGATCTGGAATACTGCTGCTGCTGCTGCTGCTGCTGCTGCTGCTGGAGAATTTTAAAGGCTGCATGTAAACATACAGTACCTGATGCATCCTAAGAGACCATCCCATGAAATCTATTTAATGCATTTAAGATTAAGGAAGGATATATAGCGGTTTATCTATATTAACTTTTTCTGTTTCCACTACTTTTAACTGACAGAATAGCGCTCTTTGGAACAAGTAAACTTCCAACGGAGCATGTGGAAAGGAACGTCAGGCTGAAGAGACATTCAGTTTCATCCACCAGGGTTCAATGGGCTTTGAATGCAGTAGTTCGTTTTCTAAATATTTTCAAGTCAGCAGGCCTTCAGAGATAGCCCCTCAATATACAAGCAAACTAAAGAGGGGAGAGGGAGCCGTTTTACACCCCCCTCCACACACGCACACAAACACACATTTTCCACACACAAACGCGTAAAAGAAGGATGGGGAAAACCTTTCACTAGATTGCTCAAGTCTTCAAAACTGACACCAGCGAACTGGGTATGACAGAACGGGTGGAAGGAAGAAGAAATCAAAAGTCTCCCCAAGGCCCCTAAACGATCTTGATAAGTAAATGCCAGAGAAACCACAAATGCAAGACTTCGCTATAGGTGGTACTTTTCCTTCAATGCACCCCGTGGGTCTTCCCTCTGAATAACCAAAATCCGAAGGTGCAGGAAGGCACTTGGACCCTGGCTGGATCCTGCGCAGGCAGGTCTACTTGGGTCGGTTCAGATTTCCCTCCAGAAACCAGAGAGAGAGAGAGAGATTGAGGAGGAGCTGAGTGTGCCTCTCTTTTAGTCCTTTCACCCTGAAACTAGCAGGAAAGTAGAGCAGAGAAAGGAGAGCCGTTTCCTCTCGCCCTATTTTAGCGTCACTTTCCAAACCTGCCTGGTTCCTTGGTTTTTCTTCTGGGGAGGGGGTCGGTTAATTGGAGCAATATTTCTTCTACAAACCGTTTCGCATTCTACCTAAGGAAGAATTCAGCTACTTTCAGGACAAGGCTAACCGGCCACCTTTTCCATCTGCCCCAGACCAGCAGATGATCGGTCAGCTCTCTGTGGGCACTTTCGCAGCGCCCCTCCCTTGACTGTTTGCTGTCAGAAAATCACCAAGAAAGAACAAAACTCCCCGAAGGATCCACGTCCTCCCCCAAGTACATGCCTTCCCTGAAACTTGATTTTCGTCAAAGTTTCTACCTGCAATAGAGAAGCGCCCACACAGTCCTGGTTACTGGTCAACAAGTTCTCAGGAAGTCGTAGATAGATAGGGGGCTTCCTACTTCCCCAGCCAAGTTTTCATAGAATGGGCCGCCCCCATGGGTGGAAAAATTAAACTTGGGGGCGGGGGACCCTGATCGCCAATGGCCTTTGGAAACAATAATAAACCAGAATTTGGGGTGGTTTTTTTAAAATTGGAGGAACTAAAGGAATCATAGCCTTCTCCACAAGAGGCTGCGTTTTCTGAGTAGAAGCAGCAGCAAGAACCGACCAAGGGAGGTAAGTATCGTGGTCTCTCAGGACCAGCAGATGCACTTCACTGTGAGGGCTTTTTTGTTTTTGAAGAAGCAAGCCCTATTCCAAAAAAGGTGGCAGTGAAATAAATATCTTAGTTGCAATGATTCCATATTATTTTCGTTTTTGTTTTGTTGCTAATGAAATGATTACTCCTAAAGGTTCAAAGAGCAAGAGCGGCCAAGTGGAACTTAATATCTTTGTGTGCGCAGGGCCAAGTTCTGAGCTAGATGGCAGGAGAACCCGTTGAAATGAATACTAATCACCAAAATATACCCCCCAGTCTAATTTAGATGATTAGATCAGTAGCCTTTCCCTTTGGTCAGGATCAGGACTTGAGATCGCGCTTTTCCGCGATTTTGCTGGGCCATGGCCGACGCGGAACAGTTTGGGGGCAAAGGTCCCGCAGAAAAGATGTAGTCCGATCCTTCTTGGGTTTACTCAGAAGTAAACGCCGGGGAGGAGGACAAAGCGACCCAATCCCAAGTAAGTATATAGATAGATAAAAGAGACAAAGGCGGTTGGGCTCCAATAAATGTGAGCGGGATTGTGCTGTACCAATGTTTAGATTACACGTTGTCACACAGTTTGAGCCCAGAACTAATGGAAGAGAGGATCAAACGAAAACCTAGGAAACACAAGCCTCAATTATAAACTTTTAAATTACTAGTTGTACTACGCAGCTCTAGTTTAAAGCTATGCCTTTAAATCACGTTTAATATAAGAGATCGGACGGCATATAATTAAATGGGTTTAATTGCTACCTTCTTTATGAATAATAAGAATTAATAATATTAACCATTTTGTTGATAGTGATTATATTAGTTACGTTAATATTTTTTTTGCCCTTGCCTGAACTTGAGGTGGGAGAGAGAAAGGGAAGCTCAGCTGGTAGCTGCATGACGGCCCCGTCTAGCCTGGGCCGGGACCCCTCAGCCTGTTGATTCCGGCACAAACCCCACGGCGATGACGGCGACCCAGCCGGGCCAGGATCCGGGCCAAAGGAACAGCCTTCCCGTGGGCTCTCTTTCCTGACCTCGGCTCGCTCACAGTGACCTTCTGAAGCACGTCCTTCCCGCCCACCCTCTGCAGCAGCCAGGGGAGAACGACACAGCAGCACTTCAACGGGCTGCGTAAGAACTGCAACAAAAATAATGAAGGTGAAATGTTTTGGACTCTTTCTGGCGCTACAGAAACGGCACAGGACGGGTCTAAGGGGGGTGGGGGGTCGTCTTCAGGACAAGATGCATCCTGATGCTCCGCCCAAGCCAGGAGATGGGGCACCCCGGGAGCCAACCCTGCGGAAACCAACTCGAGACCCATTCTCTCCGGAAAGCGAGGACTCGCAAGCGACCAGCGACCCCATTCCCAGGTGTGGAACGAGTCCGAGAGCTGTGACATTTCCGGAAATGTTGAAGCCATGGGGGGGAAAAACTTGGAGAAAAATTGGAGGCTTTCCCGTGTCCCCCCCACCCCACCCCCAAGGTTCTGGACATTTTTCATCTCTAAGATGATGTCCTCCCTTTCAGGAAACGGGTTGCATTTCTGCACCTCGACTTGAGGTCGATCGTCTGGCCAGTTTTCCGTCCTAGAGGTTCCCGGGGCGCCGCCTGCGCCGAATACAGGGAGCGAGCAGGAGTGGGGGGCACCAGCTCCGGAGCCGCCTCTTCCACCACGATGGTCTGGGGGGCGGCGGCGGCGGCGGCGGCAGCTTGCTCAACGACGCACGAGCAGGCCGCAGGAGGTCCTCCGACGACGACGACCCAAAGCTCGCTTCCCTTCCATCCCCGACCACCCGCCTCCCGCCGCCCCCGCCCCCGCTGCCGCCGCGGTCGCCCCAGCCCATCGCGCTCCCCGCCAGCTGCCCCCCCCCCACGTCCGGCTCACCCCCACCTCCACCGCCACCCCCCTACTCAGCCAGGGATGCTTCGGCCGCTCCGGGGCCTCCGTCCGGCCCTCTTTACCTTTCTTGTCCCCTTTGCGCTCCTTGCCCGAGTCCATTTCCACGTAGTTTTTGGCATAAAAAGTGCCGGCGGGGAAAGGGCTGCCGTGGCTTTTGGAAAGGGCCTCCGGGAGAGGGACGTCTTCGGCCGGGTAGGTCTCCTGCTTAAAGGGGGCCAGCATGCAGGACGAGGGCGAGCCCAGGGCCGCCAGCTGCTCCATGGAAGAAGAAGCCAAGCCGTTGGGGGGCTGCTCCAAGCTCAAGATATCCTTGACGGAGAAAGGCGTCGTGGTGGGGGTGCTGGTGGTCACGGCGCTCGGAAACATGGTCACCCTGGGGGCCGCCGCCGCCGCGGACCGGAGCCCAGCCTCCGGGAAAGGCGGATCAGGGGGGCCCGGCGCGCGCCACCGCCACCGTCTCCCCAGGGGCGCATCGCAGGGCGACTCCCCGCTCGGGCTCAGGCGCCGGGAGCAGGTAGAGGGGCAGGGCCCAAAAGAGAGCAAGGGGCGGGACGAGGTTCCCCGAGGGACTCCCCGATTGGCCAGCGCAGGTGCCGCGAGCTAAGAGAGGCAGCGCGCCGGGCCCACCTAATATAGTAACAGGACGCCGACGCCGCCCAGCGCCGCGCAAAGACGTAACGGAGGGACGATGCGGGGCCCTTGGCGCCCCGCGCGCATCTCTCGCCTCCGCCCAGAGGCCTCTTGCGCACGGAAACCCCTGCCGGCTGCCGTCTCTCAGGGAGCCAGGCTGAATAAAGAAGCCACGGGTGAAGCCTCCGCGAGCAAATGCGATGATTGGCAGGATGGGTTGCTCCGTTTGTGATCCGTGGTGATTCGGCCCGGTTTCTCCCAAACATTAGGTTGGGATTAGCCCCGCGATGGAGAAAGGAGAAGGGGTGGAGAAGGACAGGAGGTAGAGGACGAAGAGTGAATGTCCGGGTTATACAGTATAATCTTCGCTTAAAAAGCCAGGTTCTGATTATTTTGAAAGTTCTCCTCCTCCTTGGAAGGGTTCCTCTCCCTTCTCCCCGGCTAGCTGGCACGGAGCGCAGTTCCATCTGGGATGGGGGTGGGGGGGTGGGCGTGAAGAAGAAACAGCTGTGATTGGGAAGCGGCCTGTTCATGGACAACGACCTCCACGCCTCATTCGGTGGCGAAAAGGCCTGCCTTCCCTTCTGCCCATAATCCTAAGAATTGCTATGTTATCTACACAATACCGTCCTTCTTTCAAACACACCCACTTGGGCACACTCGGCGTCCCAGCTTCTTTTCTCGTGCCCGTTTACTACAGCCTGGTAGTGCGAGTCACACCACTCCAGATGCAGAAGTGGCAAAGTCATCTGTGATCTCAAAGTCTCTCCCCGTCTCTACCGCTTCCTTCTCCCCCTCCCCAATGACACCTCAGTGTATGGTCTCTCAGTCTCTTCGCCCTGGGATAGTTCTTAAGGGGCTTTAGTAGGGAAGATGTATAATCCAGAGAACTGGCGGATCTCTTTGCCACTGAACTCGGCTCCAACTCCCCTGTCCACAAGCCCCATGGCAGCTGAGACTTGCGGTGGGGATTTGTCCTTCTAGAAACCTGGGTTTCCCCTCCACTCTTGACTCATGCCTCAGGATCTCAGTCCTGGGCAGGGCCGTAGCTCCTCTTCCGGGTGGAGGGCGGTGAAACGGGGCTGACCGCCGAAGGCCCTTAAGAACCACTTTAAACGATGCGCCACTCTTCACAAACGCCGAGTGCCACCGGGCAGTTCGCCACTCCGGCGTTGGCCTGCCTCGGGGGAAGGGAGCGTTGCCTTGGCTCTTGGGAGGCGGAGGGGGTGGGTGGGTGGGGGAAGCCGCAGAATGAAAGGCTTCGTCCTGCTTTGGGGGGAAACCGGTCGGGTGAGAAGCTTGACCGACTCTCTGAATTCGGGGAATACCTGGCAAGACCCGAGCCCCAACCAAGCGAGAGGACCTAGGGCGCTGGTAAGTGGGCCACAGCCTTTTCAGCCCCATCCGTCCAGGCCGCGGGGTGGAGAGGCGCGAGCCTGAGGGTGGGCGGCCGTAGGGACGGAGGCCTCCCAGAGCGAAGGAAAACAACCTTGCAGGAGTTCATTGGGGGCATTTGATTGACAGGGTCGGGGAGGGGGGTGAGGAATTCTTTTCAAGGGAGGAAGGCCTGTGCTACGTATAAATTGCAAGAACGGAAGTGTATATTTTAAAAGCATTAATTGTGTAGAAAGAAAGAAAGAAAGAAAGAAAGAAAGAAAGAAAGAAAGAAAGAAAGAAAGAAAGAAAGAAAGAAAGAAAGAAAGATCATAGAGCGATGGATGCTCTTGAGAAATGATCACATATACAGTACTGCAGTTAGAACGCCCGACCCACCGTCCGTCCGACAATGGCGTCTCTAGAGTGGCTATTTTAGTAGGAAGCGTGGATGGGGAGCTTCTCATAGGACTCTGTAGGATTGAACGTCTAGTTCAGCCTGCCCGATGAAAGACGGGGAGGCCGCGCTCTCTGACAGTAGGGAATTCAACTCAGATTTAGCACCCCAGTCGCCTTCATACGGACGACTTCGGATCACAGTGGCCCAAACGGCGTTTTTACTGCAGTGTTACCTGTTTGCCAGCGTGGAAGTAAACCAACGTGCAGGGGTTGTGGAAATATAAGCCGATTTTATTGCGGGTTATAGGTTGTAGAAAGACTTGCCCCATCCCATACTGTGCACTTTTAGTCACTGCTATCACTGCGGATGGCGACTGCAGCAATGAAATTAAAAGACCCCTGCTTCTTAGGATGAAAGCGATGGCCAACCTAGGCAGCATCTTAAAGAGCAGAGACATTACTTTGCCGACAAAGTTCGGGACAGTCAAAGCTATGGTTTTTCCAGGAGTGATGTAGGGAAGTGAGAGCTGGACTATAAAGAAGGCTGATCACAGCAGAATCCATGCTTTTGAGCTGTGGTGCTGGAGGAGACTCTTGAGAGTCCCCTGGACTGCAAGGAGATCAAACCTATCCATCCTGAAAGAAATCAATCCGGAATGTTCACTGGAAGGACAGATTTTGAAGCTGAGGCTCCAGTACTTTGGCCACCTCATGAGGAGAGAGGACTCCTTGGAAAAGTCCCTGATGTTGGGAATGAGATGGTTGGCTGGTGTCATTGATGCAACCAACATGGATCTGATCAAACTCCTGGAGGCAGTGGAAGCCAGGAGGGCCTGGAAAGCTCTGGTCCATGGGGTCAGGAAGAGTCGGACATGACTGAATGACTGAACAAAAACCACAACAAATAAAGAGTTCCACTGTGTGAAGGTTCTTCCGTGTTGCTAAGTGGTTTCTGACTTCGGGCAACCCTGCTATGGCTTTCCAGGGAATGAAAACATTCAAAGAGGGGGTTTTCAGCCCTTCTTCCCGGTGATTTAGGACTGCCATGCGGGGATTTGAACCCAGGTCTCCTTGCACTAGATCTACTACCCCGCATCATTCAAAGAAGTTCAACTTCCCTCTAAGTTCCTAGGGGCTTACTTGAGAACATGCTCCAATGGCATCGGCAGGTTTCTGAGCCTGTTGAGGATTGTGCCCTTATTAGGAAGTCTCTTGATTCAAAGCAACTTGTCCCCCCTTTAAATACATATATTTAGGGTATAGGGTCTCCTCTTGCTGTGCTATAAGCCTAAAGAGGTTGTAAAGGGAGAACAATCCTATGTGTGAAAGAATGAATAGACCCTTATCAAAATATGGAATATAATTTAAGAGAGGGCCGTATTTACAGTTCTACATTCTAGACCAGTGCCTGGAAATAGGCACAAAAACAAATACCGCTCCTTCCATTGATCTCGTTAGCCTGACTCTGTTGCAATTAGACAGCTAAAAGGAGGTTGAAGGAGGGAGACCTAATTTTCTGCAAGGACTGAATTTATCATCCTGCCTGTGTTCGGAAATCGGAAGTCCGTCTCAAGAATTTTCTCTTTTAACAACATTTGGTGTTTGCCCAAGCTTAAGCTTGATGCGGCTGGCCACTCCACCCTGTCCTGTCCTGAAACTCAATTGTTCAGAGCCACTTAATTTCACAGTAGTTTTGCGGAGGATCCACGCGCAGGCAGACTTTGCTTCAGCTGAAGTTGCTTGTACTTACTTACTTACTTACTTACTTACTTACTTACTTACTTACTTACTTACTTACTTACTTACTTACTTACTTACTTACTTACTTAATCAGCCAGGTTTTTACACCACCCATCTGGCAACAGGGATACGATGGGTGGTTTACCTACAAGAACAAGACAAAACAAAGGAGACAGTAAATAAAAAAATCAAATCAAAATTAACAAATCAACCACCAAGAACAAGAAGAATAATAAGCAATAGGTGAGCAATGATGGAATCAGGTGGCAAATAAAATGTATGAAGCACTGCAGTTATGAACCAGGCTGAGGGAAAGCCTGTGTGAATAGCCAAGTTTTTAAGCAGCGTTTAAGAGATCCCTGGGCCAGACTTATCTCTGAAAGCAAGGTCTCCCATAGTCGTGGAGAAGGCCCAGTTCTCCAATATCTTTTTTCACCACGAAGATGCCATCCATTCTTTCCGATCAAAACCGTTTCCTGCAACACATACTAATGCATAAGGACCCCCCCTCCCATTGCCATTACAGATAAGGAAATGGGAAGATTGAAGCCATAATCATTTTAGGGCTACCCTAAAGGAGCTTCCTTTAATGCAGGCATGTCCAAACTTCAGCCCTCCTGATGTTTTGGACCACAACTCCCAGAATTCTAAGCTTAGATTCCCAATGACAAAGGACTGTAGGAGTTGTAGTCCAAAACACCTGGAGGGCTGAAGTTTGGACATGCCTTCTTTAATGGGAGGGTTTTAGCCTAGTAGTCTGTTGCAGGGATTTCTGATTCTGTCACCGGCAGGAGACCATCCAGCATGGCAGGCCCGGTCAGTCACTGCCCAGCAGAAGGAACCGGGACTCAAAGGCACCCCACAGTATCCGACCGCACCAAGCATCCCCACCCCAGGGAGAATGCTTTCAATCAGAGGCCGCCGGTTTTTTGGGGTGGTGGTGGTGGTGTCACATGAGCTTTTGGTCCTTATTCTGGTTACTAAAGGCGCCCAGTTTCAATGTTTGGCCTAAAAAGGAAACTCCAAACCAGACCTTCTGCCCAATTCGCTATTTAAAACGCCCGTAAGAAGGCCCGGCGTTGGGGCCTCACTGGGACTGAAAGTGTTCGGTGAGGTTTGGATGCGTTTGGTGCCTTTGCTTCTTCCGAGTCTCCCACCGTCTGTTCCCAGAGTCGGCCTCCCGTGAATGAGCCTGAAATTCAGTCGAGAGACGCCTAATTTCATTGGTTGGCTTTAAAACGCCTGTTTGGGAAGCAAGGAGAGGACAGGAGGGCGGCCACCTTAACCGTAGTTATAATTTTAGGATTCTAATAACTCTGCTTTATTCGCGTTTAGGTGCTCTGGATCCACTCCGTACGCTGCCTCGTGTGTTACAGATTAATGTCCTACCAACAACCCGACCTTCGGACCTTATTTCGGGAGATCTGCGATACCATCGCACTCTTCCCGTATTTTTTTTTTAAAAAGTCCTTCTTAAAAATGCCGGGCCTTCTCCGTGTGCCTTATCTAAGCCAAGCGGCCCTGTTTTGTGCAGTGACCAGGGGAGAAGCTGACCGCGGACAGAGTGGTCAGGAGGAGTACTTGAGCTTATCGGAGACTAATTGCTTCCATTAGAGTTATGGCTTCAGACATTTCCCTGCCTCCTTCCATCTCGATTTGACCACCACCACCACCCCCGTTGTTGTATTTAATGGCTGTAAAGGAGTGGGAGCTGATCGACAATTTGCACGGCGTTTCCGCCAGAAGGTGCCTTTGGGAAGAGAGGAGAAACCTTCCCTTGCTCTGCTTAGCTTGCAGGTCGCCGGGTAGCAAAACGCTCGCCTCCCCTTCCTTCTCCCTCAGTATGGCATTCGCCTTATCTGGCGGGGGAAATGGAAGCGGCCACATCCGAGTCAATTAAAATTCTTGCCCGAGTAGGGGAGTTTTTGGGGCCGATGCATCAGAGCCGAGGTTTGCGATGACAGTTTGAGAGATTAGCAGGGACAGGGGAAGCCCAAAATGTCTGATCAGATGCTGAAGGCCCTGTGGATCTACCTTCGCAACATTTCAGCTCTTCTTGTTCAGGTCCCTTGCTTGCCGGGTGAGTGATTTTGTAAGAACAGGTCCATGCGCAGCCGCTTGGTGCAGAAAGGGTAGTTGAACGGAAACGCTTCTAACGCCATTAAGAAGCTTCAGGAACTCAAATTTTATGGAGACATCCAATCCAAATACAATAGGAATAAATATAACCACAGTGTTGATATTTGCTCTCTGTAATCACACACACACACACACATGCATACATATATACTCGAGACACTCTCTCTCTCTCTCTCTCTCTCTCTCTCTCTCTCTCTCTCTGTGTGTGTGTGTGTGTGTGTGTGTGTGTGTGTGTGTGTGTGTGAAAAGACCTCTAAAAAAAGCAGGTGGGTAGCCCCCATTTTAGATAAGCATCCTCTCCTCTCACACGCAGCAGAGAAATGCCTCGTCTTAGTCACGCACCTGCTAATGCAGAGGGCTCCCTATCTGGATTCCGAACAGGCTCCTTCTTTCTTAAACCTTCTGGCTGCTACCCCACAGCTAATCCCAAGGCAGAC
>JAHTLZ010000010.1:46891112-46905894 GCA_023846285.1 Phrynocephalus versicolor
GTGTGTGTGTGTGTGTGTGTGTGTGTGTGTGTGTGTGTGTGTGTGTGTGTGTGTGTGTAATATCTAGCTACAATTCTGTTTTCTCCCCCCCTCCCAAATTGGTGCATTCTGTTTGGTTCCTCTGTGATTTCCTTAGAGATGCCCCATGAAACATTTCTTCTCAGAATCTGCCACAGAAGCAAAAATGTTATGCTCCAGATATGCTGCCACATTATACTAAATCATACATTTACATTAGATGAAGTTGCCTTCATCAAGTTATACGACCACATATGTTTACTCTGCTCAGGCACAGCTGTATCAATGACCTGTCCTTTTGATAAAATAGGATTCTGGTATCTGAGCACAAACTGAAGGGTGCTTGTTTGTTTGTTTGACATAAACCAGAACTGGAACTCAAGAAAGCTCACAAGAAGATTAAAAACAGATACAGATAAAACCAGACTGGATTCACTATTCTGAGTGCCTGGATGGTGCAGCATCAACCAGTGGCTTGAACAAGTGAATAAGCCACCACAGATAAATGCACCAGGGAAAAATGTTCATAACAAATAACTCCACTTTTAGATACTTTCCTTACTGTTATATTATGGGGTTGGAGATTTGTCTCAGTAAGGCTAAGTGAGCATGTGTTGGCATGCTCTAAAATGCTTGCTAAATGCTGTCTTTTAGGGTCCGCTCACATGTGCAGCTGCCACCAAGAGCTCAGTGGTTTAGGCATGTGACGGTGGAGCCAGAGGTTGGGAGATTCAGTTCCCCCACCGTGCCTCTTTGATAACAGGTGGACTTGGTGATCCCTTACCATATCTTCCAGCTCTGCAGTTCCAGGATTATTCTTATCCTGCCCATTAGGGCAAGCACAAGACATTTGCTACCCAAAGCAGCCAGAAGCAACAAAGATGTCCCCATCCCATCAATAGATGGAAGTCAATTGGATTGACAGGTGAATCTTTGTTCCACACTAGTGACCAGACAGCGCTCATCAGTGTACTTAAGGGCAGGTGGGTACCATAAAGCCAGGCAAAAGGGCCTATACAGCCGAGCTTGGCACTTCTCGGTGTTGCTCAGCATCAGCCACCTGAGGCTGCCACCTCACTTCCTATCACAGGCGGGTCATTGTTCCTAAAGAGAAAGCAGGAGCACAAAAGTCCAGTAATTCACCTTCATGGGTGAAGCAGCCTTCATTTCTCTTGTGTTCTGCCCAGTGATGAGTTTCACCCCACTGTTATTGCATTCTAGGCTGTTAAGAATGCATTATAGTGGCCAGTATCCTCTAGTGAGGACCAATTTGAGGAGACCTGTTGACAAGGAGCAATTTGCTGAAGTATTGACTTTGATATTGGTTCAGTGGAATTTATTCTTATTTGGGTCATTGAATCCAAAGTCAGAACCTACTTAATAGCATGCAATTATTGTTACTCTTGATTATTTTGGCTAACAGTAAGGGTAATGGCCAGTAGGTTTCTAATTAATGGCCACAGCACCCTTTTGCAGGCACTCTGTATTAAAGCTGGTGAGTTCTAGATGGGGAAGAGTAAATTGCCAGGAGCCACCTAGAAAGCCCCAACCACAGACATGAATGGTGGATGCTTCATAACAAAACAGTACTGACTCCCAACCATTATGGGATTTCTACCACCAGCCCTCCCAGCATTTAAGATTTTAAAAGAAATATTCAGAGTGGAGATCAAAAGCTAACCACAACTGTTACCACATAATGGAAAGACCCCATGCTTCCTTTCTACAACTTTTTTTGTGGACTAGTATCAGTGGAGAGATCCTTGCAGCTCCTGAAACATTTGCTCCTAAGGCCAGGAGCACCAACACTTTGAGACTGGCAGAGATGATGGCAAAACTTGCCACTCTTTGCAGACTTTTCCTGCTCTGAGGCCTTCCCTAGCAATCCTGAAGGAGGGACTTTTTCTCTAGAAATTACATGATCTTCTTCTCAGCTCTTAAACTGCCTAGTGTTTTGGAGTGGCTTGGTCTTAAGTGACCACTCAGGACTCATCTATTTTACAGAGACCTAATCCTTGTAGCCATGAAAACGGCTGGAGTTCTATTGTGGATTTAGATTTGCACTGCTTTGGATCTTCCTAGAGGACGTGATTATAGAAACTCTTAAGCCCAGCGCCTGACCGTCCAATTTTTATTTATTTATTTTATTTTTGTTTATTTTAGAGTGTGTTTACCCCGCCTTTCTCCTTGGAAAAGTATGTTTGAGACCACAACTTTCCTGTGGTCTCAAAGGAAAGTTGGGGTCTCTCACAGTTCAGGCCATCATATCTTAGCTTGCCAGCCAGCCTGATGGAAAGTTATGATGATCTCTTCACAATTCAGGCCATAATGTCTTAGCCTGCCAGCCAACTTGATGGAGTGCAACTCCTTAGACGGAAGTGAAAACGGAGGTGGTGAGGATACCCGGGGCACTTGACTGGCATCAACTCAAAGCCCAGCCATGACTTCAGAGGTGGGGATACTGAGATGCGGACCTTGGGGGTGCTGGACCCCCGATCGTGCATTTTCGGGGCGAGCAGCGTCGCTGCCTGGTGAGAGCGGATGCAGGGGTTCCCCCTTCTCTCTCCCACGCCCCACCCCCCTCCTCCGGACCCCGGGCGTCTCCTGGCCGCCCCACGAGCGCGCGCCCACAAGGCTTTATGAATGGCGCGCGCGGCGTGTCGGGGAATCCCCGCTCCGCCTGGCCGGCCGCGGAGGACGGGAGGAGGGCGGCGATGATTAATGGGCCGCTGAGGCGAGGCGAGGCGACTCCTTTGCTCGCCTTTTCGCTTAATGCAGCCGGGAGCCAGAGAGCGTTATCCAGGGCTTTATCTCCCGACGAAGTCTCTCGGCTAATACTGCAAATGGGCGCTCTCGCCTCACCCTGTTTACAGCCCCTTTCGGCGGACGCCCCCCTGATGAATGGACATTAGCACTTTTTCGCACTACTGTATCAACAAAAAGAGCTCCAGGGCCGCAATAATGGCGGGAAAAGCAAACACTAGCCTGCCCAGATTGGGCTCGTCTGCTCTGTGTCCACCTGATGGATGAGCCGAGCCTGACAGGCCGCGGCTCAGGGTTTCCAGGCCCAGGCGGGACCCTGCTGCTGCTGCTCTGGCCTCTCCTGCCTGCCTGCCTGGGCAGCCGAAGCTGCGGCGAGGGAGGAGCAGGCCCCCTCGACCAAAGCGAAGGGCAGCGGCAGATTTTGCTGAGGTCTCTGGGAAAATGGCCCCTGAGGGGAACCTTGCCCTGTCTCCGAAGAGGTGGGCCATGGGGCATCTGAGGGAGGCCTTCTGTTATAGGGGAGCTATCAACAGGGCCCTGCGCGGGTTCACGCTCATGACTCCCCCCCCCCGCATCCCTAGGACGTCCCTGCTTTCTACAGTTACTTGACAGGCACAGCTTCCAAGCAGTTCAACTTAAGCCTTTTCCTGCCTTCCACAGCCCGGTAGCGCCCCTTGAGAGAGAAACACTGTCCTCTTGTTTAGTTTCAGTCTGTGCTGATTCTAGGAAAAGCGCTGGGCAGTGGTGATGGGGAAGTGACAAAACTAGCTATCAGGTCTTGAGGAGGGGGTACCAGAAAAGCTCCTCTGCCTTAGGAGCTTTTCTGGTAGCCCAGCCTTGAAGTGGGATGGGTTTAAAGTGAAAGAGTAAGCAAAAGGACGAAAGGTGGGGTAAAATATTATAAACAAACAAACAAACAAACAAATAGTTATTGCCCTGCTGGAGCAATTCTCACTGGAAGAAGGCATTCTGCCACGAACTGAGGTTCTGCTGAACCATGTAAAGCTTTGTGTGTTAGGTGAATTGGACCACAGATGCTATCACGGGTGTCCACTGACAGTGTTGGATCCAAGAGAATGCCCAGACTATGCACCCCATCACATCCTTAGTGGAGAGAGTAACCCAACCAAAGGAGAGATCAGGAGCATCCACCCAAGGACCTCCATCTTGTCTGGGTTTACCCTCAACCTGTTGTCCCCAATCCACCCCAACAAGCAACCAGGCAGTACTCAGGGACTCGAGGGCATCCACTGCAGAAGGGAGAAAGGAGAAACAGGGGTGTGTGTCATCCATATATTGGTGATTCCAAAGTCCAGAACTCTTGATGACCTCCCCCAGCAGCTCCATATAGACATTAAATAGCAACAGGGAGATGGTCGACCCCTGAGAGATTCCACAATTGAGAGTCCAACTGGTAGAGACCATTTCCCCTAGTTGCAGTTTCTTGGGATAGTACCTGGGAGGGACTGGAGCCAGGAAAAAGGAAGA
Source organism: Phrynocephalus versicolor (assembly GCA_023846285.1). Taxonomy (NCBI): domain Eukaryota; kingdom Metazoa; phylum Chordata; class Lepidosauria; order Squamata; family Agamidae; genus Phrynocephalus; species Phrynocephalus versicolor. The sequence goes on from JAHTLZ010000010.1 coordinate 46,895,382, forward strand.
CCATAAACAGCTTCTCCAGGAGGATATCATGATTATACTGTATCAAAGCTTGCTGAGAGATCGAGGAGGACCAGCAGGAACTTCTTGCTCCTGCCAGCCTCCCTCCAAAGATTATCATGCAGAGCCATCAGAGCAGTCTTTGCCACACGATATGGCCTGAAATCAGTGTGGACTGCATCAAGGACATTGTACTGGATAGTAAATGGAATACAGTATCTAGGAAATCACAGAATCGTGTGGTACTTGAAAAACTATCAGGTTTATTATAGCTTTCATTGCACTAGCCTACTTTATCAAATGCACCATGAAATGCATCCTAAAATGTGTGAAACTGATTAAACCGAATTTTGCTTCCAACACTTATTGATTGATGAAAGCAAACATTCTTAGTTTCTTGAAAAACAAAGTTCAACTATCCTTCAGGTAAAATCAACACTCATTTGCAAATTAAAGCTCGTTGTTCTGCTAACCTATAGTTCTTGCTTCAAAAACATTGCTTATATACAAATTTATGCAAATACAACTGAATGATCAGCCAACTAAAACTCATGATTTATTGATTTTGAAAAAAAAATAGAGTGCAGCTCTACATATTGCTCTACCATTAAGATATATGCCACTTAATCTTAGGCAAAGGTAAGTTTAAATGACGTTAGTGGTGCTTTCTTGGGTAAGCATATATTTAGAGACCGTACCACCTTTTAAAGTCAATTTTTAATAATTCCTCTTTAAAGGGGGAAAATAATTTAAAGAAATGACTCTGTCCCTCCCCATTTGATTCAGTTCCCACTGAGGGGGAAAAAAACCACATCTGTTTTAGGGCCGCTTTCAATTTGCCTGAGGTCTCTGTTTATAAACTCTGCCTTTCTGATACCTTGGCACTAATTGAGCACCAGCACTTCAAGTGTTGTGGGTGTATTAAGAGCTAGGATTCCAGCAACAGGCTATTAGCAGTTCCTTGAGTAAATCTTTGTAGATTTTCTCCTGCTTCCTCCACCTCCCAACCCCCCTTTTCTTGACTGCAGAGTTACTCAGAAATGGTCTTGTTGACATTGCTTCTGGCTTCTTAACACTTTAAAGGACACTAGGCGCCAGTTCAAATACACTGTTCTCCTCCTCACACTGTACCTGTTCACTTTATAAATAGAGCTTATATCTGTCAAAATTCATTGTCAAATATTTGGCAGAGATGACAGGTTCTACATCTTCTGGATGAAGGTGAGTTCCTAACATTGCATTTAAGGGAGAACAAAAGTCTAGTCTAGTTGGACTGCACTCTGTCTCTTTCTCTCTTTGTCTTGCCTCTTCTCTCTAAGTACTGTATTTTGAAGGTTTTGAATGTGGTTTCTTGCTGAAACTAATAAAGAGAAAAAACAAGGTTTCTTTAGAGGTGATGTCATTTTCCCCCACTGGTTTTATTAAGCATCAGAACATCAAATGAGAACCTGATGGATAGATATGAATCTAGGCAATGGAAGATTAAATCTTGTTAGGATGCCGCTTTTAGATTGGAGGGGGTCATGAATTAAGGTATTTTTAGGGTTTATAACTTTGTGTGTGTGTGACAAGTTTCTTGTTCAAGTGTAGGACAAAAACAGAATTCAGCTGTTGATTAAACACCTTTCTGGCTAAGGTAGGTAACACTTGGAGAAATTCATCCAGTAAAATTACTGTTTGCTCCATATGTGAAACAGAGTCCTGTGGGGGAGGGGACAAATGTTGGAAGTCCTACAGCAGCCCTAAAGGAGAAAGAGGCACCACATTAGGGCCTTTTTTCCTGTTGGAAAACACCATCAGTTCTATCAGACCTTCAGAACCTCTCCACCTGGGGTTGGTTTCTAAGATAGGATATCATCATTACCAAGGCAACAACAACAAAAGTATGAAACTCATCTTTCTCTCAGTTAGTTTTGTTTGGCAGTTGCTTCATTTTGGCCCTGGCTGTTGGTAAAGGCCAGAAGGAGGCTTGCAAAGAGTTAGTATGTTTACCCACCATTTTTTAGTTGGAAATAATAAAATGTCAGTATGAACCACTACTCCTGCCACTAGATAGGGCTGCAATACTTACTTTCTAAAATATTTAGAAAAGCTGCTTTCTGCTCAGATCCTAAATGCACTAAGGAGATAAACAGAAGGAATTGGGGCCTCTTTCCAAGAGAACAGCTTTATGCATTGGGGTGTTATTCAAGTGGAAGGAACAGCGTGTGGTGTGTGTGTGTATGGTTCAAAATACGCTTAAATAGGAATAATTTGATTAACTGCTTTATGAATTACAAAAGGAGTGTGCTTCCAATACGACTGAAGTATCTCCTAGTTCTAATGAACCCCTGCTTGGCTAGGTGTGCACAGGTTTGATTCTGATAATTGTTATAATGGTTCCAAGGGAAAAATGAAGTTCTTTCTGGAACTATAAATAAAATTGGCAAAATAAGCTATCTGATGTGCCAACTCCAGCACACTTATCATGGAAGTAAGTTACACTGCAAACAATGGTGTAGTAACACTTGCATAACAGGCTTTAAATGAAACTAGTTTAGCCTCACTTCTACTTCAATGGCAGTTTATGATGCTTTTAATTTTTATGGGGGGGAGGGGGAGTGTGGCCATAAATACAATTATGAAAAAATAAAGGCAGGATCAGGATTGTACAAGTGCATAATGAACCTTATAAGGTGGCATGTGAAGAACCCTTGCCAGTCTGTGCACCCCCTCCCTCCTCTTGAGATGCTGGAATGCACCTGTTTCTGCTGTATTTGGGACAACAGTCTGGAAAGGGAGTCCCTCCCACCCCCACCCCCCAAAAATTAACAATAGCAGACAAGAATGCCAGCAGCCTTCATGGGGTTGGGTGCTTGTTTGTTTTTAGTTTCTTTCTTCTCTTTGTTTAGGGAGATTCCTTTTTTTCCTGACAAACAAAACATGGGATTCAAATTATCCATTAGTTGCCCATATCGCTAAAGGTCTTCCTGCCAGAATCGAAAAAGATATTTTAGCTGCAGCGGTCAGGAGGCTGAAGCGTTTAGAGAGTCTGCCTACCACACACGATGCTTTCCTAAGAAGGCTTGCTACTCCACCCCCACACCTCCACCCCCAACCCTGGCCGTGCATACTTTCTGCGGTGAAAAGCTTTTATCTGGATCTCTCTCTCCCTTTTATTTGGTGAGGATGCGATGCATTCTGGGAATGCAGCAACTGGCTATATATAACGTGACGAGAGGCAGCTGTACAGAGAGAGGACCACGTATTCGCAGGCAAGGAAGGCGTAACACCCGCCCTTTATTTAAATTGTAGTAGTTATATTTATTGTTTAGGGAAACTTTTAGGGCTTCAAGAGATGTGCAAACCGATCCGAGTCACAGGGAGCGGGATCGGCACGCCCGGCAGTCACTGGATCCTCACTGGGCTGATGGCGGAGATAGAGGGAAGGGTGAAATTGACAAAGGGAAGCAGATCCTTTCTCTCTCTCTCCCTCCCTCCCTCTTCTCAGGGAATCTGCGGTATCTTGCTATCTAAAACGCTCGGCAGTGACTAAGGGCCATTAGCTTAGAAAAACTTCTCCCCGTCTCCTAAAAAAGACTTCCCACCGGAGGAGATAAAGATGGCGATAGAGTTTCTTAAATAGTCGCCCCCCCTCCCCTTTCCTGACGTTATCAGGCGGAGATAGTGCCGCTGGGCAGGGCCAGGCCGTGTGTTATCTGGTGGTCTTGGCTTGCCGTCCCCAAACGCGGCCTTGTCAGGGGAGACGCCACCCGCCTTAGGACCCAGACTGGGCTCCTTCCGTCCTCAGTCACTCACCAAACCCTCCAGAGCCCTCCGCCCACCGGCCGGCGGGGTCCTTTCCCAGGAGTATTACCCCGGCTCCGGCTCAGGGCCGGAAAGGGGGCGCAGGAGGAGGAGGAGGAGGAGGAGGAGGAGGAGGCGACGGTCCCTCTGTCCTTCTCTGGCGCGCTCTCTCTCTTTTGCGGGCGCGTGTGCTCTGCCCTTGGTCTCTCTCGGCCCTCTTCCTCTGCCTTAGGTTGAATCCAGTGGGCAAAGTACCGAAAGCCCCAGAGCGACAGGGGAATCTAAAGCTGGGGCAGTCTCATAGCCCCCCCACCCCAGGCTCACGTAGGTTCCCGAAGAGCGCCAACCGCAGAGGACGACCGCTCTCTCTTAAGACACCACGGCGCAGTCACCTATGTATAGAAAATAGGGTTTTCCTCCTGTATTATTAAACGAAACCTCTCTCGCTTCACTGGGAGAATAAAACAAAAGCTTGCACAGGGATAAGGCATATTGATTGTTGTGGTTATTACTCCAGGTGGGAATCCTTGTGACCTGGCGGTGTGTGTGTGTGTTAATGTTTTTATTTCACTCTTGATACAGTCTGCCAATGAGAAAGCCACTATTTAGAATATATATTTATTAATGCCCTCCATCCGGGTCAGGAGGGAAGCCATTCCCTTTAATATATATATTCTAAATATTGTAGTGGCTTTCTAATTGGCAGGCTGTACAGAGATTGAAATAATAAAAAAAACCGCGCGCCCCCAACCGCCTGGTTACAATCACAAGGATTCCCACCTGGAATTAATAACCACAACAATCAATATGTCTTATCCTTATGCAAGCTTTTATTTTATTCTTCCATTGAGGCGAGAGAGGTTTTGTTTAAAAATACAGAAGGAAAATCAGTTGTAAAATAATGATACAGCCCGGCTGCTGAATAATAATAATAATAATAATAATAATAATAATAATAATAATAATAATAATAATAATAAAAGATGATTTTAAATTTACAGTTACACTTTTAAATTTAGGACAGATTACAAAACACGTTTTCATATTTTGATATCAGCAGACTTAACTCTTGTGTTGGATTGTAGCTATCACCCATTTTCAGTAGAAAGCAGTGAGAAACTTTGATCCTTAGAAGTCATAGAAGTTACTCAGCTGAAAGGAGCATAAAAAGCCCCCTCCGGTAAAAGGACGCGGAGTGAGGAAGCAGGCTCCTGTAACCGCGTGATTGGCTTCTCCTAACTAGATCGGTGAACTGGCACTCAACAGGCGCGCTTCGTTGCTTCCAGCCGGATCGGATGCCCACCTAAAAGCCACCTCCTCATCCACCTTCTGAAGCAACTGTTATTGCGGTTGTTGTCAAGTCTTCCTGGTACTTGTAGCAGCCCTATGAAGGAGCGCTCTCCAAAGCGTCCTCTTCTCCGCCGCCCTGTTCAGCTCTTGCAGACTCAAGCCCGGGACTCTTTTAGAGAGTCAGTCCATCTCCTGTTCTGTCTTCCACTTTCCCCAACGTTGTTGTCCTTTCCAGAAAATCCTGCCTTCCCGGGATCTACTTGAAGTAGGACAGCCTTCCTTCCTTCCTTCCTTCCTTCCTTCCTTCCTTCCTTCCTTCCTTCCTTCCTTCCTTTCTTTTGTCTCCAGAGATAGTTCGGGCTAGATTTGACCTAAAGCCCACTTGACTGTCTTCCTGGAAGCCCAAGGGATCCACAAAGCTCTCCTCCACCAGCACCACATTTGAAACGAATCAGCTTCTCCCGTGATGTAGCTGGCCATCCTCAAATACTTCAAATCTCTCTGCCAAAGATTCCCCTCTCCCCTCCAAAGCACGGGATTTGATCGTGTTACTCGCTATCTAAAACACGAAAGCAGGAGGATGGATGCAAAATATAAAATAGAAATCTTGCACGATGATTAGGAATACAGAATCGCTTTGAAATGGCTCCCCCGTAAAGCATTTGGGGCTTAACTCCCAAGGAAAAGGGACCAGGAAGCAGCGAGCGTTCGGGTCAGTTCTCCTCCTGCTCCCGGTCGATGGCAAGAGAGAGGGTCGTGGCCGGGTGATCCCGGGGCTCGATCTGAAACCTACAGCTATGGATCGTGTGTGTGCGTTCCTTTTGGTTACTTCTGTAATTAATTCGTTTCTGCCAAGCGGTAACGCTTCTTGTGCCCACCCGCAGTGTTATAGCCTAGGAGGAGGTTCCATAAGGAGCTCGACCTTAAAACGGGCCTGTACATTTTAAAAGCTGTTTTATTCCTTGTAGCTTGTATGCTACTGAGGAAAAGCGGCTGTTCCCGCTGCCTGCAGTGAAATCCTTCCCGTTTCCCCAACATGGTTGTCTTTTCTAGAAAAGCTTCACCTACTGAAGCAAGGCGGGTGTCGGGAGAGCAGAGCATGGAGTATATTTTTTTCCGGAGATAAAAATCTGAGTTCCCGCATATCTTCCCCCACCTTTTTTAAAAAAAGAGCGAGTAAGCGAGAATGGCTGTTTTAGGCCCTTCTTTTTGTCACAGGGCTTGCTGCTCAGGGGCAGATTACAATCCCAGAAGGCTGGCCTCGTCGTTGCAAGAGTTCGAATGATAAAAGGGGTGGAAAACGCCTGAGCCTGACAGGCCAATATTCGGATTTCCTTTTAAAAAATCCCGAGCAATCGTCGAGAGATCTGGAGAGCACATTGGTTTGTGAATTCTAGTCCATTTGTACTAAAGTCACCAAAGGGAGGAGCATTTTCGTTTATTTCAATGAGACCATGGCTGGCGTATGTATGTATGTATGTATGTATGTATGTATGTATGTATGTATGTATGTATGTATGTATGTATGTATGTATGTATTTATTTATTTATTTATTTATTTATTTATTTATTTATTTATTTATTTATTTCTAGGCATTTATGCAGCAGGAGGCTTGACACGTTGACTCAAGAGTCTAAAGGCTTCCTGAGTTTAGGGGGCATTTGCCCGCGTATATAGGATTCTAGCGTTACCTGGAAAGGAGGGAGCTCCTGCGACTGGTTTCCTCTTAAGGCACAGTCACAGGGTGGCCCTTTTCAACTGCGCGAATCAGCATGTCCTGGTTTCTTTCCGAGGATAGGGAACAGGGACCGATGACTCCCCCCCCCACCTCAGTTCAGAAATAAACTGCGTTGAACTGAACCGTGATCTTAATCTTCAAATCCAGGAAGCGTGGATATTCTGGCGTTCTGGGCTTTTCAGAAGCGTCCTACCCTTTGCTAGTTAGTAGTAGGCGCGACGCATCTGCTGCTAGAGATTCCCTGAGAAATCGCTCTGGACGTTATCTGAGAAGGCCGAAATCAGGATTCTTTTTCTCGAAGAGATTTGATTAACTGGGGCGGGTGGCAGGTAACGGGGAAGAGTACCTGGGAAAGACTGCCCTGAGAGCTGACAAGCTGGGCTGAAAAGGAAGACAACCCTTCGTGAATAAAGCTGAACTCAAGTCACCAGAGAGAGAGAGAGAGAGATGCATTTCGTCGTAGTGGAAAGTTTTCTTGGAACTGTAGTTTCCTCAAATAAAATAAAATTAATTAATTAAATAAATAAATAAATAAATAAATAAATAAAGTGAACAATGTCTATGTCCTTACAAATGAAAATTTACATATTCCGATGCAGATTACATTTTTTATTCATCCCCGCTGTAGACGGCTTTCAACGGAATTATTTATTTAAAGGAATAAGTGCTTCCCCCACAACTCAGACACATATTTTTTTAATTTGTCTGCTGTCGTTCTCCCAATGATACGACCCAAGGCAGCTCAAAAATTATTAAAAGACAAGCCAGTGTAAAATAAGACATATAATTACCTTACAAACACTTAAACATATAAATTATTATTTACAATATTCATCCCATTGCAGTGGAAAGAGGAGACCTGGGTTCAGACCCCTGTTTTCCAAACCAGAGTCCCTGGGGAGTGCGCGGGGGGGGTGGGGTGGCGATGCTACATCGCAGCTTCAGCTTTTCTCTCATCCTTTGAAAAGCCCTATGTGGGTTGACTGAATTTACAAGCGATTTGAGATTTTCTTTTTCTGGAAAACGAACTGGCTTTTCTTGGTCAAGGAAACGTTAGTTGGACGATCGACTCTCCCTTTTCTGCTTCGGAGCGTGAAACTGCTGCGAATTGTACGCCTCGTTTTCCACCTTGAAGTGCCTTAAGGCAGAATTCTCGCAATTGTCACTGCTGTTAAATTTTGGAAAGTGGCCCCCATTCGTAGAACTTAAGGCGCGTAAGGCGTAAGGCGCGGCTGCGCAGGAAGCTGAGTTCAGTAAAACGAGGGGCTGGCGCCCAACACGCACCTGTTGTATCCAATATATGGCCGGGGCTCGCAAATATTTCTGCCCCACAGAATCGGAACTTCCCTTAGTGGGTCTACCTAGTCTGACCTCTAAGTGTGAGCGCTGTTAAACGGCGAATCTTTGCAGGATTAACAACCTAACCTTCATGAGTGTCCCCGTTATAAGAACGCGATGCAATTATTATGGATATGTTATGCTTAATACTGTATTAATCGCAACAAGCACTATATTATTACCGTTGTTCGTAATAATTACTTCCCGTTTTCTGCTGAGAGTTGGAAATCATTACTTGGGAATCTATTACTTGGCGGTCAGAGGAATTGTTTAATGTTTTAGTTTTGCAAGCGTCTAACCGCTGGTGAGAGAGACACGCCGCCCTACGCCTTTACAGGGCGTTGTCTCGGGTTCCGGCCCAAAGACGGAAGGTGAGCTTTCATTTAGGTTTCGCCTGGAACAGTGGAAGGGACTTCAAGGAGCCTGAAGAAGTCAGCGGGGAAACGGACCGGGTGCTCTTAAACTGGCAGCGTCCTAGAAACGTATCCCCTTACAGAACGCCAGATTCCTTGGGAAGAGTCTTCTGAACCTGGAACATATTGGGCTAAACCCCGGGACCGTTTCCGGGGTTGGTCTTGTCTGATGAAAAAAAAAAAACCCGTCTGGCAGACCTCGTAAGATTAGCTGTCCTAAGCAACTTGTGTGGTACAAAGGCCAGATGCAATTGTCCGAATTGTAGAAATAGTTGTTATGTGCCGCAACAGGGGCGCCTGTTTTGGAAAGGACCTGATTCGATTATTGTCTTTTTTTTGTTGTTGTCCAGACTGGTTTATGTTTCTTTGTATTTTGCTTGTTTTGTATCTGTGGCCATTTCGCGGGCTGGGAGGACCAGGGGTGGTCGTTCTGTTTTCCTTCCGATGTTCCCGAAAAATGGCGGCGGGGGGGGGAGCGGGACGAAAAGAGGTTTTGTTTTGCTCCGACCATTCCTGACTGGAGGTTTCAATAATTTCAAAGGAAAGAGGAGATTGAATTGATGCTGCCCGGAGAAGCGCCTTCTCCCAGGAGAACTGTTTCCTGCAGATCTTTCCTTTTAGACTTTTTTTCTTTGAGTTAAATATTCCTGTCTAGTGTCTAAAATGCAAAACAGGGGAAATTTAACCATTTGTCGGTAATCCCCTCACTATAAAACAGGAGCTGAATTAGAAATCTATATATCACTATTTTGCACTTGAACATACCGTATCTTGCCAGGATTGTTTTAAACAATAGAGAGATCCGACTTCATTTACGCTCTGTTTACACCTACTCGGAAAGGCAGCTCATTGCGGTCAAGGGGATCTATCTTTGAGTAAAAAGGCACAAAGAAGCACTGACAATGTGCACTGAATAGGTTTCGGTGGTTGGGTCTACCCACCTACAGTTCGCTGAAATTGAACAGACCCTGAACGTGTTTGTGATAATAATCATGTTCTTTCAATCAAGTCAATTCTGACTCACGGCGACCCTTTTCAGGATTTTCCAGAGAGAGAGAGTAAGAATACCATTCCCTTCTTCTCTGGGTGCCCTGGGACTAGGCAGCGCGCCCAAGGTCACACAGGCTGGCTCTACTCATTAGACTAGGCATAGCGGGGATCGAACTTCCAACCTCTGTCTCAAAAGCCAGATATCTAAGCCCCTGAAGGGATCCAGCCAGTTAAACCTGCTTCTGGTTTTAGCTAAATTCTGTGGAAATCGTCGTCCACAAATATAAATCTTTGGGCGCCTGTTTTCGTCATCATCTGCTCAACAGGAAAGGTGCTGTTATGCTGTAGTCCTTTTTTAAAAAAAAGTATAGTCAATATTTTATAAATTCGACCATGAAATGTTGAATGTAGGTGTTTTTGCGACCTGAAGGACTTTTCTTGAGGCTGAACATTGCAGAACACGGGAAAAACAGAAAACTCCGAAAATCACTCGGGGTGCAACGATGTTTGGACTTTCATCTTTCTCCACAGCCGCCAGCTCTGCAATGCCCAGCCGCATATGGAGTTTTGCAGGACCCAAAGGCTTGCTTTTGATTGCCGGTGGTCTAATAAAGGCATTTTAAAAAATCGCCAGGGGCCGCTGCTACGTTCAAACGAACGTTCAATCAATCCCTTGTGGGATTTAAACGCGCCCTACTGAATTTCCTGAGCGGTTACTTGCTATGTAGTGGGTACCCCGTGCGAGGCAAGGGATAAATGAATGGACTAAGCCGGAGACCTGAGCGTGGTTTCCCGGCTCTGCCATGGAAACTCCCGGTGTGTGTGTGTGTAGATCTGGCAAAACCACTCCCTCCATACCTCTCTCTTACCTCGAGAAACCTGCTACGGTCGCTGTTGTTAAGTCGCTTCTGACTTGAGGGCACAGAACTACAGCTGCATGCATTACAGCCGAGAGCCCGA
>JAHTLZ010000010.1:46910436-46923716 GCA_023846285.1 Phrynocephalus versicolor
GAGAGAGAGAGAGAGAGAGAGAGAGAGAGAGAGAGAGAGAGAGAGAGAGAGAGAGAGAGAGAATTGCCAAGAGCTCCTTTGCACACCCAGACAGAGTTTCTGTCTCCCTGCTGTCTAGGCCTGGGGACTGTCAGAGCTATCCACAGCCTGGGGCTTTATCAGTCCTGTGGTAATTAGGGGTTAGAGGTGGCCGATAAGAGGGATGGAAATGGCCCTGGATGGCAGCAGCTACACTTGGAAAGCAGGGCGAGCAATCAGTGTCCGCCCCACCCCACCCCATCTCGTGGACACTTCAGGACGGTGGTGCTGCCCTCACCCCACCCCCACCCCACCCCACCCCCACCCCGCCTCCAGGATAGAGAACCTCCGAACGCCTTGTGTGAGGAAGTGGTTTTAGTCCCATTAGGTTTTACTCTCCACCAAGGTACATGATTTTTGCTGACTGGAGGGAAACCCAGACTTTCCATTTTTAGTTTTGAGCACAATTGTTTCCTTTAGTTGTCCATAGTCCTCTATTGAACAAAAGAATCATGAATTTGGGGGTGGAGAAGTGGCTGAGGCTGGCATACAAAAAGCACCTTCACAGTGCAGTGTGACATTCACGAGACCATTAATTTCATTCAATATGAATAGTTACTTTTCAAAAGTATGGTAATAATTTACCATTCCATTCCAAGTCCTTTTAGGCATTTGGCATTACCATTTTAATACTGTATAGTGGTACTATATATTATAGTATTTTGTTTCTATTATTTAGTTTCATTTTTAAAAATTCCACAGGCGTAACCGAGTTAGGCTGATGTAGCAAAATAGAGAGTCATCATGGTACTTTTGAAGATTCAGCTTCATTGTAGTATGAACTTTAATGGACATGCAGTTCATCAACTTGAAATTATTGAAGTAACTCAATTTTTGTTCAGATGTAACTAAATTAGTGAAACTTTTTACAACTAAAAATCACCAGAAAGTTACTGGCCTGTGGCAGACTTCTTCCATTGTAGTATACTACCGGTGTATAGGCAACAATAACGACTATTCCACCCTCTGTTTATAAAGAAAATAATCAAAATGGGTAAAGTGATCCACTGATAACTTAAACATTGCCATGTAACTTAATTATGCATCAGTTATTTGTTATTTGTCTCTTGTTGCCTGCTAAATTTAGAACAGAAATTTAGGTTTGTACAATTGGGCTGGTTAAAGACGATTGCGCCCATTTCATTCAGCAGAGCCCTTTGGCCTTTTGCACAGCTCTTGAGAGGAGTGGGAGGACCTACTGAGGGAAGGAAGGGGCCTGGAGGTCCCCAAGCCCACACGCATACTAAGAATTTGTGGGATTGTGACGGTCCTATCCGACTGTAAGATGGCCCCTTTGACCCACTTTATAGAAACAACCCTGTGGTTGCAATATGATGAAGAATACCTTAGGTATAAAGAAATATAGAGAACATTTCTGCAATGATGGTGGTGGAAGATAGAGGCGTGAGCAGGCAGGGTGCTGACAGGCACCTACTATTTTCACATGTGGAACACTCTCCAGTCTTAAAACCGGGGTACTTCAAGGGCCAGATGCCGGGGAGGGATATCACGAAACAGATATCTAGTCTCATGCGCTCCCAAACGCATCTGGTGGGGCCACTGTGAGATACAGGAAGCTGGACTAGATGGGCCTTTGGCCTGATCCAGCATGGCTCTTCTTATGTTCTTATGTTCTTATGTACTCTCCTCCATGAGATTAGGTCCACTTTGAGAATAATTTACCCATTCTCCCAACCCTTCCTGAGTGGTTCAGCCTCCCGGGTGTTATCATGGCCCTGGATGGCACTGCACAGTATATTGGACCCATGAGATGCTTCCTGTGGTATGTTTCATTCTTGTTCTAGGCTGATGCGAAGTCTTCAGTCATAAGCAGTTTGTCAATATTCATAAAGATTTAAATAAACCAACCAACAACATTTGCAGTGCCATAAAGAGTTAATTTGTATATTAAAAAAACCAACAACCCAGAGTGGGGAGTCAGCATGCTTGTCTTCTTCAACAACAAATGCCCTTTAGTATTTGTATAGTAGTTTTCTTTCATGGTCAATGTCCAGCTGTAATTAGGATTAAAGAGCGTATTTCCTCTCCCACTACTTCTCTGGGCAAGCAGGCACCAACAAATGCTTTCCCATAATGATGGAAACAACTGCAGTGATCCTGGGATGTCATGCTTGGAAGCCTCTCCTGCTCTTCACAACTCCCACTCCTGCCATCGATCAGCTCCCCTCCCGCCCTTCCGGCCTGCATCCTCTCTCCCCATGTCACTCCAAAGAGTCCATCAGCGGGAAAAGGTTTTGTTTCCTCCCTTCAGGCCCGATGACACCCTCTCAAGGGTCACGTCTTCCGCAAGGGGGATTACAGCGACCACTAACACAGGGACGACTGGCCTGAAATACCAGGGTAGCCCCGGATATGCTCAGTTCTGAAATACCAGCCTATCTCTGTGCAACTTTAGTGTATAGCAAGAGGAACACAGGCTGGAGAAATTTTGGGATATGCACATGTTTTAGGAGCATGTGTTTCCAAGTTCTTTTCTTTTCTTCCGGAATCTAGTAACAACTTCCTGTCGTTTCCAAGCAACAGTGCAATTGTTAGTCATGGAATTACTATATGTTTCATCTTGTCCTCAGGCTGGTGCCCTCCAACTGTTTTCTAGTACAGCTGCCCCCCATCCGCATTGTCATTATGGCTACAAGTTTCCCAGGGACGATGGGAGTTGTAAGTCAGCATATTTGGAGAGCACCAGGTTGCAGGACGCTGGGCTATGGAGCATGGAAACAGGCAAGATTTCCCAGATGGACACTCAAGAGATGGAGGATGACATCAGCTTGATCTTTGTCTCCATATAATGTCACTTTCTTCCACCATTATCCCACTCTCCGATGTTGCCCTCCGGCTAAATACCTAAACGTTGTTTCTGCTTCTCTTGGTATGCTGCATCCTAGGGTTAGATTATTTATTTATTTATTTATTTATTTATTTGGCTTATATGCCACCTATCTGACAGCAAGGTCAGTCTGGGCAGTTTGCAACATAAAATGCGTTACCTGCCAATGTTTCCTCAGACCAGATTTCTATTGAGGTTCTTTGATAAAATACACTTGGAGCACCGCACTGTCTCAGCATAAAGAGACACATTCTATATTGAAGCTTCTGCACCAGACCTTTCTCTTTGCTGTTCCATCCCATTCATTGCTGCCTAATGGGAAGTGCGCTCACGATGAACAGCCTGCCATTTATTTTGTGAGGAAGGCTTGGGAAGTTCATTTTGAGAATAATGAATATACAGTAACTGCATGCTGAAGCAATATGCATTTGTCAGTGATAGGATGAGGGGAACTATCACTGCTCTAAATACTTATGGAAGATTGAGTTATGGGCTTATGGTCATTGTGCCTAGCATCAAATAATGTGGTTTTAAGAAAAAAATGAAATGAATAATGGTGATAAATTTATAATTCTATTGCATTTGTGCACTTCTGCTCTCCCCCCACTCCCCACCCCAGTGTATAGCTTGGTTAAGCTGCTCCTATAGCTGCCTTTATCAGACTATATTTGACTTCTCAGTATTATTTTGGAGTGGGGGGGGTCCTTGTGAGTTTTGAGGCTAGGAAATGGGACACAGGCCAAGTTTTAAAAACACAATTTTAGTTTGGGAGATATAAACAAAGTAAATGGCAAATAAACTACATTCTTTTACAGAAAAATGTGTTTAACCACATTTCTAAATAATTATGTTCTTTATTTTCACGGAGAAGGAGTCTCTGGAATCTCAGGAAGCCATATGAATTGTATGGCTGGGGTAGAATCCAGCCCCAGTTACACACTTTTAAGTGCCACTGATTGTACTGCGAGAGATTTAAGCACAGATCTGACTCTCCCATTGAAATTTTGGGGACTTAAAATGCTTCATTTTGGCTGGATCGAGCCCAAGGTATGCCTGCTGAGAAGGAACACATGATGGGTTTTTGGCTTAGCTGCAGCCTGGCAAGTCTTCAGCATTTCTAGTCACTTGTCTAGAATATCTCTGCTGTATCTACTGGCACCTTCTCTGAGCATGCTCCAAGAGCCAAACATTTCACATGGAGTAATGCTTAAAACTGCAAACATCAGAACTCTCTGCCATGGTCTGGATGGGCAGCACTCTAAGGATCTCTGTCGTCAATGTGCAGATCCCTTTTGTGCTGAAAATCTCCTCCTTAGATCCATTATAGCCATTTACACTAAGTTTCTAGCTTTGAGATGGGTTGTGTGTGTTTATGTGGGGAGGGAGGGATATTAATGGGGCCAGAACTTGCCTCATGCTTGCTTTATTAGGGATACTTCAGGCAGCTGGCCAACAATGACATCAAAACGTTTGGAGTCTTTGAAAGGAAAGAACATTGTGGCCCAAGACAGATTGATGCCCAAAGCAAAGTACAAGATTACATCTCACTCACCCTTATTCCATGCTCAGGAGCCATCTAGACAGGCAGTTGAGCAGCCAATAATGGCAAGAGGATAGTACCCTCCACTGCCCCAGATTCTGAGGGCTCTCTTGAAGGGGGAGGGGAAGACCATGTGGTAGCATATTTAGCTCTGTCCCTCAGTGCCCTGCTGCTGCTCCCTGGCGCCCTATTCTCTATCCCCTTTCTTTCCTTTTAAATTAATTTTTAAACATTACAACAACAGAAACACAAAACACCTGTAAATATATAGCAAACAAAATGAGACAAAAAAGTTTTTTGCTAACAACTCAACATACCATATAATATAATGTGCACCCTTCCACTAGGACCTTTCAGAAATTTAATCAGTTTTCTTCCCCTACCCCTTCCAGTTCACAACTGTTCCATTTTATTAGTACATGCTCTATCAATTTTGTTACCTATTGCCTCACTCTGCCTAATGGTAGGGCCAGGTCCCTTAGCTAAGGTTGATATAATCTCGAGGTTTGTTCCATTCTTTCCCCTACACCAGTGATGGCGAAACTTTTAGAGACCGAATGCCCACACTGCGATTCAAAACCCACTTATTTTTCACAAAGTGCCAATATTTAACCTTAATACAGTGGTACCCCAGGTTACATATGCTTTGGGTGCTACCCTTTGAGAAAGCGAGGATCGAAGGGCAGGCTTTCGAATTTCCTGTAGCCACAGCACCCTCGCTGTGATGGCAGGAAATTTAAAAACTTGCTCTTCGAGCCTCATTTTCCCAAAGAGTAGCACCCCATCCGCCTCTCTGCCCTGGGCTAAGAGAGGATAATGGGTTGCTACACCATCGGGAAATCCAGGGGGGAGTGGCAGTGGCTTGTGGACTCCTTCATAACCCCAGTTTACTCTCCAGCCATGCTGCTTTTCGGATGCCCAGAGTGGCGTGGCAGGAGAGTAAACTGGGAATGAGCCCACAAGCCACAGCCTCCCCTTCACCCGGCTCTCTGCATGGGGCACAGTGGTGTGCTGCGAGTGGAGGGGAAGTACCGTGGCTGTGAGGGAGTGATGTCAGGCGCCCACAAAAAGAGCTCCGTGTGCGAATTTTGGCACCTGTGCCATAGATTCACCATTAATACTGCCCTACACATTCATGGGAATGCCCATTCCCTGTGTAATGTGCAAGTCATGAGTACGGGTCATGCTGTTGGTTTGGGAAGGCAGGTGAAAGGTTGAGGTTGTGAATATGTAATTTTGAGATTGGTGCTGGACCCGCCCCCAATCCAATATGCTTTTTTTAGATGAGAAAAATCTAAGGTGGTACTCAAGAGGGCAGCAGCTGGGCCAGCGTGCCCATGGGGACCATGGAACATGATGAGATGGGGATTATTTGCAGGCTTCCTCATGCTAGAACAGAATGCACTAGCCTGTTTTTGAAAAATATATATTTATTTTTGAAATATTTCAATACTTTTTAAAATTAAATAAACCCTGTCCCTCCTATAAGGATAACAATTTAGAATAAGAGACTATAAATCAACAGAGAATGACAAGAATAATCAAGAACAGCAGTACACATCTCCCTCTGTGCAGGGCTCTCTCAGCCTTTAGGCTAAGATCAAGGCTAGTACAACCTCTATCTTTGTACACAAATGTGACAGCTACGAAATATTAATAAGCCTCCAGTCGTCGTCGTTAAACAGAAAACACAACTGGGCAGACCACAGCAGAGGCACACCCAGGAATTTCATAAAGCCAAAATAAGGCTCATGTTAGTTGTGAGTCAAATGTTTTTGAAATAGATACTGATACAGGGTCCTGTGAAAGAATAATAAATAAATAAATAAATAAATAAATAAATAAATAAAAGTAGGCCTCAACATTATTGGTCTTTTCAACTTATTCTGCCTAGGCGCCCTCATTTCAACTCAGCTTCCCATAACAAGCTTCACGACACCGAAGCTCAGCCTGGCAATACTGTACATATGGTTCACTTTTCCTTCTCATTAATATGTCATCTAACTACATGGTAGGGAAGCCATTTTGTATCATCCTATTACATCCACCACCACCACCCCACAAGCCCCAGCTGCGTCGGGCTTGGAGAATTGAATTCTGCAAAACACCTTTTCCTGTAGTTGCATAGGCCTGCATGGGTTCTAGTGGCTCAGCGAGATAGCACCCCCTCCCCCGATTTTTTGTTCTGACTTCTACTCAAGCGGCCGAGAACCCTTGTCTGCCTGTTTCACGAGCCCTTCAGTGTATGTCTAAGGAGATATGGCCTGCCTGCAGTGAGAAAAATTATTTTAACAATGTCTTCCTTTCACTGTTTAGTTACAATTGAATGTAGAATGGTGGATTATTCTCTTGTTCTTCATCTTATCATATACTGTAATGACATACAACCTGCCAAAAGGAGGACCAGTTTTTTTGTATAAAATTATTTTATTGTTCCAGTAGGGGATCATGTTAGTGTTTGTCAGGAAAAAAAGCAAGCAGTCCTGTGGTTCTCTAAAGACTAACACATTTTATTTGGCTACAGGAGTGCATTACTGTACATGAAAGCTTATGCCAAATACTTTACATCAGGGCTGTTCAACTTTGAACAGGCCAAGGTCTACTTTTTCTGGTCCAAAATGCCTGAGGGCTACTACACTAAAACCTCTACTTACAAATTTTATCCGTTCCAAGCACATGCTCATAAGTAAAAACTTTTGTAAGTAGAGAAGCAGTTTCCCATAGGAATGCATTGAGAACTAATTAATCTGTTCTGGAGGGAAGCTATTTCAATGCGCCATGGCCCTTGAACTGCCCCGTTCGGCTGAGACAGTGGGCTGGCAGACCCAGAACTTTGTTGGGGCAGTGGTGGTCCTTGGGATGGGGGAGGGAGGGGTGCAGAACTTATCCCCTCACTTTTTTTATTGATGGCCGGCGGGCTACTTTTGATAGCCCGCGGTCTACCTGTTGGGCATGCGTGCTTTACATTGTTACTCTGGCCTTTAGCTACAACGAGAAAACAAATAGTAAAGAGAGGAAGAACAAATCCTCTAAAGAACACATTCTTTGAAATTGTTGGATCAAAGGTAACTTTCTGAAAGGATGAGGAATTTCAAAAGATGGGCATACTTAAAATGAAACTGCTACCTCTGAGCTGTTCAAATGCAAACAATAAAATTGTTAAACAACAAACACTAATCATTTAAATTTTTAAACACTCACAAAATCTCAATATTATATAGTGACTGACACTTCACACTAAATCTGTTATTTTGCTGAGGGTTATTTTCAGGGGTTTGGCATTTTTAGTAATTTTGATGTTTAATTAAAAAAACAAATAAGCTATTAATGCACTATTAATTATTAACACAACAAATTAATATTATAATTTGCACTTAAATACTGAATGTAAAATTTACTAGGGGTTGGAATCTTTAATGTTAAAGCCAATTCATCAGTGTTAACATTAATTCAGAAATTAATATGTTGACATTAATTTCTGAATCTTTAATGTTAGCACCAGTTCATCAATGTTGACATTAATTTCTGAATTAATGTCAACATTGATGAACTGGCGTTAACATTAAAGATTCCAACCCCTGGCAAATATTATATTCAAACAGCTCTGATCTATTTTCAGAATAACTTGTTTTCATTCTCCAATTCTGAACTAAACTCCAACTGCAGTAGATGGTAGAATGAAATATTTTACCAGTGGTAGTGATGCCTCCCATTTTAAAGGCACACACACAGAGAATGAAAACATGTAGCTGCTGGTTTCAGCATTAACTACATAAGTAGTTTGCTAGAATGCCACTCAGACACTACTTAGTAATGTCAGTTGGGGTTGATGCTTTGTTGGTATGAGGACAGCTGCCTGGTATAACCTGGATTGAAGCCACCAACACAGTTTTGAATGTGTTGATAGTCAACCATCTATTAAAATCAACCCACTCTTTTTGGTAAATTTCTCCACCTACATTAGTAAGCTCATTTAGGCATCTTATAGGCACCCAGCATGGCACGATGCATTCTCAGTTCTGGTGTATGGAATTACAAACATTAAATGTATGTTACTTTTTTTAAAAAAAAGATGGAAGCATCTGAATTGCAGCTATATCACAGAATGCCAAGAATTTCTTGAACTTAGCAGGTGACCAATAAAGAAGTACTAAATCAAATGAATAAAAACGGAGAAATCATAAAACACATAAAATGCAGAAAACAACAATGTGTGGGGTACACAATGAGAAATGAAAAATACAGATAGTTGTAGTTCTTCATTTAGGTTTAAAAAAAAAGGGGGGGGGAGAAGTCCAGAAAGGAGAAGTTGTTATTGGCTTGAGAAACCTTAGAGACTGGTTTAAATATCATTGCTTACAGCTGCCACATCCAAGGTCAAAGTAGCCACTCTGAGGTCCAAACATATCTATGAAGTGAATGTGAAGAAGATGAACATGCAGTCATAGTGGGCTGGCATTAATCCCAGAAAAAGTCTGATTATTTATCTGTCTTTCTCTCTGTCTAAGCAGTCGTGCTGATATCACCACCTCCATGTTGGTTAAACGTAACACTAAATAACTTTTCCCTGCAAACGGATTTTGGAAGGCTCACTTGCTTTATGAAACATATAACTAATATAGTTATACATCATATCACTGATGTAGTTCTATGCCTGGAACTTACGAGTACAGAAAACTGAAGGTTAGCATGGGACACATGTCTAGGATACCTTGAAAGGGACAGTCTCCTAGTGGCAAGTTAGTGGAGTTTGGAAGAGGACAAAAGCAGGGCTGAACCCGGATATTTTGCAGCCTGGGACCAAGCAGTCCATGCTTTCTGCCCCAAGTAAAGATGCATACTCTTCAAAGCCAACCAAGTTATTTTTGTCAAATAAAGGAGAAAAATCCCTTGTTCTTGACAGTAAAAACACCATGGCAGCAAACAAAATTATAAAACAAATTGCCACTCTTTTGCAACATCTATTGGCCATGGCAGCTGCCTCACTTTGCCAAAGGACAGGGCCATCCCTACTTCAAAGGTCATTTTGGGGAGCTGAGGCATGTAAACATGAGTGCCTTATTTCAAATTTCTTGGTATACCAAGAGCTGGCGATTAGGGACTGACGTCAGTCCCCTGGTTGGGCAAAAACAACAAGGAGAGGGGAGCTAGGAGATCCCGTGACCGGTTTATTCTTGGATATTATGGTTGTCTCAGGCACGGGGTCAAGCCGTGTGTGTTCCTGGCCTGTTCGGGGCAGTCTGAAATCTGACAACCCCACCAACAGGATGATCCAACCCATGATAAGACAAAACCTTACTTATAGGTTGATGCATACTGAATAATCAGGTACTCTGGGCTGTCACATTCAAGAGGGACTGGGTATTCTGTACTTAACACTATACCTACAAAGAAAGAAAAATTATATCAGTTTGGAAGCTCTGTGTGACAGTAACATGTTGTATGTATCTTTTTTTTCCCTTTCTGTACTAATGGAGGGCCCTTTCCAGTGCTGGAACTATGGGCTTCCTACAGTTGTAACCCATTTTTCTTTCAAAGGCCTTAGAGTGATTTATACTGTACTGGTCACTGTGATGCAGTGATTAAACTGCTGGACTGCGGCCAAAACTGTGCTCGCTACCTGGGGTTCAATCCCAGGTAGCAGGCTCAAGGCTCACTCAGCCTTCCATCCTTCCGAGGTCGGTAAACTGAGTACCCAGCTCAATGGGGGAGGCAATGCGTAGCTTGCATAATTCAACTGCAAAATTCCCTGAGACTGCTTTAAGTGCCAAGGGGTGGTACATAAGCAGCACACTTTTTAAAAAATTTGCTAGATGTTTATTTACTTACACTATTCAGAGACTTTTTTAAAGCTAGTGTCCCCAAAGTGGTTTACAAAAAATAGCCTCAACCTCCTCTTCCTCCTCTACTACATTCTGTACTCAAGGAGGAGCTAGCTGCACAAAATTTGACCTCTTATTAGGAATATTGATAGAAATTGACTTAAACAAACAGCAATAAAAACAACAGAGCCCACAAAGCTGTGAAAATAAGTGCAGATGTCTTTCTACCCATTATACTCTCTGCCCACCTGGTGTCCCAGCTGCATGACTATCAAGTTTGTGATAGGCTCCTAAAAACAAACCTAACAATAGTTAACTTGAACCACTTACTTCTGACTGAAATCCATAGGCAATCACCCTTGGATTATAATGGGGTCAGACTGTCTGTACTGTAAGATTACTGGGCATCATAGATGTGGGCGGCATTCCTTCAGGTTGGTCTGGCCTGGCTGCCCGGCTATTGTGGCGATCTATCAAGGGGTCAAAGACTAATGCAGTTTTTATATAACATGTGTCCCTGTGCAAATTTAGAGTTGACAGCTCCTTCCCTCACAGGTCGCAGGACTCAAGGGCTACCCTGTCAGGTGGCTGAGGGCTGGTGGTGTATTTATAATTCATTGCTGCCTGAGACTGATGGGAACCTGTCATCCCTCAGACTTATTTGGAAGCCGTTCAGCTAAAGGTTGACAGTGATGGTTGCGGCTGTTTCTTTAGAGGGAGATGAGAGGCGCAGGGGCTATGGTTTCACTTGCGTTTCTCAGTTGACAGATGAAACATATTTGTCAGGTTCATGCACCTAAGAACTGCTGCCTGTAGTCCATCCTACTGCAACCTGGTGCTCTCTGGTTGTGTTAGACTACAACTCCCACCATCCTTAGTCAATATGGCCAACATGCTGGTGAATCTTAGGGTACTAATGATTGCACAGAGAGGCAATAATTCTCTCTTCCCTGTTTAAAATATATCTTAAAAAATTCTGTCCCAAGCGGCTTCTGTCCCAAGCGGCTTCTTTTCTAATTTGCCCGAATACAAAATGGGAACCTCGGTTGGGAAAGCAATCCAAGTTTTGGCCTGGGACTTGGGAGGTCCGGATTCAAGTCTCCACGGAGCCACTTGAGTCAGGAATTTCTTCTTTTGCAGTGACCCTGTATTGTGAAGATAACTGGCTTGAATCAGGTCCTTGTCGCTTTTCTTCTGAATGAAAGTCAATTCCACCCAGTTTTGCCATGCTTCTTTGGGTTCTTTATTCAAGCCCATTGGAGGTGCAGCTGGGGTGACCAGCACCTGAGTGATTCCTAACAACAGTGGGCATGAGGCAGTAATGTGAAGTGATAAGAAAATGCTGTATAAAATCTCAGACTGTCTGACGTGCTAGCAGGCAGTAACCAGAGGAAGAGGAGTTGCGTATTCCTCTGGGATCCTTCACAGCAGGCTCGCTTTTGTTATTTTGGTCTCTCTCAAATGCGTAGAACAAAGGCAAGCCCTGCAAAACTGTGGATGTGTCATGGAGAGAGGTCCTAGTCTGGTACACCAATGGGGGTCATGCTTGTGGAATCTGTGATGCAATGTGATGGCATATGTGACAGTGTGGGAGGAAAAGTGATGGCTGCTGCTAAAGCAGTGTGATTAGATTGCAACTCGAGCTGGCAGACACGGCCAAGGCAAACGGCACCGCTATTAATTTCAGAGGCAAGCTTTCGTTTACTCCTTGGCAGCCTCAGATAATATCTATCATTTGTAGCATCAAATATTTGCCTAGCCATCAGAAATCGTACAGGAGTTGGCTCTCCCTCTGCACAAGGAGTAGCACCTAGTGATAGTGGGCTCTTGTGTGCATTTATTTAGTTATTTATGAATATTTTTAACCCACCTTTTCCCTTGGAAACGGACCCAAGGTGGCTTACAAATAGTGAAGGACACTATACAACCCAGAACATTTGTGTGTAAACATGTGGATTGTCCTTGTGATTTTATGCTGAGCTTCCAGATATCTAGCATTTTCTCCCCATACTTAGCACTTGAGTTACAGCACTATGCAGTGCCTACTTCATCACGGGATGCTTCTAATTCATACAAGAGGCCAAAGAATGAACAATTAATTTGGAAAAACCAGCACAGGGAAACTGATGAAAGAAACCCAGATCTTATCCCCTCCCCATCCCAAATTGCTTAAAATTTAAGCACCTTTTAAAATGTATTCTCCAAGGCTTTCACGGCCGGGATCTGATAGTTGTTGTGAGTTTTTCAGGCTGTTTGGCAGTGTTCTGGAAGTTTTTCTTCCTGATGTTTCGCCAGACTCTGTGGCTGGCATCTTCAGAGGACAAGGAGCTCAGGGAACTAGGAGTTCTCTCTGTGATAGGCTCCTTACCCTCTGAAGATGCTGGCCACAGTGTCTGGCGAAACATCAGGAAAAAAAAAGTTCCAGAACACCACCAAACAGCCCGAAAACCTCACAACAACTACCACCTTTTAAAATTTTGTACATTTACTGTTCTGATACAGTCTGGGCCAATCTTGACACTCTTCTGTGTTCACTTAGTAACCATCAGTGCCATTGCTTTGGGCATCAAACAAGAACACCTTGAGCACGTATGGACTGCTTGTTTCTTAGCATTCAGTATTTGCAAGGAGTCTTTTTTGCACATTGGCTAACAGACACTGGCCAGCAGACAGCATGGATGTGCTGCAGAATGGAACTGCTGTAAGAACTGAATCCATGTATGCAGTGAATGAAGATGGATGCAACTGGGAATGTGCAGACTGTTTTTCTTTCTCCTAGTCTCCTCTGAACCACCAATTCTTTCCCTATACTGCACAGTACACAGTAAAGAAGGGGGAACATTTGGGCAGCTCATAAAGAGTTGAGAGCCAATCCTTCCCACCCTTAAAAATCCCACTTTTAGAGCTACTCCCTGCTCATTCACCCTCCCAGCTGTGAGATCAATGATAACAGTAAATGTCACACACACACACACACACACACACACACACA
>JAHTLZ010000010.1:46923726-46935277 GCA_023846285.1 Phrynocephalus versicolor
TGTTTATCCCTGCTATTGGATTCTACAGAGACCTATTGTAGGGAGGCTTGGGTTCAGAGCTAGGCATCCTGAGCAGAGTGACTATCAACGTGTGGATGATGTTTTTTCCTCTGTCTCAAGAGTCACTACAATTGGCATAGCACGCACACATGTTACGCATTAGGCAGCCTTGAGAGAGCTCTTTTGTAAGCATATTGAAAAAGAGGCAGGACAAATCAAATAGTATGATCTTGAGTGGTGATTATCCTGCTGTTTCCTGCTGCTCTTTTCAGCTCCCACCACTTGAGTTAACCAAGGAGGGCCATTTGTCTTGTTCCCTCAACTGTCTTTCCCACACGGAGGAGTTACCCCACATTAGAGTGTACTGTTGGAGGCAGCGCAGTATGGTGCAAAACCTGGTCTGATCCCTTCCCAGATCTGCTAGCAGGCAGCCCCCAAAAGCCCCCAAACTTGGTGTCCAATTGCATGGCAGAGAACAAGACATTTCGAGTAAAAAGTGGCTCACAATTCAATTTTATTCAGGCATTTCTCAGCGGTACACTCATTCTTGTGATCAAATGCTAAAGAAAATGTAAATAAAGCCAATTAGAAGCAAATTAAAAGCACAGCAGAGTTTCTTTGAATTTTTTTAAACTGTTTTGATTCCATCCCCCCAGCCCATCAGATTTGAACTGATACCACAAATGCCTGTGGGGTTCTGGGAATTGTAATTTCAAAAAGCAATGCTTCCAAGTTCCTAAGGAAATATACAGTAGTACAGTAAAGACAGTAAGCTTTTGCCATACTTGATCCCTGCCTGGGCCTACTTAATTCAGTCTCTTGTTCTGCCTGCAAATTCCAGCTAGGATAACGTGAAGCATGAGAACCTTACCCTGCTGGTAGGGTGAGCAAGACTTGGCACGCTTCATTCATTCATTTCTATTTCATCACAGTACTTCTTGTTCCTCATTTTGCTCCCTCATTGCTTTTAATGCACCTAGTCTACCATTTGTGCAGCTCTAAAAAGGTTTCGAGCCAACAGAAGCTCTTGGGACTCAGTCCCAGAAGGAAACAAAGATTGTGTGGGACTGTTGGTAGGGAGGCCACCCCTTGCCTTGCTCATTCAAAGTGGCCCACCTCTTGAATCCGGGGGCTTGAAAATTAGTGGCATTTCTCTGAAGTGCTTCTAGGACTTGGCTTTGCATTGGCTCCAGATGGTGGTCTCCCTCCCTGGAGACATGATGCCTGTCCTCTCTCTAATCCTCTGTAGCCCTGAAGTCTAGCATCCATGGCTCTTCCACTGACCTACCCAACAATTAGCCCAGGCATCTGCACACATGGCACAACCTTTGTCTGCACGCTTCCTTTGCGGGATTGGCTAGACAGATTTAAATGCTGGCTAGAGAGGATGCCCCCTAAGATTGCTGCCGGAGTATTTTGGCCAAAAGCATCATAGCTTTGGGTCAGTTTTCAGCATCATTTTCAGAAACAGCTGTTGCTGTCCTGTGGTGTCAAGTGTCGTGTTGACTATCCCAAAAATGACAGCTTAACGGTTCAAATACTGCTTATCAGGACCAAAGCTTAAAAGGGGGGGGGAGGAATTCTTTTTTTTTTTTAACTCCAGCTCCCAACTTGATCCAGGCAGCACAGTTAATGGCTATTTTACTTGGTTATCTTTTAGTATTTTTATATTGTTTTTGCCTATTGACTTGTACTTTATTAAGTTTTCCTTTTATTATTTTCTTGTATTATTTTGGATATGTACTGGGGTTGTAGTTGGGCAGTTGCTGTCTTGGTGATGTGTTGTACACCACCCAGAGTTCCCTATGGGAAAATCGGGCGGTCAATAAGTACAATAAATAAATAAATAATAAATAATGCCAGCTGGATATTGGGTGATTTGTAGCCTGGAAAGTCATGCTTGCCCAGCTCTGGCAAAGCAATTTCAGTCTACCCACTTTCCTAGCTAAAACTCCACATATCTAATGTGAGTCCTTGTCCTCTTTGAGTGCAGGTGAAGATCCAGTGAACTCTTGGGCCAGGAGCCCTTGCAGCACAATCACTTAGAGATGGGTCAATTAGGTTTTAAGAAGCATTTCTAAAATTATTGAGGTTCTTACATCTGGATTGTTTATTGAACATACTTGTCCTGTTTAATTCATGTTTACGGCATTTTCTTCTGGGTAAGATGCCATCAACCTTAGAATTTTTTTGTGTTCACCATTGGTTACCAAACTGTGTGGCATGTCCCCCATGTGATATGAAACAATTCCTGGGAAGGGTAGGGGGGACTCAGTTTATCCCAAACAAACATATTTTTGTCATCTTAAACATATTTCCATAGTAATTTTTTTGTCGCTGGAATCTTGGATTTCTTAAGGGGAAAAATGGCTCATGCTTATTGTAACACTGAAAATATTTTAAATTGTATTTTTGCCTTTATTTTGAATGTTCAATGGCAGCTTGGGTTGTTTGTTTAAAGAACAATGGGCCGTAGATAAGAAGAGATGTGAAGGATTTTTTTTTAAAATCAGAAAACAGGGATGATGTCAAAACATTTCTACTCTGCTGATCTGTATTAGAGATGGGCACAACTCAGCGAAATTTTCATTTTTGTTTTCATTTTTCGTTTTCATTACGCAACGAAAACGAAAATGAAAATTTTCCAGAAAACAAAACGAAAACGAAAACGAAATGAAAAATTTTGCCGTGTTTTTCGTTTTTGTTATGACAGGCACATCACAATGAAAAGAATGCTAACGAAAACGAAAATTTTTCATTTTCGTTTTGTTTTTTCGTTCCGTTTCGTAATGAAAACGAAAACGAAAAATGCACAACCCCCCCCGAAAATGAAAACGAACCGAAACGGACCCCTTAACGAAAAACGAAAAATTATTTTTTTGAGTCGTGCCCATCTCTAATCTGTATCATCCAGCTCAAGTGAATATTTCATGTCGTACCATGGTAAGGGTACCTTCGTTTTTAAATCATCTGCTTTTACTTGAAGCAGAAAAGAAGTCACCTGGGAAATGTATTTTTAAAATTTTTACACAGGCCTTGTTGAAGTAAAAATATGGTGCAGCAGAATTGATTATGGGTGTTATCGGGTGATCCATTTGGAGGCAAGAATTACTGTGAGAAGAATAAGACTTTTGCTGTAGCAGTAGACACCCAAAACTGAAAACATTCTGGACATTAACTTCCACTAATACAGAGAAGGCACTGCTGCTTTTGACAAGACCACTTGTATTTTCAGAAGATTTTCATTTGCTCTTTGCTCAAATGTCTTTTATTTGGGATGTATAAGAACCACAGGATTTGATCAAATGCATTTTTCACCTCTTGGGTGTCTTCAGATACAGAATACTACTGAATACAAAAGTGGAAGTCAGTGATACCTTTAGGCTACTAGAAAATTAACAAAAATGTTGCTAATATTTCGGGGGGGGGTGAAACCCCCTTCCTCAAAGCAGTACCAATAGGTTATAGCATGGCAAAAGGTGGATTTGCAAACTGTGTTACTCGGATATGATGAGACAGAAAATAGGCCATGCATGAGACGTGGGGCTTGGTGATGGAGCAAAGTGAAACAGGCTGTTTTAGGGGGCAGAGCAAAAGCCGTGCATTGTAGACACATGGATGGAGGCCCCTTCTGGTGCTTTCTAAAGGTACTGTTGGGATGAGGGAATGGATATAGCACTTTGCGTTAGGCAGCAAACAATGGATGAGGAAATGAAATTTAATATAATATGGGAAACTAAGTTTTGTAAATATGCTGGGCCCATCCCTGCATTACTCCGAGGATCTTGTCCAGCACAATGCTTTGAACCCATAAATGGAGTTTTTAAAAGCATGGAAATGATCTGTCTCCACAACTGTGGCAAGATCTGGTTCATGAATCCTTCCAAAGAACACTGCAACCAGATTCCCCTATATTAACGTCTGCCTGTGAGCTCACATGGACGCTTTCTGCTTGGTGTTAGGCCTCTGAGCATGATATCAAAACTGTGATATCTTTGCAGGTGGCCTGGTTGAATCCAGATCATGACTAGGGTGGAACAACCGAATGCGAGAGCTTTCCCTTGCTAGTGTGGTGGTTTGCTTCCTTCCTTCTAGACTAGAGGGTTACATAGTGCAGTGGTGCCTTCATGTGGAAACTGGTGGGATCTGCAAGATGGAAATGGAGGAGAAATGAAATCAAAGCTG
The DNA here is from genome assembly GCA_023846285.1 of Phrynocephalus versicolor. NCBI lineage: Eukaryota > Metazoa > Chordata > Lepidosauria > Squamata > Agamidae > Phrynocephalus > Phrynocephalus versicolor. Next base: position 46,927,912 of record JAHTLZ010000010.1, read on the forward strand.
GGGCATGTGAGGTCTATGGCCCTGCAGTGTATTATTTCTGATCATCCCATTTCCCTACAGCTTTTGCATTAAGATAGCTGGCAGCAGTCTCTTTCCAGGCTGAAAACTGTGGCAAGTTCATTTGCTTGTATTTAGACATCTTGTCCTGCAAGATCCAGACATTGGAAGTCAGTGATATTTTCAGAGTGCAATATGCAAGCCAAACTGTAATACTTAACTGAAAACATATGCATGTGATCTGATTTTAAAACATGGTTTATGAGTTCATTTCTGCTTCAAATTGCTAACACTTTCGACTACTCCATAGGCTAGTGATGGCAAACCTTTTAGGACTGAGTGCCCAAACTGTGATTAAAATCCCACTAATTATTCACAAAGTGCCAATACAGCTATTTAACCTGAATACAGGTGACTGTGAAGGGGCGATTTTGGGTGCCCACAGAAAGGCCTCCGAGTGCCACCTTTGGCACCTGTGCCATAGGTTCGCCAACACTGCCATAGGCAATGGATCTACTCTTTCTCCGTAACCATAAGGATGTTATCCTGTTATAAATAAAGATTATTATCATGTCATCTTACTGGGATTTGTTTGAAATCTCAGGTTTCCTAAATCACTTTCCTCTCATTTTTTCTATTCATTTAAAATGTTTTCTTTCTTAAAGCTGGCAACCTATTGTGCTTTTCTTGAGTGTGGAGTCCCACCAGCATAGTGATGCAGGGTCACAATACAGTACTTGAAGAAGAAATCTCCTTTCTTATCTAACTGCAATGACTGCATGAGTGGCAAGATGCTACAGTACTACATTGATGACACTTTCTCCTTGGAGAAACCTCAATATGATACTGGCCTCAATATGATACTGCCTTCTTTACCATGCTACTTGTAATACAATTTAATGGCTTCCTCTCTTTCTTCACCACTGTACATGCAGTTTGCTTATCTTCAGGGCCAGTCATTATTATGTATTGTATTCTGCATTCTCAGTAGATGAAGTTCATGGGTGTTTATTACAAAATCGTACAGGATTCAAGGGAATTATTTCCAGATGAATGTGTAGGGGGTTGCAGGCCCCAGGGGAAAAATCTCCAATGGGCTAAATTCAGCCTTAATTCTAAATAAACTAGGCCCATAGACCTCCATGGAACACATTACTAGACCAGTAGTACTAGACCATTTCATTTTAAGGAGTCTTCTTTAGTTGGAGCTAAGACTGGATTTAGGCCAATGAGTTCCATGGATGCAGTAGGAATGTCATACTTTAATTATTTTTTGGAAGGAGCACCTACTGGCCCCTCTCTCCAAATGAGCTCAGTTTTGCAGTTTCCTTCATTCATAGTATTTCAACCTTCTGATCTCCCGAGATGAAAATTTCCATATATAATAGCTTTTGCTTCAAGAGTCTAGGAGTGAGTGGGTGGGTTAGAGTTTGTTCTACAATCTTCTAGGAGAGAATTTGGGTCTACTACCACAAGGGATCCGCAGCTCAAATGCCTAACCATAACTGATCTGAGTGTGAATGGGTGTGTTTTCTGTGTCTTTCCATCAGCCTTACCTTCTATGATTCTGGCTCCTCAGTTTATCTAGCATATCTGTGATCTTGCTTGTCTTTGGCTCATTGTGGGGAAACAACAGGTTCTCTTTGCCTTTAGATTCTCTAATAGAAATTTGAAGAATGTACATTTGCACTTTATGATCTCCTAAATGTTATTTGCTGCCTGGAAAGCTCAGGGCATTGGTCTTGAAGCCAGAAATTGGGAGTTCAATTCCCTACTATGCCTTCTGGGACAAGGGCCAATCTGTGTGGCCTTGGCAAACTGCACAGCCCAAGAGCATGTCTAGGAGAAGGGAATGGCAAACTACTTCTGAATATTTCTTTACCCAGAAAACCCTGGAAAAAGTCACCATAAGTTGGACTTAACAGCATACAATTATTAATAATTACTAAAGTTGCCTGTCTTGTGCATCTCTGCCATTAGGGCGGCTTTCTAACTTCAGAGTCTCATGTGTGAAATGCAATTTGAGGTCTCTAAATTTTATTAAATAGAAGCTATGGTTGGAATGCATTAATGAGATCTACTGCACAGATATAAACAGCTGAGACTCAGGACTAAAGTTCTAGTTAGTCACATTCTTTGCTCTGGTTGCCATTAAAGGCAAGAGAGAGCTGATCCATGACTTGATGCCTGAAGTACAGCTTAACATTGTAGCCCACAACCACCAACCATTTGATCCAGTACTTAAAGTCTGCCAAGTTACTTGGTAGTGGAAGGAAGAACCTGCCCTCCCCCCAAAAAACCCTCTCCCCCCCCCAAAAAAAAAATCTGAAGGACCATTAGGGCTCCACAACATTTCATTTTAATCTGATCTTGATAAGAATTTACCCCTCAAAACCCCCTGTTTCTACCTATTTAGCAAGGACAGGTGAAACAGCCGCAACCAATCATAGACCAAGAATATTTATTTATTTAAAATATTTTCACAGTCGCTTTCTCCTTAAAAAGGTGCCTTGCATCATTAAAAGATAATAGAGATAGAAACAATGCACATATGAAGGTGGATCTCATCATTAAAAGACTATTTAAAGCTAAAAATGTTAAGTATACAAATACAAATACAGTGGTACCCCGATTTAAGAGCAGCTCGACTTAAGAGCAATTCGACTTAAGAGTGGAAAACTGTTGGCATTTTAACTGCCACCTTACAAATTTTAGACATGGTCTGTTCGACTTACAAATATTTTTTTATTTTTTTATTTTTTAACTTAAGTTTTCAATGTTTTAGATAGTTACCCTGACTTAAGAGTAGTTCGACTTAAGAGCATGCATTTGGAATGGATTATATTAATAACTTGAGGTACCTCTGTACTAAAAAGGATCAGACAAATGCCTGCCTAAGAAGTGGGGGGAAAGCAGCACCAAAACCACAAAGCAGTGAGGCACAATAATCCATTTAAACCGCTTTTACACGACCCCTAAGATCCGCTGGTCACTTAAATTCGGACCAGAGATCTTAGGGATTTGTCGCTCTTCCTGCGTCCCCACCCCTCCGCACTTCCTTACTCCTGTCTGCGTGAGGGGAGGGAGAAAAAAAGGGACAAAAGAATGCAGGCTTACCTCCAGTGCCGGTGGACGCTGCCCCGTCATTGTGATTCCTTCTCTTAAAGGGGCGGGAGGCAAAAAACAACAACAAAAGAAGCGAGGAGAGCCCGGCACATCCGCATCAAGATTTTTCACCCTCGGAGAGCAGGTACATGAAAAGTGTGCTGGGATGTGCTTAGGTGGGCGTGGTCGCACTTAATTTTCAGTAAACTCTGGAGCTGGTGGGTAAACAATTTTAAGCTCCGGAGCTGGGAGCCATTTGCGGCGGAGTTTAGGGGTCGTGTAAAAAGGCCCTTAATAATCTCACATTGGCAGCCATATATTGAGGGAAAGCTCGCCAGGAAAAAAATTCTTCACTTGCTTTCTCTATTATTAATATTTATTTATTAATTTCTTCAATTTATATACCACTCTAAATTAGTGTGAAATATAACACAATGCCTGGAAATTAGGGCGGTTAACACCGCACTAAAAATAATGAGAACAAAAGATTTTGGTCCTCTCCAAGACAAGGAAAGCTAGGTACAGAGTACCTTCTGAACCCCTTTATGGGAATGATTTTATAATCTTAGAACTGTTCATAAGGAAGGGACGCTATCGATCATTGGAATCCACACCCTGTCAAGCAGCCACAGTGGGGAACTGAACTCAGTTCATCCTATTTCATCCTACAGAAGTTTTAGAAGGCATTAAAAAAAGAATGGCAGAGATTGTCTTTGAAATAGATCTCCTTTCTTCATTTGCTTCTTAATTTGAAAATTCTCTTCCAGCCCTCAATCTCACGATTGTCACCCATGTTCGCTGGATTGTGTCGTAGAGGTGGGACATAAAAAACGATGGCCCGCTTTGTGATAAACCTGCAGTCCTCTTTCCACCCCTCAGCTTTGCTTTGCCACCCTTCACGTGCTAACTACAAAGTAAGCAATTAAGCTCAGTGACGCACATATTTTGGACCGGCATGCTCTGTTGGCTTGGCCTGTTCAGCTGGTTTTTATTCATGCATATACCTATGCCTTTCGTCTGAAATAAAAGGCACACTCTACTGTTATTTTTGGGTTGGCATGCCCTAGCTCAAAAGCTGCTGTTCTTTATTTTGCAGCAAGATGGTGATGGAGAATAAGGAAACCAGGGGCTCTTCATAGTAGAAAAGGAATGTCCTGGAAGACATTGCTCTCCAAGAAGGCTGGTCTGGCAAAGGTCATCCAGTAAAATAAAGTATACTACACCAAGCGTAGAGACAACCCAAATATAACACTGGTGCCGATGGGACATCTATGAGCAGCTTCTGCAGTTTCTTAAGAAAAGTTAATAGATTGCACCAGTCCTCAGGCCCATTATCACACTCCCCCACCCCAAGCTGCTTTTCACCTTGAATTAGAGAGGGGAATCTATTCTCATTAAAAGTTCTCGGTTTACCAGGAGTACAAGTGAGGCCTTTGCCTCAGGCAGCCGATAATGACGAATGGCAATGCATGCCAGCTGCAGATTCTTTCTCACAAAACTTTCATTATCTATGGTTGGAGGGTAGAATTATATACAGTGGACCCTCATATAACAAATGGTTTGTATAACATAAAATCTGTACAACATAAAAAAATTCCGGAGACAGGGGAAATTTGCTTAACAGAATTGCCTATGGGACAAATCCGTACAACATAAAAATGGTCACGATTAGGGATTACTATGTTTTCAATGCATTCCTATGGGAAATTTGTATAAAGGGAATTTTGCTATACAGAATTTCATTTGGAACGAATTAATTCCTTTATATAAGGTACCACTGTATAGGACATTGTTTAGCCTGGGCTATTTAATCCAGTGTGCCACCTCAGGAGCCATGGGTAGTATAGTTCCATCATCAGTGGGGCTGAGTATGTGTGCACGTATAGTATCATTACAGTTGCGACTGACTCTTCATGACCCCATGTCCATGGAGTTTTCTTGGCAGGAATACTGGAGTGGTTTGCGAGTTCCTACTCCAGGCATAAAAGTCAACTAAGAGTCTCTAGGGAGTTTTTATATGTGAAACCACTAGAGGACACCATTTTCTTCTTGGAACAAAAGTCTTGGGAAAGCTCCACCACACAACCATTGTGCTTGTGGAAAGCTTGCTTTGTTTTCAATCTGGGCTCAAAAGGTAAGAGAAACCAGCCACATGAATGGCTTCTGATGCTGCCTGACTCTAAAAGAACAGAAAAGGTAGTGAAATTTACTTCTAGGTTTAGAGGCAGTATATTTCCTCCTGGAGCGGGGGTGGGGCAGACAATAGTGAATGCTGGTATTCCTGGGGAGTATTTGGATGGCTGCTTCTAGGGACAGGATTCTGGGATGCACAAGCCCTGGATTTCATTCAGCTGAGCTCCTAGACTGTAATTTTGCATACCACTGAAAAACCGGAGAGCAGGAGCATCACTGTGAACATTCAGGATCTGAAAATCATGCCGAACCACCCACATGGCTAGTTAACCACAAGTACATTTTGTTCTTGGAGCAAGCAGTGACAGTTTGTGATTCTTTCCTCATTTAGTGTGACCGCTGCTGTTGGTGCAGTGTGGTTGTATGGTGGTTACAAGCACCCACTAACCAGGCATGCCCAAACTTTGGCCCTCCTGATGTTTTGGACCACAACTCCCAGAATTCTAAGCTTAGATTGCCAGAGGCCAAGGACTGTGGAAGTTGTGGTCCAAAACATCTGTGGAGGGCCGAAGTTTGGACATGCCTGCACTAGACAGTGCATAAGGCAGGATTCCTCAATGTTGGGTCCTCCAGAGGTGTTGGACTATACATGCCTACACTCCCAGGCAACACATGCTGATAAGGTATTATCTGGGGATGGTGAATCTCAAAGCTAAGCAGGGTTGGGCCTGGTGAGTACTTGGATGGGTGACAGCCTAGGAATACCTGGTGCTGTAGGTTAGGAGACAAGCTGTGCAACTGGCCGGCCAAAATGTTGCATCAAAACAATGCCTCTGTCTTGTGGACCCCACCAACAAGTGGGACAAATGCTAAAGAAAAAGAAGACGAGGATGAATATTGTGAAAGCCAGCATATCTGAAGGGCACCAGGATTAGGAAGTCTGTAATGAGTTAGTGATAAACAATATGTCCTCTTTGTCATATTTTGTACACTTATAATTAAAAAAAAACCACACACAAACAAACTCATTTTGCTTTCCTTTCAGAGGTCAAGTGCAGCAATGCTATATTTAAAGCAACCAATAGCAGGCGATAGACAGACAAACAGCTAGCTGGATGATGCTGAAACCTTGCTTGGTTTTCCGCCAGTCACCACTTTTAGATTGCTGCCCTTAGGGCATGGTGTCCTAAATCCCTTCCTCTTTTGTTTTGTTTCATTCTGCTCCTAATGCCTGCAAAGGCTGTCTGGCTGTCTGGCGTCTCCTTGTTGGCCTTCACAACCCTCTATTCACAGAGAAGCCTGCTCTGGAGTCTTCTGTGCTCAAGTGAAGGTTTTACCCTGTGTTATCACAAATTAGCTTAACTGATGTTTTCCCCTTTTATTATACCATGAGTATCCAGAGTGATTGCTCTAGTTCAGGCATGTCCAAACTTTGGCCCTCCAGATGTTTTGGACCACAACTCCCATAGCCCTTTGTCTTTGGCAATCTAAGCTTAGAATTCTGGGAGTTGTGGTCCAAAACAACAGGAGGGCCGAAGTTTGGACATGCCTGCTCTAGTTTCTAGCCATAAATGTATACCCATGCATGTTACACTCTGCTAACATAACTCCTATCAGCATGTGGAAGAAAAACAGTTATATATTTCTTACATGAGCACCTGTGCTGCTGTCAGGTGCAAATGAGGCTAAAAATTTCCAGGGAGTAGAAGGGAGAGGTACCATGTACTGTTGGCGATCACATGAGGGAGAATTCCATGTTAATGCAGCAGGACCAGTTTTATTAGATTCCTATGCTTCATCTGCTTCTCCCATATTTTATCCAGAAGAATCTCCCTATCAATACAGCTTTTCTTCAAGGCAATTTTCTATATAAAGTTGCATAGTGGCAGGTTTTAAAGTGTTTGTCATCAGAGTCCCCCTAGTCCAGTCTACATAGAAGCCAAAAATTCAGGGAATCATCCGAATTGCTCCTTTAAGACCAATTAACACAGAATATTTTGCAATTTGCATTATGATATAGATGCTTGGAAAAGCAGTTATATTGTAGCTTTCTTCCCATTTCTGTTAGGACTGAAGCTCAGGTCAAAGAAAGAAAGAAAGAAAGAAAGAAAGAAAGAAAGAAAGAAAGAAA
>JAHTLZ010000010.1:46935287-46946511 GCA_023846285.1 Phrynocephalus versicolor
AAAGAAAGAAAGAAAGAAAGAAAGAAAGAAAGAAAGAAAGAAAGAAAGAAAGAAAGAATCCATCACTTGTCAACTCCCAAACCCATTACTTCCCTTAGTTCCACTACAACAATGACAATACATTGCAGGTGAGACATGGGAAATGACATTATTGTATTTCTGATGGCCAACTGTGTTGCTGCTTTTTTCAGGGGCTTTTTATCCCACCCCATCCCACCCTGAGCTTTTTCTGTGGGGAATGCTGTCCCCAAGTTGCCAGGGAAAAATGGAATTGAGCCACTGGCCCAGCTGAGGCTGGCCACCCCTGTTGGACAGCATGAATCTGGAAACCTGTTTTTATTGCAAACTCTGAAGGATAATACAAACAATCACAATGCAGTGTAATAAATGTAATTAAAAGCTGAATAAATGTGTTTGCCATTCCAGCTTTTCGGCCTGAAGGAAATGCAGATCCATTAGCCATGCAATTGGAATTTTGTTATGAGTGCACTGTTAATATAATAAAGGGATGGATGAGAATTCATTGCCCTTTCTTAGACCTGTGTGGCTGCTGCCAATTGGAGAGAAGTGAGGCAGCAAATAACTTTTGCTCCAGTGAGTGAGGAACTCAGACTATACATAGAAGGGCCCAATTAGGTGTCCCCCCATGTGTATATATGTGTGACAGAAGGACTGGGGCAAAGACTATTTTTATCTAATCTTTTCGCTGAGGAGAAAGAAGTCTGAGGCATATTTACCCTGAAGAGCAGCCTTTTCTGGAACTAGGCCGGAGGAGCTGCAGCAGCCCTTTCTCCAACTGGCTGACTTTTCTCTTCTACCATTGAAGTGCCCCTCTTTCACCCGGGCCTTTCTAATGTTTCTGCATGCTTAAAGCTCAGCAGCAAGCAATGGCCTGTCTCTCAGGTCCCCACCACCGCCTGAGGGTTGCTGCTGTTATATTCGGCTCTTTCCTGTCCTTAGGAACTGGATCCGTCAGCAGAGAACAGCTAAAAATACCCTCATTTCCTTTAGAAATCAGGGATGCGCATCGCCAGATCTGTGGTTTGCCCACTCCATGAGTGCCTATTCTTATCGACATATCACTCTTCTGCTGTGTTTGCAGGATTCCTCACCTCCTTTCCCCCCGAACACCCTCTCACTCCCAGGAAACACAGTTCCTTTCAAAGAAAAATGAACTGCCTTCTTAAATTAATCCCACGCAGCTAAGCAAGGATGAGTTCTTCTTCCAAGGAATCTTCTTCTTCATTGAGTAAACATCCCAAAGTCTCACTGAAGTCCCACTTCTTCCTCAACAACATGTCCAACACTCTTACAGAGAGTATTTAAGGTTTACTTATTTGAGAGGGATTCTGGACTAAGGAAGTAAACATTGGTAAATGTATCCATTGTGTGAGATGTGGGTATGGAGGAGGTTTAGAGCCATTATATCTCTCTTAAAAATGCCTGCATAGAGATTTTGTCTTCTTGGTTTCACCCCCAATTGCAAGTATGGGAAGTGTTCCTTTTAAAAAGTCAACAGGATGTAATCTGGGAGTGCGCTTTGTCATGAATTACACAACTGGTGTGATCACAATCAGATGTACTTTTAGCTTGCTGTTTGGTCTGCTGCAAAGATGGGCTGGTACTCTTCTTTCTGTGGTGATCACATGATGATCAAATTATGTAATCAGTGGTATGAACCAGATTGTCCCCAGAGTGTTCCTACCAGTACCTTTATGGGTCCCTACGTTTTTGTTGTGGGTAGGATTGCTCCTTTTTGGTTTGTTTCCAACATGTGTCAACACTGGAAACAAACCAAAGTGATATTGGGGGCCATCAAATCCACTTCTACTGGGAATTTACCCTGTTGTGAAGCGGCACAAGAACACAGCCACTTCATGATACTAGCAAACACTTCCTTTGTTCCATGAAGGGGCAGAGGAAATGAAATTTTCTCTCCCCCCCTTTTTAAAAAAGCATTTACTGGGGCAGCACTGAAGAACAACACTTTATATATATATAAGTAGAGCTCTGAAGTAGAACAGAGATGTGGGGGGCAATAAGGGAGATTCCCCACCACCATCTTTTTCTGTTGACATCTTGAAGTTTGGGTTGAGAACCTGCCCACAGCTGAATGTTCCACTGGCTGGAAAACAGAAAGGGAGAGGACTACTGGCAACAGACAGTTGAGGAGTAGGAGAAGGAGATGAGAAAGGATGAGGTGGCGGAGTCCGGGGTGGTGGCTCTGGAGTAGTCCCAAACCAAACTGCCTACAGAGGCTCCGCAAAACTTGTGTTTCGTCTAGCCAACGGATGCTAAGCCAAAGGAGGCAGCAGCAATATCTACTGACCCTGCATTAATAACTCAGCTCCAACACACTCCACAGTAGTGGAGGAGGCAGAGGGAGTTTAATCATGTTGAGCAACTGGAAGCTGAGGTGCAAAGCCAGCCAGCAGATGACATCTTTCTCCTGTAGCAAAGGGCAGCAGTAAAGATGGTTATAATCCTTTAGAGACTTGTATGGGAGACTGAAGTGACCATTCCCATCACCATTCTAAAATTTAGACTGATTTTGGTGGGCCAAAGGAGAATGTATTGAACAATCGGAGTTGGAGCATAGCGCAAATAACTCCTAGGGATAAAAGGGGTCAATTCATTGGCATAGCCAATACATAACATTGTGATACCACATTTTCCACATTAGGGTGGATTAAAATATTACTTTTTCCATTATACAAGAACACTGTGGTTTCCTAACCTATGCTGCTCTAGAGCACTGCCTTTTTTGTACTGAAAAACCATATAACAGCTTAGCACAATAAAGGCAGCCTCTGTTTTTAATTGAATTTCCAGTTTAATTCCAAACCACAGTTTCTTTAGTAAAAAAAAAAAACTTGGTACCTGGATAGTATTTCAAAATCCAAGGCTACAGCTAAGACTTTGATGGAGGTCGGAATTCCAGTCTCTTGTGGCTTCTCTGTAATGCTTCATCTTCAAGTTCTTGAGTCACGGTTTTCAGTGCTTGGTTTATAGATTTGGATTTGCATAATGTATGGGAAACAAGAGTTTTTGCACTAGGGAAAAATGTGTGGCATGGACCCAGGTGTTATCTTTTTTCCCTTCTCTCTCTCTCTCTCTCTCTCTCTCTCTCTTTTAGTTTAGGGCATCCATTTCCTCTCAACACTGTAGCTGCTTATGGTTTAAAAGAGGAGAGCTAGAGGCTGTGATTTGTGGTTGTACACCAACTGGAGTCAATTCCCCCCCCTCCATTGGGCATGGGAAATGGCAGGCTATGTCTGGAATGACAAGTAATAATGGAAAGGAAATGTATAACATGGGTAATACCTATGGTACAGTTTCAATATCAGGGTAAATACTGTGCTAGAACAATAATTATTCTCCTTCATTAGTGCTTTGTGTTGCTGGATTCCCTTGAAATACATATTTATTTATTTATTATTTATTTATTTATTGCATTTATATCCCGCTTATCTACAATATATACTCTAAGCGGCTTACAAAACATCGGGCCTCAATAGCCATAAATTACAAAAAAAAATAAATAAATAAAAACAAATAATAACAACACTAAGCAAAGTTAAAACCTAATGGCACCTCAATGACTGACAATGATAGATAAAATAGTTTACTATGGCGGAGGAAAAAGAAAAAAAAGAAAAAAAAGAAAAACAGTTAAAGATCGCCAAAGGCCTCCCGGAAAAGGTAGGTCTTTAACGCCTTCCGGAAGGCCAGCAGGGACTCTGCAGAGCGCACTTCACTGGGGATGGAATTCCAGAGGCTAGGGGCCGCCACTGAGAAAGCCCGGGTCCGAGTACTCGTCCTCCGGGCTTCACGAGGGGTGGCGACCTGAAGCGTGTGCGCTCGCGCCTGCCGAACGGGACGGGCCTATTGTTCAGTTTAGTTGACTCTGCAAGAAAAACGGGCCATGCCTTCAACTTAGAATCACGTGCCAACACCCCAAGAGAAATTAAGCAACAATGGAAGTGCACATGTGTGCATGCACACACATGCATGTGTACACATGTGCACACGCGTGTGTGTGTGCGCGCGCACGCACACACACACAGAGTTCTTATTTGTCCCTCCTTAACACAGACTGATTTTAGATCTCAGCTGCCCGTGCTGCTAACTGTTGAGTCTGGCCAGTGTGTTAGAGTGAAACAAAAGCTAATTTTCACTCTTCCCTTCCACAGCTTGCCTCCTGTCCTAGTGTTATCATATCTTCACATTTTCTTTGAAGGATGAGAATTAAACAGATACAGTTAAACAAATAAATTTGCATATGAGCCTTCAACTCTATTGGAGGGATTATTTTTTTCCTGGTGATGTTGATCTGCTGGAGCTCTGTATGTTATATAAGCTTCTAGGACTCCTGGAGTGATCGTTCTTCCTAAGCTTGCTCAACTCCTCAGAGTGGTAGATGCGGGAGGACAGCATCCTGCCCCAAGGCACCTTGCATATTTGGTAGACTGTCCAGCTGGGGGTGCTTGTGGATTTGTGTGGATGTCCTCACTATCCAGGACTTTTTATTCTCTCACAAAACCAGACCCTTTCTTATGTAAAAACACTGCTCTCTAGACACGCAGAAAACATTGATGTGAGAAGGGAGGAACCAGATGATAGTAGCAGTAATGTTGTTTCCGTTGCTGCTTTCTACTGCAGGACTTTGGCCTTGTCTGTCTCTGCTGTAAGATGAGTCATTTGAAGTCTGTAGTCTGCACAGTGGGATTCCTCAACCTGGAGTATTTAAGTTCGTCCCTCACTTCAATCTGCAAACACAGTGTGGCTTCCTGAAGCCCTACTACCAGCCTTTTGGAAGTGTACTCCTTGCCACATCCACAGTGCTCAGCTAAGCATATACCGTAGTATAATTATTAGACATTAACCCCCTTGCTGTTGCATGCAAGAGTGGAATTGGTTCCTTTCAGAAGTATTATTTCTTTGAAATACGTCAAGGCTTATCTACCTTCTCCTTGAATGCTTTGAATAGCTTCATCTGGGCTCCTGTTAGGCTGCAGTCACACCAGCATTCTCTGCGTATATAAATTTCATGTATATATTTTTTGGAAGGCTACATGGTTTTTAATGTGCAGTTAGTGTCTTCTCTTCTGCGTCGTATTTTCCTATTCTGGTTCCGTCTCTACCTGTCTACTTTGCATTTTTTCCTTCTTTCCAGCTCTACTTTCCAAGCCTCCGTGGTGTTTAAGCTGTCGAAAAAGGGGAACAACTCATTTTACTGCGTATTTTCTGTGCCCTGTCGTGGTTACAGAAGCAAATAAGTAAGCATTTTCGAGTGAAGTTTCTAAATCCAGCCCCTGGCGGTGGTTATTGAAACTTCATTGAAGCTGCTGTTCAAGGGGCGTGGTCGGCCAGGAGCAGAATTTACTTCTCTTCACGCTTAGGACACAATCATTTTATGCACATTTTGCTGAAGGGAAACTATGGAGAAAACGCAGGTATGACCGCAGCCTTAGACCTCTAAGGAGGATATTGGTCTATGCTGCTGGGCACATCATATGAAATATTTGCTTGGCATAAGCTGAATTGGTTTTGCTCTCTCTGCTGACCCAGGCCAGAGATTTAGCATTCAGTGGGCCATATTATTCCTGTTCCATAAAGTAACTTGAAGTCAGAGTACACCCACTGGAATCAATGGAACGGACACAGGAGCTGATTTACCAAATTCCTCTTGATTCAAGAAGTCTACTCTAATATAATTTGCTACATCAAGCATTTTGGGCAATGTATTCTTTTAAAAAATCATTTTTATCAGGTCCCTTATATGGGGGTCTACTCAGGGGAGGGAGTTTGGGAAGGAGTGAATCAGTTTGACAAATTCTTCAAAACAAAGTTGTTGTAGAACTTCCCCTTGTTTGTTAACCAGATTGCAATGTTTTCCCCTTTTCACTTTTCTGTGGAGGGTACCTGGGATATCATGTCTGCAACAACTACATTGGCCCAGTCTCTGTCGGGTTCTTGGCAATATCCAAGTCTTAGTATTTGAAGCCACATACCATCAGTTCTTCTTTTCCCTGTTTTGGCATAAAGTCCAGCGTAGGCTTTCAAAAATTGGTCAAAGATTTGTCTTCAGTTAAAGTTGACAACTTTGCCATTTCTGCCAGTTCCAACACCTTGAGTAGTCAGTCAGTCTTGCACTGAGGGGTACTTTGTCCATTTTCTAATATTGAGCATAAAGGAGCCTTGTGGCTGCTTTAAAAATATCTCATAAGGACAGTTCTATTTTCTTCTTCTTCCTGGTTATCTATCAGACACAAAAGTAACAGTTTTAATTGCACATTAATATTCAGCATCTCAGACAATGTATTCTGAACCTTTAAGCATGGTAGCTGGATGTGTCTGGGCATACCTGGAGTGTCGAGAGACCTTGTGAAAAGATAAAACACGTGGAACTGTCTCTTCCATGCTTTGTGCAATTTCCAGGATTTTATTAAAGTCAAACCTGCACTTCACCAGCAAGCATCTCTCAATCTCTGTATTTTAGATACCGCAGACTGGCTGAGCCCTTAGCATGGCCGTCAAAGTGTCTCCAGACCCCACCGCTTTTACAGGTGACAGACTTTTCCCATATAGACTGCCACAGACATTCTAGGACACAGAGAGAAATCAAACCCTCTCCACAGTCTTCAGCTGGCATGCTTCTTGTTATTATTCTTTGTTACAAACAAGGACGTACTTGGGAGTCTGCTCTGCATATTGCAGCCTAGATTCTCAGTCTGCATCCGGCTCCTTCACAGTTCAATAAAGCAGCCATAACCAGCCAATCTGCTACTTCAGAAACATACAAAAACATGGATATACCTATGTGTGCGCATTCCTGAGCACACCTCTCTCTTTTCATTTTTTTCTTCCATCTTTCTTTGGCCTAATGCCCATGGAACAAAAACAGTACAACAACAGGGTTCCCTTTGGGTTGCGAGCCAAAGCCCTAACATATCACACCAAAGTTATGTGACTTGTGGACTATGCAACTATAGCTGCCCACCACACAGCTGATGTGGCATCCAAACAGATGGCCACAGCTGTCTTCCTTCACAGACATGCTTGGCTCGCAACCGTATAGAGGACCCCCCCTTTTGATGGAGAAGGCCTTTTTGCCTCCACAACTGCCAAAGCACTAGATAACATCTTAAAGATGTGAAAAACAGCATGTTCTTATAATTACCACAGCTCTTCTCAATTAAGCTATCAACCACAACATCAATCCCAATGGCATCGCACCTACACTTCCTACCAGCTGCGACCCCAATCCCGTTACATTCCACCTGCAACTTTGACGACCTACCAGCGCCAAACCAATCAACCTCGTCAATGTCAACGCCAATCCTCCTGTCACTTTGATCATAAACAAAAACAGTTGTCCTGACTCCAGCCCAGCTTCAGATCTGGACCTACATACCCGGCTGCGACCCCTTCTTCCTATCTGGCGAAACATCACACCGGACTACTTTCTGTCATTGAGTTTGGCTATGCAATTGAATTCCACACTCTTTCACCACTCAGACAGGTCGTCATAACACCTCCATCTCAACCATTTCAGGACAAAGTGCATTTGTTTGTATCCAAGCACGCTATATAGAACCTGTTGCACCTGGAGACAACAAAGGGTTTTACCCTCGTTATTTTACTGTCCCCAAAAAGGATAGTGTGTCCTACCCTGGACTGACGAGACTTAAACTCCATCATCCCCTCCAAACCGTTTCGCATGACCATTCTCGACACCATCCTACCCCTTCTGAGAAAGGGAGATTGGTCTGAAGTCATAGAAATTGGCTCTTTCACCTACCAGTACAAGGCACTTCCATTTGGCCTTCGCCTGCAAGGGGTGAATGTCTTCCTGTACCTAGACTATTGGCTTCTCATCACACCTACAAAACACCAAGCACAGAAAGACATCACTTACACTCTACACATAATTACCTCTCTAGGCCTTCGGATCCATTACCAAAAATCCAGTCTTCAGCCCTCACAAACAGTGCATTACATAGGGACCATTGTCGATTCTGTCCAAGCCTTTCAGAGGATCGCAAACAAAAAAATCCTATGAGCCCTCATACCCTTTCAAAATGCCCAAGTATCTGCCAAGACAGTCTACTTAGCCTACTTGGCCTCATGGCTTCCACCACCACTATCATCTCCCATGTCATGCTGAAAATGCAAATTCTCCAGGCATGGTTCCTCAACAACTTTCATTCCCATCTCAAAAACCAGAACCAGATGCTAACTCTTACCTCGGATGTCTGCCAAAGTCTCTGCTGGTGGTCCTCCACCCAACACCTGACAGAAGGTCATCCCTTGCGGCCTCGCTATACAGGTCACCACGGATGCCAGCAATACAGCATGGGGTGCTCACTGCAACACTCTTCATGCCCATGGCCTATGGTAACACAAGGAAAGACTTCTTCATATAAACCATCTGGAACTCTTAGCGATTCACAAAGCATTCAAGTCTTTCGAATCCAAACTCATGAGCCATATTGTTCAAGTCGTCACAGACAACACAACGGCTCTCTATTACATCAACAAGCAAGGTGGAACCCACTCTCGCCCACTGCTTCATGTCACCCTGCAGTTTTGGGAATGGTGCTACATGAGACAAATATACCCAGTGGAAATGCATATATCGTCAGAGGACAATGTATTGGCAGACCGCCTCAGTCGCCTAGACTCCAACACACACAAATGGACTTTCCTTCCATCTGTTTTCCTCAGTCTTTGCCGGTGATGGGGAAACCCACAAGTAGATCTTTTTGCTATACAGGCCAACAACAAGTGTCAGCAATACTGCTCCTGAGCAATCCATGGTCTCCACCCACTGGGAGATGCCTTCTCCATACCCAGTACTCCTGTATGCATTCCCACCACTTCTGATGATACACATTACAGTGGTCAAGATCTGGTACGAGATGGCATCTGTCATCCTCATCACTCCCTGGTGGCCCTGCCAAGCGTGGTTTCAGACACTTCTCACAATGACATCTGAATACCTTCATCTACCAACATTCCCAGACCTCATCTCCCAGAGGAATGGCCTCATTCTACTTCCAGACCTTCACACACTCAATTTAACAGAATGGCTGATTCCCTATCGCTCCAGCACGTTCTAGTGAACACATGTAAACCGCCCATCAGCTCTCTGTACTCATATAAGTGGAATGTCTTTTTCACCTTCACTCCGGAGCGCGGACTTCCCGCATGCCCTACGACTATCTACACCCTCTTGGAATTTCTTCTCCATCTGTTTTGAAAGGGTTTGTCCATATCAACCCTCTGGGTCTATGTCATGGCTGTTATATAGCCTTTCAACCTCAGGACTCTGAAACTGCTTCTTTCTTCAAACACCACATGCTCAAGCAATTCCTCAAAGGCTTGAAAAACCTTCAACCTCATGACCACCCACCTCCACCCCAATGGTCACTCACCCTCGTTGTAAGAAAATTAATGAAACCACCCTTTGAGCCTATTGCATCTATACTGTTATCCATGCTCTCTTTTAAGATGGCCTTTCTTGTGTCCATTACTTCTGCCAGAAAAGCTTCTGAACTATCTGCTCTTCACATAGACCCTCCCTTCCTACAATTCCATCCTAATAAAGTCACAATGTTTCCTGACATTTCCTTCTTACCCAAAGTGGTTTCAGACTTCCATCACAACCGATCATTCTACCTACCTTCTTTCCTGAGCCCATGTCAGATTTGGAGCAATCCTTACACACTGTAACGTAAATTGAGAGTGAGGAAAGCCTGTCTCAAAGGCCAAATGTAAACAATTTTAATATTGAGCTGAAGGCCTGAACTGTCATAGATGTGAGATCATGAAGGAATGTATGCAAATGCTGAAGATGCATTCCATCCAAGAAGCAAGTGAAACCTGATTGGCCTAAAACAGGCATTTCCAGACTTCGACCCTCCAGATGTTTTGGACCACAACTCCCACAGTCCTTTGGCACTGGCAACCTAAGCTTAGAATTCTGGGAGTTGTAGTCCAAAACATCAGGAGGGCTGAAATTTGGACATGCCTGGCCTAAAAGGACATGTGACTGTTTTTCCCATACTGTGAATAGAGAGACAGAGACAGGGAGTGACGGAGAAGGATTCTTTCCGGAATGGTTTCTGCATATGGACTAATGGACTATGATCAATCATGTAGTTTCTATAAGGGAGTAGGGAGGCCCTGCCTCTGAAGCTTGCTTTAGACATTATAAAGTAAGGAAGGGAAATCATGTGTTATTTTTTCCCCAGTAAGCTAATATTTCTGTGAAATTCCAGTTTTTCAATAAAAGCCTTTACTTTGAGCGTGCATCTGTGAATTCACACTACCCACCCTACCTTTCCCTATATCCGTCATGTCTCTTCTTGTTTCCTCACAGTGGTGGATCACAGGGGAACTGAGGTTCGGATAGTGGGAACGGAGGAGCATGTGCAGTAGCAGTAGTAGGTCCTATATCTGCAACAGCTTTGAAAGACCAGTGATCTTCGCGCAGGCGCAAAGAACCCAATGTGTGAGTTCACAGATGCACACTCGAAGAACTAGAGTTACAAGTAACTAATATTTACCTAACAAAACAACAAAACAGCATTTCGTTTTTCGTTTGGTGCCCAAGTCTATTTGAAACCAACAGGGAATGGTTAAAATGAAAGCACAAATATTAATTTTGAATGATTTCAATACCTTGTAAAGACATTTTATTTTCTCACCATTGTAATCACTTACCACTTTTCAAACACATACTGTAACTAGAAATCCTATACTATAGTTACATGGGCATAGCTCAATGTAATAATGCCCATGGTAACTAAAATAGTGCAAAAGCACAAGTGCTATGATTGAAGCATTTCCACAGATGCATTGCACAGTGATCATAATGGGAATTTCATGGCTGATTGTGCAATTAAATGGCATGATTTCTGGCTGCCCGGCAAATTTACACAGGTCTTTATGTATGCTTGCACCAGCAAGCCATAGGTGTGTAGCTTCAGATACACTGAGATAGTTATCCTTCATTTCACGTCTTCATGTATTTTCTTAGTGCAGACAACAAGGGTTAGATGCTGAGCATATGTATGTTTGCTGCAGTGCACGTTGGGGGAAACACTGCAGACACTGGATCTGATGATCCATTGGGTCTCTTCCAGCTCTGCAGTTCTAAGATGATGGTTAGAAGAAGAAGAAGAAGAAGAAGAAGAAGAAGAAGAAGAAGAAGAAG
>JAHTLZ010000010.1:46946521-47058365 GCA_023846285.1 Phrynocephalus versicolor
AAGAAGAAGAAGAAGAAGAAGAAGAAGAAGAAGAAGAAGAAGAAGAAACAAAGCCTGTTGGCAAGAAGCAGGTTGGCATCTTGTGTCAGAAACTTTATTGCCTGGCTAAGGACCATTTCCTGTTAAGTTCTATAGTCTAGCAGGAAACGTACCCTTTTCTCTTTACTCAGTGGCTAAAATTAATCCATGATGGGATTATCTAAAAACTGAGAATGGCAAAACACCTTTAAAAAGTATATCACCAGTCACTGGTTTCTGTGCATCAGATTTAAGTTTGCAAAGTCCCAGTTCGCTTGAGGGTTTAAACTGGATTAGTTATTTTTAAATCACAGTCATATTTTCAAAATTTAAATCACAGAATATGTCTGTGAAGATTCTCACAATACCCAGACAAATCAAAAAGCCTTCACCACCAAGGCCATAGCTAATGACCTATTTTTGATACATTTCAGCACCTTAGGCCATTGTTCACTTTAAGGGTATGGATGCTATTGTCTCGCTAACGAGCCTATTCAGGCCATTGTTCATCTTATGAGCCTATTTCAGACCAGGGTGACAAGAGGTCAAAGCTGACTATAAAATGAAGGACTCGCATTAGCTGTATTCAGAGGGATGAAGATGTCTGGATGAGCAGCGAAACGTTTCTATCTCTCAAGAAAAAAGAAGTCCAGTAGCCATGACTCAACTTCCAGTTAAATCACAGAAGATGCATTAAAATGTGCTTTTCTAATAGATGTAAGCAATTTCTGCCTTAAGGCATTGGCTGCTGCGTCTGATGTTTCTCTAACTTTTTATAGCCCCCAGTACTTATATAGAAAATACTGTAATATTCCAGGCACAGTAGCAAGGTGCCATGCTTGTTTTGCTGCTTGTTGAGTTTACAGAAACCTCTGTGCCTATATAGAAGCAGTGCCCCCTTAAGTAAAAAAACTGTCAGAAAAATTTTAACAGCTTGCTTCATTTTTAGAAGATAAGAACATAAGAAGAGCCACGCTGGATCAGGCCAAAGGCCCATATAGTCCAGCTTCCTGTATCTCACAGTGGCCCCACCAAATGCATCTGGGAGGGCACAAGACTAGATATCTGTCTCCTGATACCACTCCCCTGCATCTGGCCCTTGAAGTAACCTGGTTTTAAGCCTGGGGATTATACATCTCCATCACGGTTTCTAACCTGTGATAGACTTTTCCTCCAGGAACCTGTCCAATCCCCTTTTGAAGGCCAGATGCCATCTGTAGGAATGATTACATGACACATTATTGTTGGGTTTAGCAAAGCCAGGCCTCATACAGCAGCTTCCTCTCCAGCATGCCATTCCACCAGCGCCTCCGGTCTGTCTTGCCTCCTGGTTAATGCCAGGTCAGTTCATAATAAAACACCAATCATCCATGATGTGATTGTGGATGAGCGAGCCGACCTGGCTTGTATTACGGAGACCTGGGTGGGCACAGAGGGTGGGGCTTCCCTCTCCCTTCTGTGTCCCCCCCCCCCGGGTTTCAGGTCCAGTGGGCTAGCAGATTGGAGGGTCAGGGGGTGGGGTGGCCATCGTTTACAGGGAATCTCTTCATGTTAGCCGTTCTGCAGCAATGGTGTGTTCCGGGGTTGAATGCCTTTCTCTATCGGTGGGTCAGCGAGATAAGTTTGGTATTTTGCTGGTATACCGTGCTCCCCGCAACCCAGCTCAATCCTTTCCAGAGATCGCAGAGTTCGTTTCGGCGGCCCTGTTGAAGTCCCCCCACCTATTGGTGGTTGGGGACTTCAACATGCATGCCGAGGAGGAACTCTCTGGTGCGGCTCTGGAATTCATGGAATCCATTACTTCCATGAATCTATCTCAGCATGTTGTATGCCCCACCCATAGAGCAGGCCATCCCCTGGACCTGGTTTTTACCTCCATGTCGTCAGATTCATGTCTGAGGGTTAGGGGTATTTCGCCCTTGCCCGTGTCATGGTCGGACCATCACCTGCTAAAATTTTCCCTGTCGATCGCCACCCCGCCCCATGGGGAGCATCGGCCCTATATTTGGGCCCGCCCCTGTAGGCTCCTGGACCCTGCTAAGTTCATGGAAGCCTTCGGGGAGCTTTCTGGCGGCCTGGCAGACAATCCGGTGGATGCCCTGGTGGAGGGTGCCACCAGGGCGGTGGACCGGATCACCCCCAAGCGCCTCCAGCGCTGTGGAGACCGCTCCTCGCCGTGGTATACGGCTGAGCTGCGGTTGATGAAATGAGAACGCAGAAGGCTTGAGGTCATTTGGAGGACGAATTGGACGGCAGAGAGTTGGGCTGCTCTTAAGCACCTGACCGGCCGCTATGTTCGCGCGATCAGGGACGCTAGAACAGCTTTTGTCTCCCTGAGAATTGGCGAGGCCTCGAACCACCAGGCTGAATTGCTCCACATGGTTCGGGACCTCGCCAATCCCGGTCAGCTGAGGCTTCCTCCTAGTGAGTTCACTAGCGAGCAATTTGCAGCCCATTTTAGATCTAAAATAGAGGCCATCCACTCTGATTTGCCCTCCGGCTGCACTAGTCTATCCCCGGATGTCCCTGGGGCCTCAACACTTCAGTCTCCTCTCCTGGATGAGTTTGGGCCGGTGTTTCCAGCGGAGGCCTCCAGAGTTATGGCTTGTTGCCGGCCAGCCGCTACCCCTTTTGACCCTTGACCAGCTTGGCTTATCAAATCTGCCGAAGGGAACATGCCTGAGTGGGTTTCGGCCATTGCCACGGCCTCCTTTAGGGAGGGATTGTTACCTTCCCGGCTGAAGGAGACCGTGGTGAAGCTCACTCTGAAAAAGATCAGCATGGCGTCGGATGATTTATCCAGCTATCATCCGATTGCCATTGTTCCCTTTCTGGGCAAGGTAGTTGAGAGGGTGGCTGCCGTCCGGCTCCAGTCATACCTGGAGGAAAACTGTATTCTGGATCCCTTCCAGTCTGGGTTCAGGCCGCTTCGTGGGACCGAGACTGCCCTGATCGCTCTGCAGGATGACTTCCTCAGGGAAGCTGACAGGGGGTGCTCCTCCCTGCTGGTTCTCCTTGATCTGTCAGCTGCCTTTGATACCGTCAACCACGGTAACCTGCTGGTCCGGCTCGCTGAGGCGGGAATTGGGGGCCTGGCTTTGTCCTGGCTCCGTTCCTTCCTTGGCAGTCGGTCTCAGCGGGTTCAGCTGGGTGATGACTTGTCGGCTCCTTGGACTCTCCCTTGTGGGGGGTGCATTCATTTTACCTGAATATGTGTGATCTGACCCTTAGATTTGGCTTGTTTGCCGAGATTTGTTTCACAATCATAGGATTTGCTGTTCTACCATAGCTTGATGGGATTATTCTCCCCCCTCCCCTGGGGAGAACATGACAGGAGATAATTTCCTTGAAGTTCAAGGTGCTGTGCAATTCCCCTACCTTTAACCCCCACAAAAAGGAGATGTGTTATTTCTTCATTGAGCTATTCTGCAGATTTAGTGCTTGGAACAACGTGACCGGAAAACCAGTGTTGCTCTTGTTAACTTTGAGGCACTCTGCAACCAAGGTCACTGCCAGCACATGCCAGGATACAAGGCCAGGGTTCCAGCTAAGCTAACTAAGGACTCTGGTTTAACTCTTATGTCTGGTATTTTCCGCCTGTCATGCGATATCTTCCTTGTAAATTAAGAGAAGAGCCTTAAAAGGTGGTGTGCACATTCATCCCAGTTATACTCACAGAAGAAAGCCAACCCAGTCCCTCACCTGTTGTTAATTATTTGTTGCATTATTTTGGTGGAGGCAGAAGAAATATATAACACCTCCCTTGAAAGTGCTAGAATAGGGGGCAGGGTGGGGGCAGGGGGCAGAGGCAGACAGAGAAAGCCTACAAGCTAAACTGTATTCTTGCTGAATGTCTGCTATGCAGACTAAAAGTGGTACCTTGTATAAAGGAATTAATTCACTCCAAATGAAATTATGTTAAGCAAATTTTCCTTTGTACAAATTTCCCATAGGAATGCCTTGAAAATGGAGTAATCCCTTATCGCGACCATTTTTATGTTGTATGGATTCGCCCCATAGGCAATTCTGTTAAGCACATTTCCTCTATCTCCGGAATTTTTTATGTTGTACAGATACAAGCCGTTTGTTATACGGGGGTCCACTGTAACTATTTAAATACAAGCAGGAATGTGTGTGTGTGTGTGTGTGTGTGATTTTTTTTTTTTTGGTCTTGGAACTTTTGATCCAGGGTTGTGGGAGTGTGAACACAAGTGCTGTTTCTAAAATCTATTCCAGTAGGAATAATGGAAATGGAAGCAGACACTCTCAGGAACAGAAGGCTTATTTTATGGGATGGGGCCAATTCACGTCCTACAGTGGAATTAGTGGGATCAGACCCAAAGCCATTGTACTGCAACATCCTCCTTCTCTCTGTGGCCATTCAGATGCCTTGGGGAAGATCCAAGACCAATGGTCATCTCCCAGTTGTTCCCCAGTAACTGGTGTATTCAGAAGCACACACAGAAATCTGGGAGGTAGGATATCGCTGTTAAAACTAGCCATGGAAAGTTCTGTCCCCGTCCCCAACAAAGTATGGTTGCCACATTTGTAGCACCAAATTTGGAATTCTGGCCTTTTTAATTTGTTTGTAGCAATTTATTGTTTGAGCTAGTATGATGCTTGTGGTTATCCTATTGCATAGCACCAGCAACCCAGATGCAAATTCTTTATGGTACTTTCTATCTCAGGATAGATTGTTGTTGCTGTTGTGCTGTCCAGTTTGGTCAGAACCAACATATAGCAACCCTAATGATTTTTTCATAATTAGTGAGGTATTTAAGGAGTGGTTTACCAATTCTACTCCCCAGTGAGTTACCACTGCTGAACAGGAATTTGAACCCTGTTCTCCAGGGTCCTAGTCCATCAGTCTAGCAACTCTACCACACTGGGTACCCCTAGGTAGGTGAAGGTAAAAGTGGGATGTTTAATTCTCTCATCTGCAGGTTGTCTCCCTCCACTGGTTTCCACTCTCATTTCCCCCGGTTGTTTTCCAAAATTGTTTTATGAGAAAACCACAAGCAGGCAATTTTCAGGGAGAACTGAAGGCGCTAGGAATCAGCCTCTTGCTCTGCCTGGGGTACCTCAACCATCCTGACCCCGTCTGCTTTGCCGGATTTGTCTCCCTGTCCAGCCAATTGTGCGATTCTCATCCATTTTCTCAAGGTACACAATTTCTTTACAGGGACCATGGGCAACTCCTGCTCTACCACAATTTTTTTCCGGCCATAAATGTAATGATTTTGACCCTAAGTTAAAAGACATATTAAGGAAATTATCTTATAAGACAAGGTTTGTACCTAAGGTCATGCCAGCGTCTTCATTTCCCACCTGTTTGACTGCCATTGCTGCTCCTTTGGCAGATAATCTTCAGAACTGCTGAAAAATGTCTTTGAAGAGTTCCTTCGCTTGCAGCACTCTCCAAGAAGACAAAATGACTCCTAAACCATTTTCTGAAGCCACACCTTTTGTTTTATCAAGTATTGCTGCTGCAGTGTCTCCTGGGGGGGGGGGATATGCCACTTTTAACGGAAGAGTGTGACTACACAGTGAGGGAAATGGGAATTAACCCGGTCTTTTGCTGTGAAGCCGCATTGTGGCCTTCAACGCTCTCCAATATAAGCGGTCACAGAAGCGAACAAAAAGCTGTCTACTTGCAGTTCCCCTTGAAGCACCTGCATATGGCACAGTTGAAAGGCATGGCCTTAGGAAGGCATTACTCCCACCCCCATCGCACATTTCCCTACCTTTATCTCTGCCAGAGCTCCTGAAGCTGATAGGTGTTGGGATTGCCCACAGGGTATGTGTGTGGGAGGCCATGTCTTAAAAAGAATGGGCTTGGGTGAGGCTTTGTGGAGAGATGGGTGAGGGCTGGCCCTGTTTCTACACGCAGGTGCACGCCCTTCAGCATCTTGTCTTCCCTCTAGAGAGGCAAGGCGAAAGGTGCTTTGTGCGCGCGCACACATGACGGCGTGGTTTTTCGAACATGTACTAGTTTGGCAGTGAGCCATAATCACAGAGGTTTGTTTTTGAGTGTCTGCCCCTGGCACTGAATTTCAGGCCCAAACTGCCTATGTCACTGAAACACCACCTACAGATATGTACTTCCCTAGTCTTCACAAGAAATATTGTCTAGATGGCTATGAGGGGAAAAAACACCCACTGGTTGGATAATTCTGGCTTTTAAAAAGTAGAAGCCCTCCAGCAGCGTGGCACTTTGGGAGCAAAAAGGACTGTGGCCAATTCAAGACATCATTTGCATCATAGGGCCATTATACATACTTCAAATTCACCTGCTTTATAAGCAGGGCCACTCACGTGGCATCAAGACCATGCAGTTGCCTTCTTTGAACATTAAATTTCCATTCATGGTCCTTGGCTTGGCTATGTGGAAATTGTCTCTGGTCTGCTTTCTCTCAAGATCTCTGCACTGTTAAAACCCAGTAGGATACAAGTCTTCCCTTTTAGACCTGGAAGAAGAAACCTTTTCCTTTCATTACGCATCTTTTCCTTCACTACAATTAGTGGTTCCCAACCTTCCTAATGCCGCAACCCTTTAATACAGTTCCTCATGTTGTGGTAACCCCCTTGCCCTGCTTGGAAGAGGCCACAAACCCCTTTTGGCAGGCCACTGCTGCAAGTGCCATAGGGAACTTCCAGCTACAGGCACCCTCAGCCAATTGCAGCCTCTGGTGACATTGACTGATATCCCCTCCAACCTATCAAGCTGTAGCTCACTCTTCCATACCCCCTTCCTCCTCCACACCCAAGCCGTTTGTGCTTTTTTCTTCGCTGGCTCAGGCGACCCCTGTGATATGGTCGTTCAACCCCCAAAGGGGTCTCGACCCCCAGGTTGGGAACCACTGCATTAGAGCAAGAAGAAAGGGTGCTTTTGCCTGCTCCAAAGTGTGCATGATATAAGGCTGAGGGAGGGAAGCAGGATTTCTTGTCAAAGCATGATAGAATGGAGAGATAGGCCACTGAGTTCAACCTCTTGCTCAGTTCAGGAACCCAAGTTAAAGCATTCCTCATTTATGACTGTCTTGCTTTCTCTTGGACACCTCTTGAGTTGTAGAGCTCACACCACCTGCCAAAGTAATTGGTTCTACTGAGGTTACAGCTGTGACAGCTGTGAAGTTTTTCCTGATCTTCGGCCAAAACTTGCGCTTCCTGTAACTTGAGTCCAACATGATGGTCCGTGCGCTCTGGAATGACTGTGGACAGATCCTGCCCTTCCTGTGTATGACAATATTTCAAGTCTTTGAAGACGGCTATTGCATCTCCCTTTAGTTTATATTCTTAGGCTAGGTATGCCCAGATCTTTCAGTGTTTCCTCACGGAGCTTGGTACCCAAGAGCATGTAAAATCCTTCAGAAGATTATCACTGTTCCGTTACTGAAAAGAACGGGAATGTCAAAGCAGCAGAAATGGCTAAATGCCATCCATATATGGCACAGTTCAGCTGAGGATAATAACCACTTGTTAAAATTCCACTGATTTTCAAGGAATAAATGTAATTTTGTGTTGAACTCTCTGTTGAAACGGATGGGGTTTAAGCCAATATGCTTTCCTCCAAGTAATGCAGCCTTCAGTAAAAGGTACTGGGACTTGCACCTGAAAAAGCATGTGAAGGACTGCAAAAGTGCTTAACTTCTGTCATATTGCAATTGTACCTTTAAAGAAAGAACTTTTTTTTAACATCGGCAACTGCAGTGCTTTGTTGGTTAAGATATTATTGGTCTCTTTTAAGTGGACAGCTGACATTTTTATTTTAATGTTTCCAAAGAGGTAAGGCTATACAAGATATCTTGATAGAAATATCAGGTTAAATGCACTTGTATCTGTAGGAAATGAAAGTTAACAATAAATAAATGATATATGTTGTCAATAACTTTGGTGTATAAAATTATATTTTTCCTTGTTTTAAACAATAACAAAATGTACTAGTGGCATGAATATATACAACATCAGTCCTGACATATATTTAAATTACCTCAGCCAGCAGTGCTCAGATTTATTTATCTTTAAATGAAGAAAACTATAATAAATAGAAATGATAAATATTTACAATAAAAGAATATGTGGAATCAGTAGGTGAACACATACATCCAATTTTCACACAGAGGGGGAAAAAAACCACTAGGCTTTATATACTTCCCCCCCGCCCCAAATTTTATTTGAGTAAGGTAGAAAGGGACAGAGACATTCAATGATATATATGCAGTTTGGTTCCCATAAGTAAATCAGACTTCTTACCAAAGTATTCATGAAGGCTTTCACAGCCAGGATCCAATAGCTGTTTTGAGTTTTTTTGAGCTGTTTGCCCGTGTTCTGGAACACAGCCAAACAGCCCGAAAAACTCAGAACAGATGTATTCTTAACAAAGATTTAACTAGACTGAACTAGCTAAAGATCTAGTTAGACTACTGTATATGTATCTAGTGTAGATCCTTTGCACACCTTCTATAGGCAACATTATGGATAAATGGTCATTGTGACTGCCTTTCCAATCAGAGCATGTATAAATACTGTGTTTTAGATTAATAAGGGAAACATATATCTGTCCTTAGCCATTTAGTTGCTAAAGGACTGTTGAGTAGATTCACTGCTCAGCACAATATCACTGAAGCTGTACTAGTTAGAAATGTTAATTAGAACGCTCCCAGCTGTACAAATGATTGTTCTTATAGCCTCCAAAATGCCTTTACCAAGAAGGAATGATTTGCATCATGTTGTTCCTTCTCTTACTCCTTGTGGAAATGAAATCATCAGTCAGTGTAGTATCAGATCTGACCTTGTGTACACAAAACATAGGAACACACACAGCTATTGTGAGGTTGCAGTACCTGGCTATACCCTTACAGATCTGAGTTCTAGATATCCAAAACACTCTGGACAGGGCTCTTCATTCATGCCTGCCTTCCTATTGGATGTGAATGGCAAAAACTTTATTGGTGCACTGGGATTATTTGGCGCATGGGGTAATATCTCAATGTATAGCCTCCTGAGTAATCCTAGCTAATGATAGTTATACATGAAGAATGAGTTTCCCATCATTAACGTGATTGCATCATTTGACCTATCCTTCTTCATTATGACTTTTTTGGTGACACACTCAAATCCAAACACAGCAATCTGGTTTCTGATATAAGCCAGATAATTAATCTATAGTTTGTTTTACTTCCCTGGCTTGTTGTGGGAGAGACAAGCCAGAATGCTGGCTTTAGGTTATCAGGATAAGCAGGCTGTGGATGGAGGGACCCAAGTTTTATTCAGATACTCCCATCTGCAGTGGGAGAGACTACACAGCACATCCCAACAGGCTGCATTGTTCAAAGCAAGCCAGGTCTTCAAGGCTTCCCATGATGTGTTAGCCCAGCCAGTCAACCTTAGAGGAAACCTAGAAAGTTTATGGCCCTGGTTTCAGGTGGAGAAGATGGTGAAGATTTCTTTTACTGAGTGTGCCAAACACAGCACCACCTGTCTTAGGCGAAAATCCATACCCTTTTATTTAGGAAACCCACGTTAAGTTAGAAAATATGTTGAAAAAGGAAGCCAGTACAATACTGGAGCAACAAAGAAAGTCCAAGCACCTTGTCCAGAAACCAGTTCTGCAACTGACTGATTTTTCTAAACAAATTGGAATAACAGAGAGAAAAGGACCAAGAGTAGGCTACAGAAATCAGCAGAAGGGACACTTAAGGCAGATGGTGTCACCGAGCAAGAACAATGGCTCAAAGAAACTGTTTTGTTTGCAACTACAAGGTTCCCCCTACCCATTTCAACACTTTCTACATGTTTCTTCATAAGTGAATCAGCAGTCCATTTGCAGCATTTACTTTTACTACCTCTCAAGAGAGTGGAGACTAAGCCATTTTCTACCCAGAGATATACCACTGAACCTCGTCACGATACGGAGCCTCTAGTGGAGGAATAAAAATTTAGACAAGTCTATCCCTGATAAATACAACAAAAAAACATTCAAACCTGAATTGAATCTCCAATTCCCCGCCCCCCCTTTTAGAGCTATGGAAAGATCTAAATGAAGATGTTTTGTTGCACCTACACACACTGAATTTGTGGGATACAATCAATAACCAACAGTCATTGCTTTTCCTGTTACGTATAATACCTACACTTGTCACTGCCACATATCCCACAATGCCCTATGCCTGACACCGCCCCTCTATATTGTAAATATTCTGGAATGCCCCTAGATAAGATGAACTCAATGACGGGAGTTTCTGGTGGAGGGGAAAGGAAGGGCTGCGTCCTCCTTTCACCTTCGGATGTCAGAGAAGTCAGACAGTTCGTCTGTCTGCTCGATGATCCCGTGGACAGCTCTGGGATTGTGGCCGCCAGCTTTAATACGAGTATGGGTATTTGTTGGAAGCCTACTGCCTCTTTCTCCTCTGGCGTTTCGGGATCTCTCTCTGTTGTCAGAGGCAGGGTGAACTGCAATGTCCCCTTGACTCATAGAGGAGTCACTGGAGACTTCGTTTTGCTTCTTCTCAGGTTCCAGAGTAGCATCTCCTTGTGGGACTGAACTGCAGAAGCTCAGAATGGAGCACAGACTCCCCCAATTCTGTTCACACTGGGCCTGGACACTTCGCGTAATGGCCTCTTTGACTTCCTCTCCACAAGTCAGCAGGATGTTCACTAAGTCAACATAGGGTCTAAGGGAAATATCAAGAAAAATAAAAGAAAGTTATAGAAGAACGGCAAGGATAAAGACTGACACCCATCTGAACGTACCATGTCTGTATAGCCAACCAAGATGAGGGCAGCTCATTCTCATGCACTGATTTATTTAACTGCAATTTCTGCATCAACTGTATCTCAGTTTCAAGATTTAAGATCAGCTGTAAAGTAAAATCAAACAGAAGATCTTTCTGTGTACTTCTTGTGATGTAGATACTGAGGAGATGCCACAACTCTGCATCTAAGGGTTACTTTGCTTCCAAAATTTAATTGTTTTGTTAATTAAAATCACTAAGTGGCAGACTTCCCAAACTATCAAAGAGGGAACTGCAGTCAGGTGAGCAAGAGAGATGGGGACGCACTGAAAAATGAATCACATTTTTGGCAAATCTGGCCAATTTGTCAAAATTCATCTATTTGTATTTGTTATAAATGGAATCCCCTAATGATTTTTTAAAAAATGATTTGTTAAGTTGTTATTTGTTAATTGCTTTTTTAAAAGGCTGGGCTCCTATTTTTCAAACATTTAAATGGCAGAGAGAGAGAGAGAGGGCTCCCACGGGGGGGGGGATGGTAAGCAGAAGGGGAAGTTGAATGAGCATTTTCGTGGAAAGTAAGACAGACCAAGGTAGATGGAGGAAATAAGAAAACCTGAAGAACAGAAACATCACAGGGGAAAAGAAAATGCACTGAGTTCAGTGGCAAATAAAGGAAAAAATTATGGTTCCATGAAAGAAAGACTATGGGTTTGAGAGGAGAGAAACCTACTGTATGTGGGTCAGAGTACCAAGGTGGCAGGGAGACTGTTGCAGTTTTCCAAAACTGAATATTTCTCTTTTAAATTACAGTAACCCCCAACAATTGCGGGGGTTAGGGACCCACCCCACCCGCGATCCATGGAAATCCGCGATATGCGGAAGCGGGTGGGTGGGGGCGGGGGGGGCGATCGCAGAAGTCTTGGGGCGGTGTGCGCCGGCGGCGGCAGGGGGATCTGACCTCCCGCTGCCGCCCGCCAGCGCCGCCCGCGACTTCTTGTCCGGGGCCGTCTCCATTCAAACGCATTGCCAATGCATTTCAATGGAGAAAATTTTCCCCATTGGAAAACATTGGCTCAATGCTTTCCAATGGGGAAAATTTCTCCATTGAAATCCATTTCAATGGAGATGGCACCCCCCCCCCCGCAGAGGCCTCGGGGCCACACAGGGGGGTGGCGGGGGGGGTGATCGCATCGCTCCCCCCCAGCGCGGCTCCAAGCCTTTTCGGAGGGGTGGGGTGGGGTGGGGAGTGATCCGATTGCTCCCCAGCACCCCCCTGCCTAGCTCCGAGCCTTTTCGGAGGGGCCCAGGGGGCTGCGGGGAGCAATCGAATTGCTCCCCGGCACACCCCCCCCCCGCGCGGCTCAGAGCTTTATGAAGGGGCCCAGGGCGGCTGCGGGGAGCGACCCGATAGCCCCCCCCCAGCGGTGCAGGTACTGCGATCCCGCAATGTAGTGGGACCGCGGTACCTGAACGGTGAAATGGCAGGGGGTAACTGTAATTAAAAGAACGGCATGCGGGTAAAGAGAATTAAGAAAAGCATTAATAAAAATTATAACACAAGAGGAACACAAAAAAGCAGTGCAAAGTTTCATCAACATTTGCTTTGGAGGGAAGTATTACTAGGAATACATCCTGACAGAATTGTTTTTTGTTTTTAAATCCTGATCGCCCAACGAAGTCTGATTTAGTTTTCTTCATAATACAGAGGTGGACAAAAGTTGTGGGAAATAAGCCTTGGCTGACATCTTCCAAGAGCAAAGAACGAGATACCCGTCTTCTCACATTTTCTGCAGCCACCTGTCCTGCTTTCTCTCTCCCCTCTCATTTCCAATGAGCAGGTCAAGCCTGATCCATCCTTGAGGGTTCACTGCCCTAAAGGAGTGTCTCAGCGTGACAAGAGCTGAAAAGGGTGACCCCCTCTGGCAATCGGGTCTGCACAAACCATGTGAAATCCATCACTGCTCTCACGGGGGAAAAAACTAGCTAAGCCCATGTGAAGGCACGACAG
Organism: Phrynocephalus versicolor; assembly: GCA_023846285.1. Lineage (NCBI taxonomy): Eukaryota > Metazoa > Chordata > Lepidosauria > Squamata > Agamidae > Phrynocephalus > Phrynocephalus versicolor. Next base: position 46,959,284 of record JAHTLZ010000010.1, read on the forward strand.
GTGGCCAAGAATGACAGTCACCACTCTTATGCAGACCTGGGAGGGACCCAATGGTTCACCGAGTTCAGCCCCTGCTGAAGATGCACAAGATACAGCAAACCTCCATCTCTCATGTTAGGGAATCTCTGTCTCCACCCAAACATTGCTCTATGGTAGCAATTTGCAGATAAGATTCACAGTGGCTGAAATTTTGCTGTGCAGCCTCGTGTACACAACGGTAACAACGTCATCAGCAGCGGCAAAATGTCACAGACTAAAAAAGATGCTCTGGGGATTTCAGGGCGCACATGACTTTGTCGCTTTGAATCAGCGGTGATGTGCCACTGCTGCTGACATCACGCTTGTTGTGCACATGACGCTGGGTTAAGAGGAATTTGCCAATGACTGGATATACAGCTTTGCCCTTGGCGAATCTTCTAGAAATGTTCAGATCTGATCCGAGGAAGAAATGTGTAGTTTTGACTACAGCTGGAGAAAAAAAAAAAGATCGTGATACTGTGATATCAGTTAAGGGTTTGTTTTGAGTTGTTTGTTCTGTTGTAATGATCATTTTACATCAGTTATTTCCTACTATGATAACATGTATCAAGCACTGATCTTTTTCAAAAAATAGTGTTCTACTCATAATAACATTTTAAAGTTCAATCCAGTTACTGCGTGAAAATAATAGCTACTGAACTCTATTGGTCTTATTTTTGAATAAGCAAATATAGGATGCTGCATGATAGTACAATTTAGAGCAGTTTTAAAAGAGTTTAAAGTAAGCCAGGTTTACTTGATACATTTCTGGATGTGACTACATTGACAAATAATAGGGGAAATGCTATGGGATTGTGATGGTCAGATTCACATTATTTTCAATTGATCACACAGTGTATAAGTCAATACTAATCAGTTACAAGTTTTTCTTCCCTAATGCATTTTTTCCCACTGTCATTGGGGCTTCTTCTTCTTCTTCTTTTTTTTTTTTTGTAGAACTCAGATGTATTACTATCAGATCAGGCGGCGTGCTCATTTGAATTGATTTGGAGGGGCTTCTACTCACTCTCTATGAAGCCATTCCAGCCAGCTACCGAAACAGTGAGAGAAGGAGAGCAGAGGAGAAATTGGCTGCTGTTTGTATTCTCTCCTCCGAACCCTCATGCCTCAGACTACTTTTTTCATCTTTATTTCTGCTTTTAAAAAAAGGCTTCTTGCTTATAATGCTAGTGCACCTAGGAGACCAAAGGGAAAAAGTCAGGAGAGGGAGTAGGAAATTATCAAGCAGTCTTGTTTGCAGTTTAAGATAGCTGTCTTGTAACTATGACTCATGAAAATCTGTATAGCTACAGGAGAGTTAACTTAACAAGCTGCAAACAAAGCTGTTTGCCATTTCCTCCTCTCTTTCTGCTGACTCAAGCATGGTCACCAAAACGACCCCTTCCCAGGGAAATCTGTCTTCCCAGGTGCAGTTTAAAATTGGATCCATTCACATTTTTCCTGTTGTGCAGTCCCATCTACATTCAAATATGGCTTACTGCTCAGATTTGTTTAGGAAGCTACCTCAAATTAATGTAGTTTGTGTTAGATTAGAATCTTGAAAATTTTAGATGGTTACAGCTTGTTGAAAGTGTGGTGGATATAAGGGATCAATCATGTCCTGGGCCTCTTTAGCAAAACCATTTCCCAGATACAATTGGGCACCTGCAAAAATTGCTCCAGTTCAATCAGCTCTGTAGACCCAAATTACCAAAACCCACTCTGAATTTCTTAAAGGCTCCACATTTCAAACTGCCCTATATATCATATTATTATTTGTTAAGCTTATATGATGATGATTTAGCCTTAAGTTTTGTACCATCGAATATGATAATCTCTTTTTAGACTCTAGCAAACTCTGGCTTCTTTATTAACTATTATGGCTTCATCTTCAGTGTCTACGTCTGAGATGAGTCTTCAGAAATAAATCCTTTTTGATAAAAGCCCCCACCATGCATTATAAGGTACTATCACAGTTTACAAGTCTTGCTGATTAAGACATGTGCATTCATTTTTGTTTATATTGTAAATACCAGAAATCTCCCTTCTGGGAGTTCTACTTACCAGACAGACACCTGTGTTATGCTCACCTGGAAGAAGGCTGAGGTGGTAATAGGCCTCATGGCCCAAGTTCAGGTCTACTCTGCTGCAGAAAAAGGAATTTGTTCTTGACTCTTACTAGGACTGTCTTAGGTGTCTGACCAGCAGGTAGAACTATTATGCAAGAAACAATACACAGCAGCAGTGTGTAACTACTCAGCCCTGTAGACAAGGAGCGTAGGGATAGATCTAGTTATTAGGTGATTTCTTTAACTAGCTAATTCAGTTGTTAATGTGTACAGAGTAACATCTCCAAGTATTAAATTTCTGCACAACACTGCATCCAGCACACTATGGAATTCAAACACTGGATTCTTCCTGAATATGGTTTGGTACAAAATACTGCTGGGATATCTGATCTACTTTCATGTCCCACATTCACTCTCTGTGCATCTTGTTTCATGGTGGGTAGAACCAAGTACAAGTCGCTCTGTGACTATGTAATATGTGTTTATGCTTAATTGATGCTCTTGTTTTGACCTGATCTCATGCCTTCAGACTACAAGTTTACTGTGGGCTTGTGCTGGCCAGAAAATTTCCACATGTGTGCAGGACACTGCCTTCATGTGGCATGCCACATTTTTTTCTTTTTTTAAGGGAAAACAAACAAACACATCTTATAAATAAAATTGACTGTTTTGTGTGCTTCTGCAAGAGCTCTGAAACAGCAACAGCAGCTGAGAGCACAGAAGAGATGTGTCTCTGCGGTTCCAACTTGAACTTAGTGGTTTACAGATCAAGTGGCCAAACAAGCTAGCTGTAGCTTGCAAACTGAAGCAGTCAAGGTGGGAAACACAACCTTTTACTAAGACACTCTGCTGGCTGCAGTCCCAAGACATAACTTGGGAGACTCTATGGATCTCTCCCCCACCCCCCCCCTCAAGAAGTGCAGGAAATATTACATATGGCAGAGAAACAGGAATACTACTGATTCCTCATTTGGAATGACTGCACAGGCTATGTTTCAATTGACTTTGATGACTGGGAGATTCCGGAAACTGTACTCCAAGGAAGTTACATTTCCACCTCATGACTACAAGGGCTGAGTGTAGTGATTTTAAAAGATGAGTGTGGGGAGACTAGGATATGGGGTGAAGGGAAGAAGAGAGATACAGCTAGATAGGGTAGAATGAGTTTCTTACCCTTGTGTAAGCGGCAGGGATACAGAGTTGTGGCAGACAAGTGTCAGGAGAGTTAGATCAATGTGGAAAAAATAAAACAACTGAGGACAGGTGGCAGGTAAGAAAGAAAGAGCTACAAGGAGGAGACTCATTGGTTTTCAACCTGGACAGCAATGACTTGATTTGCTTATGAATGAATGAATGAATGAATGAATGAATGAATGAATGAATGAATGAATGAATGAAACCCCAGGAAGTTTTCTTCCTTTTTTAGTGGACTGCTGGTAAAATCATGGAATTCTGGTGCTTGCCTTTGTTGAAACCAGGCCTCTGGATAGCTCTGAGAGTTAGGTATTTGGCTGTGGAGTCAGAGGCTCAGCGTTCCATTCCTTGCTGTGCATCCCAGAGGATCCAGCCTGTGTGGCCTTGGGCAAGCTGCATAGTCGCAGGATGCCTCCAGTAGGGGCTGAGTAAAGCACTTCTGAGTACCTATGAACCCTGCAAAAGGTCACCATAAGTCATTTCCCCCCTTACTTCTCAATAAAGGACACTAGATCATAGGGTATTTGTACACGACCCCTAAACTCCGCCACAAATGGCTGCCAGCTCCGGAGCTTACAATTGTTTCCCCACCAGCTCCAGAGTTTGCAGAAAATTAAGTGCGACCACGCCCACCTAAGCACGTCCCAGCGCACTTTTCATGTACCTGCTCTCGGAGGGTGAAAATCCCCAGATCCGGATGTGCTGGGCTCTCCTCGCTTCTGTTTGTTGTTGTTTTTTGCCTCCCGCCCCTTTAAGGAATCAGGACGACGACGGGGCTCCGGGAGGCTTCGGAGGTGAGCCTGCATTTTTTCCTCTCTTTTTTTCTCCCTCCCCTCACGCAGACAGGAGCAAGGAAGTGCGGAGGGGTGGGGACGCAGGAAGAGCAACAAACCCCCAAGATCTCTGGTCCGAATTTAAGTGGCCACGGGATCTTAGGGGTTGTGTGAAAAGGCTCTTAGTCTAAGATTTGAACCATCAGTACATGGGGCCGATTACTGGGCTTCTCGCAGCCGATCAGGCCAGTGTGTGAGCTGAATATAACACAGCCAACGTTTTCCGGCAGCGGCACATTATAGAGTGAGGTGAGTGATCATGGCCAACCTATTGTTATTGCTGATCTTTCCACTGAGGAGCCCTTCATAAGCTTCTGAGTAGCAATTGGGATCCTTGAAGCCAAGTTTGCTAACCACTGATAGAAGGCATATTTAGCTAGCATGTATTTGAGAGCCACACTTGTTATCTCATCTTGCATGCAACAGACGTTAGACTTGCTACTCCAAGGCAAAAAAACCCCCGTCAAGAACATTTTGTTCTAGTGTGACATAAAACTGCACCTGGCACTGTTCCATCTTCCAAGAAGGCGGGGAGGGAATTCCCTGAGCACAACCCTGCCAGTTTGCAAATGATTTTGAGTCACATTGCCTTTGAAACTGCATGATGCAACATGGCATGAAATGGCTAATCTTTTGCTTCAGCCTAAGGTGTTCCATTTAGGGTTAGCTTAGTGTTGCTGACACAGTAGGCCCTGTAGGTGCCACTATATAGTAAGGAGAATAGAAACATTTGGCAAATACTGCCTGTGCCAATGAACAAGTAGCAACAGATCTGGGGAAAGGCCAGAGTTTAGTGGCAGAGAGTGAACTGTGTGCGTAGAATGTCCAATAGTTGATATTCCCTGCCCTTTACATAAATATATGCTTAGCAAAAGCCTCCTGATGTTTGATTCAGCTCGGAGTCACAAAAATATCCACACCGGATTAGGTACGGTAGGAGTAAGAATGCAGTTACTTCCAGGCAATTCTATGGGAAGAAGGCTGTTTATAGTAGAGGCCTACCAACCCCAAGCCTTTCGATTCCACTTCCGGACAGTAGGCACAATGTTGTGCTCCTGATTGAGAAGTGGATGCACCTCTCTATAAAAGGGAGCATTGCACCGGGCAAATACCCTGTTTGCGGAGCTTTGGAACACAAGCAGAAGCTCTCTGTGGATGGTGCCACTCCTTTCTCTGCAGCACTGGAATAAATTTAGCATGAAGGGGAGCTCAGTGTGCCGCCTTCTATAGTACAGATCTTCTACCTGCAGGCACAACAGATCTAATCAGTTCTGAATTGTACAGCCTGTCAAGTGGTACCATGTTGAGGCATCGTTTAACTTGTCAGAGGGCCTTCACCTAATGAGAGAACTGCCCCTAATACCCGATTCCTACCAGGCCAGGCGTTTGAGGCTTCTAACAAGAAAAAAAAAAACAAGAAGAAAAGAATTAGGGCTTCTCCACAATTGCCCTACGCCTTTGGAATAATCTTCCACCTGAGATCTGCCTGGCTTACTTGTTTGTTATTTTTAAACAATCTCTGAAAGCTTGATTAGTCAAGCAGCCATTCCTGTCATACAAAACATAATTACAGCATTTACCCATTAACGTGGACACATTTTCTACTATTTTTGCTCACCTTTAAAAACTTAAATTCAGGCTTTTAAACTAAATGTTGTTATAATGATTTTAAAAGTTTTATCTATAGTTATTTAGTACTGTATGTGATTTTCCTTTTCATTTAATTTTGGATGTTGTTGTTGTGTCTTCTGTTTTGGTGTAAATTGCCCAGAGTGGCCTTCGCTGCTAAATGAGTGGTATTAAAATCTAATTTGAAATAAATAAAATAATTTCATGCCATGGCCACATTCAGTCACCTTGGTTACCTAGCTACTAGTGTGATGCTCCTCATTCTCTGTTCTGAAGTCTGTTATTGCTTCTCACACATCAATAAAGCTTCACTTTGAATCCCAGAGAGGTTATGGAGAAGCTAATGTGAAGAAACCTGCCCCTTCATAGGAAATCTGAGGAAACAAAGCAGTCCTCTTCCTTCCATCTGCTTGTTTTTGCTTTTCAGTATTGGAAGGAACACGTAATCACTTTTTGATGATAGAATCTTTGTTTTCATGTCCTTTGGAAACACAGTAATAGCTTGCTTTAAGAGCAACTTAGTTTAAGAGCGTTTTGCAAGACAAGCAAACATTTCTTCTAAATTTTGCCTTGATCAACGAGCAATGTCTTGCAATACAAGCACTGGAGCATGTCACAAGATCACAAGTGAGCCAATGGTGGCTCTCCTTCCCTCCCCTTGCTGGACTGTGGGCAGAGGGAGGAGAGAGGAAGGAAGGTCTCTCTTGCACTACCCAGAAAGGTCTTCAACAGAGAGTGCAGGTTAGGGATTTGTTTTTTTAAAAAAATATTTTTATTTAATTTGTTTTCAACATTTTTCTTACAGTATTTTTCAAACCATTTCTAGTCATGGGGCAGCTAGTCAAGAGTGTATAGGGCTACAAATTGCATTTTATTGTCATATTAAAAACACAGAGTAAAAGCCAGTTGTTAGCCCCAAGCAGAGCAGATTCTGCAGCCAAGTACCTACGCCATGGTGTGGACATGGACTTCTAGCCAACTTTTGTGAGTTTTGGCAGTTTGTGTGCATAGTATGCGGTCTATGGGCCCCCAGAATAAGTAATCTGTGTTTACATTATTTCTTATGGGGAAATTTGCTTTGATATAAGAGGCCCAGATGCCCTAAGCACATCTGAGCTCACCTGATTTTGGAAGCTAAGCAGGATCAGCCCTGGCTAGTACTTGGATGGGAGACCACCAGGGAATACCAAGTGCTGTAGGTGCCTGGAGCAGGAACTGGCAAGCCACTCCAGTATTCATGCCAAGAAAACTTCATGGACATGGGGTTACGAAGAGTCAGCCACGACTGTAACAATGCAACGACGACAACAAAGAATGTTTTGGTTTACAAGCATGTTTCCAGAACGGATTATGCTCATAAACCAAGGTATTATTATACAAAAAAGGCATTAATAGCTTCTACACATTTCACTCTAATGCTCAAAGATCTTTTTAAAGCAATGGTTTATATGTAGTAATTATGAGAGTTACTCCAGGGACTGTGTAGTGCAGGCATGTCCAAACTTCGGCCCGCCTGATGTTTTGGACCACAACTCCCAGAATTCTAAGCTTAGATTGCCAATGGCAAAGGAATGTGGGAGTTGTGGTCCAAAACTGCAATCTTTCCTGCCTTTAACTCTGGCAGGACTTGTTACTCCCTAGTAATGTACTAGCAAGATCCAGAGTAACCCAAGCCAACATGGATATATTTAATGAAATAATTAACATATTTATATCTCACCCTTATCCCCATATCCTTTTCCACCCCAAGTTTAAAAGTGTCCCCTGCTACCTTTTGTCTTTCCTGATACTTCAGATAAATGTCACTAGTACCAAAGGGGGACCTCTGTGTGGGTTAATAAACACGTATGGTTGAGTTTGTGGATGAGAGATAGCGTTGAGTATGCCCACTTTAAACTTTGTTCTATGTACCACTGGCATGCAGGCCCCGGAAAGCCAGTGAGGAAGGAAGGCAGCCCTCTGGCTGAAAAATAAACCCCTACCCTGGCTTTCAGGCAACTTGATAGCATCAAGTATCATAATCCAAGGTCAGGCAGGAATCCTATATCAGGTCAAAGATTTAAACGCAGGGTCACCTCACACATTTCAGTAGGTGCACATGAATTCACACTGCAATATGTGCCCACTTCAATTATGGAGGGTACGATACAACCACAGTGCACACACGTATGCCACTCTTTTATCAAGCACAAGTTACAAAACAGGTGTTTTTGTAGCAAACATATGGGAAGGTGGAAGGTACTGTGCCTCTGGATCAGGGTGCATGGTAATATCCATGAACCAGTTCTTACAGTAATGAACAAAGCCGAGCTTCAATCGCCTATATACGTCCCCAGGAATATCTGGGAAAATCAACCCCAGGCACACTCGGAGGAGAGAAAGGCAGGTGGCAACATAGTCCGTTTTAGTGAGATTCTCCCAAGTTGGAAACAACGGTCTGCCATTTGCTTCTCAGTTCTGGCATTCTGTACTATCCTACCTATTGGGAGTTCTTCCACTCTGGTTTGACAGCGTGTTTAAACATTACCAGCACTCTGGACATGATATACCCAGAGCATGTCTTTTCCTACTGGTGGTACCTCCATCAGATCAGTAAGACATGAGATCCACAATTCCACCTGGGCAAGGAGTAGGAGGATAACCAGCAATGCAATGCTGCTGGGGTTCACTGGAGCAACTGGTGGTAGACACAAGAGGCCCCCAATCTCAGATGCCCTCCCCTCCTTGTTGCCGCAATCCCAACACGGCGCGGTTCTCACTTACTCATGTTGCAGCAGGTCTTTGAAGTGAATCATCTCCACCATGACCTGAACATTCTCCTTGGCCGCAGAGCAGAGGTCATGCTTCTGGTAGCATTCGCGTTGCAGCTGGAACACCATCTCCTTGATGGCAGGGCACTTGCGACTGATGCAGCTGAACTTGTGGCGCAAGGCATGAGCCTTGCATCTCAGAGCATCTTTGATGAACGATTTTCCCTGAAGAATGGCAAAAGACACACACACAAAAAAACACACATCTCACATCTGAACTCATCTCCACTATGCATGACTCAGTTAAGCTGCCACCTCTCCGAGAGAGAGAGAGAGAGAGAGAGAGAGACCTAGCAATGTTCAAATTTACTAGGTGTGTGAATACATGTATATCATACTCAAGGTGGGAACTGCCCTCACAGCATGCTATTAGCAGTGAACATGTAACAACGGAGGGAGCCAATCTAGACACTTTCCACAAGACCGCGAAGCAATGTAGTACACAATTTCCTGTTTGGAGACCAAAATGTGAGGTCCTTTTGCTGTTTTCCTTGCAACTAAACACAATATCCCTTCTGAAAACTGACATGCTCTGTGGGCACATCTCGTAACACTTTCTGCAGCATGGGGATCAGCCGAAGCAAAGTGTCAACATGTAGCATCCTTGAGACAATGTGAAGGATTCACTGCACCCCTGAAACCTCTTGCTTCCTTGCCCTCCTCTCATACCAAGCAATTAGGAGCTGCTCTTTTAAATTTCCAGCAGTGTACTGGAGTGATGTTGGGTGGCTATCAGGACCTTCAAAGGCTGAAAATTCCGTAACCGCAAGATAGTAGAGAGGAACAAAGGCTGAGCTACACATAGAAAAGCGGCAACATTTTTGTTCTCTTCCTTCCTTTATTCCTGATATCCAGTCCTACAACGTGGCGGTTCCCAAAATGTTGGCAACTTCACTCTTGGATACTTTCAAGGAAGATGGGGGGGGGGACACATACTTGGGAATACAACTTTAGTACTGAAAACCGTATCTCTTCTGCAAGATCAACATTGCATGCAAAAACCACTATGGCAGAATCCTATGTACCACGGAGGGTGTGCACATTCTGAGATGGTGTTTCACAAGCACACACGTTGATATACCACCCAAAACCTCACAACTTAAGAACTGCAGCTTCTGCAGCGACTTCTTCCTCTCCCAAAGCAAGGTTTTAATCTTAAGGCTGTGAAGATGGACTTCAGAGGTATGACATTAGTAAAAGTCAGAGAGGAAGCTGACCTGTCTTTCTAGTTGTCAGAGGATGGGAATGCAATGCCATAAGCCAGAGACGTAGCATAGGACTCCCTAGTGCAGTGCCTCATTTGCAGGCCCTATATTATATATATATATATTCATCTTACAACCCTCTCAGAAATCTCGGCTAGGCACCCTCTGCTGTTGATAACCTTTTCATTAGAGCTGGAGAGAACCTTATGGATCACTGAATCCAGCCCCTTGTCGAGGAGATGCAGTGGAGAATCAAACTCCCAACCAATGGCTCCATAGCCAGATATCTAAGGATGTCTGTGCAGACCTCCAAGCCACCTAGAGTAGCTTTTTGCTAGATGGTTTCGGTATATAAATCAAATGAATAAATAAATTTTGATATTGCTCATCCTAGTAATAAATCTTTGCCCTGCCCACAGCTGACAGAAGCTGTGTGTGGTCGTACGTCATCAGAAAACCTCTATTCTAGTTCCGTTGCAGTGTTATGTGTTTACTTTCAAGTAATAACACTGCTATAACCTATGGCATTCCTACGATGTAGAGATGAGTATGAAGCCTAACAAACCATTTTGTATGGAAGCATGTGAGTGGAGATGAGCTCAAATCCTGACAAACCGCCCTCGTAGGAAGCAGTCAGCACAAGCACCACTCACAAGATGAGAGAATCCCCATTCCACTTCCTTGTCTGAGTGGCTGCCCTGCAAGAGATGGGGATGGGCTGGCCAACCTCCTGCCTAAAGCGGAGTGCCACCAGAGAAGAAGGACCCCAATGGCTTGTGGAGCCTGCTAAGTGGCCCAGCCAGCCAGGGCGGGTGGGTGTGGAGACAAAGCATGGCATCTGTGGTGCTGCGCTGACAGCTTTGTACAAAGCAATTCATTGGGCCTTGTGCCCATCTCTACTCCCATGCCTTTGTTTCCATTCCATTCCATTCTGGCTGATGAGGATTTAATGATCAGCATAGCTTAGAGGGTAAATTATTTCACTCCAGGTTTTGCAGTAGCAGAACTGCAGCGGTCAGCGTGAGAACCTGGACTCCTTTTTTGTTTGTCCACTTCTTTATGACTGGATGAATTGTTTTAAAGACAATAGTGCATCGGAGAGCATAGGTGCTCTTTGCTAACTAGTGATCAAATAATTTAAATTTCAAATTGTGAAAAGGAATTTCACCAAAGTCAGAATAATGCAATGTGTGCCATTTAATTATACAGGCTCATTGTTATTTAGAGTTGCACTAAAATTTCAACATGAGCCTGGGGTGGGGTGGGGAGACGGGAACACTACAGACTTCACATTGGGAATGCTATTGTATAGAACGTGTGAAATATTCGTGAATATTGTACTGCATGCTTTCTTTATAAGGCTGCTATTTCAAAGTCCTCTCAAAGTCAAAAGAAAAGACAACAAATCCCCATTGATTTGAAAGCATATACAATGGACCCTTGTATAACAAACGGTTTGTATAACATAAAATCTGTACAACATGAACAATTCTGGAGATAGGGGAAATTTGCCTAAGAGAATTGTCTATAGGGTGAATCCGTACAACATAAAAATGGTTGTGATTAGGGATTAATCTGTTTTCAGTGCATTCCTATGGGAAATTTGCATAAAGGAACATTTGCTTAACATAATTTCATTTGGAACAAATTACTTCCTTTATACAAGGTACCACTGTACTGTATTCTTATCTGTCTAAAAAAGCAGATTAAAAAGATCTAGAAACAGCTTTTAAAAGATTGGGGTGGTGGTGGTGGTAGTTATAATACCAAATTAACAAAACATATTTACTTGCAACCCAGCTTTTATTACTTCCACCGTAAATGCCAACTCTTTTGATTGAACTCTTATATGCATGTTTTCTCCACCCCAAGAGAAATCCACCAAGTCAAAACAAATGCCACCAATCCATTATAACGTTGACTTTCCCTCTTTACTGAAATGAAAGAATAGTTCCAGAAGACACAATAACAGGATGCTTCAATGATGTACGGATAGCTTGGAGAAAATGAAGGAGGCAGATTTAATGCCACACACTAACTATGGAATGTACTTTGACACTGGTAAGTTGCCAAGGGATACTTTGAAGAAAGCAACAGTACAGATGGCTCTTTCTAAGGACACTGCATGGCCCAACATCCCTCAGCTGCAATTTACTTAACTAATCCTACAAAGCCTGTAAGATAAGAGTTTGAGGAAAGACATAAAGGCTTTACCAAAAAACAACAACACCCTAATATGGTATTCTTTGATTAAGGTACTGAGAATAGATGCCATTCCTCTTTAATCGGACATAAATGCCGGTGAGAGGGCTTTTCAATAATGGCTCATAAGACATAAACTGGCTTAAACCAAGCATCTGCGAAGCATAGAATTGCTCTTCTCTGAAGCAATAAATCCAGGACCAATATCAACAGTTTACCAAATGTCAGTTATTTAATTAAGTATCAAATGCTTTATATAGGTAGTTCCATTTGCCGCAGGGCGGGGGGAAGAGATAAAGGGGTTTGGATTAGTACTCTTTGCTGGTCGTATATAGAGATGGGCACAAATTGCCAAATCAGATCGACAGGTGTCTGGAGGTTCCCAGACCTGGCCTCTGGCAGGTGACCACTCAGAGGCAGCACCCAAAGGGCGCTTTTACACGACCCTTAAGATCCACTGGCAACTTAAATTCGGACCAGAGATCTTGGGGGTTTGTCACTCTTCCTGTGTTCCCACCCCTACGCACTTCCTTGCCCAACACATGTTCAACCCAAGGTCGAATCAGCACAAGCTTTAGGAGTCTAGGCAGCAATGGGTATGCTATATGTTTGGGGCAGAACCATACAGGACGCCAGAAGCATCACCTGCTGCTGTGTCACTACAATCCCCATGGCTGAACAGACAAAATGGCTCAAAAACCCGAACAATGTTATTTGGCAAGAGGAAGAATTGCCCTGCATGATCAAGCAGCTCAATCCCACATATTCATATTTGGCCGACTAAGAGCGTTTGGTCAAAGGAAGGAAATGATATGCCAAAGCAAGCACTGATGAAGCCTTTGGTTCCTTCAATCAACAATCAGTTAGAAATTGGGTCTATGCAAAATGCGTGGAAGAAACTCAGTGCTATGAACTTTCCGTTCCAGGGGTGCAGAATCCTTGGCCCTGCAGAAATATTGGATTTCAGTTCCCAGAAGATCCATCCAGCAAAAGTAAGGCGTTCTATTTTACTCCAAAATAGCTGGGAAAGCTGAAGGCCCTAGCCCAAGAGTATTATACACTATGAACAAAATGGCACCCTTTCAGTTGATAGGACTTGAGGGGGGACCACCAATAAACATCGTGTCTTTCCATGGATAAGACTATATTTTTGTATGAAAATTGAGTGTCATCTTATACACAGAGATACGCTGGGGAGAGAACGGCATGGTTGTGAAACTGTAATTTGGGGTTGGAAAAGTGTGTGTTGGGGGTCGTCTTATAGATGGTGCATTCAGGGAATAACAGGGAGAGATGCGTGAGTGACGAAGGGCTGGAAAAAAGGTACGAAGAAAATAAACTGTGATTGTGTATTAACACACTGTGTTATGAACATCTTATCGTTTATTATAGTTTTATTCATTACATTCATGTCCTGCCCATCCAGTGCCAAAGCCTTGCTCGGGGTGGCGAACAACGGTGAAAATGCCACAGTCCAATTCCACCCACAAAACCTAAAGAGGGAACCAACAGCCACTGAATGCAAGATATCCCCCAAAAGTAAAGGAAACCTGGACAGTGAACTGAAATCAAAAATCAACTCAATATATCAACTCAATAAACCAATGGGTCACAAAGATGTTAGTTACGGTGTGTGTGTGTGTGTGTGTGTGTGTGTTTCCAAATGCCTCTTGGAACTGTATGGTTTTGGCCTGCTTTTGGTAGGTCAAGAGGAAGGGGCTGGCGTAGACCTGCAGGAAATGCATTCCATAGCACTGAGGACACCACCAAGAAGGCCTAGCTCCTGGTAGGGGTTTTCTTAGCTAGCCTCTCTCGGGGTGACCACGCACAAATGCAAGGCCTGCCTGCTCTGGTCAACAAGGTGAGAGATGCACTCTCCATCTTGTGTTCCAAGGCACTCAAAAACCCAATCATTTTCCATGGGAGGCAGAAATTAACATGGAGATTACTGTGTGAGTAAGGGCAATTGTGCAAATGTTATTTATTTGCATTTTACCAGTTGGTGCTTGCCTTGCTGTGTGACCGGCTGCACAATCGGAACATAAGAACGTGCCCACTGCACAGCCCATAAAACAGTTCATGCCACACGCCTGACTACCCTTTCATGCTCCATCATCCTCAGATAATTCTTAATTCTGAAATACTTAATCCTGCAACATTAGGTTTGGTTATGCTTACCTGAGCATCAAACTTTCCAGCATTGTGGAGGAATGTCATGCAGATCTCGTGTAAGCCCCGAATCTCACAGGAGTTGTTTTCAAAGCACTCAAACACACTGCAGCCCACGTCACCAGCACTGACCAGGCAATGCTGGATTTCAGCTGAAAAGGAACAGCCATCACAAGAAATATAAAACCATAATGGAAACTGGAGTAGTGTTATTTTGCTAAAATCTCCACTCGACAACAGGGGAAAAACTGGCAGAAGCTTGGTTGCTGTAGTTGCTTTCCACATAAGACAGATGCAAGCAATACTTTTGATAAGGTAAATGTCACTGCTAAAAGCCCACTCCCCTCATGAGAGTGATTTTTAGCAATAAGCACTACCGTGAGGTAATATCTGGAAGAGGAAAGGGACCAGAGAGGTCCCAGTTCCAGAGTACTCAATTCATTCAGCTCATTAGGTCACCTTGGGCAACTACCAAATTCAACCTTCCTCCCAGATGTACATTTGTTACAAATATCCAACAGGGATAAAAATCTTACATACTATCCTGAGTTTCTGGGAGGAAAAATAGGGTAGCCATGTGATAATTGCGTAGTGTGGTAAGTTGAGTCCTTTTTTTTTCTTCAGAGGCAAAAATCAACATAACGTCCAAGTAAAATTACTAATCAATTTTTTTTGAAGAAATCCTCGATCATTTATATAGTTGAAGGTATGTCCAACCTAAGCGTACTTCCACACTACACACCAGTGAGAACTTCTGGCAAATTTGCTCCACCCCCACCGTTTGACCATTCCCAAATTTTCACTTAGAAATCAACACAACTATATTAAACAAGACAGGCATCATATTGGGACCCCAAAACAGCAAAACGGACAGCATTCAATGATGCACAATGCTAAAATGAGCTCACTGTTCCTTCCAGAATTTGTGCAGTATTTCAAAACACTGGCCCTATATCCGAGTACCTGTTGCAAGTGTTTGTGAGCTTTTCAAAAACTGAAAATATACTTGACCCACCATTTCCTGATTCCAACATGTACAAAGTAAAGTGCTGAGAAATGGGGTCATGGGAGGCACCTTGGTGACCTTCTAAGCAAACAATTCTCTCCCAGGCATTCTTTTATTTTGGCGTTTTGCCTTACGCTCTCTAGAGGACCCTCTGGCTCTTCGAATTTATGGAAGGAAATGGGAGCGCCTCAAAGGGAGCAAGCACAAACCAGACCCGAGTTTGAGTGCCACGCAAAGAAAGAGGTCCAAATAATGTAAAAACCACGCGCAGCTCCAAGCCCGGGGAGTACATCTTTTTTTCTGTCTTCAAACCATCCTGATTGGCTCAGGGTCTGGAAAAGCCAAGGCGTGATCCTGCAGCTCTGTCCCCTTCCTTTTCCAAGAAAGCCTTATTGCATTGTGTTCTTTTGCACACAAGGGGAAGCGGCACATCGCGAGCCGAGAGGGGGGAAAAAAGAGCCCTTTGTCCACCGTTGTGTAAGTGTGCAGCCTGGATTTGTCCGGGCGAGGGTGGGAGGGTGTTCCAGGAGCCCAGCTGAAAAGTGCTTGTGCCGGCGTGGGGTGCGCGCTTCCGATCACATGCCCCTTGCCCCAGCCTGAAGAGAACTCCCCAGAGCGGCGGATTCCCATGTGGCAGCCGTTCCCCGGTCTAAGGAGCCCTCGTGCCGGCGTTTCAGCAAACCTTTACCCAATTGACCCAGCGCCACTCGTTAAGAACCCGATCGGGGCGGGAGGAGGGCGCTCCTGCCGCCCCTCAGTTGCTTCGCATCCACGCCTGGCAGGAAATTCCCTGAAGCTCCAGCTTTATTTGGGCTCCATCTCTCCCGCCCCCCCCTTTTCTTTTCCGACAGCATTTCCTCCAAAGAAAGACCTCACGTTCTGCCCTAGGAATTTAAAACTGACTAAAGTCTCCCTAACAGGGCGGGGTGGGTGGAGAGAGACACACAGGGAGGACGAGAAACCCCCGTGGCGAGTTGCATCATTGTACAGCAGGAAAAAAAAAGCGAGCGAGCAAGACTCAGCAATTCTCCTCGGCTTTACTTACCTACCTCTCTCCAGATTTCAAGACCTCTTTCTCCTCCGCTCAGGACGCATCCTTCCTTCGATCTATGCCCCCCTCCCCATTCCCTCCCTGGGCTTTTCAAGACTTTTGCCTTCGGGGTTGGGTTTAACATTCACACAGAGAATGGGAGTTCACCGGGTTATGTGCAAACGCGCAAGCCTCTACTGCAGTGCTGCAATTAGGGCTTGAAGTAGACCCCCCTCACACTTTTTTTTTTGAACCTACAGAGCGAACACGTCTCCTCCTCGACTTATAATTCTTACTACGTAGTCTGAGCAAACCTACGATAGAGGTTTCGCTTGGCAAGTGGAGATCGGTGTATTCGGCTGCTCTGTACAGTTCAAACCCGGAGGGAGAGAGGAGAAACACGTGCTTGGCTCGGCCGTGTCCAAAGCTGCGGGTGAGCTTTCTATATTCCTTGAAAGCTTTCTGCTCGCCGCTCGCCCCCGGCCCGGACACGAACGATGCTAATCACTTGGCCAGGTGCCTGTTATCGACTGCGGACGACCATATATCATAGAAAGAGGAGTCGTTTGGCTTACCCCTCCCCTGGCTTTTTTTTTAAATGCCCTTTTCTCGCCTCCAAACTTGGGAGTCACAGAGCGCTGCCTTTCTACCATCTCCCAGCGATCAGCAGCAGCAGCAGCACGTACCTGTGTTTTGCAACGACAGCCGCCCTTTCTGCTGTGGGGCTCTGTCCGGGGCATCTTCCGGAGGGTTGGTGGCTTCGGTGCTCCCCGCCGGATCGAAGGTCGCGCAAACCAACGCGAGGGTCACGACTTTCCCTAACCACTCTGCAAACATGATGCTGGCGTGTAAACCCCCCCACCACGGCGATGAGAAACTGACTCGCCCCCCTCCCCTTCGTTCTTCTATATATTTATATTTTAAAAAAACAACCCCAAACCAAAGAGCCCAATAATACAAGGAAGAGAAGAAAAGGAGGGCTTTTTAGACGAGAGAGAGAAAAAGAGAGAGCGAGAGCGAGATCTCCTTGATCTTTCCACCCACGCGTGCGGCCAGCTCTGGTGCAAGTGGCAGAAGTGGCAAGCGAAGGGAGCGGACGGCGCCTCAAATATCCCTCGAAGCTCCGGTGTCAATTGAATGAAGGAGTCAAGCAGATGTTACCCGCCAGGCCGACCAACCGGAGCCTCTATTTCACTCTGACACCACGCTCGGGGGGCGTGGCCTTCCTCAAAACTACTACAACACTCCCGCCAGGCGCTTGTGTCTAACCTCGGGACGCAAAGTGGCTGCAAAGAGCAGCAGGTTGTAAAAGCGTTTTGCCTTCTGCGGCTGCTGCCGCCGCCTCGACAGTCGCCTGCAGTGGAGGGGAGGTGCTCCTGTGATAATCCTTTCTACTCCTAAACACGTGTTTAGGCAGGAATACCGCACTGCTATGGTTGGTTGTAGCGATTTGGAAGGGTGGCTGGGACAGATTTGAGGGGGGAGGGCAGAGAGAAGGCTACCAGAAAGACTCCCTCCCACCGGTCGTGGATGCACACACTGAACCACCCGGCGGGAGATGTCGAACAGAGAGCAGCATGTGCCTGCAACAAGGAGTCCACACGTGTTGTTCTGAGACGGGTTAGGAGTGGATGAGGCAGGCAGGCATCTTACTTGATACCTGATCGACCTCCTGCGTCCAAAGAGATCAACTTTTTGTTTGGAACTCAACACTCTTGTAGTAGGGACATAGGGGCTTAGGTGATGTGCTTTTATTATTCTTGGCTCCTTTATAACTTGGACGTTAAGAAATAATCAAAGGCCAAGACAACGATCTGGGCTCTCCTGCTCAATGGAAAACAAATTAAAGTGGAAAAAAATTCCAAGGGAAGTTTAAGGGCTTTTGATCTATTTTCCTATTAATCCGTCTCCATCCACAAACCTAACGCCAGCCCACCCAACCGCTTCCGATCACGAGGATTTCAGCTTCTTCAGAATTTTGGAAAGGAAAGAGGATTTTTTTTTTGCGTGGATTCCTCGCAGCAGTTGCATCAGCTCTCTGGGTTACCTTGAAGAAGCTGTCGTGCTTCCCCCCACCCCCGCCCGGTCCTGCATGATGCTGTCCTTGTATCCTCACTGAAGCATGGTTTCTGGAGCAACCCGACTCCCCACCCCCACCCCGCTTTCCAAATGCAATGGTGCGTTTGGGATTCCCACTTAAAACCTTCCGGCTGAGAGCAATCCGCCGGCAGCCGCTTTAAAAGCACACCCACCCGCCCCTTTCCCAACCAAGCCCCCCCCCCGCGCTTTTGGTGCAGGAAGGCTGTGCAAACCTGACGCAGGTGATGAGGTTGAGTGTGTGTGCGTGCGCGCGCGTGTGTGTGCGCACGCTGCTTCTACCCCCTCCCCACGTCTCCGGTCCCCGCAGCAAAAAACGACTTGGAGGCGTTTCATCAGACACGCCGCCGACCTGCTTAGAAGTTCTTTCTGCAACCCGGGAAGCAAGCAAGCGGGCGGGCAGGGAGCAGCAGCCGTGACCCCCGAGTCCCTCCTATCCTGACTAGTCATTGTCTTGCAGGGAACTGGAAGGGTGGTGGATCCAGGCGCTTTTGGGAAGGCGTGAAGGGACAGCCGGCTTCGAAAGGAGGAGGAGGAGGAGGAGGAGGAGGGGCGTAGCAACGAGCGAGGAATGTCTCCAGCTGCCGCCGCTGCCGCCGCCGCCGCCACGCTCCTCTGGCTCCCACCTGTCAAAATGCACTTGAGAAAACCCACTCGCACCTCCTCCCCAAGCCGAGGGTGCCCCGGGGAGGAAGACGTGCCACTCTACAGCACAGCCATGGAGGCTCGCCCTCCGCCCCCCCCCCCGCTCTTCGCCACCCCACCCCCAACGCGCGCCTTTGCGCGTAGAGAAGCCTCGCCTGCTCCCTTTTCAAGTCGCCCGCACCGAGCATCTGGCGGCAGCGGCGGGAGGGGGGCCACAAAAGTTTCTTTTGTTCGGGGTTTCTGGAGGGCGAGCTGCGGCGGAGGGACGAGGAGGAGAGCGGGGCGGTCCGGGGCCGACGGCTTGGTGGGGTTCGGGGGGGGGCTCTTGATTCAGGAGGCGCCGCCGCCGCGTTCCTCTGGTTCACACCAAGAACAACGTTTCTGCGCCTCCCGAGAAGGCGAAGCTCTCCCCTTATAATGAAAAACTCCGGGCGAGCCCTCTGCTCGCGCAGGTGAAGGCAGAACATGGCGGCCATCGGGCCAGCTGCTGCTTCACCTGTGGGACTCCCGGCTGAGAGCCGAGAGGAGCTCACTCGCTCTGCAGGAGCAGACCGTGTGAGTCAGCACTTTGCAGCCCGAAACCCTTTCTCTCCCTTTCCCCGGCTTTGCATCTGTTCGTTATGGCGCGCGCGCGCGCGCGTGAAGGGGGGTTCCTGAATGGCTGGGACACCCCAGGGGGAAATGCCCCTTTTGCAGGAGCTGCTTGGGAGTGGAAGATATGAGAGCAAAGTCCAGTCCTCCAGCTAGAGAGGAGGAGGAGGAGGAAGAGGAGGAGGAGTAAGAACCCTGTGGCCTTCCCTCAGTGCAATCTGCCTGCTTGGTTTTGCTTCCCATTTCAGCCATAAAAGCTGGGGGTTAGGGCCTGGCCACGTGCGGGATATGTTTTTAAAACAGGGCGACACAGCAGTAGGGGCATAACGGGTTGTTGTGGAAAGGGGAGCACAACAGAGTATTGATTATCCCTCCAAATCGCAACCCCCCCATCAGAGAACCTGAGTAGTCCCCCTACCCCACCCCAATCTGTTGAAAGCAGCTTTCCCCCCAAAGTAGATCCGTGATGAACTGGATGACCTGGACTACACCTGGCTGAAGTTGAGATGGTGCATATCAGTCCTTGCTTTGCCAACCTAGATTCTCTGTGCTGCAGAGGGTGAGAACAGGTGGGAGGTGCTGCATTGCAGTGGTCTATCTCAATTTAATCCCATCAGGTATGCCACTCGGTACTCTACTAGTGTATCTGTATTTGAAGGTTAGTTTCAGGAACAAGCAGGGAGTTTTGAGGTGCACCATGATGCATCCTGACACCCATCTCTGTTTTGAACGATTAGGGATTGTCTTAGGATATGTGTGTGTGCCGCAGTCTGTTCATCTTGTGTTTGTGGACTTCAACATTTGGTTTGTTACTATCTTGTTTGGAGTGGCTCAGGATTACAGGTCCTCTTTTTGCAAATCCATGGGCTCTTCCCAAGTGAAAAGTGCCCCCCCCCAACTCATGCTGCAGGACATGGTTTAGGCCGGAGGTTGGGTGGTGGTGGTGTTGATATTATATGTGGAAGAGTACTCATCAGTTCTGTTCTTACAGCTGGACCTCAACTGGCAGAGTTAGGGCTTAATAAAACTCAAGGATGTTACAAGGGGAAAGAGATGGCGGTTTACCCCAGGATAACGATGGCTCTAGAGATGGTTTCCTAATGCCTCCCAGGGATTTTCCTTTTGTCAGAGCAAGTAATATTGCCTGGACAGTTCCCGGTTGAAATGGCGTAGCCATGTGGTTCCCAACCTTGGGTAACCTGTGTATTCTTGCACTGCAATTCCCAGAATTCTTTACTATTAGTTGTGCTGGCTGAGGTTTCTGGGAGTTGCAGTCCAAGTTACTCAAGATTGGGAGCCACTACTTTCACACGACCACTAAAATCCCGCTGGCAACTTAAATGCGGATCCCCCTACCAGAGATCATGTGGTTTTTGTCCTGGTTCCTGTGTTCCCACCCTCCCGCACTCTGATTCTATTGCTTCTGTCTGCTGTGAGGGGAGGGAGAAAAAATGCAGGCTCACCTGTGCCTGCTGTGGGCAGCAGCTAATTGTAGCAGGACAGGAAGCCCATTAGGGATTCCTGTCTGTTAAAGGGGGACACACAACAAAAACAAACAGAAGGCGGAGGAGGGCCAGGCATGCACTGCTTTAAAATCCGCATTGGAACAATGACAAAAATTTTACCTCCTCGAGACCAGGTACTTGTAAAATGCGCTGAGTCACGCTTAAGTGGGCATGGTCGTACTTTTTTTTTTAAGTCCGCTGCTGGTGGGAAAACAATTTTTTTGCAGCAGATTTTAGAGGTCATGTGAAAGCAGCCATTGTAGGTGCAGGGCATAATCATTCCTGAGGGCTCTTTCCACAAAATGCACTCGTGATTTTATAGGAGTGTGATAATGATCGCGCAGTTGGCCAGTGACAGGAGCAACATCTGCAGAAAATTTGGAATGAGTCTGGTCTGATATAGGCTGGATATTTAATCTTTCCACCAGGTAAAAGTAGCTGGGGTTAAGAGTGACCAACTGGGTTAGAAGAGTGGTAAATGGCTCTTTGTTGCAAGTGTGCCCAAAAGAAACAGAAGGGACACCTCTTCCTAAAAAGATCTCTCTGAAGCACATTGTTTTGCATTATCAGACTTCAATGTTACATTCTTGAGGAAAGTTCAGGAGCCTGTGGTGATATTTCAGTTCCAGCAATTTTTAATGACATGTATTATTTAGATCAGTTGCCTAGATGCCCTAAGCACATCCGATCTCGCCTGATTTCGGAAGCTAAGCAGGGGCGGCCCTGGTTAGTACTTGGATGGGAGACCACCAGGGAATACCAGGTGCTGTAGGTGCCAGGAGTAGGAACTGGCAAGCCACTCCAGTATTCCTGCCAAGAAAACTCCATGGACATGGAGTCATGAAGAGTCAGTCACAACTGTAACGACATAACACACACACACATTATTTAGATCAGTCTCAGTTTGGTTTTGGTGTTGGTTTATGGACAGAAATAACGTTCCTTGGTGGGAGATTTTCGCAAGGAACTGTAGAGAGGGAATGTATCTGTGATGGTTGTGATGAGCAGCTCAGCAGCTTTCAGTTCCATCAACCATTATTTTCCCTGAGCCATCTTGTTGGGGTAGACAGTGACTCTTGTGGTGTTTTCAAGGTGTATGATATGTTCAAAGAGTGTTTTACTATTGTTACCACATGGCTAAGCAGAGATTTGAACCCAGATGTCCTGAGTCTGGGTCTGATCATCTACTCACTGCACCACCCTGGCTTTTGGGGTGGGGTTTCCATGTAGTGTTTTAGAATGGCTCAAGTCTTTTCTGGAGAATTGAGTGGTACAGTACTGGGGTGGGGATAGGAGCTTATCTTATGTGGTTGGCTCCTGATCTGTGGCACCCTACATGATTATATCTTGATCCCAAATGCTATTTATCACGTGCATGAAATGGTTGGGATATGTTATCCAGAGCTGAGGCTTGTTGCCATCAGCATTCTGATTTTGACCTTTCTATCTAGATCCAAGGAGGCTATTCTAGTTTTTAAATCATGGCCTGGTTTCAGCAATAGCCTGGAGGAGGGAAAACAATTAGGAGCTTAATCTGAGGAAATAAGGTTTCAGGGAATAAGGTTTCAGCCTGTGCTTTTTGGGGGCCGTACTCCTTTTGAAGACTCAGATTAATCGAGTCTCCTGTAAAATGGTCCCAACAGTTTAATAAATGGTTCATATTCTTTTCTTGTGGAACAGTGTTGTGGATGATTCATGGTTAATTCAAATGTATACAACTATCACATGGAATGGGCCTCCATGAATTGTGCTGTTAGGTGAGAACATTCATTTATTTATATAAGCAAAGTATCAGCTTTCTGTATGTGAAAATCTAGAATGTCAGATGAAAGAATTTCAGCCTAGCTTTCCCCCTATCATGCTAACTTTTCAGTGGCCAGGAGATATTTATATAGGGAGGAGTATTCATACATGTAATCCACTCCTTGAACTTGCAAGAAATGCATTATAAGAATGAGGATTTTGTATCCTATTTTTGTCTGTTTGCCTTGGACAATCTCACCCTAAATCTGCTGACATCCTCTCACAGAATTCTCCACAGAGGCCATATTATGATATGTTTCTTACTCCGGAGGCACTAGAAAGAACAGGCATGCATTGCAAGAGATGAAAACAGCCAATTCAGCTGGAGGTAGAAGCATGCATATTCGCACTGGTGACACATTTCTTCATTCATCAGCAAATCCCAGACACATGGCACTTCTGATCTGCTTTCAGTGATGCCTGTCAGCCTAAAAATGCAGTTAGTGTCGGAAACTTGAAGTATTCTCGTCCCTACATGAGTACTGAAGTTATGGTGCACAATGTTCCAGCTAGCTGGTATTCCCCAGGATGCTGTTTTTGGATGTCATTACAGGTCTTCGAGGATTATGAACCAGATAGTTCAGACATCAAAGCCAAAGCATTATTTTCATTGCCCTTGTTCTTTTTTGCCTTCCAATCTTCTTTGACTTTTAGGATAAAATAGGAAGTTTCTCAGTGCTGTCTTCACCCAGAACAGAAACAGGAGACCATTCTGTTGGGCTATGTAATTTCTGAAGGAATGTTTATATGCCAGTAACACAGACTGGGACTGATCTGGAGATCTGTAAGAGGTACCAGTTAGAGGGGTGTGATATGTTTGTACTTGGGTAAGAGAGATCTCCTTTTACTGCCAACCATATGTGATCTATTAGAAGCATCTGCCAATACCTCTGGCCAGGGTGTGGTTTCACACACTCAAGCACTGTTGTTAATAAACCATTATAAGGGCCAATGTACATGCCAAGAGCACACATTCCTTTGTTGAAACAAGGAAAAAAGTGAAGACTACTTGTGCCATTAACGCTGATGTAGTTATTAAAAGTTATTAAAAGAACTAGAACACATATTCTCAAAATATATTATTATAACTAATTACTACAACTACAATTTAACCATGAAGGCATCCAACAGAACTTCCTGTCCATCTTTCTGGTCCTCTATCACGTTCCCCCCCCCCACCTCCATCTGACAACCCTGATCCTGCATTCCTGAGGTCAGTGTTACAATACATTTCTATGTGATATTGTTTTCTGTTATTTGCAATTGGTTTTTAAAATATAAAGTATAGATGAAGTGACTTATACTAACTTTATTGTTATACAGCCATAGACTCAAATATTCATAAATAAATAGCATAATACAAAGTACAAAAGTCATTAAAATATAGCAAACAGTATAACTCATAAGTCAGATGGTTGTCTTGCTATAACATTTCCGAATTCTTAAGGCTGAGAGTAAAAACTTAGCCACAGACTGTGTTATTGATTGAATTTCTCCCGACAACAGAAACTTCATGTGCTGGTACATTTACTCAAAATTGGGTGGAGATACAGAGTACGTTCGGTCCTATATAATCTACATTCTAGCATGGTGTGTGCCAGAGACTCAATTGTTTCTTTCCCATAGGGACAGTTCCTTTCTCCATAGGGAATGTTATTAAAGCGCCCTTTTAATAGCATGGAGGAAAAGCAGTTAAATCTGGGCCTTGAAAATAGAAAGCAATACCTTGGTATTGTGATTTGATGTAGGTAGTTTGCTGGCTTGGTAAAGGTAAAATTTAGACTAAAGTGCATTGGTGAACAGGTTCTGTCTGCACATGCTAGAGCAGAGATTGCAAACCTTTTAGAGACCGAGTGCCCAAACTGCGATTCAAAACTCACTCATTTTTCGCAAAGAGCCCATACAGTAGTCTGTTGGGTGCCCACAGAAAGGGCTTCGAGTGCCACCTTTGGCACCCGTGCCATAGGTTCGCCAACACTGGCCTAGAGTATTAAAAGGGTTGTAGTCCTGTAGTTTAAAGCTGCTTTGGGGGGGGGATCCTCCAATTGACTCAGTTTGTATCAACCCAGCAAACATTTATTGTATAGAACTTCAATGTTCAGCATCTTACACCACTTAACCTTATATAAACGGTTCTTCCTTCCCAAGTACAGTGGACCCTTGTATAACAAACACTTTGTATAACAAAAAATCTGTACAACATAAAAAATTCCGGAGATAGAGGAAATTTGCTTAACAGAATTGTCTATGGGGCAAATCCGTACAACATAAAAATGGTAGCAATTAGGGATTACTCTGTTTTCAATGCATTCCTATGGGAAATTTGTATAAAGGAAAATTTGCTTAACATAATTTAATTTGGAACAAATTAATTGCTTTATACAAGGTACCACTGTATGTCACAACGTTAAGAACTCTATGACTACTGAAGAGTTGGCAAGCACAGCGAAATGATCCACATTTCAACTACAGTATAAGAATCTAATATCAGAGGAAAGTGGTGGATTTTACCTAAGAATGCAAGGGTGAACCTAAGTGGATATTAATCGTCCAGTTTGGTCCACTCTAAGGACAGGCTGGTTCTCTCCTTTCCTAGCAGTCATAACGTAAAGGCCATTGCAGACCAGCCCATCCCTGATCCATGCCTGCTCACACCTTTTTGGTTCTCTATCAGGAGTTAGTGGGGTTTGCAGTAGAATATCTCTGTTATGGTTTGGCTCCAGCATATGTGATTGCTTGGACTGAACCAAAGAGGAAGATTTAAGCTGTACATTGTTTAAGCTGCTTCTAAGGCCATTACTTCATCTCCATTTCATCACAGTTCGCTGTCCCGCTTGGGACCGGTATGAAGAAATGTTACTCCACGTCCATTGCGTGACAACAGGAGTTTGTCCCGACCACGCCCCCTGAACTGGGATTTAAGCGGGATGAGTCTTGGGAATCTGCTTGTCTCGGTTCTCATTCCAAGACGAGTGCTCGTGAGGTAAGGCTCGTCACGCAATGTGCCATTCTCCATCTCGTGGCAGGAGTGCGAAGTGCCATTCGCCAGTACATTCCCTATGGAGTCAGCAGCGCAGTGCAGAGAGATTAAAAGACAAATGCCTTGAACTTAGGTCCGTAATGCATTGAAGGCAAAGTTGAGGAGATTCGAAAGATCAAAAAACGGAAGGTCAGACCAAAGAAAAAACTGAGAATGAAGGCTGAGAAGTTCAGATATTGTCACGAAACAAGGACGTGCAGTAACAGTCATCACGGTACCATCAGTCACGCCCATGGATACACGGAACAGGGACAGTACCGAGACAAGACCACGTGAACGCGAGCGACGTGATCATGAAACGAACGTCAACTTGGAACGAGGAAGGACGTGAAGTAACCGTCACAGTCTTGGGAAAGTGAAAGCTTTTGCCTGCTCTCCTGGACAGGGGGACAGAGGAAGCAAAGGGAGTGTTAAAAAAACAACCACCTTGTAAGGCAGCACTGATGTACCATATCAGGGAAAACCCTCTCCCCACCCCCTCCACAGGGAAGCAAAAGGAAGCTTTCAAGTTCTCAAAATCTTGAGGGGGGGCAAACAGTGAGATGCTTTGATGTTGCTGTTGTTTTCTTTGTTCTTTCCTTTTACGTGGAAAGAAAAGCCAAATAGGGTCTCTTGAGGTAAAATGTGGTCAATTATTGCATGTGGATACAAGGTTTGCCCCAAATGGCATACCACACCTATATGGTGTGAGTAGCCATGGATCTAGTTGGAGCAGTATATAAATTTAATAAATAAATAATAAAAAATATGTGACCCTGCTTAGCTCACTCTAGCCTGATTCAGGCTGAAATAGCTTGGCCCTCTAGTCATGCACTAAGAAAAGCCTTGCTGGAGACACCGAAGGCTTGGGTAGTCTAACAGAATGTTTCCCAGAGTAAACCAGCAGATGCTGTTGGGAGGTCCATAAGCTGGACTTGAGAATAGCGGCCATTTTCCAAGATTGTTTCCCAGCAACTGGTATGTTCAGAGACATCCCAGAGGTCACATGTAGCCACTGGTAGCCTTATTTCCCCATGAATTCTTCTAATCCCTCTTTAAAGCAATCCAAATTGGTGCCCGTAGCTGCATCTTATGGTGGCAGGTGCCATAGCTGAACCGCGTGTTGAGTCAACAAATAAAAGCTTTGATAGTGTTGTTTAAGCTTTTTCAACATCCATGGTCAAGTCACAAATTTATATTACCCAGAAATTAATTTAGGAAGAATCTCTGCATCTACATCTGGGTCCCCATTTGAATAAGGAAAACATGAGTCATGCCTCAAGAGATAGAAGTTAAGGAGGGGTGACATGAATTCTATGAGGAAACCCGAATGTGTAACACTAGGTAGCTTAAAAGAGAAGGCATGTCTGCTCCCTAACTTATAACTAAATTCCAACCACTAACACTAAATCATTTGGGAACACCATGTTCCCCCAATGGACTCTCCCAGCACTGGGAGATGGACAGAGGAGAAAATGTCTGGCCCTATCCTTCTTGAAGGTTTTTGTCATTGACCATAACAGCCTTCTGGAACACCTGAGGAAACAAGGAGACACCATAGTTCAGTGATGGCGAACCTATGGCACGGGTGCCAAAGGTGGCACTCGGAGCCCTTTCTGTGGGCACCCGACATCGCCCCTTCATAGCCACCTGTATACAGGTTAAATTACTGTATTGGCACTTTGCAAAAAAAAAAAAAAAAGTGGGTTTTGAATTGCAGTTTGGGCACTTGGTCTCTAAAAGGTTCGCCATCACTGCTCTAGGCATTTACAAAGCTGGCTTGAAAGTCAGGACCTGGACATGTTTAATATAGTGGTATGTAGGGTCTCCCATGAGACCCATGCTTTCTGCATCTCGCATGCATCTGCTTCTTGTGGTCTCAGACTGTCTGGATTTTTTTAAAAAAAACTTACCTGTTTTCCTCTTAGTCTTTTGGTGGATTTCTCTGCTCAGCATTTGAAATAAAAAATTATTCATTACAATAAATTGGAGGAACAATTTATTTTTAGATGGCTATAAGGTGAAAAAAATAGAACTAATGCTATGGAAGAAAAAACAGAAGGAAATGATATTTCAAATGACTCAAAAGTCTTTCCCCCCCTCTGGTTGTTTTATGTAAAGGTCAAGTATTTGAAAAATTGTCTTGGTGAGGAGTTATTCTGTGCGTTTACGGAAAGGTCTATTCTGTTGATAATATATATGAACTGTTTGAAAGATTTATAGGGGTCAGAAATCCCATCTAACATCTTTTTATATTTGGAACAGCAGGAAGCTACCCTGTGATGTTACTTTTTTTTAAAAAAAGGTTATTTATTCATGTAATCGGTTGCTTTTATATGGGATGTGAATGCCTAGTCTAACTACTGTGCTTGTCACAAAAGAGAGTATAATGGAATGTACAGAGTGTACCAGAGCTATTTTAAGAAGGGCGGTTCCTAGAGGCCAAAAACAAAGCAAAGATCACCTGTGTTCATGCAGCAGGAAACCGACAACACAGATCAAAACAAACGTTAGTTGCCTTTGGTGTACTTCAAGAAACATCAGGAGACTTTCATGACATGTTAAGAACTGACTCATTTATGTGGTCTGAAGTTTTGTAGAAGAGCATCTGCTTTGTTACCTGCAGAGAGGACACAGATGAGTATTGGTGAGGAGGCACTACCTACAGAGTGAATCCAAGATGGGTAGCTTATGTAACACCCATCATATGCCTCAGGTGATTCTACACAGCTCAAGAGTCACCCTATTTTCCATTTGGCAGGGTTGCTAAGTGGCATCTTAGCAGTACAAGCATGTAATATGGTTTCTAAGGCCCAAGGCGTGTCCTCATCTGAGTTAATTTTGCCCGTGTGGAAACTGCAGGTTCACCCGCACCTTTGCAGCAGGGAAGGGAAAAAAACATTTCTGCAGCTTTGGTGGGTTTATTTTCTCACCCTTCGGCTCCATCATTGTGACATCATTCCCATGGCAATTATATTTTTAGCATGTAGCAGCACAGCTGACTTCATGTCTTTCCATTCCACATAGATATAATGAAGAGCACTGATTTTGGCATGCTGGCAGCAAACTTGGGACCTTGTGCATGCAAGACATGTGGTTCTGCCCTTGAGCTGTGAAACACACTCCGGAAAAGACCCGAATAGACAGACATGGGCACATGTTGAGACTTCTCCTTGTCACCTCTGCTCTCCCCAGTGCCACTGAGCGGGCTTTCTTTTGACAACGGGAATATGTTCCCCCGCTGTTTCCTGCCATGATGTGTGCCTGTGGCTTGGTAGCTCTTGGGAAAAGGAAGGTGCCGACGACTCTTGCTAGGTAGCTCAGCTGGAAACTTCTGAGGGAAGTCTTGGAGGTCACCAGAGAGTTGATGAAAGGAAGTGTTTCCTTTTCTCGAGCTTCCTGTGTACTTACTGGCCAAAGTGGGAACTTGGGCATCTCTTCTGCGATGTGACCGTATGCTTGCTAGCTGCAGGCTTAGCTCATGTGTGCTAACGTAATGTTACATAACATGAGGTTTGCTTTTTTACTAGGAAAGCATAAAAAGAGGATCTACTTCTCCCTACTCCATTGGTGTAATAAGTGGTTGTACGCAGCTGCTTCTATTTTAATTCTATTGTTTACCTTTCCCTCCTTTGCTGTATCTTCAGTACTGGCTTATTTTAGTCCCCCCACTCCACACCCCCTTGATTCTGCTTAGCCCAGATCCTCGGCCAGACTCCATTGCCCAAGCCAGACTTGATGATGGTATTATATTTCTGGAGCTCCTACTGCAATGACTCCTTATCTCTACCCCACACATTCTGTTACTAGTTAGTGACACATCAAATGTCTCTATGGGAGCAAGAAGCGACTGCTTTTGATTCAGAAAAGGGGAGGCAGATTTTTAGGTGCAAGCCCCACTCTGCCAGGTTAGTGCCAAGGGCAAAATGTTGCCTTTTCTGTTCTCTTACTTCAGGTGTGGCTCTCTGGGATAAAGAGGCCTGGAAGCTTCTTCTCCTTCTACAGTAGAGCATAAGGGACAGTCCTTGTCAGAGGTGGGACCTTGGACAACATGCAATGATATGACCTTACTACCTTTGATCTAGCCAGATCTTTTGCAGAAGATGCAGGGGAGAAACATACAAGATACTGTACCAGATTTCAAAATTAGCCAAGGAATTCCTTAAAAGAGTTAAAAGGTGGTCAACGTTTTGGACTAGGAGGTGTTGCAAATGAGCTTGCTTTTGTTTGATGATGGTGCTTGGTTATAAACACGATTCATTTCCTCAGAAAGAGGAGCCTGATAAATATGCTCTCTTGGAGACAGACCATTTTAGCACCTAATGTTGAAGCCATTCAGCTTGTTTCCAAAGTGGAAGGCTTTGATGTGACAAAACCAGTTGCCAGGGCTTTGGTCAGGTAGCTATAACTGATGAGGATTACTTGCTTTTCCTTGTTGCAAATGATGTACCTCACTTGTTACTTTTTAAAAACCTGTTTGTGTTGTCTGCACCTATTTATTCCCTTTCAGTGTACTTTCCCAGGCCCTGTTCATGTCATACAAAGAGGGAAGCCATAGCTCAGGGGCAGAACCACAGGCCTTTGTGTGCAGAATGTCCCCCTGTTCCACCCCCCCCCGACAGCTCCATGATAGTTTAAAACTCTGGACACTACGGTGGAGGCATAACTGTACTGGTGGTAGGCAGATAGTTAAGATGTGGGTGGCCTTTTGTTTTTCAGATGATGCCAGTTCCTGCAGATTCTATCCACCTCTGATAATCATCTGTTTGTTTTGGTTTTACCATAAGTGGGTTTTTGGGTGGGTTTTTTTTGGGCGGGGTAAGGCCCCCAGATGATTCAGATGCCTGAAGCTGGCCTAGTACAGAGCATTTTAGTTCAACCTGCTTGCCTCAGAGGCATTGTAAGCTTCTGAGTTTCATACAGCTATTACATGGCAACTGGATGGAAGTCATGTTTCTTAATACTTTTTTTGGTTCACTTAGGAGTGGGCAGGAGAGACAAAGCATTGGTTCTAGCAATTTATTGTAGAATATCGGAACCAGATGCTCTTAAACCATAATTCCATGCAATTTGCCAGAATTATATATCTACTTTAATCATTTGAGTCAGAGTTAGGCTATGCATGGTTTGCATTACTTGTAGATATAAACAAAAATATGATGCGATTATAACTAATACGAGGCACATAATGACTAACAGGCTTGATTTTGCTAACTGTCTTCCCAGACCGAGGAATGCTATAGCCAGCTTTGCTTACTCAGATTTCTCTGTCAAAACGAGGTAGTCCATATGAAGACATTCCCGCTAATCCTGCTGTTCATTGTTCTGTTTTTCTAAAAGTGTTGAGATTCCAATGTTCAAAGGTAACAGACACGTCTCTTTGTAAGTAGATCTATGTAGGGCTTGTCTGTGGAAACGGTAGGAGGCAATGAGGGTATGTGCAGGTGAAACTTGAAAAATTAGAATATTGTGCATATGTTTATTTATTTCAGTAAGCCAACTCAAAAGGTGAAACTAAAATATGAGATAGACTCATTACATGCAAAGTAAGATATGTCAAGCCTTATTATGGTACAATTGTGATGATTATGGTGTGTAGCTTTTGAAAAGCCCAAATTCACAATATCAGAAAATTAGAATGTTACATGACATCCATAACACAAGGAATGGAAATAGAACAATATCGGACCTCTGAAAAGTATAAGCATGCATATGTACTCAGTACATGGTTTGGGTCCCTTTTGCATCAATTACTGCCTCAATGCAGTGTGGTATGGATGCTATCAACCTGCGGCACTGCTGAGGTATTATGGAAGACCAGGATGCTTCAATAGTGGCCTTCAGCTCCACTGCATTGTTCAGTCTCATGTCCCTCATCTTTCTCTTGGCAATTCCCCATAGATTCTCTATGCAGTTCAGATCAGGCGAGTTTCCTGGCTAATCAAGCACAGTAATCTCATGGTCATTGAGCCAGGTTTTGGTACTTTTGGCAGTGTGGGCAGGGGCCAAGTCCTGCTGGAAAATGAAGTCAGCAGCCCCATAAAGCTTGTTTGCGGAAGGAAGCATGAACATGAAGTGCTCCAAAATCTTCTGGTAGACGGCTGCGTTGACCCTGGACTTAATGAAGCACAGTGGACCAACACCAGCAGATGACATGGCTCCCCAAATCAACACAGATTGTGGAAACTTCACACTGGACTTCAAGCATCGAGCATTGTGTGCCTCTCCATTCTTCTTCCAGACTCTAGGTCCTTGGTTTCCAAATGAGATGCAAAAGTTGCTCTCATCAGAAAAGAGGAGTTGGACCATCGAGCAACAGTTTTCAGGAGTGGCTTGACAAGGGGAATACTGTACAAGCATTTGAAGCCCATGTCCAGGATCCGTCTCTGTGTGGTGGCTCTTGATGCACTACCTCCAGGCTCAGTCCACTCTTTGTGAATGTCCCCAACACTTGAATGCTGTCATCCCTGCTGCTTGTGCACCTTTTTCTTCCAAACATTTCCCTTCCACATAACTTTCTGTTGATGCTTTGATACAGCACTTTGGGAACATTCCACTTCTTTTGCAATCTGTACCTTTTGGGGCGTTCCCTCCTTATGGAGGGTGTCAGTGATGGTTTTCTGCACAATTGTCAGGTCAGCGGTCTTTCCCATGATTGTGATTTCTACTGAACCAGCCTGAGAGACCATTTAAAGGCCCAGGAACCCTTTGCAGGTGTTATGGATTCATTAGCTGATTAGAGTGGGACACTTTGAGCCTAGAATATTGTGACTTTTCAAACTATTCTAGTGTGAAAAGATAATTTGAATTTGGGGTTTTCATAAGCTGTACGTCAGAATCATCACAATTATACCAAAGAAAGGCTTGACATATCTTGTTTTGCATGTAATGAGTCTATCTCATATATTAGTTTCACCCTTTGAGTTGACGTACTGAAATGACTGAACATTTGCACAATATTCTAATTTTTTGAGTTTCACCTGTATTTTTGTTTGGTTCTCTCTCAAAGGTACAATTGAGAACCAAGTGGATCTTTAATAGAACACTAAAATCTCCCTCTTTGCCCCCTCTGTCTCCTCCCACTTTTAAGAGGAAGTTTTCCATTGTTAAGGTACTTCAGCACCTCTGCACTCCTTTTAATGCACTTAAAAGTCACCTGCTCTGCCTGTCTATGGAGCTTAAGAAAGATTCAATTTGGCAATATCCTGAAGTGACTCTTCTTACGCAACTTCATGATATGGCAGATTCAAAGAGAAAGGCCCACTTTGGTTCAATTTACATGCTAGAAATGAACCAAAATAGAGCAATCCTCCTTGCACTTAAAAAAACATAAGCCCCTAACAGGGGCCAGAAAGGTGTGAGTATTTTACCCCTTCCTGATGTCAGGAGTGCAATAGTTTCTATTCTGCTGCAGAGTTCACCTGTCATAGAGACTGATCCCACAAGACACTGATACTTGGGAGGAGCCATATCCTGTCACTGGGACAAAGCTTTGAGTAGCTAGCTTCCTGCAACAGCTGCTAGTTTTCAACAGTTTAAATGTTGAGGCTGGTTAGCCCCAACAAAGACGTTGTCTGAATGCTAGCTTTAGGAAGGAACCAGTCTGTCCCCACAGTAGACCAAACAGTGGGTGAAATCCCTATGTGTAGTCACCCTCAAAATATGCCTTGAATATATCTGATTATTGTTTTAGTTTAAAAAATGTGCATGCATGTATGCCATGTATTTTAAAAGGTGTGTGAGTATGTGCGCACGTGTGTGCGTGTGGTGTTGTAGCATGCACATGAATGAATGAAGGTGTTCTGAATATGAAAATGAATGTGTAAGCTGTTTATATTTAGGTGTATATGGAAGAGAATGTAGGATGGCCCACATCATTTTAACTGAGCGCCATTTGTGTGGGGTGCCCCTGGGGTGTCCTCCCAAATAAAATGTGGCTCTTAGACCACAACTCTTATATAAAGAAATGGCTCATTAAATGAACCATATGCATAATGCTTGTGGCTATCATATTGCATGAAGGTCCTGCCTTATCAAATTTATTGCCTACCTAGCCTGGCCTAAGACAGGAAACAAAAATGCACATTGAGATGACATGGTGGTAAAAGATGACTGCTAACTGTATGATATTGTTTGTTTGTTTATTTTATGGCAACCACAGAGTCATCTGCTGTACAATAACTCCCTGCCTATCGCGGGGGGTTAGGGACCCACCCGACCTGCGATGACTGAAAATCCACGATATGTGGATGCGGGTCGGGTGGGGCCCGGGAGGCAGTGGGCGATCAAATCCCCCTCCGCCGCTCGTCTGCACTGCCTGAAGACTTATTGGAGCAGTGTGCACCGGTGGCGTTGGGGGATGTTCTCTGGAGGGGGGGAAGCGGCGTCCCGGGCCGTCTCCATTGGAATGCATTGGCTCAATGCATTTCAATGGAGAAATTTTTCCCCATTGGAATACATTGGCTCAATGCATTCCAATGGGGAAAAATTTCTCCATTAGACATGGGCACGACTCGGCGAAATTGTCGTTTCTGTTTTTGGTTTTCGTTTCCGTTACGTAACGGAAACAGTAACAATAATTACGCTGCTCCAGCTCGAACCCGACCTGGAAAAGAAAAATTGGGTCGGGTTTTTCGTTGTTGTTAATGGCATTGCGGCGATCGCGCGATGCCATTGCCAAGCAGCACAGAAAAAAGTTTTAAAAGGTAACCCCCCCCCGACTCCCGGCCAAAAAGCAGGCGAAAATATGCCTGCCTGAGGACACCTACCAGAGGGGTGGTTTCTGGGGGGGGTCCCCGGCCTCCCCTCCTCTCCTGTCCTGGGCTGCTTGCACCAGGCTGGGGGGGGGGTCATCCTCGTCGTCTCCGTCCATGCCATGCGGTGGGGGGGATCCAAAATGGTAACCGCAATTTTTTTTTTAAATTGTGGTCCAAAAACCCACCAAAGCACAACAGAAACATGTGAAAATTAGGTATTTTAAATGCCTGAATTTTTATAGTAGCAGCAGTGGGTTTTTTATAGCAGTAAAAGGTCGCACTGATTTTATTTTATTTTATTTTATTTTTTTAGACCTGCCCATTTGGGCTGCGCATGGGATGGGACCATGCAATTTTTTGAACCATTCCACCAATGGCATGGGCAGGTTTTGACTGACACTTCTGGATGTGCCAGAGGGCATAAAAAGCCGAGGCACCTTCCAGAAGTCGCAGTCGGGTCTGGATGTGGAGGGTGGAGGGCTTTGTGGCTGGCTGCTGCTGGCTATTCGAATTTGGAGGGAGGCTGGAGGCTTTAGATTTAAGTTAGGCAGGCAGGGAGGGAATTGAATTTAGAAAATAATTTCTTTGATTCCCCGCAGCTTTGTCTGCTGAAGGGAATAGCAGTTTATTCTTTATTTCTTCTCTGGCAGTTTGTGAGGATTTTTTTCCTGATATTGGATAAAGGGGGAGGTTCGACTGGGAGTGGGAGGTGTGGATTTATTTTAAAAATATATTATATACTACCATTTATTTTCTATTTTCCCAACTTCAATTTGCTTGCACACACACACATTTGGGGTGCAAGCCAAGAACAGAACCTCTATCTTAAGTGATATCCTAACTGCCCACTCGCCCACCCGCGCCTCCCCCCTGCCGCTGTCACCGCCTGCCCATGGCCCCCCGCCACGCCACCGCCGCCCGCCCCCTGCCACGCCCAGGGCGCAAAAACACCTAGCGCCGGCCCTGATTGCGGGACGCCCCTATGCTCTGGGAAGTCAAATCGCGTTGGAAACGACAAACGAAACGACAAAATTTTGGAAAATATCTCGACAAACGGAAACAACGCGAAACGGACCCGTTCCGACAAACGAAAACTCGAAACGTCATTTTTTCTGGTCGTGCCCATGTCTATTCTCCATTGAAATGCATTGAGCCAATACATTTCAAAGGAGATTGGGGGCAGCGCTGGCCCCAAACCAGCACCAAGCAGCTGATTGGCCCTGGCTGGGGGAGGAATGGTGCCTGCAGCAAGGGCGGTGGTGCCTTTGCACGGGCTGCTGGAAGGCTTTTTTACAAGTCTTCCAGCAGCCCGGGAAGCGGCAGTAATGTGCTCCAACTGATTGGTGCTGGGGTGGGGAAATACCCCAGCACTAATCAGCTGGAGCCCCAGCATGTACTCTGGTCCCATGATATACCGGGACCGCAGTACATGAACCGCGAAATGGTGGGGGGTTACTGTATAGCAACTGTACCGAACTATGCTATATGTGTTGTGTCGTCCATGGAGTTTTCTTGGCAAGAAAACTGGAGTGGTTTGCCAGTTCCTACTCCAGGCGCCTACAGCACCTGGTATTCCCTGGTAGTTGCCCATCCAAGTACTAGCCAGGGCCGACCCTCCTTAGCTTCTGAAATCAGGCGGGATCGGATGACTCCAAAGAAACTCCATAACCCCCCATTGTTAGAAGAGATTTGAATGTTATGAAGAAGCTTGCCTGTGGAAGCTAAATAGGGAGGGCTGTGTCTTCCAGACAGTGACATCTCAGATGACTCAGCATGTGAGGTTTTAGCAATTACTGTAAGGGACCAGATGACCTTCATTCCACTGCTGACCTCCAGAAATCAACATGACTGATCCAGATGTATACTTTGATAGGAAACCCACTGTGATCTTCCCACCCTATCTTGAGATGCTCATGTAAGCTGAGTTGCACTCTAGCTCCATTCTAATGATGAACAGCCAACGATTCTTTATCTTCAGTCCAAACTGTCCCAAGAGACAGAACTGCAGTTTTGTTGGTTGAGATGGGGTTTTCAATTCAGCACATGACATTTGCCATTGCCACTGTATCAGTTTGGCTATGAAAACTGTCCAATTGGATTTTCACCAGGAGATGTGTACTCTTTTGTTAGTTTGTGTGCCTTGAAGACTAAAACCATGAGAATACTTAAGCTGTTGAAAACTAGCAGCTGTCAGACATTACATGGAGAAAGCAAGCTGCTCAGTGCTTTTTCCTCTGTGAGGGGATATGGCTCTTCCTAAATACTGGTGTCTTATAAGTTCAGTCTCACAGGCTGGTTGAACTCTGTAGGGGAATGGTGTCTAGACATGGCTGACATCAGGGAGGAATAAGTGGTTCCATTCAATGCGGCAGTCTTTATTTTGGTGAAATTTCCACAGGAGCCATCCTAATTGCTTGAATGTAAAATGCTGCTGCAACCATAGATGGTTGTACAGTATAAATGATTTTCCTTGCACAACATTCTCCTGAGTTTTCTCCAGCAATGCCATAAATCTCTTTCCTTTGTTAGACTTCTTTTGCAATGTCTCAGGCAAAATCCAAAGAAACAACATAAAACACAACAAGAAAAGACAAAAACATGGCATCCTAACGATCTGATTTTAATCTGAGTGTTCGGGCACACATCTACTTTGTCAGACATTTGGAAACGGAATGAAATGAAATATCAGTTTTACAAAGAAAGCATTCAACATATTCTCTGGCTATAGGAGTCTTTGGTGTTTACTGTATCGCACATGCAATAATGTATGGCTTTAGGATCCGCTTCTGTGATGCTGTTGTTTACGTAGCTAAAATAGGACTATTGTTGCTCAAATTGGGAGTATTAGAAAGCTGTGGGGAGCCCCATGTTTGCAAAAGCAGAACTAATCTTTAGGGAGCAAAGAATTCAAAGGGTGCAATGGGGACCCTCCAAAGTGGGTGAATCGGGAGGAGCATGCTCAGAAGCCATAGAGCGATGGCTAACTGTTCAGGAGGGCATGGCATTTCATTGTGCAGTACTTTGTTGCAGATCCCACTTGTTTTAACTGGAATTGCTTTTTGTTATTGTTGATTTGTTCTGTTATTTTTCCCCCAGGCTCCCGAATGTAAATGAGTGTGTGGAGAATCAGAACAAATCTGGTCAGGAAGAGGAGCTGCCAAATTGTGTTTCTATCCTGAAAATTGATTCTTTCATACCTAATTGCAGGCCAATGCTATTGGGGCCCATTTCCAGGTCATCTTACAAGTGAAGAGAGAGAAATAGGGAGAGAGACATGGTGGTTAGACCAGAGAGAGTTCTCATTTCAAATGCCCATGCCAAAGTTCAAATCTGATAAGGTAATCATCAAGTGATTGCCATAAAAAGCAAAATCCTTATGCATCAAAATTAACACTGAATAAAACATAATCCAAAAAATTTAATGTCTACATGTACATATTGTACTGGCTGTACCATTATTTGAAAAGTATAGAGATAATTACTGGGATTCAAACTTTGCAAAAAGTTGAACTAGCGTATTATTTTTTCAAATAAAATTGAGCACTCAGTTAATCTGCATCCCGCCCCAGTCATCTCAAATTGGTAGAGTACAGAGTGGGAACTGGGGTTTTCTGGAGCCTTTTTGTATGTTCTTTTAGACACTGAAACTATTTCACCAAATGGGAGCTGAAGACTTTGGGAAGAACAAAAGTGAGTCATCAGTATGCGGATGACATGCAGCTCTATCTCTCCTTTACCACCTCTATAGTGGAGGCGGTGAAGTATTCCAACTGGAACTATAATAACACCTTGGGTAAGTTGGTACAATATCCTGAGATGTCATGCGAAATCAGACAAAATTTGCAGAGGCCTATAGAAGACTACACCCCATGTGACCTCTTGTGCAAACAGCTGATGCCCAGTAGATGGCTGGTTGTGGGAACTGGAGAGGCTGTCCATATGACCACAGTGGAAAGAGAAATTAGTCCACTTGTTTATTGGGTCACCCACTGGGAGGAGCAGAGGGATACTAAGGGCTGTTCCTCTTTCTTCCACAAACTGCAGATTCTCTTCACACAACAATGCCATTCCTCACCCTCATGGCCAGACTCAAGATATCTGGATGTTTTACCTTCTCTCCTAGTCCTCACTGACAGCTGTCTTTACCACAGACACACATCACCTGAATATTATCGCTAGCTGATCTATGTGGCTGCTCAGGTGTTGCTTCAGGTCAACATCGACTCATAGAAAATCCATTCACAAAAATCTGATAGAAAACCCCGTAGCATTGGCAGCTAATGTTGGAGAAATGTTGCCACGGGTATGGCAAGAATGGAATAGCATTAAAGGCCAAGGAAAACACATTCTTTGAATAAATAGGCAATACTTTGATGGGTGATTGAACGTTTATGGCAGGACTAAAGGACCATTGGAATCAGTTCGGTTTGGCATTCAGAATAATACATGCTTGAGGATTGACAAACAAGCTGTACAGTAACTCTGTTGAGGGGTGCTACTGAATCAATAATGCCAGAGGCTTGAGTTAAAGCAGGCGCAGACAACAACTAGGATCATTCAGAAAATTATTATTTTAGGCCTTTTACAGTATTTTGTAACCAAAATAGTTCTTAAAAAAACTAAAAACAAAAAAGCAAGTAAATACCAAGTAAATACTGTACCAAAACCAAGTAAATAGTGTAGCCTTAATTTTCCTTATGCTTAAAAAAGGGCAATAGTCTTTACAGCAAAATTAAATATAGGTGTATAAAAATGTTAAGCATATGACAGGATGTGTATAATGTTTGTGATTTAATTCCGTGAGGGATTGAATATGGAAGGGGGAAAATTGAGGCCCAGTTTAGACACGAGAGAAGTTTTGTTCGCTGACAAAAAGGCCAATCAATAACTGGGATTACAGTTTGTATTGAAGGGCACTGTACTCCTTGCAAAGGGCCGCATTCGCTTGGGGGCGCTCTTGGATTCAACATTGCTCCTGGGAAGCCGAGTAGTTGCCCTTCCTAGGGAAGCAGATATGGCTGCCGGGATCTCTGCCTGACTGCTGAAATGTGCTATGTGTGGGGCTGCCCTACAAAAGTGTTTGAACACTATAGCAAAGGCAAAGTGTGATGGCTATGCCATTGTTTGATGACTTTAGAGTCCCTATAACATGTGGTCTTAAACCAGCTAGCTTTTGATTTTCATTTGAACTCAATTCAAGATGCTGGCTGTGATTTATACATCCCTAGGTCCAGGAAATCTGAAAGTTTGCTATCTCTTGCACTTAATGCTTACAGTTTTGAAATCCTTAAAAGCGCTCCAGTTGCATATCTTACCAGACTGAGAGGCTGGACTGATGAGTACTCGAGACAGGGCTTTCTTTGCATCAGCACCAGCAGTGTTTAACCCTTCCCTCAAGGAATCACTCATTAGATCCATTTGGAAGGGGGGGGGAAATGTGATGGCGGACCAGATTGGCAATTATAGGCCTGTCGCCAACATTCCTTTCACCAGCAAGGTCATTGAGAGGGTGGTGGCAGACCAGCTCCAAGGGCTCCTGGATGAAACTAATGCTCTTGATCCATTCCAGTCGGGGTTCAAGCCGTGCCATGGAATGGAATCAGCATTGGTCACCCTTCAAGATGACTTGTTGAGGGAGGCTGACAGAGGCAAAATTGTCCTTGTTAGTCCTCCTCGACCTCTCAGCAGCCTTTGATACCGTTGATCACATTATCCTTCTGGGGAGGCTCTCTGAGTTATGAATTAGAGACACTGCTTTGCAGTGGTTCTGCTCCTTCTTGGAGGACCACACTCCGAGAGTATAGCTGGAGGAGATGGCCTCTAGCCCTTCGACCCTCAATTGTGGGGTGCCACAGGGGTTAGCCATTTCCCCCATGTTTTTTAAAATCTATATGAATTCTGCCAGGGAAAGTTAGGCTAGATGCATTTCAACCTGAGCCTAACACTACAAGTGGTACCTTGTATAAAGGAATTAATTCATTCCAAATGAAATTATGTTAAGCAAATTTTCCTTTATACAAATTTCCCATTGGAATGCATTGAAAACAGAGTGATCCCATTTTTATTTTGTACAGATTTGCCCCGTAGGCGATTATGTTAAGCAAATTTCCCCTATCTCCAGAATTTTTATGTTGTACAAATTTTATGTTATACAAACCGTTTGTTATACAAGGGTCCACTGTATATTGTTCTGGAGGCCCTTGGTCTCTATGGTCATTTCTTTCTACTCAAAGCAACAACAAAAATAACAACACCTGTCTTTTGCAGAATATTTCAGTCTGCTTTGAAATAAGGTTTTAATCTATTTTATAAATGTTTAAAATCAATTTTAATAATTGTAGTCATTGTGAATTGCTTAGGGAGACCTGGGTAGACAGGAGACAAATAAGTGCTTTAAATAACAATAAAAATAATCTATGAACTTCACCGGTGTTTCTGCTGGTGTGCCAAAGGGGGTGGCACTTGATTCTGTTGATAGAAAAAAATGGGAAACCTCTTCAGGCAGCTCACATTTTGGGATGAGTCCGCCACCTGATCACATGAGCCAAGCCATAATAATTCAGTGGGCCAATCTGAAGTTTTCTGTGTGATCCAAACAGCACCTTTGTGAGGAAGAAAGAAATGATTAATAATAGTAAACTCTTGGGTTTTTGTTGTGGGCTAAAGATTCTGTTGTATGCAACAGTCAGCTAAATAAGTATGGACATCCTTCCTTCCTTCCTTCCATCCATCTCTCTATCTGTGAGATCATCAGATAGGAGAATGAATTCTAGAATGCCTCTGGGAAATTGTTTCTATCTCACCTCCATGTGTTAGTTTACAGGAAGATGTTAGAAAATATTTCTCACTGATGTGTAACAAAATAAATTAGCATAAACA
The DNA here is from genome assembly GCA_023846285.1 of Phrynocephalus versicolor. Taxonomy (NCBI): domain Eukaryota; kingdom Metazoa; phylum Chordata; class Lepidosauria; order Squamata; family Agamidae; genus Phrynocephalus; species Phrynocephalus versicolor. The sequence continues at coordinate 47,000,744 of JAHTLZ010000010.1, forward strand.
TATGGAATTTGTAGGCATAGTTGTTGGTGAGGCTTTAGTTCTAATGGTATTGCCAGGTATATGTGACTCCTGTTTTATTGATATGTAGGAAATCATACAGGACACAATTTAGTTAAGGATGACATGTTTTAAAGTTTGATCTTGATCATCATCATCATCATCATCATCATCATCATCATCATGAAATCAATGGGACTTAACTGTACTCAGTTTGGCTAGCTTGGGCTCAGAATGGTTGGATATTTGTATAGGCCATAGGATCCCACTTTATTAGTTACCCTGCAGGGTTTGTTTATAGGTAACATTCATTGAATTAAATGGCAATTGATTCGTCAAAGGTAGTCTGTTTGCTAAAAATCTTTTAATACTGGAAAAACAAGATGGATTCTGGATCCGTAGCTTGAAAATATTCAATTATGTGGGACCAATGGAGAATCAACTATGGGATTATGAATGTTAACATGTCTTTTGTTCATTGAAGGTCTCCCAGGTGTCTCTCCCAAGGGGATCCTCAGCATGTCACTAGGAAGATCTGAAACTCCTTTTGCCAAATGTGTGCCAGTTGGGATGGTTAATTCTTCTCTTAAGGAGGATCAGATCTACGGTATCTGTTTCACATTCCCTCACATTCAGGTTTTTCTTTTAAAATCCAAATTTGTTCCATTCCAAATACGGAGTTTGCAAATCTTCACAAAATGAACCAAACCAAAACCAGACATTTTCACTAGCTGCCACTCAGAGCTTGCCTCTAGTACTGACCACAAACTCATGGGCACAGAGGTCCCCTACTCTTTTTGCACCTGTTCATCCACTAAAGCCTTTTGGAGGTCATATGGTTCAGACTAGTGGATCTCAAAGTTCTAGTGAAGTAGGTTTCATAAGCCAGAAGTCTGCATACGCCTTCTGTACAGTTTGAATGTTAGTGACCAGAACTGTTTGGGAAGTGTTGATTGAAACAAATGTAAACACTCAGCTGATCATATTTGGCAGTAAAAGTAAAATAAAACTGAGGGGTAGGATTATTGGCATGAAGGATCTTAGCTGTACTTTCAGTGTATCTTTTCATAGGCATCATATTTCTGATAATCCTGAGGTGTAAACTGAACTCGTGACAGATGGTTCAGGACAGAGGTGAGCCAACCCAGCGGGTTGGGCAAAATGAATGATTGGAAGTGGACAAAGCAGGATGGTTGGTCTTCTACACTTTCTCAGGCCTCCCCTTTGCATCTTCTCCCTGCTGGTTTCCAGACTTCTTATATGCGGACTGATCAGTTTGCTGAGCTATGCCTGTTCTTTGCTACTCCTGTAGCGAGCGTTTTCCCTAGGCTAAAACTCCTGTTACTTTATGAAAGCTCAGGTCAGCTATAATTCCTTCCTTTGATGTGATATGAGAAGCATTACATGTTAACAATAACCTGCCTCTTGCTTCCATTTCAGGAAAATGTGTGGGCTAAAGCAGACATAATGAAAATTTCCGCAAGGTGAAATGTCTTATTGCCACTTCCCAGTCCCTGCTTCATACATACAGCTGCTGAACATGGCAGGTTCACTGGCTGTATTGTTACAAATAATGACTGTGGAATGGTAGCCTTTTCCTTTTTAATTTTAGTCATGCCCCCCTCTGTTTTAGTACCAGGACAAAGCCACAGAACACTCAAAAAGTGCCTGCCTAGACCTCATTCCCAGATTTGGCAGATCTCTCTTGATGCTCAGTTCATGATCTTCCTGTGTCTCTGAACATATGCCGAGTATATTCCTCTTATAGTATCAAGCTTCCATATTGCACCCTGTACTCGGAGCCCGTTTTTGGGGCACAGATGGCACATTTTGCACACAGGCATGTGTGGACATGATCTCTTTTAATAATGAAATGAAATGGTATTCATACTTCCCTTGCCAGATTGCCATACAAAACAGAAAATGCAGCCCTTCTCTACCTAGGAAATTCACTCCTGGTTCCCACCCTCTTGGCTACTTCAAGATTCCTTATCCTAACAGCTCTTCATTTTAGCCCGTCAATTGCTAACATGATCATTAAGTGCCCTGTGCTACTGTCCATTTTACACCCAGTTTTCCATATGGTTTGGGAGAGGTCTGTTTTTTGTTTGTTTGTTTGTTTTTTGTTGAACTAGGAGATTCCTAGAATCCCACAGGCTGCTAGATGTAGCCCTCCTCCCCACCTTGCAAAAAGAAAAGAAAAAAGTACTTCCATCTTTGGTATACCGTACTGGATCACAGGGTAGTTAGTACCACAGTTGGATTAATTGGTGTTCTCCCAAAGTTATGGCTGCAGAGATCCAAATTGACCCTCCTGCTTGTGATTAAGACAGAAGACCATTTTAATTTCAAAACAGTGTTTGATCTGATGTGATGGCAGAAGCATCAGGGTTAGTAGAACTGGAAAGCTTTTCCAGTGAATAGATTTCAGAGTAACAATTTGTTGAATATATCATTTCTGGGCCATGAATAATGTATTCAGGAAACCTAGGAGGCGATTCTCAGAAGGATCACCCTGCATGAGATAGTTTTGAAGATGGAATAGGAAACCACACAGTTTTGCAATGTTTCTGCCTTTGCATTATTTCCTTGCAAAAGTACATGGCCAACCAGTTTTGTCATGTAGTGCAGATTATGCTTACTCATCAGATTCTGAAAGAGGGACAGTCAATGTAGATGGAAAGACACACTACAAAACAGTGCACCTAACATAGAATGGCCAGCTTTTTACAAGGGATACATTAATACTTTTTGATCGATTTGTGGGAGGGTCTTCACATACAGAGCCTCCTCCCTCACCACACAGATTAATTAAATCTGTACTCACTCATTTGGTACTCTTAATCAGAATTCTGGCTATACATCACCTGAGGGGGAAAGGATGTGGTACAAAAATATGGGCTCCCTCAGTTATCCATAGAGTCACCACACAACACACAGTGTTATCCATTAATGTCTTCATACTGGTAACACCCGTTGAAGTTTGTAGGGCTGACTTTCCATATGTGCCAGGCTTGCTTTTGATAAACTGTGTTGCTCATTGTCTTGGTTGAGACTCCTAAGACTTGGAAGTTGTTGGATGGTTAATTCAAGGGCAGAAAAGGTGGTCTTTTTTTGGTCTTCTCTCTTCCCCACCCCACCCCCACCCCGTTTGGTTTTGTCATTTAAAGTCCAGCACTTGTCACTCTTAATGGAGGGCATATAATTTCCAGACATCCTGTTTATTCCAAGATGCCTCGGAAGGCAAGTGGACTGGGGGGGGGGGAGGTGGGCCCCCCGCCTTTGGATCTGGAACGACGAGGGACAAAAGCGCGTGATTTCTCAGGCTTGCGCTGAGGATCCCCGGTCAGCCAGCCTTCAGCAATCATTGCACACTCGGTGGAGTCTCCGTGTCATCTCTTCGCCCACACAAAACGAGCGAGCGAGCAGCCCCTTCACCCCCCTTTTTTTAAAAAACCAGGCCATTCCTTTCCCCCAAGGGGGGTGGATGGGGAGGTAGGAAGACTGTCTGCCTCTCAGAGCGACCCCTTCCCTCCCTCCCTCCCTCCCCCATTCCTCCACCTGGCTTCAGGGGAAGCCGACCGGCTTTGGCAGAGCACGTAGCGCACGTGCGGCTGCCAAGTCAGAGAGGAAAGGGGGCCGAAACCGGCGCGAGCAGGAGTGGGGTGGGCGGGTGGGCGCGCGCGCGCTTCTCTGCCAGAGGCTGATCGCGCAATGGCGCCAGCACGTGCGCGCCCGTGACGAGCCCCCGCTTCTCCCAATCCCCAACCTTCCCTTCTTTCCTCCCCCGCCCACCCTCCTCCCTTTCTCCTCGTCTCCACGCTGGCCACGCCCCCCTGTGGCCACACACCCCCTCGGCCCCAGCCAATAGGGAGGCGGAGACGTGCGCGGCTTGGCCACTCCACGCCACAGCAGCAGGTGTGGAAGGAGGGGGGAGGGCGCCGCCTGGCTGGCCGGGCTGTGCCCGTCTGGGAGGGTTTTCCCGCGCCACGACGGCTGGTGGAAGGGCGGCGGCGGCAGCAGCGGCAGCGAATGTCCCAGCCAGGCGCCGGGCGAGCGGGGAGAGAATAGCCCGCCGCCTCGAGGATTTGATGCCCCTGAAATGGCCCTCCCCCCTCCCGCCCAACACCCACACATATGGCAGACAATAGCCCGGTAATCGTAGCCACGCCGGGTCTTCTATAGACAAGGCCCGTTCCCTTGCCAAGGATGTCCCGGGAGACGCTGCACTGAGCCCCGTTGGCGCAGTGGTGGTTAAATGCCTGTCCTGCAGCTAAAGCGGTGCTCACGACCTGGGGTTCAGTCCTATGTAGGCTCATGTAGCCTGCTGAGGGATGTGGGGGGTGGGGGGGCAGTGTGTAGCCTGCATAATTACATTGTAAACCGCTCAGAGAGTGCTTGGATCGCGATGGGGCGGTATATGAGCAAAACACTTTGCTTTGTGTCTTATACGTTGTCAGGACTGAACTGACCTATAGTCACCCTTGCAGGACTGTCAGGGTAAGTGAGGTATTTAAAGAGCTATTGTATCCTTCTCCCCAGCCCACCCTGTGAATTTCCCTGGCAGAACAAGAAGTTGAAACCAGGCCTAGTCCAGTGGCTGCATATCCACCACACAACTCTTGGAGATTGCCCAGTGCACCTTTTCTAACAGTTCTAAAGGGCTCCCTGACCTAACATGAGGGTCAATCAAGGCAACCACAGGGTTTTACCTTGCAAGAATTGAACAGGGCTGCAAATCATAGGATCTTCTGGAGGCCCATTAAATCACAGTCTCTCTATATTTGCCTTTTTAGGCTGAAATCTAGCAAGTTGCAAACAGACTAGGTTTATTGAATCAATGGAACGTACATAGCACTTGACTCTCCTGATCCATTAAAATTCATTTGGCCTGAACTAAGACTTACAACTGGATTTATACTACTAATCTCAGAACTGGAGAGCTGGAATGGACCTTATTTGTGTGCGATCCCACCTCAGATCCCCTACACATAGGGCTTTCACAACCACCATCCACCCATTGTGACTCGTTCGGTTATGGTTGTAATGGAACCGGTGAGGGGAAGAAAGTTTCATGCTCGTGTGCCTTTTGTATGAGGAAAAGAGCCCCACCCAGCAGGGAAGAACTTTAGAAGGCATATTGGGTCATTGAGTCCAGCTCCTGTCAGGCAAGCACAGTGGGGAATTGAACCCCCAACCTCTAGTTCTGCAGCCAAAGACCTAAACTACTGAGATACGTCAGCTCTTATTTCCAGTAAGCCAACAGCCACTCTTGGAATGCTGATGGGAGTCTTGGAGACCCCTTGTTGCTTTAACTTTTACCAGGAAAGACACTACTGGGGTCAGCTCTGGAAGATGATTTAAGTTGCCATTTTAGAATAAACAAATGGTTATGTTTTCAGTCAGACAACAAATCCAGATAGAATGGCTGTCCCATATGAAGAACACGAAGCACCACAATGAGTGTTGCAGAGTCATTTCTTATTGGGTGGGGGTATACCTGGCCGTTGACACCCTTCCCCGTTCTTCATTTTTATGAGGAGCAATAACATGCAATAGAAAAACAAAAAAGAAACCAAATGTACAGATGAATGCAAGGCTTTAAAACAGGATGGAACCTGAGTGGGTAGAAGCCAATAGAGCTCTTCCAGATGATCAAAAAGAATCATCACTTTTCTTGTAACCTTTAAACGTATGCAAATGCACATGACCATTGTCCGGTGCCTAGCTTCTGAATTGTCTTGACCCATCTACTGTAGTTGTGTAAGTTTTGAAGTATTTGAGGGGAACAAATCCCTCCAGCATATGCCTAGATGCCCTAAGCACATCCGATCTTGCCTGATTTCAGAAGCTAAGCAGGGTCGGCCCTGGTTAGTACCTGGATGGGAGACCACCAGCAAATACCAAGTAGTGTAGGCACCTGGAGTTAGAACTGGCAAACCACTCCAATATTCCTGCTGAGAAAACTCCATGGGCGTGGGATCACGAAGAGTGGGTCACGGCTGTAACAACGCAACACACACAATTCCTCCCACCACAGTAAAAAGAAATCAGAAGGGAGCAAGATAAGGTAAAACCTGTCTAATCCCCCTTTCTGCAGGACTGAAAGACAGAATCAAAGAAAGGGTGGGGTAATGTTGAAGAGTACACCAGAAGAAAGGAGCAACAAAAGAGAGAGGATGAAGTCATGAAATAGAAGTTAAGTGGATGTTCAGTCTAAGAAGAAAATACAAAAAATGAGAGGGCAGATAGAGAATAAGAAGTATACAGAGATAATAGTATGCCAAGGATTAAGAGCCATATAACCAAAAGAAACCGGAACTGAAACTAGGAGCCTTTTCACACAACCCCTAAGATCTGCTGGCCACTTAAATTCAGACCAGAGATCTTGGGTGTTTGTCGCTGTTCCTGTGTTCCCACCCCCTCCGCACTCCTGGCTGCTGGCTGCGTGAGAGGAGGGAGAATAAAAGGAAGAAAAGAATGCTGGCTCACCTCCATTCTGCCCTCTCCCTCTGCTCCCGGCACCATTCCAGCCTCTTAGTATCTCTTAAAGGGGCAGGGGGCAAAAACAACAACAAACAGAAGCGAGGAGAGCCCGGCACTATGTTACATACACATCAGGAATTTTTCACCCCCGGAGAGCAGGTACTTGAAAAGTGCGCTGGGACGCACTTAGGTGGGCGTGGTCACACTTAATTTTTTGTAAACTCCGGAGCTGGTGGGGAAACAATTTTAAGCTCCAGATCTGGGAGCCATTGGATTTTAGGGGTCGTGTGAAAAGGGCCCTATAGCAGAGTAGCCAAGGGAGGGAATTTAATAAAGGACAACTAGGGGCAAAATGGGATGCTGAGATTTGGAATGGGTAGAATGAAGAAGATGGTTAAGCCTGGAGAAAAGAGGTGGTGCATATTAGAGGCAAATCAGAAAGAAGAGCTTTGCAGTACAGTAGTCAGAACAGAATCTGAATGTGTCTCTGCAGCAGAATGTAAGATATAAATTAAAATGCTTGATTCCCCTCCCCCCCCTTTCAGAAAGAAAGCAGAAAAGCAGTAGGCGGGTTAAGAGATGGCTCCCAGGCTTCTTACAGACAAAACAGCATTGGGAGAGAAAGCAATTAATAAAGTTTCAGATAAATGAAGTTCCAGATTAACTGAAGTTTTCAAAAGAGTAGTCTAGTCCTATTAGACCAGGCATGCCCAAACTTCTGCCCTTCTGATGTTTTGGACCACAACTCCCAGAATTCTAAGCTTAGATTGCCAATGACAAAGGACTGGGAGCTGCTGTCCAAAACATCTGGAGGGCCGAAGTTTGGACATGCCTGTATTAGACTATGACTACATGATCAAATACGGTGGGATTTGCTCTACTTATAAAATGGATACATTCAAAGGTATTTTTATAATTGACCATACAATGCAAAGGCTGATTTGAATTGGTCCAGCTCTTTTTGCTCCCAAATTGGTTCCCCCACTTTTCCAACTTTTTAATATATATAATTCTTACACATTTATTTATCATGCAGGTTTCTGGAGCTTGGGAACAAAGACTTCAGGGAAACGTAAAAGGTGTCTCTGTTTAAAAATAAGTTAGGAAAGAAGACAACAAGAAAGGAGTTACAAAGGACAATATCATGAGGGAGAGGACACGTATTAGTCCTTAGCAGAATAACTGTGTCCTCCAAAAAAGGTTTATAAAAGAATGTGTAAGTAGTTGGCTATCTTGAGTTGCTCCTCATGCTTAGAATACTTTTTAAATGTGCTATTATCTAGCTGGATGTTCATTGCCAGAAGCTCTTTGCCAAATATTTGAGTTTGTTTGCTTTTGCATATTTTACCCATTTTCCCAGAAGCTTGTTCTCTGATTGTGTACCTGTTTCTGATTAAAGTGTTCTGCTCATATGCCGCCCCATACCACTTCAAGTAGTCTCCTGCCGGTTTACAGTTTTTAATTACAGTGTGCAGGCTACACATTGCCACCCCCCCCCCCCGCAAACTGGGTATTCATTTTACTGACCTTGGAAGGATGGAAGGCTGATTCAACCATGAGCCTGCTACCTGGGATTGAACCTCAGGTTGTGAGCAGTTTTACCTGCAGTATAGGCATTTAACCACTGCGCCACGAGGCTCTATACCTCGCAACCATGCCACTTCTGTCTTTGCCAGGTACAATTCCTGTTTTAATGTGTACAGTATTACTTTACTTTTTTTAAATAAAGTTTTTTGTTAAACCCTCACAATTTGGAGACTGCTTGCTTTTTAAAGATAAATTCATGTTTACTAAATCTTGTATGCCTTGCCTAGATCTGACCCTTGACTATCTGATACATCTCTGGGGCATGCACAGAGTTTTTTTGCTGTTATTTTTCTATCGTGTTTGGATTTGTGACTATGGTGGCAGCTCTACAGAGAGAATTGGCAATTCCTGCTCTGTCGCTTCAACAAAGTTTGTTTAAGGTCTGGAATGCTTTCCAAGCATTTCTCCGCCTTGGAGGGATAAGAGTTAGTCCCTGAGAATTCCACTGGGAAATGGCCCAGGACTGTGTCTCCCGTGCCAACCCTTCACTAACAGTAATGCAGTATTAAGAATGGCATCAGAAAATAAAACTGGGGTGCTGCGGTAGTTACTTTTTGTCCTGGAAAGTTAAAAAAAAAACCCTCCCAGAATCTTCTAGACCATATGGCGGGTGGCAGAGGTTTGCAGCCACATCCATGATTACATTTCGAGAAGTACAGAAAGCAGGGGTTAAATCCAGTGCTTTGCTCATGGTAGCAGCAGAATGTTCTTCCACCCTGTCTCCCTGATCAGCCCCGTATGGTAGGACACCCCCCCATTCACATTTTACTTATGAAAGCTCGGGGGGGGGATCACTGCTAGATAATGTGTAAAAAATTGGTATTTTGCCTTACAAGGCAGTGTTCCTGCAAGGGATTGTCCATCAATCCATGCAAGGGCTGGGAGAGTGAGAACACACAAAAGATTTTTTTTAACCTAGCGTGTTGTTAGTCTGTGGAACTCCCTGCCACAGGATGTGGTGATGGCATCTGGCCTGGATGCCTTCAAAAGGGGATTGGAAAGATTCCTGGAGGAGAAGTCCATCACAGGTTACAAACCATGATGGAGATGTGTAATCTCCAGGCTTAAAACTGGGGTACTTTAAGGGCCAGATGCAAGGATATCAGGAAAGAGTTATCTAGTCTCATGCACTCCTGGATACATTTGGTGGGACTACTGTGAGATACAGGAAGCTGGACTAGATGGGCCTTTGGCCTGATCCAGCATGGCTCTTCTTATGTTCTTATGTTGTTATCTTTTCACCAATGCTCTTGAGGTGAGCTACAAGATTTTCTGCCTTGTATCCTTGACCACTCTGTGAGGAGGGCCAAGGATGAAAGAAAGGTAAGGATTGGCCCCCAGTGAGCTTCATAGCTGATCATTTGCACTTGAACCACTACACTGTGTCATCTGCCCCACCAAAAACAGGTTATGAAAGTTCTGGTAAAATGCACAAATCTTTTTCTTTCCAGGAATTGTCACACAGACTACGGAGTCAGGCCTTAGGACAGGTCTGGAAGGCACCACAAATGGACACTAATTTCTACTTCTGTGTTGCACTGTATATGTATTATTCTATTACCTTAGATATCACACACTTCCTGCTTTGTTTCTTACACATGAAACCAGCCTGCTTGTTCAGAAGCTCAGTTTTGTCTTTGACAAAATAAATTAAATAAATTTAAAAGCTCCAGCGTCTTGAGGCTCTGCTATCTTCTCAGGCAAGGCTTCTTGTGGTGGTGTCAGTGGGCCTTATGCCTGAACAAGGTGAGGTTCACAGAGAGCTGGAGGCCCAGGTCCTCTTCTCTTCAAGAATCCTAACCCGATGAGGCTTGCGGTCGCTTTCTGCACAAGAAGATGGAGGACCAAAAAGATGAGCCAGAGACAATAAGGAACGGGAAATGTGTGCTTTAGTGGGACGTGGCTGGTAAGCTGTATTTAATGGCTTTTTACCGGAGGATCTGTTTGACTGTTCCACATTTTTTATTCCTTTTTCTTCTTGGTTCTCATTTTTATAAGCTATCTAATGCGTGGAAACATCAGTTCTGGGCATATGTTCAGGTCCCTGGAGTCTTGTTCAGACATTTAGTGGAACATTTTCTAATTCAAAAGATAAACACTTCTGTTTGGACTTGTGGAGCGGAAATTGTTTTTGTCACAGCAGGTGTTGCCCATTAGTTCTACTCGAACTGGACACCCTAAGCCAGGCTTTCAGTGGGACGCATAACCAACCCCTGACGTCGCTCTCGGATGAACTCTCCTTTTTAGCCTCTTTCTTGCCGACCCAGTGCCTCCTCCATGAGACATCCTGTTTCCCAGTCCTCTAAATTCTCCATGTCCCAGATGGCATTAGGGATTGCATCACCTCCTGGACACATTTTGGGCTTTGCTTTCTGGAGAGAGACCGAAGGGGGCATAAAAAGGATGAGAACCTAAACCCAGGCACCACTCACTCTTTCTAGATGGGCCTATAAAAAGTGCTCGCCCCCTCCCCTGTTTTAACCTTCTGCTCTTATGCCTGCTCCTTCCTGCCATCTCAATCTATATACAGTGGTACCTTGTATAAAGGAATTAATTCGTTCCAAATGAAATTATGTTAAGCAAAATTTCCTTTATACAAATTTCCCATAGGAATGCATTGAAAACAGAGTGATCCCATTTTTATGTTGTACAGATTTGCCCCATAGGCGATTCTGTTAAGCAAATTCCCCCTATCTCTGGAATTTTTTATGTTGTACACATTTTGTTATACAAACCGTTTGTTATACAAGGGTCCACTGTATTTCATCTAGACTGAAAATTTTTTGATAACACAAGCAACATGGTTAGTGTCCCCTTGGTGATTGCCGTGTTGGACCTCAGCTTCCAAAAATTCCTGACCTTGGCTATGCTGGGTGGAGTTATGGTAGTTGTAGTTCAAAACATCAGGAAGACACCAAGTTGCCCACCTTAGTCTGGCTTTCTGTTCCATTTTATGCTATAGCTAGTCTTTAATCACAGTCAAGAGCGGGAGTGAACTTGCCGCAGTCTCCTCCGCCAAAGACAGCCACTGCAGACTCTCCAGTTGTCATTGTGTGAAACAGCTGTGTCCTTCATAACTCTCGGTCCTGCTCCAGTTCTGGCAGGAACAAAACTAGGGGATTTCTTTGAGCAGTGGCAGTGTAGTGCCAAAAGAGTTGGAATAGGACCCAGGAGTTCCAGGTTCAAATGTTCACTCACCCAAGAAGATTTAGTGGTCACCTTCCATCTAGTTGGTTTTCACTATTGGGGAAATGTGGTAAACAAACAAAAATCTTCCATGAATTTGTTAATTCCTTTTAGTTAGCACAGAATTAAGGAGAAAAACAACACCAACACAGAAACACTGAGAGGTCAGCCTAGTCTCATCAGCCTCCTGCCTGGTTTTGCATACAAACGAGGAGTGTGTATGGTAAATTCACTCTAGAAGCACTTAGTAGAACCAGGTAGCTTTACTTACACTTACCAACTGTAGTTTACAGTCAGAATAAAAAAGGTGGGGAATGGAGTCTCCAGCATGCAGGTGACCTACATCCTTGCTGCTTGGAGGATGATCAGAGTAAAAAGAGAGGTTATCAACAAACCAATAGAAGCAAAAACCAAAGAGGAAGAGAGGCAGGAAAAGAACTTGACCAAATCAAGTTAATAGCAAAGGAAAATTGCATTCAGATGTAAACTCCTCACCCCGCTAATACGCATTGTTAGTGCATGCAGGATTGCTATTATCCCAACATTCATAGCATTCCAGGGTGGGCATGAAAACACTTCAGCTATTCTGGACACAATGTGGTTACCTTGCAGCCAAAACAAAAACAAAAAACTGTAGCACAAAGCTTCCCTAACCCTAACCCGTATTTGCCTCTTAGAGAAAAGTATAGAAATGGTTTCTCTTTCTACTATTTTAATGAGTTCACTTTCTTCTCCAAAATGGGCCTCTTTAAGTCCTTTATTTATATTACTTATCAGTGACTGGTCTTGGTCAGTCATGTATGTGCTCTGGGTGCCATTTTAGCTGTACTGTGGGCTGAAATGTACTATATCCATACCAGTACTGGATGCATCTAAATTCTGCACCTTCCCTGGCTTTTGAGTAAGCTACTTCAATTGTCACAGAACATTTAAGAAGATTCTTACTGTCAATATTAGCAATGCAAACTTGAAAGGAAAGTTGGTCAGCTCTTTGTTTTTGTTTGTGTCTGTGTCTATATGACGTGGGTCTTCATATAACATTACTCACCCACAAATAAGCCAAAATTCTACATTCATTCTCATTATGTTCACATCTATATATGGATCCATTATTTTCTGTGACTTGGTACAGCTTCTTTTTATCACACAAATATCAATATAGTGGTTCACTAACTCAGAATCTTCCATTACAGCACCTGATAATTTTTAGAAATTTGAGCATGTTTTCTTCCTATGTAATCTTGGGTTTACTCTAAGTCAGTCTCTCTGTACATGGCACTCTGTGACCATGCAAAGAAAATACTTAGGTGGACGTGTGATTATAGTTTAAACATCAGAGCTTTGAGAGTAATGCAAGTAATGTACTACATGTATCAAATTGTTTTTCTTAAAAATAACAGCATATTTCAAATGCTAACAAGAGGGAATGAATAACCAAGGGTCTTCTGGCACTTTAAAGATTAACATTATTTATCATAAACTTTCTTGCAATGCAAATAAGAACAAAGTTACTTTAATGGTTTAAAACACCACATTTCCAGCAGCTTTCAAGGTTTATGGCAACCCTAAGATGTGGTGTCCTTTCACTTGATAACACTAGTAATGAAAGAATAAAATGGATCACAAGTTACTTTTCTTTTAACATTGTAATGAGTAAGAATAATGAATTATTTTAAAAATATAGTAAAGTATAACAACTTTCTTTTGAAAAATAATTTTCTGAGGCCTAAGTCTGTGGCTAGACTGGCAAGCTTATTTGGAGCAACTCAACTTTTCTGTGACTTGATTTACAGCCCATTTTATGTTTCTGTTCACACGAGGTCAGTGGTTCCCAAACTTGAGTCACCCAGGTGTTCTTAGACTGCAACTCCCAGATACTCCAGGTAGCACAGCTGGTAGTGAAGGATTTGGGAACTGCAGTCCCTGGGTTAGTCAAGGTTGGGAACTACTGGATTAGGTGATCACATTGAGACTTCAGGTTGTTTTGGTGCCAATGTCCATACTGACACATCAATCCCATGTACGGTAGGTAGTTTGATTTGTGCCACAGCTTCCCACTTTCATCACCGTGTTGATCCTCAGCTTTCCTTTTAAAGTTCATTATTAAAGCTGGTGGGCTTCCCCCCCCTTCCTCCACCTAAATGATTTCAGTTTGTCGTTCAACTGAGTTGTACAGTTCATAGGTCTCATTAAAGGTGGAAAAAGTTCTGAAATGATTCATCTTTTGTCTAATTTATTTACATTACAGACACTTGACATTTTAACAAGGGTGTATAAACTTTTTATATCGACTGTCCTTGGTACTATGTCCTTGGAGTAAGGACAATCCGGATGATTTTATCACCGCCACAGTCTTCTGGGCCTGGATGAATGTTAAATATAATTCCATCAAATGTTGTATTGAGCTTTTGCCGATTGACTTATTTTTCTCCTCTGAAGTGGTACTGTTGATGATTGGAATGCTGCCATGTGTGGGGTCATTATGGGCCAGTGCTATGTATTCAGAATTGGGGTACATACTGACTTTAAACACTGTTGGGCTATAAGCTCACTAGCAAATATCAGGTGCAGGCACCACATCCCACTGTTGAAATTTATTTTTGTTTCTGTAAAGTGTCAGGGGATTTAAACAAAAGGGTTGCATTAGAATGTTTATAAACAGTTGATACTGTGCAATTGTTCACTCTACTGCTGTTACCTCTATATCTTCCTTTTAGCATAGATACTATTTGAAGATAAGGGTTGATTAATATACCCCTTCTGTATTGTCTATGGAGTCTCTCAGCTGCACTTCTATGCCTTGCTGTATTTCTTGAATACAAAGCATATCACAATCATGTGTCAGGCAAAGATGATATGGTAGCTCTTATTCAGGTGTTAAACAAGCCCTTCAATCAAGGTTAGCTTTGGCCCTGACAAAGGCTCATTTGTTACTGATGGACATTTGCATGCCATTGTCAACATCATAGTCATTCATCTGTGTTTCTAGAGTGGAACAATCAACCAACAGAGTGCTGTTATTGCCTATGGGACAACTGAATGTGCTTACATCTCTCATGTTCTTCAGGGAGGTTCTTTCCATGTCCCCGAGCAGCTTAAATAACAGTATTTGGTAGTACTGGAGCAAAGGTAGTACAACATGGACATATCTTGCAAAGCAAGAACATGTCACTTGCTAATTAGATGAATATCTATATTAACTAAACCAGGGGTCCTCAAACTTTTTTAAACAGGGGACTGGTTCACTGTTCCTCAGACACTGTTGGGGGCCATACTATAGTTTGAAAAAAATAACAAAACCAAAAAACAAAAACAACCCCCCCCCCAAAAAACAAAAAAACCACCAAAAAAACCCCAACCAACCAACCAACCAACCAAACCAAAAAACCAAAAACAGGTGGACCTGGCGATTTCAGTCCCAGCTTACTCCTTGGCAAGTTAAAAAGGGCAAGGGCCAAGTAAAGTTTTCACCCTACGTGCCCCTCTTGTGCGCACTCCAAAGAGGGTCAAAGTGGGGGAGGGGAAAGCAATGGGCAGCGGTGAGACAGCAGCCCCGACCCCACTGGTGTGCGCCCAAGGCAGCCTGTGCTCATGCAGCCCACTAGCAGAGGAATGTGTGTGTGTGTGTGTGTGTGTGTGTGTGTGTGTGTGTGTGTGTGTGTGTGAGAGAGAGAGAGAGAGAGAGAGAGAGAGAGAGAGAGAAGCATGACTAAAATTAAAAAGGAAAAGGCTACCATTTGGAGTGTGTGTGTGAGAGAGAGAGAGAAAGAGAGAGAGAGAGAGAGTATCTCAAGAGGACACATCTGGGCTGAGCAGACACTGTGCAGCAAAAGGCACCTTTCCCACCAGCTTGCTCAGTCCCTGCCTTGAACTCAAGTGCCGCCGCTGCCGCTTCCCCTGCCACTGCCGCTGCCACAACTGCGCACGGCTCAAGCAAGTCATACACTGTGCTGAATGGGGCTGGAAGGAGTTCCTCAGTACTGTACCAGCCAGACCCCCAGCCAGTGGCTGCAGAAGCGCCTCCGCACTGCAGGAACACCAGATTTGGTGGGAGGGTGTTCTGAAGTGTGTGAGGGTTCTGCAATGGCCTGCGGGTGGGCGGATCCAGTCTGCAGACCGTAGTTTGAGGACCCCTGAACTAATCTAATCTAACCAGCCACCAGTTGGGCTTTATGAATTGTTGCCCTTGCTTTACTAATGCCTGGTAAGATGCTGGGTAAGCATTCTAGGAGCAATATTTCTCCCTTCCTCTACTAGAAAGTGGGTGTTGTTTGGACATGCCTAGGGGAGGGCTATGGTTGGCTGCACTTAGACTGGCTTGGCAAGAGGTGCTTTAGGCACATGAGACCTAATAATCACCCAGCAGGGCTGGGTGTTTCTGCTTGCCAGAAACAGCAGGTGATTCTTAAGAAAACATTTTATTTTGGATTGCATTACTGAACCTTAATGCTTCAGGGCAAAAACTCATCTGTAGCTCATGTTATAAAGAGATTTAACTCTCTCTCTCTCTCTCTCTCTCTCTGTGTGTGTGTGTGTGTGTACAATTTTATATTGTTGTGGCATGGTATTGCTCAACTGGCCAGGTGCAGGTTGCTAAAGATTGTCCAAGTGCTTCTCACAAGTATCAGACTTGAAACAATTGCTTTACTTCAAGGCATCATTTATTAGACAGAAGAAGAGAGTGAGATGGATCATTAGGTTTGCTCCTGTGGCTTTCTTTGATTGATTCCAAGGTGCCAGAGAAAACACATGGTACCAATAAAAGATTCTTCTTGACATCTGGTGCTAGACAATGTGATGCTTTGGCTTCAGAGCTATTATAAAAAGACAGGCTTGCATACTAACTTCCCCTGCTCCCCCTTTTAAAGAAAGTATTCTTTCATTGGAGTTGGCTTCGACTCACATATGAAGTGAACAACAAACAGCACTATTTTCACAGTAATTTCTGTAGGGCTAGTAACAAAACAGTGAACCTAGTTATTCAGTTCATGAAGAGTAGATAATTTCCCCCTCTGTATAACAATCACCATCATTGTAATTCCATGCATACACCCTCTCATTTTAATTATGACAAAAACATGCACTGAGCCTGGTGGCACAGTGGTTAAACGGCTGTACTCCAGCCGAAACTGTGCTCATGACCTGGAGTACAGTCCCAGGTAGCTGGCTGAAGACTGACTCAGACTTCAATCCTTCTGAAGTCGGTAAAATCAGTATTGAGCTCACTTGGGAAGGTGAACAATGTGTAGCCTGCATAATTAACTTGAACTGCCCAGATAGTGCTTTAAGCGCTATGGAGTGGTATATAAGCAACATTCGTTGCTTTGCTTTTTTCCATTTACTTATATAACAATGGTGGGTTCAGTGGCTGAAATCCTGTTGAACAACTTATGCTGTGGAAGGCTGATGATGTCATCAGCCATAGTGATTTTTTAAAAAAATAAATTAAATATTTCCAATCGCTCTGTCCCAGGTCCTGAAGTTTCCTCGGGATACCATTTGTCATGAGAAAGCTGTTGGGAACCACAGGATGGGGGAAGTCTTTTAATTTGCAAAAAACTGATGGAGTTGATTATGCCATCAGCCTTACGTGACACAGGTTAAAGTGTCCATTAAAGGATTTCAACCCATATATTTGAGAGCTGACACCCAGATCTTAGATAAATTTACTTCTAGAAATAAGTCCCATACAGAAATGGGAAGGCATTTTGGTATCTCCTTCTTGCAGCATTTTTAACCTTTCAATAGTCAGCGTGTCTTGGCCTTCTCTAAAGCAGTCGTTGGAAGATGTCAGTTCTGCTCCTGTGGCTGATATCCTCTCTGAAAGGCCCAATGGATACATATAAAGGGCCAAGAAAAAACCCTGCCTTTTTCCTGTGTCTCTCTTTGAAACTTCACAGACACTTCTAGGATTGGGGTGACATACAGTTGTCCCATTTAAGGACCAAAAAAGAAAGCAACACAGAACATTTAGAAATACATCGTGCATGAAATCTAGGTCCTAGCCCAGGCCTGAAGAGGCTAGGTGTTTAAAATTTGATTCTATGGCTGAATTTGTTTTTATTTGATATTTTCATTATGCTTTGTGGTAGTTGTAAGCTGCCTTGAGCACTTCTCTTGCTAGCAATTGATTTAGGAGTCCCGAGAGTCAGAATACCTAGCCGTGAAGTCATGGATTAGGAGTTTGATTCCCACTGAGCCTCCTCAAAGAAGAAGCGTTCTAGGTAGCCCTGGGAAAGGTTCATGGTCCCAGAGCATGCTCAGAAGAAGGGATAGGCAAACTCCTTCTTAATATAGCTAGGAAAGCTTGGCAAATGTTGCTATAATCAGCTTGATAGCTTATAATTGTTATATTTTACTCAAGCAAGCAAATAAATAAATAAATAAATAAGAAAGAAAGAAAGTTCAAGGCATGTCAAGGATACACAATTATGACCGTTCCTTTCCTTCCAAGTCTGAAGGGTAGTTAGTAGGATATGCAGTGGTTAGTAAAAATGAGTTTAATAAATTAACATTTTGGACCAGTGTGGCACTTATTCTAAAACACTTTGCTGTATCTGCTCACAGCAGTAAACTGCTGAAAGTCAGGAGGGCAGCAACTTGCCTGTTTATTTTTCCTCGAAGAAAACACAAGAGTATAAGAAGAGCCATGCTGGATCAGGCCAAAGGCCCATCTATTCCAGCTTCCTGTATCTTGCAGTGGCCCCACCAGATGTGTTTGGGAGCACATGAGACTAGATATCTGTCTCCTGATACCACTCCCCTTCATCTGGCCCTTGAAGTACCCTGGTTTTAAGCCTGGAGATTACACATCTCCCTCATGGTTTGTAACCTGTGATGGAGTTTTCCTCCAGGAAAACAATTGGCTCTTCAGAATTCATTTCAAAATGACTGGAAACAGATGGCTTGAGGGACACTTCCCAGCCCCAAAGCATCAGGATAGTTATGAATTCCTGGGGGCTTATGTTGTGCTTGCCTGCCTGGAGTTTTAACAAGCAGATACTTCCTCGTGGGCAAAATGAAGACCTCGGAGAAGCATGCGTTCCCTGCTGCTGATTTGCCAAGGAAAGCTGTACTTCAGGAGTGCTGCTATCCTTGGCTTTTCACTTCCAGTGGAAAACAAATACAAGAACTCTGCCAAGGTCTCCGTGCCAGCATTCTCCAAGCTGGCGCCTTCCAAATGGGAAACTGTGATAGCCAGGGATGATGGTGACTGTAGCCCAAGATATCTGGAAGACACTGAGCAGAGGAAGGCTGGTGATGTCTGCTATCTTGCTCTTCATCAAAGACTCCCAATCCCAAGAGACAAAGATTGCGGAAAGCCATAGGTATCATCTAGCAAACTGGGATGTAGTTTGTAGCAAAAGGAGTAGCTAGCCAAGCATGAGATGGTTTGATTAAATTTAGGAAACCACTTCGCAAAACCCAAGGAGGCCTGCTAATGATACTACATTTTAGGGGTAACTGATTCATAGATTCACCATATGTCAGAAGTGATTTGATAGCACTTAAAGCTGGCAGTATAGCTTCACTTAGGCTGATACTTCACATCCATCTCATCGCTGTTCGCGGTCCCGCTGGGGACTGGTACGAAGAAATCCAACCACACGTCCATTGCAGGATGAGGGGAGTTCGTCCCGACCACGTCCCCTGAACTGCGATCTAAGCGGGATGAGAGATTCCCCTCCCTGGCCTTGGGAATCTCCTCATCTTGCTTCTCATTCTGAGACGAGTGCCCGTGAGGTAAGGCTCATCACGCAACGTGCCATTCTCCATCTAGTGGCAGGAGTGTGAAGTGCCATTCGCCAGTACATTCCCTATGAAGTCAGCAACGCAGTGCAGAGAGATTAAAAGACAAATGCCTCAAACTTAGCTCTGTAACGCATTGAAAGCAAGGCTTCGGAGAATCAAAACATCAAAAAACGGAAGGTCAGGCTGGGAAAAAATGGAGAACAAAGGCATGGAATTTCACATCTCATCACGGAATGAGGACGTGCGGAAACAGTCATGCCGGTATCATCAATCACGCCCGTGCGTACACGGGAACAGGGACAGAACCGCAAGAATACCACGTGACTGCGACCAACATCAACACGCAACGAACTTCATCCCGGGACGAGAGTGGATGTGAAGTAACCGTCTTAGTGAGCAAATCCAGCCTGTGTGGCCTTGGGCAGACTGCACAGTAGCAGGATGCCTCCAGGAGAAAATACTTGTAAACCACTTCTGTGTATTCTCTACCTTAAAAAAAACCTGGAAAGGGTTGCCATAGTCAGAAACTGACTTGACAGCACATGAAGAGCAAGCATGCTGAAGGATGGAATCCCTCCTATAGCGGCTTGCTGAGTGTGAACTATGAAATTGTTCTGTGCATTCTCGGTGGCAGCTTCTTCCCTTGGCAGGTCTTCCACCGGTTTTTCAGGCTAGAAGGATAAAACGTGGACCAGGTTTTCCAGTGTGGAAAACATTTATTATTTTGTGTAGCCTGCATAATTAAATTGTAAACTCCCCAGAGCGTGCTGAAAGCACTATGGGGCGGTATATAAGCAGAATACTTTATTTTGTAGCCTGCACTGGGAGAGGGCAGAGGAACTGGGAACTGGGAGAAATAGTCGTGGATTCTGTGCTAAGCCTGTCTGTGTTCTGCAGATAACACCATCTTGCTTGCAGAAAGCAGCAATGACTTGGTGAAAAAACTTTTCAGTGAAAGAAGAAAATGCCAAAATAGAACTGCGGTTGAACTTGAAGAAGAACACTAAGATGACAAAGATCATGGCTACAGACAAACTACACAACTGTAATGCTGACAATGAAGAAATTGAAATAGTTAGAGATCTTCTATACCAGTGGTTCTCATCCTGTGGGTCCCCAGATGTTCCTGGACTGCAACTCCCAGAAATCCTGGCTAGCTCAGCTAGTGATGAAGACATCTGGGAGTTGCAGTCCAGGAACATCTGGCGACCCACAGTTTGAGAACCACTGTTCTATACCTTGGTTCAATCTTCAATCCACATGGAAACTGCAGCAATGAAGGAACTAGAAAGGATATTCAGATGTAAGGATGTATCACTGGAGACTAAGACCAAGGCCATCCACAGTTTTATATTTTCAATCTCCATGTATGGGTGTGAGAGCTGGACAGTTTAAGAAAGCTGACAGGGGAAAATGATTCATTTGAAAGGCAGTGCTGGAGGAGAGCTTTGTTTATACCCAGGACTGCCAGAAAGGTGAACAAGTGGGCCCTAGATCAAATCTAGCCTGCATAATCTCTGGGGAGGGGGGAGGGAAATGTTGAAATAGAGGCTTTTATACTTTGGGTACATCATGAGAAGGCAAGATTCTCTGGAAAAGACAGTAATGCCGAGAACAACGGAAGGAAGCAGGAAAAGAGGAAGACCAAATATGAGATGGACTGGCTCCTTTAAGGAACCCACAGGCTAGAGTCTATAGGAGTCGAGCAGGGCTGCTGAGGACAGGGCATTTTGGAGATTGCTCATTCATAGGGTCAGCATACGCTGAGGGCAACATGATGGCACATAACAACAGGGGATCCTGGAGAGCAACCCCATGCAGTGAGATGACTGATTGCTATAGAGAAAACTCCTTCAAGGTCAGTCTCATATACTAAAATTGAGACAAAAGTGGCCTTGTAGTGACTTTTTTGTCACAGTAATAGCTGTGTGAATTTACTCTAAGGGTGGGCAGAGGGGGAAATGTGGCAAACGTATAAGACACCTGTGGAGACCCAGAAGCCCAGTTAAGCACAGAGCTTCATGTCTTCTGATCCAGCAGATTTTGGAAAGTTTTGAAACTCAGATATGGGCTTGTGTTTGGATTTGTTTATCCCCATCTTTGAAGGGATGAAACTTTCCTCCCTTAAATCCAATGTATCAGTTAGATTTAATAATAGCATTGAGGCTTCCTAAAGTGTGTTTCCAGGAAAACATTATCCTTCACGACAGCTAAATGCTATTCAATATCTGTCATCCTGATTTCCCCTTTCACCTTATCCTTGTCCCTTGAACATATCTATGCAAGCACAGTTCTTGGCATGTCCTGTTGTAACGTATGCCATAGGGTTGTAGTGGGTCAGCTCATAAGCAAGTCATCAAGGTGTCAACTAGGATTGTTCATTGATATTTTATTCCACAAGAAGCTGCAACATCACAGGATGGCTGTTCATGAATCCTCATATTTACTGGGGAACTAGACAAGTAAATACTTCTCTTCTTTTTCTTTGTTTAATATCCCCAGAATGAATGGGTGCACCAATCAAAACCACAAAGGACAATTGCTTGAGTGTATGTTTGCTGCAGAAGCTGCCTAGATGCCCTAAGCACATCCAATCTCGCTTGATTTCGGAAGCTAAGCAGGGTCGGCCCTGGCTAGTACTTGGATGGGCGACCACCAGGGAATACCCGGTGCTGTAGGCGCTTGGAGTAGGAACTGGCAAGACACTCCAGTACTCCTGCTAAGAAAACTCCATGGACATGGAGTCATGAAGAGTCGGTCACGACTGTAACGACTAGAGATGGGCACGACTTGATGAAATTCTCGTTTCCGTTTCCGTTACTTGTTTCCGTTACGGAACGGAAAAGGAAACGACAATTACTCCACCAGAACTCGAACTCGAACCGACTAAAGAAAAATTGGGTCTGATTTGTCGTTGTCGTTCCTGGCATCGCGACGATCCCGTGATGCCAAGCGGCACAGAAAAAAGGTTTTTAAAAGTTAAAAAAAAAAACCCGATTCCCGGCCAAAAAGCAGGCGGAAATATGCCTGCCTGAGTGAGGGCTCAGGGCACCTACCAGAGGGGTGGTTGACCCCCCCTCTCCTGTCCTGGGCTGCTCTGGTGGTGGAGGAAATCCTCGTCGTAGTCGCTCGCAACAAGCACCGGACTCGCCGCCGGCCGCCGCAATTCAAGCGGCACAGAAAAAAAAATTTAAAACCCCCGATTCCCGGGCCAAAAAGCAGGTGGAAATATGCCTGCCTGAGTGAGGGCACCTACCAGAGGAGGGGTGGTTTCTGGCTGGGGGTCCCCGGCCTCACCCCCTCTCCTGTCCTGGGCTGCTCTGGTGGTGGGGGAAATCCTCGTCTTAGTCGTTCGCAACAAGCACCGGACTCGCCGCCGGCCGCTGCAATTCAAGCGGCACAGAAAAAAAGTTTCAAAACCCCCGATTCCCGGCCCAAAAAGCAGGTGGAAATATGCCTGCCTGAGTGAGGGCTCAGGGCAGGGCACCTATACCAGAGGGGTGGTTTCTGGGGGGGGGTCCCCGGCCTCCCCCCTCTCCTGTCCTCCTGGGCTGCTCTCGTCTTGCCATGCCATGCGGTGCGGGCGGGGGATCGAAAATGGGGCGGCGACCGCAATCTTTTTTTTGAAATCATATCGTCGTGGTCCAAAAACACACCAAAGCACCACAGAAACATGCGGAAATTGCTATTTTAAAACTGCCAGAATTTTTACAGTAGCAGTGGGTTTTTCTTGCAACAAAATGTCTCCTCTGTCCTCTCTCCATTGGTTTTATTTTATTTTATTTTATTTATTTATTTTTACACCTGCGCAATGATGGGCTGGCCATGGGAGTGACCATGCAAATTTTTGGAGCCATTCCACCAATCGCATGGCCACTTGGCCAGGTTGACCACAGAGACTTCTGGGATGTGCCAACCGGGCATAAAAAGCCCACTAACCGTAGCCCGAACCCGAACCCGAACCCGAACCCTAACCCATACGCCAGTACACTGTCCTTCTAAGTGGGTCAGAGAGGCACCCAGAGGTGCACCCCAATACTCACCCTAACCTCACCCGTAACTAGCCTAACCCTAGCCCTTGCGCTAACCCTGTTGCCTAAGCCAGATCTGTACTTGCATTGCACTACACGCAAGTACAATTCCCTTCTTAGTGAGATACAGCGGGTGCAGAGAGTCTGCCAGTCCGCCACTTGTGGCTCTGGGTGACTCCTGCAGGCTCGGCTCGGCAGCATGTGTGCCATACAAACCATGCCCCCGAGGCTTGACTGATGCAGGGAAGGCACCCCAAAAAGAGGGGTGCCTCTGCCAGTCTGCTGTGTCTCTGTGTGCAACTTGGTATGCATATCCATATGGCTATGCATGCCCTTTTGCAGCAGGTGAGGAGAGGAGACCCCCATGCCATGCTTTCCCTTCCTAGCGGGTGAGGAGAGGAGGCACCCCCCCAAAAAAGAGGTGCCTCCAGGAGCCCGCTTTCCCTTTATAGCGGGCCAGAGGAGGCACCCACCCCACAGAGGTGCCTCCAGGAGCCTGCTACCCCACCAAACCAGTATAACAACAGACGAAAAACGACACCACGAAATGACAAATTTTTGAAAAATTTCGCGAAAAATGGAAACGAGCCGAAACGGACCCGTCCCGAAAAACGATAACTCGAAAAAAAAATTTCCTGGTCGTGCCCATCTCTAGTAACGACACAACACACACACACTAGACATGGGCACGACTTGGCGAAATTCTCATTTCCGTTTCCGTTACTCGTTTCTGTTACACAACGGAAATGGTAACGACAATTACTCCCCCAGAACTCTAACTCGAACCGACAAAAGAAAAATTGGGTCTGATTTGTCGTTGTTGTTCCTGGCATCGCAGCGATCGCGCGATGCCAAGCAGCACAGAAAAAAAGTTTTAAAAATAAAAAAACCCGATTCCCGGCCAAAAACGCAGGCGAAAATATGCCTGCCTGAGGGCACCTACCAGAGGAGTGGTTTCTGGGGGGGTTCCCCGGCCTTCCCCCCCTCTCTCCTGTCCTGGGCTGCTGGTACCAGGCTGGGTGGGGGCATCCTCGCCGTCTCTCTCCATTTGCCATGCGGTGGGGGGGGGAATCCAAAATGGTGACCGCAATATATTTTTTTTAATCGTGGTCCAAAAACCCACCAAAGCACCACAGAAACATGTGAAAATTAGGTATTTTAACTGCCTGATTTTTTATAGTAGCAGCAGTTGGTTTTTCTTGCAACAAAACGTCTCCATTGATTTTATTTTATTTTATTTTTATTTTTTTACACCTGCGCACGCGCAATGATGGGCTGGCCATGGGATGGGACCATGCAAATTTATGGAGCCATTCCACCAATCGCATGGCCAGGTTTTGCTGAGACGTCTGGATGTGCCAGAGAGGGCATTAAAAGCCCACCAACCCTAATCCTAATCCTAATCCTAACCCTAACCCTATCCCATACGCCAGTACACTGTGTTCTTAGAGGGCCAGAGGCACCCAGAGGTACAGCCCACTAACCCACCCTAACCTTAACCGTTACCCTAAGCCTAGCCCTTACCCCCTAACCCCATGCTCTGGGAACTGGAAGTCAAGTTGCGCTAAATTGGTAACGACAAACGACACGACGGAACGACAAATTTTTGAAAAATTTCGCGAAAAACGGAAACGACCCGAAACGGACCCGTCCCGAAAAACGACAACTCGAAAAAAAAATTCTGGTCGTGCCCATCTCTAACACACAGACATGTTTGCTGCAAGCTTTCAGCTACTGGAGGTCCAAGTTGCTGTAATTCATTTGAATCAATCAAGACAGTGAATTAATCAGAACAATTTGGCTTTGCTGCAGTTGGATTCACGGTTGTATTACATTTGAAATCACAGTCAGTGCTCACAGAGAGGCTGCAGATGGATTCAGGATTCACTTTTCATGCGTGAGGAGATGTGAGAGGTGATCCAGCCGACAACACCCTTCTTTCTTTCCTTCTTTCTTCTGGTCCTGTCTCTGCTACTGATCCTTTTTTGGAATATACATGTCGGAAATACAGTATTTTGCCATGTATAAGACTATATTTTTGTCTAAAATCGTGAGACTAAAAATTGAGGGTCATCTTATACATGGAAGTAAGCCTGATGAGAGAACCATTTGGTTGTGGAACTGCCCATATCTTGTTTCTGCAACCGGCCTCTTATACACGGAAAAAATAAGGTAATAATACTGAAGACTCCAGCAAGAAGATTACGGAGTGATTTAGTGCTAATTTATTATATATATGTACATTTGGACTGTATTGGGTTAACTTTGAATTCACTTGGGATTTTCCCACTTGGACAGTGCCTTCACATTGACAGTGATTGAATTCAGCATGATCCACTGGAGGATTCAAATCAATTATGATTGTGAATCAATCAGAATCAGAGGATGTACAAATGCCAATCTGGAATAATAGCACCTTCTTTTGTAACTGTCTTACTGATGGATAGATAGCTCAAGCAGGCTAAGACTTATTCCTAGGTACGTAGATGAAGGTCTGAATCCAGTTGGTAGTCCCAGCTATAGACCAAATGCATTAATGGAATTTATGGAAACATTGACTGAGAATTTAGTGATTCTCAGTGGTTTCTGAAAGCAGGCTTCAAATGTATGGTCTAGTAAAAATGTCAGCAAGAAAAGGCCTGGTTAATATATAGGGCAGTGGCTCCCCACTTTTTTTGCCCTGTAGCTCCCTTGACTTACTGGCCACTGGCCGTGGCTCCCCCAATATGATACTTTTTTGGGGGGGTAGGGGAGGCCCATCCTGAGTAGTACTTCCACAGATTCTGCTAAAGAACTACTAAGGATTCGGCATCACTCCCAGCTGGGTTTGGCTGTGCTCTGGGGCACTATGGGGCAGAACTTGGGGGCAACTGATAATAGGGGGAAGGTATTATACCTAGTACACAAAACAGAAAACACATTCATGGAAAAATGTATTTTCAGTTTTTCATTTAGAAAACACAGAAAGAAAGTGGTACAGAGACAGCAACATTATACTGGAAAGCTGAGTATATCACATAGATTAGGTACGGCTTGTGTGCAAAATATAAAAGGACTGGCTATTTAAGAACACGTGATATATGACTGACCAGTCAATCAACTTGCTTACTTTTCCACACTTTTACCCTGCATTTATATTTTCAAAATGTCTAAGATGGCAAGCAAGGCTACTAAACATTAAAATAAGACAATGACATAATTGAAAAAAAAAGTACAGTTAAACCAAGATAACATCAAAAATAAAAATAAAAATCCAAACTCGTGTCAATGGAATAAAAAAAATTCCACCAATCAATGAAATAATTCCAGTTCCTGTAGTTAACATATGGGATGGGGTGGGGACATTGAAAGATTTTTGTCTATACTGATTATCAAAAGGTGCACAGTAGAGATGGGGATCAACCATGAATCAGTTTGTCAGGGCTTTTTAAAAAAGATAGACCATGGCTGTCTTTAAAAAAGCAAACAGCTGAGCCCCACACCCCTTTCCCACTGCCCTGTCCCTACCTTATCCAGGGTGGCCCCCTTTGCTGCCACAGCCACCAAGTTGTTCCTCACCGCTGCTGCCGGCACCCTTTGCAAAGATGGGCTTAAGAGGGAAAGTGGGCTGCCCTTTGCAAAGATGGTGGTGGTGGGTTCCCTTAGGGCAAAGGGAAACCACAGTGGCAATCTTTATAAAGGGTGGCAGTGAAAGAGTTATGTTGTTTGTTCTAGGACTGAAGTCTCCCATTGCAAAAAGTTATATATTTTCCTGCTGGGAAATCAGGCAAAAGATAAACAGTTAATGATGGGTGGAGCTTGATGCTATAAATTGCTATTCTGCAGTCTTGAGATGATGGGCTTGTTATATTTTATCTATTCAGCTTGCTCTTTTCTCTCTCTCTCTCCCTCCCTCTCTTTTTTAAAAAGGTCATTTTCTGTTTTATGGCATGATATAAATTAATAATGCCACCCGGCAGCCTCGAAAGTGACCCGGGTGCCATTTGTTGTCCTTAATCATGGTGTCTTGCTGAGTTATTGAGTCTGAAGTGATGTCATTGGTGTAAACATGGACTTTTGAACCTCCTTTACATGGGGATCCATTACAGAACAGTGCTAAGCAGAGAGCAAGAGAGAGAGAGAGAGAGAGAGAGAGAGAGCAGTGGGAGAAAGAAATGGCTGGCTCCAGTCCAGAGAGTAGCTCTACCTACTGATAAATGCAGCTTCACACATAATCTCAACATGCACAGGATTCCCAGTGAGATAAGATGAGAGGTATTGTTCTCTCTGGTGAGCATGGTGACCACAGTAGCTGCATACATTTTCTCCGAACACCTAAGGTTTTGCATCAGTGGTGAGCTCAGTTTGTACATTATCCCTCAGCCACAAGAGTCCGGCTTGACTCTAGGCTTTAGAGATAAAATCCAGTGCCCCGAAGTCAACTATCAGTCCCAGGCCTATTAAACTAACAGGAAGCGTTAACTTATTATCAAGCAGTTGATTCACTGGGGCTACTCCAGGTAAGAACAATTTGATTTAAGCCTGTGTCTTATACTTGGTGTGATGGCTCAGCGGGCTAGAGTACTGAAAACTGCTGGCTACAAAGGCGGTTGCTTCACGTCCTACCTCATTCCGTGATTACATTCGTTCCGTGACAGTGTTGTGCGCAGTCACGTGGTTTTGTCCCTGTTCAGCTCTGTTTTCGTTTACCCACGGGCGTGATTACTTGTATCATGACAACTGTTACTTCACGTCCTTGAAGCGAAAGGGGGAAACAACCATTGCCGTTACTTCACGTCCCTTGTCTCGGAACAGGAACCGGGAACAAAGCATGGCAAGAGAATTCCCCAGCCCAGGGGCAGGTATGGCTTGTCATGCTCTGTTCCCTGTTCAGGAGGTGTGGTTGAGACAAGGTTTTGCTGTCACGCTATGGACGTGAAGTAACATTTTTCTGTACCGGTCGCAAGCGGAACAGCAAGGAGGGATGAACAGGACGTGAAGTAACAGCCAAAGGGCGCTTTTACACGACCCCTAAGATCCGCTGGTCCCTTAAATTCAGACCAGCAATCTTAGGGGTTTGTCGCTCTTCGTGCGTCTCCACCCTGGCTGCTGGCTGCGTGTGGGAGGGAGGGGGAAAAAGGACAAAAGAAGAAAGCCTTACCTCCCCGGTGCCGGTGGGAGCTGACGGGCGAGCCGCCGGTGACTTCCTGGTTGCTCTTAAAGGGGCGGGAGGCAAAAAACAAAAACAAAAAGAAGCGAGGAGAGCCCAGCACATCCGCATTAAATATTTTTCACCATCAAAGAGCAGGTACAAGAAAAGTGCATCTGGGTTGTGCTTAGGTGGGCGGGGTCGCACTTAATTGTCAGCAAACTTCGGACCTGGTGGGGAAACATTTTTAAGGTCCGGAGCTTGCAGCCCTTTGCCGCGGAGCTTAGGGGTCGTGTATAAACGCCCAAAGTCGGCAGCTTGGCGGTTCAAACCCCAGGTGCCACACAGCAAAGTGAGCTCCCGCTGTTAATCCCAGCTCCTACCAACCTAGCAGTTCAAAAGCATGTTAATGCAAGTAGATAAAGTAGATAAATAGGTACTGACGTAAAAAGTTGGAAGGTAAACAGTGTTTCTTTGCAGTCATGCCGGCCACATGGCCACCAACTTGCACAAAACTGGAGATGAGCACCGCCCCTAGAATCAGAAATGACTAGCACGTATGTGTGTGTGTGTGGGGGGGGAACCTTTATCTTTACCTTTTTACCTTATACTTGGATTGGACTACAACTGTTTCATCTCTGTAGATGTAGTGAATCTGCTTTTGTATAATAGGGTTTTCTCTGGAGTCCTGCCACTTGTAAGATTAATGATCAAGATTTCTACCCTTTGAAGTTTAGTTCTTCCTGTCCCATGGTACTAAGTATATTATGACTGGGCACTCGCCAGGGCATTAAGGAATCTAAATGAACAGAAGAAATATATCTTTCAGATCAACTGTGTGCACCCAAAATTTCTATATAGCTGGAAAGTAGTGGTATGTTAATTCTAAGGCATTTACATAAATTTGAAGTGCTTCTGCCTCATGCAACATAGTGCACAGCACTCCTAGCAACCTATATAGAAAATGAAAACGTTCAGCATTTCATTTAGCTTCATGAAAGCACAATTTCCCCCACTGCCCATGAAATGAAGCACTACCCAACACAGTTTGTGGTTCATTTTGTGCCCATCTCTAGTCATGTTTAAGGCAGACCCTCTTTCCCCAACCTGAGATCTCCCAGATATGTTAGGCCACAAGTTTCATAATATTTTGTTAAAGAAGGCAGAAGTACATCAACTGAAACCAAGTAATGATTAACTTTAACAAGCCTCTGTTTCACTGTGTCTGCTCTAAGCATGTCTACTATGTCTGGCTCAAATCAGTTGTTTACACTGCTACAACTCCATGCAGTACACACAGTTATCTGAATATGCTGGTCCACTCCTCCAGCGCTACAGGTTTACTAAGAACAGGGAAGAGAAGGAGGAAGATACACTGGGTTTACTAATAGATCTGGATGATCGGTAGTCAACCACCATGGAATCTGACTTCCCTTGTTTAAAAATGGCAACAACAAAAATATATGTTAGGGATGTACGCTGTTCTCAAACAGGTGTACAAATACAGACTGAATCTGGGATATCTCTGTGTTTCTGATGTGATCTGCAGGCAGAGCAAGGGAGTGAGGGGCTATCACAGGATGGCCCTCCAGCATTTGTAGGATTAAAAATGTTAAATTTAAAAATAATGATATGCAATTAAAAGCAAGGAAAGGGGAAATGGTGTCAGTATCTAATGCTGTATAGAAAGCCCTGAGATGGTACCAAAAGGTAGAGTCTGATAGCTTTACCTTCCAGTGAAGACCAAGAACTCTCCTGCGTGCACCAACTGCTCTAAGTTTCTGAATAATATCTGGATGTGGCAGTCTCCCTGACCTTTTTTTTTTAGCTGAATTGCCAAATAACAAACTTCTGTAAGTGTAGAATATTCCTTCCTTCCTCCTTTTTCAAAACATGAGTTGATAACCCTACTAGGACTGAGTGTGAGAGTGTGCAGGTGATGGCCCACATTCTCTATGATTTTGAATCGTTCACCTGAGGGCACTTGTGGCTGTTCCCCTCTCCCAGCTCTGATCTCTCTTTTCTTATAGGTGCCAGCGATGTCTCTGCCAAAGTTCATAACAGCTGTCTCTTCTTTCTTTGACTATGCCCTCTGGGAGCAGCAGGCAAGAACAAATCCCTTTTTAGACTAGAGAATGGAACAACCAAACAAATATTGTATTCTAAAAATAACTCACTTGTTTATTTGTTATATCAATATCCTGCCTTTCCCTCCATAAATTTCAGGTAATGTCCATGGGTCTTCACTTTCCAGCTTTGTCCTCACAATAAATCTCTCAAGTTGACCTGAGAAAAGACCGGGTAAGCTCAGCCAGTGAGTTTTCAATGTGTACTTTAAACATTTTTTCATTCTTAGGATTCCAAAAGGAAGGGGGAGATCAGAAGTCTTACCCTGAAGATCCTTAGTGTAATCAATGTAAGCCCTTCAACTGCAGAAAACTGTAACTGTTCCATCTCATCTTGTACAATTTTGACTCAAGCCTTCCCATAAATCCTCCATAAATCCATGGACCTATTGGAAGTCTACCTCTTGTTCACTGTACAGACCAATACCATTCCTGCTGTCAGCTGGGTTTTTTTTATCATGAAGTTGGGTACAAATACTGTATAAATGTTTAGCAACATTAACTTCAGAGGCATAAAAAGCAGGTTCATACCCAACCCATTTTGTCAATGTTACACTGTTTTTCCATGGTTACAGAAAAGAGTGTCTTTTAGCCTCGTCAGGCCATGCCCAGGATTGAACCTGAGACCTTTTCCCTACAAAGCATGTGCTTTGACACTTTGCAATGTGACTTCCTCATGTGTGCTCTATTCTTGTGACTTGGAAGACTATCACATCTTGGCATCCATCTATCATTCCTTTCTGCTCAGTCTGCCGTGTCCTGTGGCAGCCAGATGGAGATTTTGACAAGTAGACCTGGATTGATATTTGAGTCAGATGCTTGATGGTGCTGCTGATGACCATCAAATAGGGGCAAGGGGATTGAAGGAATAAATATGCATTTGGTGATAGTACTGGTGCAGCCTGCACATGCAGATGGAAAGTCTACCCACTGAAACTTGTCAGTCAGTTTGCTACCAGCAACGTGGCATGGTGAAAAGAACTGAGTGCACTTGGCGTGTGGCCTTGATCCAAGCAACACAATCAACAGTCTGAAACTGATTTCTGCAGGTTCCTGTTCTATTTCCAGACCAGAGAAATATAGCTGATGGGTGTTGCATATCCCACTCTTCTGTGTATGTGGAAAGGACTTAAATTTGATTCAAATTAGCCCATTACAAGACAAACATGTGTAGGGTGCTGATAGAAAGTAATGCTGGGGAAACTATATAGCAAACTTGCTCCAAATATTTTTATTAGTTGAACCCTTAAGGAACATTTGGATGGAATCGTGGTTGGCAAACTACCTGAATGTTTTGAACCTGCACTGCTTCAATCTTATTTTATTTCCTCTGGTGATAATGTATGGTTTTTGATGGGTGTCTTTGTGATACCATTACCATAATAATACATTGTGGTGGGTAACCCTGGACCAATGTCTCTTTGACGGTTACTTCATGTCCACTCTCGTCCCAGGAGGAAGTTTGTTGCATGTTGATGTCGGTCGCGGTCACGTGGTCTTCTTGCAGTTCTGTCCCTGTTCCCGTGTACGCACGGGCGTGATTGATGATACTGGCATGACTGTTTCCGCACGTCCTCGTTCTGTGATGAGATGTGAAAATCCATGCCTTTGTTCTCCGCTTTTTTTCCGGCCCGACCTTCCATTTTTCGATGTTTCGATTCTCCGAAGCCTTGCCTTCAGTGCGTTACGGAGCTAAGTTTGAGGCATTTGTCTTTTAATCTCTCTGCACTGCGTTGCTGACTCCATAGGGAATGTACTGGCGAATGCCACTTCGCACTTCTGCCACTAGATGGAGAATGGCACGTTGTGTGACGAGCTTTACCTCACGGGCGCTCGTATCGGAACGAGAAGCGAGATGAGGAGATTCCCAAGGCCAGGGAGGGGAATCTCTCATCCCGCTTAGATCGCAATTCAGGGGGCATGGTCAGGACGAACTGCCCTCATCCTGCAATGGACGTGCGGTTAGATTTCTTCGTACTGGTCCCCAGCGGGACCGCAAACAGCGATGAGATGGATGTGAAGTATCAGCCTTTCTCTCCCCCCCGCCCCCACCCCCACCCCCGCCCCCCACCCCCGTCTCAGCCTGACTCCTCTTTTAGGACTGTTAGGAGAAAAGAGAGAGCCACTCCAAGGCATGCCACCTTCAGCTGATTGGAGGGAAAGTGTGATAGAAATGTAACTGATCCACATTTAGGCAACAAAGAGCCTCCTGGCATCCTCATTATTACGAATGTGTTCTTAAAGAACTAGCCAGCCGAATCTGTGCTTAATCTAAACTCTCTCCAGCTGAGGGATACGCAACATTGTTTAAGACTACCCTTGCTCTGTCCTAACTTTGTGCCAGCAGAGCAGCTGTGTTGCTGGCTGGAGGAGGTTTACATCTGGCATAATTTGCATTCTCCCTTACTCCACTCCCCCCCCACCACTTTTTCTTTATTTGTTCTGGTTAGGGCTTTCCCCCCCTATTCTGCTGGGATTTCCTATCCAGCAGAGCCATTCTGGCTACACAAGCCACTGTCAGAAGTGAGCTCTGCCAGCACAACAGCAGTTGCAGAAATCAGTTTCAGTCTGTTGATTTAGAGCACAGTTGCTATATGGTTTCCCCAGCGTTACTTTCCAACAGCAGTTCTGCCAACAGAAAAGGCTTCCGGCGACTCTGAACTCTTGACAGTTGGTACATCTTTAGAGAGCAAGGGCTGCACTCTAACATGCTATAGCTAACCCAAGCTTTTACAGACTACAGCTCACTCGGTCACCTGTATGAAGAGCTCCTTGTTGAAAGATATTATTCAATCTTCCAAAAGAAAAAAACTCTCTGGTTTTCTTATGTAGGATCTTTTGTTTCTGTATCCATGATTCAAAACACTCTGAAATGGCCTGACCTTTCTGTGCCATATCGTGCCCATGCTGCAGACAGGAAAAAGGATGCCAAGCTATGCATAGCAAAGGCCAGCCTGAATGTTGATGACACCAATGGCAGCAGTCATGATCGCCTACAAGATCCCCTCTTGTGCTCACTACCATTCACAAATAGACGCCAAGCAACTGAAAATCCCAGAACCTGACACCTTTTTCTATCAGTTAACCACTTCTCACCCAAACATAAAGCAATTAGAAGGGTGGTTTTTCAACAAGTTTTCTGGGCATCTATTGCTCAGAATTTTTTAATGATCATCAAGTGATGGGATGAAACTTCTACTTATGGGGAACCAATTGACAAAGGCTTATTCCTCCAGATAACCAATCATGCTGACGTGAGAACTGGTACTTGAACTGATTGCTAGATGTGCATGGAAGAGAGTAGTTTTGACTTACCTTTCAGGTCCTGGGTTTTGTGTATTCAGAGGAAGGTCTTGCCTCTTTCTTCCCACTAGCACCAGTAACCTTCCTTCTTTTTGTTAAAAGATACTTCCAGCTGAATTTAATATTTGCTATGTTTCTCATTTTGAATTAGAGATGCTGACAATGCTTCAAATACCAGGCAATGATTCAAAGACCCTAGTACTAATGTATAGGGAGCATTGAACTTGATGAGTAGACATTTTTCCATCCAAAAACACAGCCAAGTAAATCTCCTAATTCAAGACATTTCACTTACCTCCCAAAGGTTCAAGTAAGTCCAACTAAGCATCCTTTTCCAAAGAAAAACTTTCACTGCACACTCCTGAAAGTGATTTTAAATAAGGCTTTGCAACAAGTTTAGGTATGTTTCCTTTAACCTCACGTCAAAATCTGAATCTGTTTCTTCCACTCTTGTGAACGGCATAGGGGGATAACTTCTCTGAAATGTCTTTGTTTCCGTTTTGTTTCACTTCATCCCCCCCCCCCAACCGGGAGGCCCCCGGGCCTGGATACCAGCACTTACCTTACTTGCTCTGCAATGCCACCACAGCTTCCCTGCTGTTGTCCAGCTGAGTAACACAGTAGCCTGTCAGGGGCCTATGTCCTGCTCCAGTGCATCATGGGGTGCTGGTAGTTAGATTATTGTAATGGTGCTGTTTTGCTGCCCATTGGGCTATATATATAAAGGTAAAGGTTCCCCCTGCACATGTGTGCTAGTCATGTCCGACTGTAGGGGTGGTGCTCATCTACGTATTCAAGCCGAAGAGCCAGTGTTGTGCAACTCCGTGGCCATGTGGCCGGCATGGCTGCAAGGAAACACTGTTTTACCTTCCCGCTTTTTATGGCGGTACCTATTTAAATAAAATTTACATGCTTTCAAACTGCTAGGTTGGCAGGAGCTGGGGTTAGTGGGAGCTCACTCTGCTTTGTGGCACCCGAGATTCGAACTGCCGAGCTGCCGAATTTGCAGCCGAGAGTTTTCTGAAGCCTTAGTCCACTGAGCCATCAAGCCCCTATATATACAGTATAGGGAACTGTCCCACAATACCCTAAGTCTCTCAGGAAACAGTGGGGCAGGATGTAGGCCCCACCCAGCCTACTGTCTTACTCAGCTTTGCAGTGGCAGAGGGGAGCAAGAGGCCCACGGGAGGCAAGTAACGCAGATGCTGGGACCCATGAAGGTGGGGGGGGCTTTCTTTGTAGCTGAACTTCATTTAGATATTGGCACAAACTAAATGAACCATGAATCAGATTGTTTGTTTTTAAAATCTGGCATGTTTAGTGGACACTGACGAACCATGAACTGCCATTGTGCCAGTTTGTGCCCAATCTCTAAATTTGATTCAGACCATATCCAATCCAATACGAGACCGGGATAACTTGCCCATTATGCCAAACATTGAAAAATCCCAGAATCCCTGAGAAAACAGTTTGAAAACTTCTACAGCCAGTGATCATTCATCTCCTTTGCTGCACAAACAGTCACC
Organism: Phrynocephalus versicolor; assembly: GCA_023846285.1. Lineage (NCBI taxonomy): Eukaryota > Metazoa > Chordata > Lepidosauria > Squamata > Agamidae > Phrynocephalus > Phrynocephalus versicolor. Next base: position 47,035,866 of record JAHTLZ010000010.1, read on the forward strand.
ACAATTAGCTGGATAAGTGGTTGTTTAATGATAAGGAAAGTGACATAACTAGTAGTAAACTGTGTATGAAATCTCAAAATGCTTTTTAAATGGTTGTTTCATATCTAGGGAATGACTGTATAAATATTTAAGAGGTTGACTTTGCAGCTGCTAAGTGGCTTTAAAAAGGAAATCAGGTTTAAGAAAAGTTGATCCATCAGCTAAATCCCAGATGGTAACAAAAGTCGCATTTTTCCAGCCACAAAGTCTTTTACATATGAAAAGTATTTATTTTATTTTATTTTTACTAGACATTTTATTTTCAGCTGTTCAAAAGATTCATACCTCAACTTTTTTTAAACCTCATCAAAAATTATATTTAATTTTCGAGGCCTTTACAAATAAGGAAATTTTGTTTAATGGCTTGTCTATCTTACTAAAAACATTTCTCAAAGAGGCTTGTTACTGCTGACACTCAGGATGTACAGGATGCTTCTGTTATTCTGCTGCTAATTATATGCTATCCTTGTGAGCAAAGTCTGGTGATGACAGGGAGGGGAGTGAAAAGTGTTTACAACTTGTGTGTAATCTGGCAGCCAAGGAGTTAATTTGCATGCTAGTTTTGGAATATCATCCGGCACATGTGATTTGAGTGAAAATTCATATTTCAGTCACTGGAATGAAGGCAAGCCAGACTGCACTCTGAATCAAAGACAACAGCATGCTCTCAAGGTTTCCCAGTGATCATGAGTGTAGGGAAAGTCTGAGCCACGCAATCCAACACCATTGTGAAGTACCCTATAGCAGAATTACAACTTTTAAGGAAACTCAACAAACTGTAAAATGTGCTTGTACTATCAATCTTGCTACTCTTCAGATAACCTTTTATTCAAGCAACTCTCCATTGCCAGTCTTGAAATGATTGACAAATGAATCAATGCGTCTTCCTGTTCTGGACCTGCAAAACTGGGATTTCCCTCTCCTTCAATTTTCTGCTGCCCTAACCTTGTACATGCCTACCAGCACATCTGTGCATGCATGCAGTTGATTTGACTCAGTGAAGTTAGAAAGCTGTCAATATCAAAACTGGCTAGTTTGTCAAATGACAGAGCCAAAGGTGGCCAACTGACCACCACTCTTATGACTCAACTAGGTGTGTCCCTCCCCTCCCCCCTCCAGTAGTGCAGTACCTGGAAGAGTGTCTCTCACATATTATATAGACGTCATTTAAAAGTCTTGAAATAGCTTTCAGATAACTTCCATAAAGAGAAAACTAGGAAATCGCCCATGGCACTCATGAGTCTCTGCAACACTAAAACGGTTAAAGAGGAAATCAAAAGGGGTGCTATTTAATGAGGCAACATGGCTGAAATATTTGTTATCATGAGGTGATGTACAACTAAAAGCTTATCCTTGTCTTGTAAAATTTTATGGGTCATTGCTGAGCATCATTAAAAATACTTTCAGAAGCTTTTGAGAGTTGAAGACAGACAGAATTGGATGATAACAATGGACTCTTTTTGGAAAATATTCAGCTTATTGTATGATATATGAAATTTCTAGGCTCTGACAGTGTTGTACTCAGTAGATTTTGCCACACCTTTGTTGGGTAAGTCTAAGGTAGGAATCCTCCTTAAATCACTGCCAAGTAACAAAGGGCATTCCACAGAATGTCAGTTCTCTGCCTTTCCCTGAGGTACCAGGTGATTGGAGGAGGGTTAATGTCCCTATCTTCCCCATTATATCCTGATTAGCAGACTAACTAGGTGTGTGTTGGATAAATCAAGTGTATGGTAGATACACAATTGGCTACAGAACTGTACTCAGAGAGTGATGGTCAGTGGCTCATTCTCTTAGTAGTGGGAGGTAACAAGTGGAGGAACCCAAGGCTCAGTCATGGGTCCAGTGCTCTTCAACATTTTTTATAAATGACTTGGACAAGGGAGTGCAGGGAATGCTTGCCAAATTTGTGGATGACACAAAATTGGGTGGAATAGCTAATACCCTGGAGGATAGAAACAAAATTCAAAATGTTCTTGATAGGCTGGAGCACTAGGCTGAAACCAACATAATGAAATTTAACAGGGATAAGTTCAAAGTACTGCACCTAGGAAGAAGAAACATAATGCACAGATCTTGTGAGGTGCTCATCCCACCTCTATTTGGCACTGGTTAGGCCTCAACTTGAGTATTGTGTACAGTTCTGGACACCACACTTCAAGAAATATGGTGTCAAGTTGGAACCAGTTAAAATGTGGGCGACAGAGACAATAAGAGGGCTGGAAAGACGGAAAGCCCTATGAGGAAAGACGGAAAGAACCGGGGATGTTTAGCCTAGAGAAAAGAAGATTGGGGAGTGATATGATAGCACTTTTCAAATATTTGAAGGGCTGTTACACAAAGGAGGGGCAGGATATATTCTCGACCATCCCAGAGTGTAGGATGCGCAACATTGGGCTCAAGTTAGGAGAACCCAACTTTCGGCTGAATATTAGGGAGACTATTCAAGAGGTGGTGAGTGCTCCAGCACTGGAGGAATTCAAGAGAAATATGGACAAACACCTGGCAGAAATCCTTTGATCTGTATTCCTCCATGGAACAGGGGGATGGACCTGGTGGCCTTGTAGGCCCCTTTCAACTTCACTGTTCTATGATTATACGATCCTGTAGGCAGATCCTACTGTGTGGGGATGGGGTGCTGGCTTGTAAAGAGTTTGATATAGGATAGGTGATGTGTAGTTGGAGTTGCACACGACACGCATATCTTATGCACACGATACGCAAGGCGTATGCACCCAACACGCAGGGAATATTCACATGACTCTTAAGGGTGTGCACACGGCACGCTAGCTATGCACCCGTCACAGTAAAAACTAGGAGGGAGAATGTACTGTTTTGATTGGCTAAAGATATGTCTGCCATGTTAATGTAACTGTTCGTCTTCTTTGGAAATAAAAAGGCCAGTGAGAGGTGCGGCTGGCGAGTTCCTTTCTATGCACCATAACCTCAGACTGCAGTCCTGTTTATTTCAGTGCACTCCCTTCGCACCATATCCTGATTGTTGGACCAGACCTGGAGCTGGATCTCCCTGGCTCTGACAAGTGGTGCCCCGTGTTGAGGCTAATCAGAACGATAGCTGAATTGTTCGTCACTCATCTGCACCCATTTTGGGTCCCAGGCGCGCCGATCATCTGTTTTTCAGATCCCCGGGTGAGTGACCCCATACCTTGCATCTAAAATGGGCTCATCTTTGTCAACGCCCCAACAGAAATTCTCTAATGATCTCCACTACCTCCTTACCAAAAATGGGCATAAAGTACTCACTGAGGAGATCTCTCAATTAATAAAGGACATTGGTTGTTTTTGCCCATGGTATCCGGCAGAAGGCAGTTATGACTTGGCTTTGTGGGACAAAATTGGCTCCTGTTTCCATGGTCACCCAAAGGTTTCAGTGGCTACGTTATATACATGGTGCAAAGTCAGAAGTTGTTTAACAAAAATGTCCCCACAAAATATATTAATAAGCCAATCTCCAGTAACCCCGAATCTGCCATACTTAATGCCACCATCTCCATTGCTAACAGCTAATATTGTAGTTCCTACGGCTCCTCCACCTACTTACCAAGAGTATAATAAACCAATGGAGCCGAAAGAAACTTCTGATCCTTCTGATTTACGACAAAAATTGCCACCAGAGGATACACCCACAGCCAAAGCCATCCAGGAACTGTCCTTGGAAGATATAAGTGCATTTCCTGTTATACGAGGGGCTCCAGCAGCTGGTGGTAATCCTGCAATCCCTGATAGATATGAGGCTCTGAACTTTAAGTATGTTAAAGACCTCAAAAAGGCAGTAACAGAAGATGGCCCCACTGCTCCCTATTGCTTTGGGATACTTGAATCTTTATCTACTATGAGATTGGTCCCGGCGGACTGGAAATTGATCCTCCGAACTATTTTGAATCCAGCAGATGCATTGCTTGTTAGGCAGGAATGGATGGATCTAGCCCGGAGTCGGGCACGGGTAAATCTGGCTGCTAACCCGGTGGTTAATATTACTTATGAAATGTTGGTGGGAGATGGCCAAAATTGGGCGACAGCTGCTCAACAAGCGACACTTACAGATGCAGCCCTTGTGCAGGTGGCAGAATTATTTATAAAGGCTTGGAGACGTATCCCCTCTAGTGCTACAGGCCAACTGGGAGCTACCTTCGCCACCATTCATCAAGGGCCCAAGGAGGATTATCATGAGTTTGTTAACCGCTTGGTGGTGGCCTTACAGAGGCAGGTGGACAGTCAACCTGCTAGGGATATGTTGGTACGACAACTAGCCTTTGAAAATGCGAATCAGGACTGTCGCCAGGTTCTTGCAAGCATTTACAGTCAGCCTGGGACTGGGATTGTCGATTTCCTTAAAGCATGTCAGAATGTGGGTTCTGCTTCTCACAAGGCAGCACAAAAAATCACTAAGGAACATGTACTATCCCTTAAAAAAAATGCTTCAGCAACGGGGACTGACCATTGCACCGGAGAAGGTTCAAAAAACGTCTCCTTACACTTATTTGGGACACCATCTTCTTCAATCTTCGTCAGCACCGGTAATCCCTGAACTTCGAATCCCGTCCTCCTTTACTTTAAGTGGAGCTTCAACAGATGTTAGGACATTTGAATTGGGCTCGACCATTTTTGCCTCTTACCACTGAAGAGCTGTCACCCTTGTTCTCTGCACTCGCTGGACACAGTTCTCCAGCGGATGTTATTCCTTTAACTCCCCGAATGAAGGAAGTTTTGCAACTCATCAACGAGAAGTTTGCAACTGTAGCAGTAGATAGAATTCCATTGGGGGGGTTACTGGGATTGCATTGTGCTGTATTTTGTACTAATCAGTTGCCTAGAGGAATTTTGTATTGTTCAGGACAAAAGGGTCACATTTATATTTTAGAATGGTTGCATCTCCCTCATACACCACCTCGTAGTGTGTATCCTGTTCCAGATGCAGTGGCAGATGTCATTAGCAAAGCCCGGCTTCGAGCTGTAACGTTGACTGGATATGATGTATTAACAATCTATTTGCCTTTTAAGCAGGATCAAGCAGAACACTTGTTGCAGGTTTCGATGCCGTTTCAGATCGCGTGTGCTGACTTTGCAGGAAAATTTGTGTTCAATCCTCCTAAAGATCCAAGGCTAACATTTTTGTCTTGTTTCCCATACAGTTTACACTCTTGTTTCTCAGATAAGCCCCTCTCAGAGGCGGTTACTTTGTTCACTGATGGTTCTAAGCGCCGCAGGGTGCTCACATGGATGGATATTTCAGGGGAATGGAAATGTAAATTCACGGAATCGCAACTTTCAGCTCAAAGGTCCGAGCTGGCTGCGGTAATACTGGCGTTCCGTACCTTTTCTCATGAGCGGTTCAATCTTATTGTAGACACACAGTATGTATACCGTCTTTTATGCAATTTGCAGCATGCTTACCTGTCACCGGTTCTTGATGGAGATCTCTTTTCCCTGTTTTTGGACTTAAAGACTCTTGTCTCGCATAGAACTTTGCCATGTTTTATCAGTCATCTTAGGTCCCATAGTAACATGCCCGGGGCGCTCATGGAAGGAATCCGTAGGGCAGATGCGTCCCTGCGTCTGAATCATACTGATACTGCCTGTTGTATTTCCCTATTTGATGACCCTATTCAAAGCCATGGCACATTTCATCAGCCCGCTAAAGTTCTTCATAGGCAATTTGGTATTCCCTTGTCTCAGGCTAGGGATATTGTGTCAACTTGTGCCTCATGTTCAGTTTCACCTTTGAATGTGCCCTATGATGCTGTGAACCCTAGAGGTACAAATTCAAATCAGATCTGGCAAATGGATGTTACGCAGGTACCTGCCTTGGCCCCATTTAGCAAACTTCATGTAACAGTTGACACCTATTCTGGCTACATTTGGGCTACACCAATGAAGGGAGAGACTGCCCGTCATGCAATTCAACATTGCCTTCGGGCCTTTGCAGTAATGGGACAGCCTGAGGTGATGATGTTTCTTTTGATGATCTCCCCTTCCCTCAAGGGGGTGCCAATGGAAGCGTTGCGCCATAGTTTAGAACAAAATGCTTGATTGGCAGGTGTACTGAATATTACTAAGTTCTGTATTGTTGTTATCTGCAATGCTTTCCTTTTCTGATTGCTTCATATTTAGACTGTGTACTTTTGCCTCTCATGCTTACTGGAATGAGCTGTCACCAGATCTATGTGTTACAGGATATATAAAAAATTGATCTGATCAATTAGTTTAGTTGGTTTGGTTGATTGCATTAATTGATTAATTGGTTGAATTGATTGAATTGATTGATTGAATTAATTTAATTAAATAAATAAGAAAGGAGGGCATGTGGGGATGGGGTGCTGGCTTGTAAAGAGGAGGATAGGATAGGTGATGTGTAGTTGGAGTTGCACACGACACGCATATCTTATGCACACGATACGCAAGGCGTATGCACCCAACACACAGGGAATATGCACACGACTCTTAAGGGTGTGCACACGGCACGCTAGCTATGCACCCAGCACAGTAAAAACTAGGAGGGAGAATGTACTGTTTTGATTGGCTAAAGATATGTCTGCCATGTTAATGTAACTGTTCGTCTTCTTTGGAAATAAAAAGGCCAGTGAGAGGTGCGGCTGGCGAGTTCCTTTCTATGCACCATAACCTCAGACTGCAGTCCTGTTTATTTCAGTGCACTCCCTTCGCACCATATCCTGATTGTTGGACCAGACCTGGAGCTGGCTCTGACACTACTGATTTAAGTAACAACTTGTTATTGATTCCCTTCCTAACCTCCTCTCTTATTATGGATGTGCCACAGGGTTGGAATGCACCGAAGTGGGATACTTCTTTCAGTTTGAGTCTGAATTCAAAGTCAAACATGCTGTTGTGGCCCACTCTCCAGTACAGATTGGTCAAAGGCCAAAAAAGCCTTCAGGGAGTCATGTCAGCATACTGCAATGGAGGAAAATACATCTGGATCCTGGGGAATCATCAACAGTGATGACATGACGTGGAAGGGAAGAAAGCCATCTGGGGAAATATGGTGGGTTGAGTGGGCAGATTTCTCTCAGAGTCTGTGATTCCCCAACCTTTGTGTTGTGAAATTCTCCTTTCACTCTATGTTTTTATCTCATCAGCAGAGCCATTCTTTCCCCTTATCTAGTTCACATACGATAAATTTGCCCCCATATACCCATTTATTTATCTAGGCATCTACTTCATTTAGATCAGTACAGTGGTACCCTGACTTAAGAGCAGCTCGACTTAATAGTGAAAAACTGTTGGCATTTTAACTGCCACCTTACAAATTTTAGATATATTCTGCTCAACTCACAATTTTTTAAAATTTGTTTTATTTTTTAACTTATTTTTTTCAATTTTTTAGATAGGTACCCCGATTTAAGAGTAGTTTTACTTAAGAGCATGCATTCAGAACAGATTAAATTCGTAAGCTGAGGTACCACTGCAGTTCCCAGACTTTGTTATTTCAGGTGTTGTTGGATTTCATCTTCCAGAAACCCCAGGCAGCACAGCTGATGGTAAAGGCTTCCAGGAATTGCAGTCCAATAACATCTGGGAATCAGTGATTTAGACTGATGTTCATCACTCAGGGCTGGATTTATGTATAGCTTAAGTAGACTGAAGCTTAGTGCCTCAAAATCTAGGGGGGGGGGGGGCCCCACCCCCCCCCCCCCCCCAAGCAGGCAGTCTCCTCTCTCCCAAAATTGCAAACACAAGACTTGACACAAGGGCAACTCAGGCTCAGCAACTATGAGACTCAAGACAGTTGGCTTTTTTAATGGCTAGCTAATATGGATTTTGGCTGGGAGGCTGGGGTTTGCTGCTGATGGAATTATTAGATGAGAAATTATACAGTAGTACCTTGGTTTACAAGCATGATTTGTTCCAGAATCATGCTTATAAACCAAAATCCACTTATATTAAAACAAAATTCCCCATAGGAACCAATGGAAACTTATCCAATCAGTTCAGGAGCCTCTTACTAATGTCGTCATTCCTTCGCTGCCATACCACAGCAAGAGCCGAAGGCCTCTGCAGCCAGGGCCTCTGCCAGTGCTGTGGTGAGGGCTGAAGGCCTACAGCAGCCGGGTCCAGAGACCTCTGTGGCTGCGACCACCACTGGGGCCATGGTCAGGGTTGGAGACCTCAGCAGCTGGGGCCTCCACCGGAGCTGTGACAAGGGCTGAAGCCCTGTAGCTGGGTCTGGAGGCCTCTGCCAGTGCAGCAATGAGGGCCAGAGGCTTCTGCAGCCTGGTCCGGGGGCCTACATGCCCGGGACCTTTGCTAGTGCCGCAGAATATTATGAATTTTTTTGCTCATCTTGGCAAAAGCTTTTACACCGAGGTGCTCACACCGAGGCATTACTGTAGTTAATTATTAACCTGTTTCTGCATCATTTCCCAATCTCCTAATGGTATATGTCTTGTCAAAACTTATTTTGAATCCTTTTGGCCATTTGGGGGGTTTATAAACTTTTGAAAATGTTTTGATTGGGAAATTGTGCTGTGTTATAGGGTTGTCTGGTTGGATGTTTCAGAACAGACTCCATCTTGTGATTGCTTTAGTTTAGGTTGTGGAGTTCAGTTAAAATAGTGATCCACCCTGGGAAGTAGGGCAAAATTCCAGGGTAGGCCTACAAATCCCAGATGTCTCTATGGTCCCCAAAGTGTAAGAAAGTCAGGGGGTGGAACCAGAAGATATAAATGCTCCAGCCAGCATGGGAGGGGGGAATGCCATCCTGCAACCCTCAGGGAGGCCAGAAGGCTCTTGCTGCAGATGGCCCACAGGCAGAGAGAGGCCTTGGGGATCAGGGAAGGCAGCAGTGGGAAGGGATCCTTGGAGGGATCCAGAACTACCTGCAGGAGGCAGGAGGCCAGGCTGCAGGTTGGTAACTGAACCTCAGTCCAAAAATGTGCTAGTGCCAACCCTCCAAGAGACAGCCAAAACTTAGGGGTTTTCATCTCCCTACCCCAGGGGTCAGCCAGAGGGGTCTCACTGCCCCTCTCAAGAAAGGTACAGGGAAGTCAGGGAGTGGTGGCAACCACTGAAGAGTGACAGAAGCCCATATTACACTTCCTAGGCAATATAATTTGTAAATTTAGGATTTTTTTTAAAGAATAACATTACAACTTTATTCTCCTGTAAATCAATGCTTATTCCACAAAAGATTTATTGCAAAAGCTTTTCAATGTTAATTTTGACATTTATGCATTTTTTCCTATCACTGTGGTATTTATGATGTAGTATCTTATGTACTTTAGAGGTGAAACTGTGAAATACAGAATTTTAAATACCCATCATCATCTTGGCTTCACTCAATATTGTTTATAACACTGTTCCATTTTCTTCTGGCGACTCGTGAGGGTGGGGGATTGGGAGGGGCCTCACAAGTGGAGTAGCCTAGGGCCTCTCTTCATCTAAATCCAGGCCTGCTACTGCACCATCACCTTAATACCACATGCGAGTAAAATTCTGTTGAAGATCATTGAATGACACATGAACTCAACTATCAAGAGAGAGTTGCCCAGCTGGATTCCAAAAATGAAGATATATGCATGATCACTTAGTTAAACTTTTTATGGATGATGTAAAATACAAGGGAATGCCAAAAAGGGAATATACACTACTTGTGCTTCATTGACTATACAAAAGCTTTTGTTTGTATTCATCATGACAAACTCTGGAACTGCTTGAAGGAAGTTGGAATTTAACCACACCTCATCCATCTGCTATATTTATTTATTTATTTCTTATACTTATTAACCGCCCGATTTTCCCCTAGGGAACTCTGGGCGGTGTACAGACGTCACCCAACAGTGACTACCCAACCACAAAACAAACCCCAACAATAATAAACAGTCAAGACCTAACAGAATACAATAGTATACAAATACCGTGTAAAAATACTAAAAGAAAAGTAACAGGATAAATAACAGGATCCGGCAAGAAAACTGATGCCTGCAGTTAAAAAAACAAAACAAAAGAAAAGAAAAATAAAAAACTAAAAAACCATTACAGTGTGTTCAGAGGGCCCCAAAGCATTGCCTGAAGAGCCAGGTCTTTAAAGCCCTTCTAAAGGCTGGCAGCGTCTGTGCCTGCCTGATCTCAACTGGCAGCTTGTTCCAAGAGGCCGGGCCGACCACTGAAAAAGCCCGATTCCTGGTCGAAGCCCTATGGGCCTCTCTCAGTGTCGGCACTCTAAGGGAAGACGAAGCTCTGGTTGGCCGGGACGAGATTGGTCTCTGGGAGATCCGCTCCGCCAGACAGATAGGTCCCAAGCCATGGAGGGTTTTGTAAACCAAAACCATGACCTTGAACCTTACCCGGGAAGCAACGGACAACCAATGCAGGCAGGCCAGGATGGGGGTGATGCGGGCATATCTGCTCGCACCTACCACAAGCCTGGTCGCCGCATTCTGTACCCGCTGCAGTCACTGGATAAGGGTCAAGGGCAACCCCATGTAGAGGGCGTTACAGTAGTCAATCCGCAAGATCACAAAACACCTGCACCACCGTCCTGAGGGAGTCCAAGTCAAGGTACGGGCGAATCTGGGCGATTGACCTAAGCTGATAAAAGGCTGTCCTGGACACTGCCACCACCTGGGCTTCCAGGGACAAAGCTGGGTGCAGGACAACGCCCAGACTCCTCACTTGATCCGCCAGCTGAAGGGACAATCCCTCCAGACTGGGGAGAGGACCACTGTACCCCTCTGGGGACCCTCCAAAGAACAGGACCTCCGTCTTCCCAGGGTTGAGCCTCAGCCTGTTAGTCCTGGTCCACTCCACGACTGCATCCAGGCAGCAGTTAAGGGCGTCTACAGCCTCCGTTGCAGAGGTGGAAAAGGAGAGATAGAGCTGCGTGTCATCAGTGTACTGATGACAGCAGACTCCAAAACTCCGAATGACCTCAGCCAGCGGCCTCATATAGATGTTAAAGAGAATAGGGGATATCGCCGACCCCTGGGGCACCCAACAAGAGACTGTCCATGGGGCTGACAAAACACCCCCCCCCACTCTACTCTCTGGGCACGGCCGCTGAGAAAGGACCGGAGCCAGCACAAGGCGGGACCACCAATACCCACCTCGGACAGTCGGCCCAGAAGGATACCGTGGTTGACGGTATCAAAGGCCGCTGACAGATCGAGGAGGACCAGCAGGGTAGAGTAACCCCTGTCGGCCCCCCTCAATAGGTCATCATGCAACGCGAGCAGGGCTGTTTCTGTCCCGTGCCGCGGCCTAAAACCAGACTGGAACGGATCCAGGACCTGATCCTCCTCCAGGTACGACTGGAGCCTAATCGCGGCAACCTGCTCGATCACTTTGCCCATAAAGGGAACATTGGCTACTGGATGATAGTTAGAAATATCGTCGGCAGCTAGCCCAGGTCTTTTAAGAATGGGCCGGATCACGGTGTCCTTCAGGCGATCGGGCAATATCCCGCCCCTGAAGGAAGCAGCCGCTATCATCGCAGCCCATTCCGGCATGCTCCCCCGGCAGACTTTATTAGCCAGGAAGGGCAAAGGTCGAATGGAGAAGCCGCAGGTTGGCAATGAGCCAGCACCCTGGAAGCCTCATCAGGAGTCACAGGCCCAAACTCAATGAACCGAGGAGACTGGAGGGGTGTGGCGCAAGGGATACTCGGGGACCGAGTACTGGAACCGGAGTCCAGATCGATCCGGATGGCTTCAATTTTAGATTTAAAATAGGCTGCAAAGGACTCATTAGTGAAATCACTAGGAGGAGGCCTCCCCTGACCAGGATTGGAGAGGTCCCGAAACACCCTAAAAAGCTCCACTTGACGGTTCGCGGCCTCCCCAATTCTCAGGGAGGCCTGAGATCTTCTAGCCACCCTGATCGGCCGCACATAGCGCCTGGTCAGGATAGTAACTGCAGCCTTGTTAATAGCCGTTTGAGCTTTCCTCCATCTATCCTCAAGACCTTCTTCTTTCCTGCTTCATCGCCCGCAACTCAGCCGTAAACCATGGCGAGGAGCGGGCTCGGCAATGAATAAGGCACTTGGGGGTGATCCGGTCAGCTGCGCTGGAGGCATTACTAAACCATCTCTCCAGCAGCATGTCGACTGGATCGTCGGCCAACCCATCCAGAATGCCCCCGAAGGCCTCCAGAAACCGAGTGGGGTCCAGAAGCCTCAGAGGATGGACCCACACCATGGGGCCAGGCTCCCCGCGGGGTGGGGCGGCAATCCCCAGGGAGAAAGTCAGCAAATAATGATCTGACCATGACACGGGGTGGGAGTGGAGATTCCCAACCCTCAGATCAACATCCCCAGACCCGGAGGTAAACACCAGGTCCAGGGTGTTCTCAGATCTATGGGTGGGTCCAATGACATGCTGGAACAGGTTCATGGATGCCATGGATTCCATGAAATCCAGAGCTACTCCGGAAAGTCCCGCCCTGACAGACACATTGAAGTCACCTACCACCAATAGGTGGGGAGACCTCAATAGTGCCGTCGAGAGGAACTCCAGTAGCTCTGGGAGGGACAATGCTGGATCGCGGGGAGCCCGGTATATGATCTCTGTACTCAGACCAACTCAGAGCAAGTAGCAACAGCAAGGATAGCTTTTGGAGACAAGATGTTTCAAAATTGGGAAAAGGCATGTATCAGGGTTGTATGCTATTATATTTGTTTTTTTTAACAAAACAGCTCAGGAAATGCAGAAGTGGTTATGAGAAAGGCACATCTGAAAGACTGCCATTGGGGTAGAAATTGGCAGTAGGAACATCAACAACCTTCAGTATGCAGATGATACAACATTGCTGGAAGCCAAGATCATCAAACAAAAATATTCATACTTCGGTCATGTTATGCGAGCCAACTCACTCAAAAAGACATTTATGCTAGGACTGGTCTGTGGTAAAAGAAGAAGGGGCTGCCCAAGGACTCGCTGGCTTGATACCATCAGAAGGGACACTGGAATTACTTTGATGGAACTAAAAGAAGCTGTAAGAGATAGAAAACCATAGAGAGCATTGTTCCACAAAGTGTTCAAGAGTCAGACATGACTGAATGGATAGAAGAAGAAGAGAAAAGGCACTGCAAACTTGATGAGTTAACTGAAGGATAAAATCTAAAACAATGTGATGAAAACCAAGGCAGCAATCAGCAAAGTAGCCCAGGAAATGGAATTAGTGTAAATATCCAAAATGTAAATTTGCAGTGTATGAACCCATACTGGTATTTTGGAATTTGGTTGAATTAATATAGAAGAACCATACTACCATACAATAAAAACTAACCTCAAAATGGCATGGAGCAGCTGCCTTTGAATGAATAATGTAAGATATGTAACCAAATCTTAAATTTGGCATTGAGAATGTTCATTGCACATTTCTTTGTATTCTCAGTTCTGCTATATGGCTTGGAATTGTGGGTCTTCATATGGGCTACAGTCCAAAAGGCAGAAGCAAGTGAAATGTCAGATTTTACCAAATGATAAACATTTATCAGAGTGCCAGAATGGACAGCAAAAAAGTGCTAAACAAAATTCATAAAGAAAAAACACAAAATGTACAAAGTTACCATACTGCAGTCACATAATTAGAAATACAAAGCACAGATTTTTACAACTGACAATGTGAGACAAAATAAATGGGGAAAGAAATATTGGAATGAAGAAAAACCTTTTGCTAAATATAGGGCACTGGTACAGTTACATGCAACACAACATAACTGATCAGCGTTGCTGCATCTGAAGTCATAATAGCACTGATCAGGAGCTCCTGGCTTTGAGTAACCCAAATATTCTTGGACTAGACTTCCCAGAAGGCTTTATCACCAGCTGTGCTGGCTGGGGTTTCTGGGAGTTGCGGTCCAAGAACACCTGGGTTACCCAAGGTTAGAAGCCACTGGCACAGATGATGTCCAGCCTCTGATAGGAAAGGTGGTGGTTCTTATTTTTGTCACTTGTATTGCTTATAAGGGGCCTCAAACCAAAGAGATTTAAACTTATCTTGAAAAGGGGATTTGAAACATTTTCTAAATGACAGTTTTAAAACCAAACTTAAAGGCCTTTCAGAGCAATATACAGTGGCACCCCAACTTAAGAGCAGCTCGACTTAAGAGCGGAAAATTGTTGGTGTTTTAACTGCCGCCTTACAAATTTTAGACATGGTCTGCTCAATTTACAAATATATTTTTCAGTTTTGGATTTTTTTAACTTTTTTCCATTTTTTTAGTTAAATACCCCGACTTAAGAGTAGTTTGACTAAAGAGCATGCATTCGGAATGGATTAAATTCGTAAGTTGAGGTACCACTATAATTTGGCCTGCCTGCTAGAGTTCAAATTGTGCCGTGGACCCTCCTAAGCTTTGAGTTCTCAAAGCATTCAAGAGAAATTGCACTAAGGTGCCTATGTTGGGAGGGAAGAATGTTTTTAGAAGAATATCTAGCAAGGGTCAGTGAAGTAGGCATTTCCAATACTACTGGACTACAACTCTCAGTACAGTGGACCCTTGTATAACAAACAGCTTGTATAACATAAAATTTGTACAACATAAAAAATTCTGGAGATAGGGGAAATTTGCTTAACATAATTGCCTATGGGGAAAATCCGTACAACATAAAAATGGGATTACTCTGCTTTCAATGCATTCCTATGGGAATTTGTATAAAGGAAATTTTGCTTAACATAATTTCATTTGGAACGAATTAATTCCTTTATACAAGGTACCACTGTATTCCTCACTACTATCTATGCTGGCTAATTCTGACATGAGCTGACGACAAGCAATATTGGGCAAGCATTCATTTAACCGAGTCTTGCACATTGTTGTACTGTTTTCATTTGAGTCTGTGACTGCCTAATAAAGAAAGACGGTGTCGCATATTCTTCCTTTCACTAAACATGTGATGTTGCAGCAGTATTGTTCAGCTGTTATATGAGATTGTGCTACTCATTTTAACAATACCCAGTAGGAAAGATTTATCCTTTAATTAACATTAAAGATGCAGGTGTAACAAAATTCAAGAGGACCTGCCTGCCAGCCTCCCACAACTTTGCCTTAAAAAGAATTCAGGGATGCTTGAAGGAAGCCAGCCAACCATTGCTTGGGAATCGCTTCCATAAACCAAGTGTTGCTGCAGAGAAAGGGTGTGCCACCATCAAAGCTACAGTGGACCCTCGTATAGCAAACGGTTTGTATAACATAAAATCTGTACAACATAAAAAATTCTGGAGATAGGGGAAATTTGCTTAACAGAATCATCTATTGGGCAAATCTGTACAACATAAAAATGGTTGCGATTTGGGATTACCCTGTTTTCAATGCATTCCTATGAAAAATTTGTATAAAGGAAAATTTGCTTAACATACAGTAATTTCATTTGGAACAAATTAATTCCTTTGTACAAGGTACCACTGTACTTTGTACTAAGTGATATACATTATCTGGACATGTGTATAGAAATGATATTAGCACTCACACATGAGTGCACACACAAGATCAACCCTTATTTTATATATGCCAGCTCATCCTTGAGTGTTGTCTTCATCATCACATGATGCAGGAACACTTACATTCCCAGGTTTTGCAGGTGAATGGGGTGCAGGGTTCAAAAGCCAAGAACATTTGATGAAAGGCTGTAAGAAGGATAAGTGAGATTATACTGGTTATTACAGGAAACAATGTTTCCGACAAACCACCTTCAGTATTTTGTGAGGGGAACTTCTCTGATGGGAAGAGAGGGACCCCTGCATGCCCAACTGAGGTGACGGAGGAACCACAGAAACCTGAGAATCTGATGAACCTTTCACCTGTGGAGAGGTTCATGGCTCTGAAGGGGTACTATGATGCCCTTAGAGATAAGGAGAAGGAAGAGAACCGGAGGGAGGAGGAAGCTAAAAGGAAGGAATTGGCGGGAAGGGGGAACCAATCAGCTCCCGTGGAGGTGGGGTATGCTGCCTGTAAAAAGGGAGGGAAGAAAGAGCTTCCAGAAGGATGGGAATGGGTGTGGATGGAGAACCCATGGACGGGAGACTGGGAACAAATGATGATGCCACACAAAGAGGCTGAGAGCTACCAGCGCAGAGCACACCGCCAGAAGTGTTCTTATTGGGGTGAAAGAGAATACAGAGAATACAACCGCAAACTGAAGGAGATCCGCAAGGACTTGGAACTGGAGAGATGGCTGGTAAAGATCCGACAGGAGATCGAGGCTGGGACCTTGGACCCGCGGGAGGAATTGAGCAAGAGACCCGACTACCCTTTGCGTACGCCCAAGCCGAGACCACGTGATCCCAGATACACTTTGGAGGTTGGGATACAAGTGGGGACCCCCCCAAACCTCCCTGAGGGAGATTGGGACGCAGGTGGAAGGCCTGAGGCTTGTGGAGAGGGAGGAAGAGAGCCGTGGTGGAGCCGAATACCCACAGGTGGTGGTGGGGAATTTGATTACTTTCTAGAGACCCCCACTTATGGAGGGAAGAACCCGTTTATAGCTGATGTTAGAGAAGTTGATACTGTTGTTAGAAGGAAAACCCTGTTTGCTGTTGATGAGCAAAATAAAAGTTCTGTTTCCTTGTTACGCGAGATGCCTTCATTGAAGCTGGAAGGGCGGGAAGCCTGGGCAAAAACCGAACCCTCACATACTTTAAAAAAATAAATGCCATACGCTTCCGTCCTAGGAGAGAAGGCCACAAGGAAAGGAAGATGGAAGATCTCCATCTGGCCGTATAATCCAAAGAATGGCCAAAGGATGAGGTTCCTTAGAGATTAACACAAATCGCTTTGTCACAATTCAACCCAATTTGTCTGCGTGGCACTGCAGAGGCCCCATCCCGCCTCTTCGTCTAAGCCAGGCGTGTTCAAACTTCGGCCCTCCTGATGTTTTGGACCACAACTCCCAGAATTCTAAGCTTAGATTGCAAATGGCAAAGGGCTGTGGGAGTTGTGGTCCAAAACATCTGGAGGGCCAAAGTTTGGACATGCCTGGTCTAAGCAATTAACTGCCAGAAATGGCAAGGCAGGGAAGCTTGGGATCCTGTCATGACTGGACAGCCAACCCAAGCAGATGACCTAGCCAGCACGCAGAACTTTGTGGGTAGAATAGCTGAGCAGGGGCGGCTGGGAACACACAGCACCTGCGGTGCTATACACTCAAATTGCGCCCAAACAAAATACTTTGTGCCCATCCTTAATTCCTTGTATTGAGGAAAACTCTTGCTCTCCTGAGCTTCTTAGTCGATAAAGAAGGAAGAGTTGTTCTTGTCCTTGGAAATCTAAAATGTCACCTTCAAATTCTCTTGCATGGCTGGTGAGTGTTCTCTTTCCCAGACCACCCTTTGCACCCTCTCTCTTAAAACAGCAGTTGCTCTTCCAAGACCATATTTCAAGGCCTCGGTATTTTAATCATGTGTACAGATAACTTTTCCAAGCTCTTTGCTTGTCCGCAGTCTCTATGATATGTAAAAGATCCCTCTTCCAAAGGATACTTTTGCTTGTGGGCCCAAACTAGTTGGCTACGGGCCAGTAATGTGATTTAGATGAACCCTTTGTCTCTTAGAGGCTTTGGGCTGCTGATTGTGTTGCAGGCTTTTTTCTTTTTCTTTTTTTTTTGAATCTACAATTAAGAGTTTAATGGTATCACCCTCTCAGGCTTCTCAGAGAATTATTGGAGAAGCTCTGGACTGAAGAATGCCAAATTGGGTGGTTCAAAACACAGTCCTCTTAACTCTGTAGTTTTCTTCAAGACAGATACCGTGGGCCAAAGTAAGCAAGGAAGATGAGGTTGGAATTTAAAGCAAACATTCTCCAGTATTCCTAGAGGAATTTTAATTTTTTTAAAAGCAAACAAATGTCAAGCCCAGGATTAAGAAGAAGTTCTAGAACAGTCAGGAAAGTAATATGGCATGCATCGTGGAATAATGGTAAATTATCTTAATAGCCCCAAATTAACACTTCTGCTAATTTTTATTGCTTCTTAAACAGAGCGTGTGCCATTATTTGGAAGGGGGGTTGTATTGGTGGGTTGTGTTTAGTTTGCACTGGGTTTCGCTTCATTCTCCCCTTTGCCACATTTTGCATGCTTTTCCTCTAGCTGTTTGTGCTACTGAGCATGCCTAGAATTGAATTTGCTGAATCAGAGCACTTTTCTAAATTATGTAACATGACAAAAGAAGCTTTCTACCTCTGGGTGAGACAGATGTTGTCAAAATGTTCTTCTATCCGGACTTATTTTTATTCTGCATCCTAGAAGGAAACATCCTGTACCCAGGGCTGGAAAAGGGATGCCTTCCAGTTACCTTCATAAAAGCACTGCCATCCAGCAGCAAATGTGAAATAAACAAAAGTAAGCTGTAAGTAAGAGGAAGAGGAAGAGGAATGATTAGCAGCATGCCTGCTATTACCAACCCCCTGCATCCACAGCTGCTCCTGACAGTGGGAAATGCCCATCTACTGACCCATTTAGTTCTGTATTGACTCCATAGACCAGGCCTGCCCAAAGTCTGGCCCGGGGCCCAAATCCGGCCCATCAGGTCATTCTGAGTGGCCCACGGCTGGCTGGCCCGCCCCTCCCCCTCCTTCGCCCCATGTTTTTTTAAAAAATCTTCTGCCAACACTGACACCGCTGGGAAGCTTGAGGGGCTGGGCGGAAGGGCTGGCCGGTGAGCAGAAGCTTGTGGGGCTGGGTGGGCAGGCAAGGGGATGGGCCGCCGCCACCAGCATCACCAGGAACCTTGTGAAGCTAGGCACACGCCCGTCCTCCCCCCTTCCTTGTTCCCCACCTCCCTCCCTCCCTCCCTCCCTTGGTCCCTGCCTTCCTTCCTTCCTGTGGTTGGGGTTGCAAGGGGTCAGTGGGTGGGGCTTGCAGTGTGGTGGCAGGGTTGGGGAGCAACCGGCCCCTGACACATTATCAGCCACCAAATCTGGCCCTCCTTACAAAAAAGTTTGGGCACCCCTGCCATTGACTCAGGGGGGTTGCTAAGTCAGCAGCAGCACATGCCGTGCAGTTCAGGGCCAAATCCTGGTATGGGGTGTGTGAGAGCATGTATGGTGTCACAGGCTTTGTGGTGTGTAGCAGGCTTTTCTGAGGGCACCGAGGGAGGGAAAGAAAGGTTGGGGAGGGCTAGAAATGCTTTTGACTAGTGTGATTAATTCAAAACAGCATGAAGGAAATGAGGATAGATGAGAACAACTCTGAATATAGCAGATGATAAGGCACTCCAGAGCTAGGTCCACTTTCCTTGCGGGGTTAGGGTGGTTGGATGGGCAAAAAAAGTGTGCCTAAGGGCTGTGGCAGGTTGCTACCATTCCTGCTAGGGCAGGGGTATCCAAACGTTTTGTAAGGAGGGCCAGATTTGGTGGCTGAGAATGTGTTGTGGGCCGGCTGCTCCCCAACCCTGCCCCCCTACTGCAAGCCCCACCCACAGGAAGGAAGTAAATAAGTAAGTTGGGGACCAAGGAAGGAAGGAAGGTGGAGACCAAGGGAAGAAGGGAGGGACAATCAAAATGGCCTGACGGGCCGGATTTGGCTGACGGGCCAGACTTTGTTAATGCCTGTGCTCGGGTTCACATTCCCTGTAGCCTTACCCTCCAAGGTGTTTCTCCATCACCTACAGTGCTATTGAACTCACTGCCAGCCCAGGGTTTTTTCCCCTTTGGTCCTGCTCTCCTGATGACACCCTTTGTGTAACAAAAAGCCTCTTAAGGCATGACCTTGCTCTTTACTGCTTGTCTTGTACCAAGTACTACACTTGATCTTAGCCATTCCTTGTGGCTTCAGCCAGCACCCAGCCTGTCTCCATTTTACCTGACATATGTCCCCAAGACATGTTGCCAGCAAAGGACTTCCTTTATTGCCATTTTAAGATGTGGACAGCAAAGTTCTTGCTCCCCAAGGGGCGACTATGGTAGCAGGTGGGCATTTGGGAGCTACTTGCTAGTGAGAGCTGTTGGAACCAGCAATGAGTAGAGCTTGAGCTGGTGGATGGGTCAAGGCCAGAATTCCTATTGCCATGACCATTAATTTCTTCTCACAAATATGTATGCACGTATGCCCATGCACATATATACACAGAGAGCATATGCACATGAAAGGGGAGGATGACTCTGCCATCCCCAATCATTCTCATCCCGCATCCAATATAAGGTGGTGAGTCACTGAGAATTTTGATTTACACAGGGAGCATCCTTCAAACAAGACAAACAATAACATAGACCATGGGAGGAGAGAGATACAGGTCAGGATGGGCTGGGCTCCAAAGGCTCCTCACATGGGTGTCCTCGGAGAGGCAGAATCTTCTCTCTCTCCCCCCTGAATCTCAAGCTCTGTATTTCTTTAAACGGACACAAGTAAGCACTACAGTTAGATCAGTGCTTCATTGGTATCATTAATAGATTTTGCACACACACACATTATTTCTCTGGATGCCTTTGGCTGCAGGTGGCCTGAATGGAATCTGAAATGAGAGTGAGATCTGCAACTCTAATCCCTCACATAGAAATACTGCCCGTCTAGTACATAGTTTTTGTGGGGAGAATGGGGACTTCCAGCTTAAGGCTGAATTCTCTGAACCCTTAATTTAAGAAGAATTTTAATCTCCTTTTGGAAGGATAAGTGAAGACCAAGGTGTGTGTCAGCCAGGTTTTCAAAACAAATAAATAACAATTGTCAGGAATTTTAATATCCAAAGCCATACACATTGATTACCAGAATCATTATCGCAACCCTGCGAGAAACCCATAAATCTTAATTCTTGCTTTCTTCAAGGACCTGGACCAGTAATATCTTTTAACCAAAATATAATTGATTTTGCTGTCTCAAAAAGGACACAGATTGCTGGTATATTGTTCCTCCTAAAGATCTGTGCACACACATACTTGACAAGATAAAAAGAAACTGTCCTGCATTAATGGCTTTCTTTGTTTTTTAAAAAAACAACAGCAGCCAGTATGATAGCAAAAACATTTTGCTTATCTTCCAAAGTAGCAGCAAATTTAGTTTTGCCAGAATATTCCATTGTAGAAATGCATTAGCCCAAATAATGACGGGGGAGGCTTTCTGAAAGGCTAATTAAAACAAAAAGAAGATGGTACAGAAATCATCTCCTGATTTTTCATTCATGTAAAGGAAATTGCCAGTGTTTGCATTGTAACTTGTGGCTTTTCAGTTGCCTGCATCTAACGTGTGCTGCCTATATACCGCCCCATAGCCCTTAAAGCACTCTCTGGGAGGTTTACAAGTAATTATGCTGCGTACACATTTTCTCCCACCACCTTCAACCCCACCCCAACCCGTGCAACAGCTGAGTATTCATTTCACCAACTGTAGAAGGACAGAAGGCTGAGTGAACCTTGAGCCTGCTATATGGCATTGAGCTCCAATTTGTGAGCAATTTTGGCTGCAGAGTGCAATGCAGAAATTTAATCACTGAGCAACAATAGAGGTATGAGTGATCCTTCAGCCAGTTTTGTAAAGCCTGCCATGTCTGTGTAGGAGACATAATGGAAATGCAAAGCATTTACCAGAGTCAAGGAAGAAGAGGATTTATGTAAGCTAACGGTTTTCAACCTGTGGGTCCCCAGATGTTCCTGGACTGCAACTCCCAGAAATCCCTGCCAGATCACCTAGTGATGAAGACTGGGAGTCATGACAGATACGATCCATGTCTTCACATGCTGTGGTTTCCTTTGGAAGATCCACCTGAGGAAGTCACTGGTACTCTAGCAGTTGAGCTGCCAATATCCAAAATGATATGCAAAACTACACAGTCCCACCATCATAAATGATTTCACCCTCTGTTTCACTAGTATTTCAAATTCAGATGTTGCAGACATTGTTAGCAACAAACCAATCAGGTGGCCCATTGTTAGATCAAGATAGTTTCCAAATCTTTATTAAAAGTGTCCTCTTACTGCCATCACAGAAATGTATTTGGTGAAAACCATACACAGCTACTGGGGAAACCTTTCTAAGAAACAAAGTCTGGTTCCTTATTTTCTTTTCTTTTAAAAAACCAGTGTTGGTTTTACTATTTATGTAATTTTTTTAAAAAAGTTACATTTATACCCTTTCTTCCTCAAGGTGGCGAGTAGAGATGGGCACGAATAAAAAAAAATGGCGTTTTGTTTGTCATTTGTTGTTTAGAGGGTCCGTTTTGCTTCGTTTCCGTTTTTCGTGAATTTTTGCAAAAAAAATTCATTTTTGTTTTCGTTCGTTTCGCTCACCTTCCTTTATACTCACCATAGCCCTCTGAGGTATAGATTATGCAGAAAAGTAAATCTCTGATATTGCATGACCAGTCAAAACAGTGTTCTTTTAGGACATTATTGATTAGGAGGGAACTGCTAAAAAAAAAAAAAAGAAAAGAAAAGAAAGCTTTTAATGGGTTTTCAATCTGAATTGTATCTTTAGGTGGTCTGGAAGTAGAGTCATGGCAACTGGACTTATTTTTCTTGAAGTCCAGTTGCCATGACTCAACTTCCAGATAAACTCA
>JAHTLZ010000010.1:47058405-47105999 GCA_023846285.1 Phrynocephalus versicolor
ATGAAGTCCAGTTGCCATGACTCAACTTCCAGATAAACTCACCTGGAAGACTAAGAATCTTCACATCTGTAGATGGTATGAACTTACTAATAATAAGCATATGCCATCAAATTGATTCTGTCTTATGGCTACCTTTCCCAGGGTTTTCTAGTAATAAACAGGAAGGGGTTTGCCATTCCTTTCTACTGGGGAAAACCCGGGGACTATGCAGCTTGCCCAAGGTCACACAGTCTGCCTGTTCTCCCAGGAGGCAGAGTAAAGAACTGAACTGCCAACATCAGACCCCACATCGAGATACTTATACCACTGAGCTACCCAGACAGCTGATATAGGCTTATTTGTGTTTAACATGGAGAAAATTGGACAAGTACTTTTAAATTATTGCTGTCATTTTTCAAGCCTTCCCAGTCCCCTGCAATCTCATTTTGCCACCATTTTGCCCACATCTTGTATCAAATGTCTTCCATTGGGTCCTGAAAAGGACATGATTCCTGATATGTGCTTTTTAAAATTTGAAGAATGATCTGTCCTGTCATTTGGATATAGGACCTTAGAGATGTTTATTTTACATAGGAAAATGCTATAACCTCTATCTGCACATGCTTATTGAAGTATTCCATGACAATTGGCAAAATGTCTTAGAATCATAGAGTTGGAAGAGACCTCAAGGGCCATCTAGTCCAACCCCCTGCCATGCAGGAACCCCCATCACAGTGCTCCTGACATATGGCCATCCAGCCTCTGCTTAAAAACCTCTAAAGAAGGAGACTCCACTACCCTCCGTGGCAGCATATTCCACTGTTGAACATCTCTAACTGTCATGAAGTTCTTCCTAATGTTTAAATTGAATCTCTTTTCCTGTAGTGTGAAACCATTGCCCTGTGTCCTAGTCTCTGAAGCCATGGAAAACAAACTTATACCACTGACAGTGAAACCTAATTGATCTAATTGAGATTGATGAAGCTTAATAGTGGGCAAGATGATAGACTGAGCCTTCAAATGTACCACAGGACTTTGAACAAATAAACACAGAGGAAGAGAAGCCGTGTGGGGTGAGGGGAGAGTAAGGGGAATGACATTGGGGGAGAGAGGGAGGAAGAGAGACCAGAGAAATGCTACCAGAGAAAGAAAAAGAAAACAGGAACAGGTGGATTGACAATGGGAAGATGATACCGTGTTTCCCCGAAAATAAGACACTCTCTTATATTTATTTTTTCTCAAGAAGACACACTAGGGCTTATTTTCAGGGGATGTTTTACTTTTATTAAGTATAATATGCTTGAATGTCAGCCCTGCATACAACCATAGCCACGCCCATCACTAGGTCTTATTATCAGGGTAGGGCTTATATTTAACAAGTGCATAGAAATCCTGCTAGGGCTTATTTTTTTGGGGAGGTCTTATTTTCAGGGAAATGGGGTACCTAAGTATTTTTAGCTGGAGAAGAAACCTGAGATTTCCTGCAGGCAAAGCTAAGTAAAGTTACTTTTTATGCTATAACTTCCATATTTTCCTACTCCTACAGCCAATGACAATGATGGCTAAGAGTTTCTAGCAATTTTAGCCTCAGAATCACAAGACCAAGCAGTTAGTAACACATGGGAGACATGGTAAATAGGATACTTGGGTTGCAGTCAAGGTCAGGCTAAGAGGCATCAGGAAATGGAATGAGGGCAGCTATACTGGTGGAATTACACGTAGCATTATTCAACATTCCTTGCACCTACGATACTGGAACTGGATTCTGCAACACTGAAATTAATGTGAACAGAAAAAAGAATATGAGAAAATAAACCTTGATTTCCAGCTTGTTGTTTATTTTGTACCTCTACTGTGTAATTATTTGTGTTCTGTTTTGCTCCAGTTTGCTGTACTACGCAACCTGTTCATGTGGAATCCTGTACAACATCAATGTGTGTGGATCTATGCACTTTGCAGGAGTGTGTCATTTGAGATATCTCCCTCTGGGCAAATGTGTGCGAGTCTAGTCTCCTCTACTCTGTACTGCTATTCCTGTTTAGTTTTCTTGGAATATGAGCTGTCCCTCCTCTTCAGATTTTGTCTGTCTGTTTGTTTAATCCCCTTTGCATCATCGTTTGATTCCTCACTGTGCCTCATGGAAGAAAAAGCAGCTTATGCGCCTTGGGGAAGCTGAATAGTCCTCAGAAGAACAGAATGGTAAACCACTTCCGTGTATTCTCTACCTAGAAACCCCCCCCCCCAAGTTGCCACAAGTCAGAATCAAATGGACAGCACACAACTATTATAGTACAGTGGTACCCCGACTTAAGAGCAGCTCGACTTAAGAGCAATTTGACTTAAAAGCGGAAAACTGTTGGCGTTTTAGCTGCCGCCTTACAAATTTTAGATGTGGTCTGCTCAACTTACATTTTTAAATTTTGTTTATTTTTTAAACTTATTTTTTCAATTTTTAGATAGGTACCCCGACTTAAGAATAGTTTGATTTAAGAACATACATTAGGAACAGATTAAATTCGTAAATTGAGGTATCACTATTAGACATAGGCACGACCAGAAAAAATGACGTTTTGAGTTTACGTTTGTTGGAACGGGTCCGTTTCAGGTCGTTTCCGTTTGTCGTGAAATTTTTTAAAAATTTGTCATTTCTGTTTGTCGTTTGTCATTTGTTGTTTCCACCGCGATTTAGCGCGAAGAGCATAGGGGCGTCCCGCAGTCAGGGCCGGCGCTACGTGTTTTTGCGCCCCGGGGTGGCTGGGGGGCAGGCGGTGGTGGTGGGGGGCCATGGGTGGGTGGCGACAGCGGCAGGGGGAAGGTGTGGGTGGTGGCGCGGGCGGGCGGGTGAGTGGGCAGTTAGGATATCACTTAAGATAGAGGTTCTGTTCTTGGCTTGCACCCCAAATGTGTGTGTGTGTGCAAGCAAATTGAAGTTGGGAAAATAGAAAATAAATGGTAGTATATAATATATTTTTAAAATAAATCCACACCTCCCACTCCCAGTCAAACCTCCCCCTTTACCCAATAAGAAAAAAAATCCTCACAAACTGCCAGAGGGGGAAAAAAAGAATAAACTGCTGTCTAGTGCTATTACCTGCAGCAGACAAATCTGCAGGGAATCAAAGGAATTATTTTCTAAATTCAATTCCCTCCCTGCCTGCCTAACTTAAATCTAAAGCCTCCAGCCTCCCTCCAAATTCGAATAGCAGCAGCCAGCCAGCCACATAGCCCTAGAAGTGTCAGTCAAAACCTGGCCATGCCATTGGTGGAATGGTTCAAAAAAATTGCATGGTCCCATCCCATGCCCAGCCCACATGGGCAGGTCTAAAAAAATAAAAAATAAAATAAAATAAAATAAAATCAGTGCGACCTTTTACTGCTTTAAAACCCCCACCACTGCTACTATAAAAATTCAGGCATTTAAAATACCTAATTTTCACATGTTTCTGTTGTGCTTTCGTGGGTTTTTGGACCACGATTTAAAAATAAATATTGTGGTCACCATTTTGGATCCCCCCCACCGCATGGCATGGAGATGACGAGGATGACACCCCCCCCAGCCTGGTACAAGCAGCCCAGGACAGGAGAGGGGGGGAAGGCCAGGGACCCCCCCCCAGAAACCACCCCTCTGGTAGGTGTCCTCATGCAGGCATATTTTTGCCTGCTTTTTTGGCCGGGAATCGGGTTGTTTTTTTTTTTTTTACTTTTTAAAACTTTTTTTCTGTGCTGCTTGGCAATGGCATTGCGTGATCGCCGTGATGCCATTAACGACAATGAAAAACCCGACCCAATTTTTCTTTTTTCGGGTCGGGTTTGAGCTGGAGCGGCGTAATTATCGTTACCGTTTCCGTTACGTAACGGAAACGAAAACCGAAAACGGAAACGACAATTTCACCGAGTTGTGCCCATGTCTAATCACTATACTATAATATAATAGGCAAAACAAGGATAGAAGGGGAGAGAAGGTGTAGGTAAAGAAGAGGGCAAAGGGGAGGGCAATCTATATTGGAGAAAGAGACTTCAGGGAACAGTTTTGAATGCACGTGGACAGGTGTTTCCTGAAGGACCCAGTCCCTCATCTTCCTCAAGTTTAGATGATCTTGTCCAGTGGTTCGCAGCCTGTGGGTCCCCAGATGTTCCTGGACTGCAACTCCCAGAAGCCTCCACCACTCGCTGTGCTGGAAGAGGTTTCTGGGAGTTGCAGTCCCGGAACATCTGGGGACCCACAGGTTGAGAACCACTGAAGTCAATCCTGCAACAACAACAACAAATGTACTGGTACAATGCAAAGGAACTCCAGAATGACTAGGGACAATACTAGTGTGGACGGGCCCTCAGGGATGCAGCAGTGGGATGAAACACTCATGGACTGCTCAACACACAGTAAATACATCAACAGACACATGTAGAGCAGCAGAAAACACTGAGAAGTTCTGCTGGTGAAACAGAGTTTGAACAAAGTGTAGTGGAAGTGGACATGAATGTGCCTTATCCAAAGCCTCTGTTTCCTTAACACAAGAGGTGGTGCAAAGCTGTACTATCCCTGTATGCAATGGGAGGTGTTTTTGAAAGGTGACTTCTCCCTCTCACCCTGTTCCTAGTGCAACAACAGACTCAAGGACATGAGGTTTGCTCTGCTAGGAATCTCTCTCCTTCTGCAAGATTTGCTTGACGTGCAGAACATGTTGACAGAGCAGGTCCTGAAGGTCCTTGTGCAACTCTGAACTTTTGCCTTCTCTGATGATTTCCCTGAAACATGTCAAGTTTACTGTTGGCAAAGAACGTGAGAAACAGAGCATTTCTCCCAGAGCATTTCTCCCCCTTTCTGTGGACACTAGAGATGGGCACAAACCAGAAAACCCATGGTTCGGGTTCGTCTGGTTCGGAACCGCCCTCGGTTTGGTTTGGGTTTGGGTTTGGGTTCGTAAGAATTTTTTTAAAAAAAATTCGTACAAACTCGAACCGGTTTGGGTTCTTACTTACCGGCGCCGGTGGCTCTGCTCCAGCAGCACCTTCTGGGTTCCTGGCCTGTGCTACAGCTCAGTTCAGCTGTAGCACCGGCCGGGTTTTTCCCCCTTTCCTTCCCTCCCTTCCTGGCTCACCCTCCTTTGCCTTCCTCCTTCCCCTTCCGGCTGCGCCTTCCAGGTTCCTGGCCCGCGCTACAGCTTTAGCACAGGCCGTTTTGTTTTTTTTTAATTTAAAGCGCCAACCACGTGGCCCCTGGGGCCTGATCGGCACTGGTTTTTTTTATTTATTTATTTTGGCAGCCAGGTAGGAGACATCGCCACCATTAACGAAACGAACAGAACCAAACCAATTTTGTTTGGTTCTGTTTGTTTTGTTCTAAAATCACTCCGGGGATCATTATTCGATTCGTTATGTAACGAACCAAATAACGAATAACAGAACAAACTAAAAGTTCATTTTGTGCCCATCTCTAGTGGGCACCCAACATTGCCCCTTCACAGCGACCTGTATTCAGGTTAAATTGCTCTATCGGCACTTTGCAAAAAATTAGTGGGTTTTGAATTACAGTTTGGGCACTCGGTTTCTAAAAGGTTCACCGTCACTGGTGTAGAGTTCAAACATGTGTGGGAGCCAATCTTATTCTAAGACAGTTCCCGTCCTAGTGCCCTCCATTTTTGTTGGATTAAAACTCTCACGTTCCCATGTCAGCTGTACAGTACTTGCCCCTGTAGACTGGATTAATAAGTAGCACTCTGCCCAGGAAGCTACAGCTATGGCAGCAAATTAAAGACAAGGTTTCCCCATAGATTTTGCTTTCAGGTCTGGGGAGAGAAAGATTTCTCAAACAGAAACAGTTCTTGGAAGGAAGTGACCTTGGTTTCAAAGAGTAGATGAAAAACCACTTTGCCTCTGCTGCCCTATGAGGAAAAATGCTTCTCCTGTCCTTCAGCCATCTTGTATTTCTTTTGAATAAGACTCACTGGTGCATATATTCCCTTTTTGGTTTAAATATTGTCCATTTAGAAACCCTCATCCTCTTAATATGGAATAAGAATCTGAATGAAAAATGAGCACTTCTGAGCTATGGGTGGGATGCTGGAAAGATGAGCTGTGAAATGATGAAAGGCTGGCAAAGAGATTGATGACGACCCTTCTGCAAATCTACTGTCTGATATAAGAACATAACAACATAAGATGAGCCATGCTGGATCAAGCCAAAGGCCCATCTAGTCCAGCTTCCTGTATCTCACAGTGCCCCCACCAGATGCGTCTGGCAGTGGACGAAACTAGATATCTGTCTCCTGGTACCACTCCCCTGCATCTGGTCCTTGAGGTACCCCAGTTTTAAGCTTGGAGATGATACATCTCCCTCATGGTTTGTAACCTGTGATGGACTTTTCCTCCAGGAATCTGTCCAATCCCCTTTTGAAGGCATCCAGGGTAGATGCCATCACCACATCCTGTGACAGGGAGTTCCGCAGACTAATAATGCGCTGGGTGAAAATATATTTTGTTTTGTCTGTTCCTACTCTCCCAGCCCTCAATTTGAGTGGATGTCCCCTAGTTCTGGTATTTTAAGAGAGGGAGAAGAACTTCCCTCTGTCCACTTTACTCATGCCCTGCATTATTTTGTATGTTTCAATCATATCCCCCCTCAGGTGCCTTTTTTCCAGACTAAACAGCCTCAAATGTTTTAGCCTTTCCTCATAAGAGAGGTGCCCCAGTCCAGTAATCATTTTAGTCGCTCTCTTTTGCACGTTTTCCAGTTCCACTGTGTCTTTCTTGAGATGCGGTGACCAGAATTGTACAAAATACTCCAGGTGTGGCCTTACTATTGTTTTGTATAATGACATTATAATGTTGGCTGTTTTATTTTCAATCCCCTTCTTGATAATCCCTAGCATGGAATTGGCCTTCTTCACTGCTCCCACACATTGGGTAGACACCTTCATGGAGCAGTCCACCAACACACCAAGATCTCTTTCCTGATCCATCACGGATAGCTCAGAGCCCATGAGTTGATAGATAATGTTTGGATTTTTTGCCCCAATATGCATTACTTTACATTTGGTTAGATTGAAACACATTTGCCATTTGGCAGCCCATTCCCCCAGTTTGGAGAGATCCTTTTGGAGCTCTTCACAATCTTCTCAGTTTTTTACCACACAGAAAAGTTTCGTGTCATCCACAAACTTGGCCACCTCCCTGCTTATCCCTGTCTCCAGGTCATTTATGAACAGATTAAAAAGCACTGGTCTCAGGACAGATCCCTGGGGCACACCGCTTTTCACCTCTCTCCATTGTGAAAATTTCCCATTGACACCTACTCTTTGTTTCCTGGATCTCAACCAGTTCTCAGTCCATAAGAGGACTTGCCCTTTTATCCCCTGGCTGTGTAATATTCTCAGCAGCCTTTGGTGAGGGACTGTGTCAAAAGCCTTCTGAAAATCCAGATAGACAATATCCACTGGTTCACCGAAATCTACATGCCTGTTGACCTTTTCAAAGAAGTCTAAAAGGTTTGTCAGGCAAGACAATTGTGATAACAGTTTTGCAACTGCAGATTTCTCCACCCCATCATTCCTATTGCTTTGATTCTACCACCACTCTTTAAGCCTCCATGTACTGCTGCTTTGTCACACTGAACATCACCCTCATATTTACAGTTCTTACTTCAGAAGCTTTCTGCCTTGAGTATGCACTGCTTCATTGCGTCTTACACACTTTGGTGTCTCCAGCACTCCATTCCTCAAATAATCTAGAAATGATCTGAATTGAGTTGCTGAGGGCACAGCCTCTGAAAATAACCTTCTTGTAGTAAACAATTGCTATCCAGCGTATAATGTATAAAGTGATTAGATGTGGGCACAAATCAGAAAAACCATGGTTCGGGTTCGTCTGGTTCAGGCCCGTCCTTGGTTCAGTTCGGGTTCGGGTTCATATGCATTTTAAAAAAAATTGTACGAACCCAAACTGTTCTGAACCGGTTTGGGTTCTTACCGGCGGTGACGGCGGCAGTGGCTCGGTGGTGGTGGCGGATTTTGGGCCCTGCGGCAGGGGCTTTTTGCGGTGCTGGATTGGGGCCAGCACCTCTTTTTTTCCTCAAGTGCCCACTGCACAGCCCCTGTAGTCAGGTGGGTGCTTCTTTTTTATTATTATTTTCTTTATTTTAGAGCATCAACCAGGCCAACCCTGGGGCTGGGTCCGTGCTCCTTTTATTTATTTATTTATTTATTTATTTATTTATTTATTTATTTATTTATTTATTTATTTATTTTTACTGCCAACCATGTGCAGCTGTAGCACGGGCCAGTCGGCTTTTTGTTTGGGCCGCCTACGGGCCAGTTCCATGGCCCACGGGCTGGTTCCACAGCTGCCCTGGGCCGGGTCCGGTACTCCCGGGCCGGTACCAG
The DNA here is from genome assembly GCA_023846285.1 of Phrynocephalus versicolor. Lineage (NCBI taxonomy): Eukaryota > Metazoa > Chordata > Lepidosauria > Squamata > Agamidae > Phrynocephalus > Phrynocephalus versicolor. The sequence goes on from JAHTLZ010000010.1 coordinate 47,066,763, forward strand.
GCCCACGCGCCTGATGGGGGGGTTGCCCGCTTTTTGAGGGCCAGTGCCTCTTTTTTGTTTTTGTTTTCAAGTGCCCACCACGTGGCCCCTCGGGCCAGGTGGGTGCTTCTTTTATTTTTATTTTTTTCTTTATTTTAGAGCACCAACTCAGCCACCCCTGGGGCCGGGTTGGCACTCCTTTTAAAAAATTTTAATTTTTTTAAAAAATTATTTTTTCCCTTCCGGGTTCCAGCCCACAATACAGCTGAAAATAACAGATGTAGCATGGGGCTTCCCCCCTTCAAGCGCTGACCGTGCGGTCCCTGGGGCCCGGTCAGTGCTGGTTTTATTTTTAATATTTTTTTTTATTTTAGGGTGCCGACTTGGCCACCCATGGGGCCGGGTTGGCATTCCTTTATTTCATTTTATTTTATTTTATTTTATTTTATTTTATTTTTATTTTTATTTTATCTTATTGCGGGTTCCTGCCCTTGCTACAGCTGTAGTGTGGGGCTTTGTTTCTTCTTCACCCATGGGGCACAGTCGGTGCTGGTTTTATTTTTAATATTTTTTCTTTATTTTAGGGTGCCAACCCGCAACACTGACAGAGGTTCCACACACTGAGGCCTTCATATCCAGCTGTGGAAGCCTCTGGCCCTTGTTGTGGCACCAGCAGAGCCCCCCAGACCCAGTCACAGACCTCCAGTCCCTTGTCATGGCACAAACTGAGTTCCCTGCTGAGGAGTCCTCCAGCCTTTTCTGTGACTCCAGCAGAGGCCTCCAGACCCAGCCTCAGGCCTTCAACCCTAGCTGCGGCAGTGGCACTAGCTGCAGAGGCCCCTGGCCTTCATCACAGCACTGGAGGTCCCAGCCGCGAAGGCCTCTGGACACAGCCACAGGCCTTCAGCCTTTGCTATGGCTCCAGTGGAAGCCCTAGCTGCTAAGGCTTCCTGCCCTGGCTGTGGCCCTAGTGGAGGTCACAGCCAGAGGCCTCTGGACCTGGTTGCCACAGGACTTCGGTCCTCACCACAGCACCGGTGGAAGCCCTGGCTGCAGAGGCCTTTGGCTCTTGCCGTAGTACTGGCAGCCACAGCTGTGAGGGAGCAACAGCATTGCTGAGACACCCCTGAACTCATTGGATAAGCTTCCATTAGAGATGGGCACAAAACAAATTTTTTTCATTTTGTTATTCGTTATTTGTTTCATTACGGAACAAAACAAATAATGAACAAACCTATCAAAGAGAAATGAAACAAAATTGATATTTCCGTTTTGTTCACTTTGGGCGTTTATACACGACCCCTAAGCTCCACTGCAAATGGCTCCGAGCTCCGGAGCTTAGAAATGTTTCCCCACCAGCTCCGGAGTTTAGAGAAAATTAAGTGCGACCACGCCCCCATAAGCGCGACCCAGCGCACCTTTCATGTACCTGCTCTCAGCAGGTGAAAATTCCTTGATGCGAATAAGAGTGCCGGGCTCTCCTCGCTTGTCTGTTGTTGTTTTTGCCTCCCGCCCCTTTAAGAGCCCCTTGAGAAGGAACCAGGAAGTAACGGGGCTCGTGGCAATTTCGACCGGCACCGGCAGGTTAGTAAAGGCTTCTTTTGTCCTTTTTTTCCCTCCCTCCCCTCACGCAGACAGGAGCAGGAACTGCTGAGGGGTGGGGACGCAGGAACAGAAACGAACCCCCAAGATCTCTGGTCCGAATTTAAGGGACTAGTGAATCTTAGGGGTTGTGTGAAAAGGCCCTTTGTTTTGCGTTTTCCCACAGGAATGCATTGAAGCGGGGGGGGGAGCGCTGACCCAGCCTGCAGGCCAGCTGATCAGCGCAAGTAAAAAAACCCAACAAATAAAGCGACGATCCGGCCCACAGGCTTGCTGGTCTCTGCGAGAAGGAAAAAATACAAAATACCAAATTTTAAAAAACCTTTGGTATTGTTTCCAGAAAAGTATACAATATGGTTATCAAAGTTAAAAAACCACTTCTGGTCCAATGGACTTCGCTGATGCCTAGAATATTGATGTTATACCTTTTCAGGTGAGCAGAATTCCTTGAGGAAGAGGTTTGATTGGCACCTTTTCAAGCAACCAGTAATACTGAGCTACACCTATAATATGAGAATATCACTTTCTCCAATTGGGTTGTGAGCTTCACTGACTCCATCTGCCTAATACAAATCTGTGTGAACAGTTTACACTCTCTAAGCTTAATTCATGTAACAGCGTAGCTGGACAGGCTATCACAGATAGGATGCATCTGTTTCAGGATTGGTTGAAAACCAATGTTCCTGGAGCAAATAAAATTGCAAAAATCTACAAAACGGCCAGTGTTTATGCCAATAAATTCTGATCACTCAAATGTTCTTGTCAAATGAATGTTTTGGAGCATGATCATAGGCAGAACTAATCCATTCAGAACTTACAGGAACATTCACAGCATTTCTTATTCTTCTGCTCTTCATTCAGACTTCTGAGAATGTGTGTGTGCTTGTGTGTGTTTTTAAAGAGCGACTAAACCAGAATCAATTCAGAAAATAAAAGGCCAAGTTAAAAACAATAATTATTAAGGTGAAAACCCTTCTTCATTTCCAAATGACACATAAATAATTCTTAAGTCTAGAGAGTAAATTCCTACTTTGATCACAAAACAAGCTATGTAGTATGAATACCTTGTGCCCTTACACAGTCATACATCTTACTGCAGTCAAGGAATTTCTCTGGAACAGATATTCATTGTGACCACTGAAATAATGGACAAACTTGCCCTCTGACTTTCAATAAGAATAGACTTCAGGCATCATCAGTTTCTGCTCCTTCTGTCTCTTTCAGAAGTGTAGATAGAGTTGGGCACCAACCTCAGTTTGGAGGCTTCTGCTGGTTCATACATGGGGCACCACAAGTGCATTCCCTTCCCCTAACTCTCCAGTTGGATCCCCCAATCACTAGCCAGTGCATGCCCCTGTCCTCTTCCTCTTCAGGTGTTTGTCCACTCCCCCCAAGAAGCACAGGCTTCCTTGCTCTGCCTTGTTGGCTGACCACCCACACAGATAAGAAGGTGGGATGGGCAGATCCACACTCCTGCTGAGGAGTCATTGAAGGACTGAAGAAGAGAGGGGGAGCATGCTCTGGTTGTTGAGTGGGTGACAGGCCAGGGAAGTGGGGGAAGGGAATGCACAGCATGGACCTCCCAACTGAGGTTGGTGCCCATCTCCAAGTGTATTGTAAATAGATTACTACACACAGGGCCGGCGCTAGGTTTTTTTGCGCCCTAGGCGAGGGGCGGGGGGCAGGGCAGGGGGCGGCAGGGGGTGGGGTGTCAGGGAGCGGCGGATGGTGGGGGACGGTGACGGGTGTGGGGTGTGGGCGGCGGTGGGCGCAGGGCACGGTGGGCGGGCAGCGACGGGCAGCGATGGGCGGGTGGCGATGGGGGGCTGGCGGGCGGTGGGGGGACAGACGGCGGTGGCCAGCAGCGGGGGGGCGGGGGGCAGCAGGCTGGCCAGCACCCTTTCTCCATTTTGGCGCCCTAGGCAACTGCCTAGTTCGCCTTAATGGAAGCGCCGGCCCTAACTACGCAAATAGTTCCATGTGAGAGTCTGGGTTCTTTGTGTATGTTGTGTGTAAATTCTGGACAACAGAAATAAGTCTCACTGTTAGTGCTGACACCAGAGACTATAATCTTCTGAAAATCCTAACAAGTACAATATCCCAAGTAGGATTTCCTGGAAGATGGCAAGGAAGACTTAAATGGTTTTTAAATATGGTCTTTTTAAAGACTTAAATGTTTTTTATAAAAGGTGCTGCCGTGATCTTCCCTGATTTTATTTATTTATTTATTTATTGACAAGATTTTGATGTTAATGAATACATGAAAAATAAAAGGAAACCCCTTAGAAATGTCAGCATCTGCTTAGCTTTGATGTTTCATGTTCTTTCCCAATGCCCCGCTGGGATTTTCCAGGTTATTTCTTTTGGAATCATACTTTTTTTTTTCATTCCAGTCTGGGGACAGAAAATTATGTGCATATTTTGGATGGGTGACCAGCAAAGCTCACTGCACCCTTATTAGTAAAAGCCTTTGAAGATTAGCACAAACACATCTAAAGACAATGCTTTTTTGGAGGTGTGGGGTGTGGAATGAAGGACCTCTTCTAGACTCCAGACTCACTGACTCTTCTCCTACCTGCAGTTCTGACAGCCTAACCTCAGCTCACCACAGAGACAACTTTAGTTTTGTACCTGCTACAATCATGAAGGCAGTTCTTTAGATTAAATCATATTTAATTGAAAGCAGGCCTCCCGGTTTTTAATATTGCATACGGGAAGTTGGGCCAGGGCTGTCTGATTTCATGTCTGAGGAAGAATGTCACTGGAGTCTCTTGCCAGTTTATACCATTCTCCATGTCCAGCCATAGATAATTTCTCGTGGGCCCCAAATTACTCCCACAATACTCCATTATGTTTCATGACTCATAACATGGGTTGTTGCCCATGGAAAGCCATGCATCTTAGGGCAGGCTGTACTGCTCCCTCCAGCATGTTTGAACGGGTTGCGTAGTTTTGGTTTATTATTTTCATGGCTTGTGTACTTTCTCTTTGCTTTTGGGAAGAACATATTGCATCAGAAGGGGAAATAAAATTAAAGGCTCCGATGCTTTTCTGGGAAATTGAATACTCAGTAAAATATGCTACAAGTAAACATCAAATAAGGTCTGGGGCTGGGATGCCAAACTGTAAACCTTTTTAGGTTAGAAGACCCCCTGAAATTGAGGTGAGGGGCTATAGAAGAGAGTATGATCAATCTGGCCAGCTGGCTTTCTTCACTTCTGTTTTGTTTCACTATACTGTACTCTGCTCCCCCTTTCAGTGGTTAGATCTTAGAGAAATTATTTTTTGGACAAGAAAGAATCTGGAAGTTGTAGTCCGAAAAGCAACTTTAATAGGCTCTGATAATTATGAGTACACGTTGATACTGACCCATGATACAGTCAGAAAAATAAGGGGCTCTTTCAAATTTTATACTGTAATTTTGGGTACAAAGATGCAAAAGGAGAGTAATATCTTTAGAGACAGAACCTCACTGGAAATATGTTATTAATTGTGCCATCTCTATATACATGTTATTCCTAGGGGCGGATAAGAAAACATTTCATCAATAATTTGAACATAAGTACCATTTCATTCCCAATGACTGGGAATTGAAGTTTGTAATTAAACATCCAAATTTGCATCAAATCAAATGTGGAACTGCTGGGAGAGGTCATCTGGGGGACAGTACTGAGCCCTGCAGAACCCCATGACGTAAACACCATGGGGCAGAGCAACTGTCTCCCAGCATCACCTTCTGGACACGGTCAGCCAGGAAGGAGTGGAACCACCGCAAAGCAGTGCCTCCAACTCCCAACCTGGCTAGCCTATCCAGAAGGACACCAATGGCATTGAAAGCCACTGGGAGGTCCAGGAGTATCAACAGGGTTACACTCCCCCTGCTTCTCTCCCGGCAAAGGTCACCGTTCAGGGCAACCAAGACAGTCTCCGTACCAAAACCTAGCCTGAAACCCGACTGAAATGGATCCAGAAAATCAGTTTTATCCAGCAGTGCCTGGAGTTGCCTGGACACTACCTGTTCCAACACCTTGCCCAAATAAGGGAGGTTCGCTACTGGTTGGTAGTTAACCACCAGGCCTGGGTCCACATTAGGTTTTTTAAGGAGTGGTCTAATTACTGCCTCTTTCAAGGTGACAGGGACCACTCCTTCTCTTAAAGAGGCATTCACGACCTCCTGGAGCCAGGGGCGAACCCACCTGGCAGATCTTTCAATTAGCCAAGAAGGGCAAGGATCAAGCAGCGTGATGGTAGAATGGACAGATCCAAGCACCCTGTCCACATCCTCGGGTCTCAATAACTGAAACTCATCCAATAATTCTGGACATAAGTACGGTGCACTGGACACATCCCTTGATTCTGCACCAATAGTGGAGTCCAGTTCACTGGGAATCTGAGCAACTTTTCCCTCAAACTGGACAGCAAACTCATCATAGTGAGCCAACGAGTGGTACAGGCCCTCCACTTTGAGGGGCATGGATAACAAATACATTCATGACATAACTGAGTTGGCCAGAAAGGTGGCAGACCATTTTTACCACTGTTGAGAGTAGTGAGCTGTTGCCACAGTGTTAAGAAATTTTATTTATTTATTTATTTATTTATTTATTTATTTATTTATTTATTTATTTCCACTCTCATTGTCAAGCACTATTCTGGCAGTCACAACAAATATTAAACAGATACTTAATAAAAATAAATGCACTGAAAGCATATTGTAAGTAACCACTAAAAATTGGATTTTGTACCACCTAACCCAGGATGTGGCAGCTCAATGGAACTCCACTTTCTATCTGCTTGAAAGAGTGCTGGAGCATCAAAGGGCACTCCATGATTTGGCAATGGAGAGTAGCATTGGTGTGGCTGCTCCTCCGGAGACAGAAGAGTGGGGCCTTATCGGTCAAGTGGCCTGTGTCCTCCAAAGCTCTGAGCGAGTGCAACCTAGGTCTTTAGTGGGGATCCATCCATCCTTAGCCAGGTGATCCCAAATGTTCTAGGGCTTGGTTGGCATCCTGGAGGGCACAATGAAGGGACAATCTAGGTGGATGGGGGATTCTGTAGAGAAAAAACAGCATATTTTCCTGCCCGGTGATTGTTGTCAGTAAGCTAAAGGACCTGATCCACTACAGGTTTGTTTCCTTGTTGAAGAAGGAAGAGCACCTTCTAGCCCATTGGGCCTCTGAAGTAAACAGAGGACAATGTATATTAGCACCAAGAGGGGTAAAATGTCAGGTATCACATGCAGCAGCAACAGCTAGTGCAGAAGATCTGGCGACAACTGTGGGATCACATAAAGCAGGAAGAAACTAGCCGTGCACATAGCACTCCAAGCATCAGTATCAGCAGTTGCATTCTAGAGCCCCAGTCCCTCACCCCTGCAACAACAGGGCAAGGTTTCTGGAACAAAGTGCACAATAGAGGGCAGAGGTATACATGCAGGAGCCCTGCAAGTCAAAGGAGGCCTATATCTCGTCTTATTTGGCCGAGAAGGAGTCAGTTTACAGAGGTCTGGCCAAGGTGGCAGTGGGGTTGCTATTTTGCCCACTAACTAGTGTGCTCAGTAAGAGAGTGTTTACTCAGGCACAGTAAATTGTCAGTCCACACCACTCATGCCCAGAACCTGGTTCTGTAGAAATTTTTTTTTCTTAAGCTCAAGCTACCATTGCTGGGCTCACCTGATGACTCTTTAAATAACAGACAACGGTACACTCTGCTCACACTGCTAGTTATGTCCTCCTTCAGTTTGCTGCCCCCTCTTTCTGCCTCTTATTCTTTCAACTGCTACTCTGCTCACTCACTCAACTGTGATGTCCCCTATGCTGGTGGTACAGTTTGCACCCATAACAGGCTATTTGCTCTTCCAATCTGCCTGCCAGAGCTGTCCAGGTTGCCTGCCCTCTCCCTAGTGTGACCTATCCTCTACTTCCCCAATGTGTCTGGCATTTCTTGCTGGCATGCCCACCGTTCAGGGTCCAGGCATGATGCCCACTGGAGCAATTATTAAAATTCCAAATTGGAATTGCTATGAAGAGTACACACAAACAGGTATCTCCAGCCACTTTTTTCAATAAGGATTAAGGAACATACAGTGGACCCTCATATAACAAACAGTTTGTATAACAAAAAATCTGTACAGCATAACAAATTATGGAGATAGGGGAAATTTGCTTAACAGAATTGCTTATGGGGTGAATCCATACAACATAAAAATGGTCGCGATTAGGGATTACTCCGTTATCATTGCATTCCTATGGGAAATTTGTACAAAGGAAAATTTGCTTAACAGAATTTCATTTGGAATGAATTGATTCATTTATACAAGTTACCACTGTACTTGTGGTTGATAAATGGTTTTTCAATCCCTGCTTATCACATTCATATTTTATAACAATAAAAAGTGTGAAGTGTCCCTTATTAGGATTATTGGATATCTACAGGAAGAGTGCAGAGGTCTACTGTTAAGCTTCTGATTACTGAATGGGAATGTCCCATTTGGGGACTGATAACAAGACAAAGATAGGAAGGTTTAATATATATTTCTTGAAGGAGTTCTTTTATAGGATAGAAGGAAACATTTTTCCAGTTTATTAGAGAATCCCACAGAGCTGAATACCATGCCTGGAGGTCTTCCTCTCTATGACTTAGATGGAAGAGGAAGAAAACTGCAAGTGACATCAAAGAGAAGGAAGAACCTCAGGACTGGAATCTAGAAAAGGCAAGAGTGAGAAAACATTCCAGCTACAAAGTGTGCAGCTAATCTTGCAGCAAACACCTACCAAAACAGACCCACTGCTCGTACAATGATAGTAGTGAGTATGAAAATCCCTAGTAGAGATGGGCACGAAATGACCATTTTTTCGTTACTGTTCTCCGTTATTTGTTCCGTTACGTAACAGTACAAATAACGACTGTTGCGATGGGGCAGGCTCGAACTGAACAGAACCAAGAAAATTTTCTTCGGTTCTGTTCATTTCCATTACTGGCGTCACACCGCTCACGCAATGAAAAATGGAGCAGCGGAGGGTGGCGAGAGGGGGCTGGGATCCCGCCTCCGCGAGTGGAGGTGGGATCCCAGCGCCCTGTCCAGCCATCTCCGATTGGTGAAAGTCATTCAACAAGTGGAGGGTGGCGAGAAGGGCCTGGGCCTGGTGGAGTCTCTTTGCCCCCTCCCCGCTGGAGCCAACACAAGACTTTGCCGGTCTCGCGAGAAGAGGCGGGATCCGAGCCCTTATGGGCTGGGCTCCAGGATCTTGGCCACGTGGCGAAGCGGCGATGTTGCAGCCGGCTCGGAAGCCGGAGCGGAGGGTGTTGTTGGAGCACGGGGGGGAGTGCGGCGGCACCCCCCACAGGTTTCCCGGGTCTAGGCCGGGGTGGGGGTGGGGCGGCGGTCTGCCGGGGTGGTGGCTCCCGGGGCGGAGTGGTTCCCGGGGAGAATGGGCCCAGTTAGGGTGGCGCTGCACAGAGCTCCTGGGGTAGCGACCCGACGGGGGTGGCGGACGGTGCAGCGGATCGGTCCTTGGGGAGGGGACCCAAGGGAGGGCGGCGCTTGGTGGTGCTCTGGGGGTGGCGGCCTGTTGGGGGGGTGATCAGAGCAGCGCCCGGCTCCGGATGGACTCCCTGTGGCCACGGGATCACTCTCCTGGCCTGTATGCCGCTGGCTCCGGTGGTGCCCAGCCCTGGGAGGGCTCCCTGCAGCCGCAGCTTGCCGCACCCGAAAAATGAAGAAACGGAAACGGAGCAGGTCCCGGGCCCCCGAAAAATGGAAATGGAACAAAGCGGACCCCAGGGCCCGAATAATGACCACGAAGGGCCATTTTGGCATTTTGTGCCCATCTCTAATCCCTAGGCTAAAAGGATACTGGTCTTCAAATACTAAATATCAGATATAGGTTGCAATGTAGGTATGCTAGTAAAAATAAATAGCAGGTCTAGGTATAAAGAAGAGAACATCCAGATTCTAGTCCTGTAAAGTTTGTAGAAGTAAAGAATGAGCTGATATAGCACAATTAATTTCCTTACCTTTGGTTAATGATTGCATGGAAAATTATTACTCCAGGCAAGTGAAGAGACAAATACTGCAATTGCAGTACAAAACAAAACAGGCTCATGTACTTTTCAGAGCATTGCTTCATAGAAGGCAGTTGATGCTTTGATCAAACTACCTTCAGGTTGTAATTCCCTGAGCATATACCGTAAATAAGATGGACCAGAAGCTCACTTGTCCAATAGCCAATGTTCCCTTCCTGGGCAAGGTGGTGGAGCGAGTAGACACCATGCGGCTCCAGTTGTTCCTGGAGGAGAATCTCATCTTGGATCCTTTCCAGTCCAGGTTCAGGCCGTGTCATGGGACTGAGACTGCCCTGGTTGCATTGCAGGATGACCTGTTGAGGAGGGCCGACCGGGGTTGCTCTACTCTGTTGGTCCTTCTCGATCTGTCAGCGGCTTTTGATACTGTCAACCATGGTATCCTCCTGTCTCTCTGAGGTGGGGATCGGGGGCTTAGCCTTTGGCTGGCTCCGTTCCTTCCTCGAGGGCTGGGCCCAGTGAGTGAGCCTGGAGGGTGATTTGTCATTCCCCTGGACACTCTCTTGTGGGGCGCCTCAGGGGTCGACTATCTCCCCCATACTCTTTAACATTTATATGAGACCGTTGGCTGAGGTCATCCGGAGTTTTGAGGTCTGCTGTTATCAGTATGCTGATGACATGCAGCTGTATCTCTCCTTTTCTACCTCTGCAGTGGAGGCCGTCCAGACCCTTGACCGGTGCCTGGCTGCAGTACTGGAGTGGACCAGGACCAACAGGCTCAAGCTCAATCCCGAGACGACTTAGTTTTTGTTCTTTGGGCCCTCTCCCCAGCTTGGATGGGACTGTCCGCCAGCGGTGGACAGAGTGAGGAGTCTGGGTGTTGCCCTGAATCCGGCATTGTCTCTGGAGTCCCAGGTGGCTGCCGTGTCCAGGTCAGCCTTTTATCACCTTAGGCTTATTGGTCATGTTGAGGGTAGATTATTGTAACACTTTCTACATGTGGCTTCCCTTGAGCCTTATTTGGCGACTGCAGCAGATGCAGAATGCAGCAGCCAGGTTGATGGTAGACCACATCACCCCAATTCTGGCTTGCCTGCACTGGTTGCCCGTTGCCTCCTGAATAAGGTTCAAGGTGTTGGTTTTGGTTTACAAAACCCTCCATGGCTTGGGCCCTGACTATCCGGCAGAGTGCATACCCCAACGATCAGTGCTGGCTTGGCACACCAGAGCTTCTACAGCGTGCTCACTCTGGGTGGCCACCCCTTGATTGTCACTCGCAACCAGGCCTTCTCTGTGGCTGGCCCGTCTAGTTGGAACAAACTGCCAACTCACATAGCTGTATTCAAAAAGTCGGGGGTGCGCGGGCGGGCGGTGGTGGGGGGAGGTAAGATCCCCCTGCTGCCACCGCCACGCAGCACAGTTGCCCCTGCCCCCCGCCCCCACCCCACCTGCTTCTGCGTATCGCGGATTTTCCTGCATTGCAGGTGGGGTGGGTCCCTAACCCCCGCGATCAGTGGGGGGTTACTGTACAGTCTACCCTAAGACTTGTTTTTAAACCCATTCTTGACATTAGAAACTACTAAGGACTGTAGATACGGATAGTATCTATGGATAGTATCTTCAAGTTTTACCTCACATACCTTAGAGATACCTACATGTGGCTTACCTGGATTGGAAGGATTTAAGACTGTGCTAGGCCTAGCTCCACCTCACTTTCCTGTTCAGAAAGGATGTGCCTAGTTAGCATTGGGCATTAGATGACTTGGCAGAAACAGACAAAAAAAAAGGGATGTTCACCTTTTGCCTTAAGAAGGAGACTTTATAGGAGGTTTCTGAGAGCAGCTCCAGCTCTGTTATTTTGCTGACTAGAACTAAGAGGGCATCTATTTACATAGTCTCCAGTCTGTGTTCTTATTTTGTTTTTGTTACTTGATTAAAATTTATAAATCCTTGCAAATTGTGTTTATATTTATTTAAAAAGACATCTCTAAAGTACCAAGAATTTACAGTATTTATATTTGTGAAGCTGGAGGTTAATTGAAAGTAATGTGCTGGGTAGAAAAGTTTTATTTTGTGTGTGTGTGTGAGGGGGTAACATGTAGACTGCATAATTAACTTGTAAATTGCCCAAATTTCTCCATTGAAATGCCTTGAGCCAATGCATTTCTATAGAGATGGCCTGGGACTGGAAGGGGCCCGCTGCAAGGGGGGGGAGCGGTGCACCCCTTTTAAAATCCCTTCTGCCTCCGACTTCTTGGAGCAGCCGTGGCGACCCATGGAAGGGGATCAGGTCCACCTGCACCACTCGTAAGGGCTGCACCAAGGCTTCTTGGAGCAGCCCCAGCGAGCGATGGAAGGGGATTGGGTCTGTCTTGGGGAAGGGAAGAAAGGCTTAAAAAAAAACCAGGTTTTTAAAACCCTTTCCCCCATTCCCCACATCCTGGGCTCCAGCTCATTGGGGTGGGGTGGGGAAAAAAGTTTTTTCTCCCCCACCCCAGCACTAACCAGCTGGAGCCCCAGCATGTACTGTGGTCCGCAGCATTGCGGGACTGCAGTACATGAACCACGAAATGGCGGGGGGTTACTGTATCCAATCAACAGTAGTGAATATTATTGGGGGTCAACTCCCTTCTGTGCATTTCCTGCCATCTTCTGTTTTGTGTACCACTGTATACAGTATATTAAAACAATCTTTTCAGTTCCCACACAGGCTCAGTCCTCCTGAGATAATTGTCTAATTTTTATATAGTTGGTTCAGCCAATCCCTGAAGTTAGTGGATTTGTATGTGAGGAAAAAGAAAAAGAAACAGGCTTTATTTTAAGTCTGCCATCTGTGGTAGTTTGAACACTCTTGTAAAATGGTTGCTGTACTTTTAAGGAACAGTTTCCGCTTAAGAGAACAAGAATGTAGGCTCCGTGTGTGCTTCAAAAAGAAAGCTATATACTGGTTTTCTTGTTCCTCTTCATTTATCCTTACTTCTCCTGATAAATATAGTGAACGCTTTATCCAGACGTTTTGGAGAGGGTAGCCGTGTTAGTCTGTGCAAGAATTCCAGGCAATATAAAAGAAAAACAAAACAAAACAAAAGACAAAATATGTGGCACCTTACAGACAAACTTGCATATTTTAATGAAATGTTACATTAAAAATATGAAAGTTAGTCTTTAAGGTGCCACATGTTTTGTGTCTTTTGTTTTGTTTTGCTTTACTTTGATTTTTGCCTGGAATACTATATACAGAGTCAGTGCTTCCCTCTCTGAATGATTAGGACAGGAGAAAGAGGTTGAAGCCCCTTGGCCCTATGCCTTCTCCAGTAACCTTCTACACAACCTCTCCCCACCCCCACCCCAGGTGTTGGCATGGGGACAGCTTTCTGCAGTATTCAATTAGCAAGCATGTCTGTGCTATTCAGAACCTTCTCTAGCCTGAGTCACACAGGAGACCTGTTTTACTCGAGTGCAGAAAGTTTAAGAGGTGCTTTCACAAGTAGACGGGTTGACCCTCATGTTTTTGGAGGACTGTGGGGAGGGAGCAGAGCCAGCTGGTTTGTTGCCGTCCCTCTCTTCATGGGATTCAAGGGGTGGGTAAACACAACATCTTCTGAATAAGGCTTGTTATGCCTTATCTTATGATGGCCATGCAGGCCCAACATCCTAGGGACTCCTTGATGTGATGGAGAAGCAAACATGCTGTTGACTGGAAGCACGAATAATACCCATGAGAACGATGCTACATCTTGACGTAGTATCATTCCCAGAAACATTTGGTATGAGGGTTGGGGAGGTTTCCCCACAGGAAACCTTTACTCCTGCCCATGAGTACTCCTGGGAACGACACTGTATCATGATGAAGCATTGTTCCCATGGGGCAGCCTTTCCCAGGGTTGCTGCCAGTCTGAGTGTAGCCAAATCACTGCTTGAATTCATGGCCAGGCTTTTGAAAGAAAAAAAAAGGGGGAAGGGAGAAAAAACATGATCACCTCTTTCATATTTAAAGGACCCCCTCCTTACCACCCATGCCGTAGCCGTAGTATGCCCGGCCCTTGCCTGTCCCTGCTCTCCCTTTTCCAGAAGGCTGATGAAATCTCCTGGTAGAGCAACATGCTGAATCATGTTCTTTCCCATGGGCTCTGTCTACAGTAAACTTTGTAGACAAGGCCTTGCTGAAAGGCACAGTTGTTTGGCAGGTGGGACAAGGCCTTCCTCAAGAGAGGCATCAAGGCTAAAAGTTGCTGTTCCCCTGCAAACCCGGCAGATTTCTTCCCTGTTCGCATTCGTATTTTTTATCATTTACAGTGGTACCTTGTATAAAGGAATTAATTCATTCCAAATGAAATTCTGTTAAGCAAATTTTCCTTTATACAAATTTTCCTTTATACAAATTTCCCATAGGAATGCATTGAAAACAGAGTAATCCCTAATTGTGACCATTTTTATATTGCACGGATTCACCCCATAGACGATTCTGTTGAGCAAATTTCCCCTTTCTCCGGAATTTTTTATGTTGTACATATTTTATGTTCTACAAACCACTTGTTCTACGAGGGTCCATTGTATTTGATTTTGTAATCCACGGCTGCTGAGTACATGGAGCATACTAGCATTCAAGGCCACTCCAGTATTTTAATCTGCTGTTTCGTTTTGCATTGTGATATTATTCAGGATTTCATTGTATATAAATATAATCTCTATTGTAAGTTGACCTGTGTATTCTTGCATTTAAAAGAGAAATCTTCTAAATGTTCTATTTCATAATTGACAAAGGCCAGAATCCTGTTGGATTTTCTGCCAGGTTTGCATAATGTACAGTGCCTAATTGACAAGGTACCAGGATGCCTCTAGGGCAGTGGTGGCGAACCTTCAGCACTCCAGATGTTTTGGACCACAACTCCCACAGTCCTTTGTCATTGGTGATACAGTCTTGGAATTCTGGGAGCTGTGGCCCAAAACATCTGGAGTGTCAAAGGTTCACCACCTCTGCTCTAGGGCATGTACTTAGTCATGCACCCAGTTGTGAAACCAAGAGTCACCTTAGCATCTCACAAATCAACCACAGTTAGGTGGGCAAATTATGCACACCTCATAACTTGCATGAACAGGATTTCAGTCAAAGTAATTCTATGCATGTTTCCCAAGAACTAAGTTCCACTGCATCTAATGAAGCTTCTAGGTAGCCTGAGTCACATGAGTTGTCATTTATTTAAATTTTATCCGCCTGCAGAACCAGAGGTTGGGAGTTCAATTCCCCACTGTGCCTCCTATGGATAGGGCAAGCTGCACAATCCCAGGGCACCCTCAAAGAAGGGAATGATAAACCACTTCTGAGTGCTATCTACCTGGAAAGGGCTCTCCATAAGTCAGAATTCACTTGATGGCACATTATTATTATTATTATTATTATTATTATTATTATTATTATTATTATTATTATTATTATTATTATTATTATTATTATTATTACAGTGTAGTTCACGCTCATTTTCCATTTTATTATTTGTCTCGCTAATGTGTTAATCTTATTTATTTATTTATTTATTTATTTATATCCCAACCATCTGGCCTAAAAGGTCATTCTGGGCAGCTTACAACAGTCAAAAACAATAAAACTGTATACATGAGTATAATAAAACCACAATTATTAAACAGATAAATTATATAACCTTAAGAAAGAAAGAAAAAGACAGATATTACAATTAAAATTATCTTTCAACATTTAACATCCATGCTTAATTATCCTTGGTGTTCCACAGGGCAGCTGGCTCATCTATCTTTCTCTGCATCTGAACAGAGACAAGGGCAGAGGTCTTTAGAAATATCTGGTTCCCATGGGCAGGCTTGGGATTCACAACTTGTCCAGGTTTAGGGAACAAACTATTCTTGACTGTGTTTAAAGGCCATGCATAGCTGGCAGCTAGTCATTTTGGCTTTTTGGCACATCTGCTTGCAGAAATCCATAGTCTCCATTTTAATATATTCAAGATGTTAGGTTGACCTACCCTGGTAGCCATTGGTGAAACCAGAACAAATTGTTTTATATACTGTTTTGTCAAAAGTACTGGATGGCTAGCAGTGGAAAACAGATGTTTTCCTCTCTTAGGCACTGGTTTAAATGTAATCAGAAGTTATAAGGAGACTGGCATCTACACTACATCCTTAAAAGTTTTCCAAGGGCACATACCTACCTGAGGAATAAATGGTCTATCAATAGCTAGTACAGAGTGGTCTAGGGAATCTCACCACCCATGCAATTTCCCCCTTCATGGCCTTTTTTTCTTATTTGAAATCTCTAAACAGATTACGTGATGCCTAGTTATTTGAGAGTGCTTATTTGTAGAGCTTTAAGCATTTGCACATATTGTACTGCACCTTCACATCAATGTCCTGGGAAGTGATCTAAAGTGTTTTAAATAGCTTTAAAGCACCAAAATAAACAATAAAAGCTCAATCCATAAACAAATTAAGATCAAGCTAAGGTCCATTTGACGTCAGTTGGCTAGACTGTTTAAATCAAAATTTATCAGTTTACAGATCAGGATGCAAGTAAGGGTACACTCACTCATCATAATGTTAAAAGTGGTTTAAGTAGTTCTAGGCATTTGGGGGGTTAAAACGGCCATTGCTTCTGCTGGGCAGGTGGGATTCAACTGATTTACCGAATGGATCACACTCAGATTGTGGGGATGAAAACAGCAAAAATTACACTACAAAGGTGTGCACAATATTTTATGTTACTGTGCTGGTGTACACAGACATACTCACAAATTGTATTACAAAATCATCTTACCATTTATTAGTCTTTCCTTTCAAGAGCCTAGTTGCTGTATATTGTATATATATATAAAAAGGCATGTGTGGTTCCAGTTTTCTCCCTGTTATTGCATTTCATGAGCTTACCTGGAGTATGCAAAAGAGCCACAATTCAGGGAAGAAACAAGCCCATCATTATAGCTCAATGCATATAAGTGTTGAGGAGAGATCATTCACACATGATTTAGATTTCAGTGGAATCCCATTGTTTTGACCACAAAATGGGACAAGGACTTTCCAGTGATGGATTATTTGTCATGTGTATTTCTGCCTTGTGTCTCCAAGTGAAAATCTTCCCTAAGAAGTTTGTGTTGTGTGGTGAGAGACCTAATTCATGGCAGCCATGGTCCTTCTCAGGATATTATGAAGGAAAAGGGAGTGATAATTTTTTTTGTAATGGAAAAGGGAGTGATTTTTTTTATAGGATATGCATTTCAATATTTTAGTATAAGAGGAATGGAATCTACAATTGAGATGAAGAAGCTATGTGAAACCTAGAATTTGAGTAGGTGGTTTGTTTGTTGCCCTTAGCTTTTGTATAAAGATGATGACAGTTTTAAGGATATGAGATTCAGCTGAATATTGAGGTTGGATCTAGAGACTTAGTTATCTTTAGAGATGTTCCAATAAAACAAGTGTAGTATAACTTATCTGGATGTGATGTACTCTGTTTTCATGGATTATCAGAACATCCATCTTCTCACTATATGTTCTGTTTTTCCTCAGGGGATTTTGAGTCCAAGCACCTAGGACAGTGATGGCCAACCTTTTAGAGACCGAGTGTCCAAACTGCAATTCAAAACCCACTCCCCCCCCCAACAAGGTGCAATTTAACCTGAATACAGTGGTACCGTGGATTACAAATGCTTTGGCTGCTACGCTTTGGGAAAGTGAGAATCGAAGAGCAGGCTTTTGAATTTCCCGGAGCCACAGTGAGGATGCTGTGGATATGGAAAATTCAAGAACCTGCTCTTTGGTCCTCGCATTCCCGAAGGGTAGCACTGCTGCTCTTTAGTGGCAGCTTGTGGGCTCATTCGTTTCAAGACTACCAAAATGGCACTGTGAAGAGAGCCGGGTGAAGGGGAGGCAGTGGTTTGTGCGTTCCTTTGTAGCCCCAGTTTACTCTCCCATTTGAGGCTGCAACGGCTGAGCCTCTTCACTCTTGAACGACAGCGACTAAGAGGTGACCTGATTGAAGTTTATAAAATCATACACAGTGTAGACAAAGTAGATAAGGAAAAACTGTTTTCCCTATCGCACAACACTAGAACTAGGGGGCACTCCATGAAACTTTTGGGTGCTAGATCTCAAACAAATAAGAGGAAGTACTTTTTCACCCAGAGGATCACTGGTTCTGGAATTCCCTGCCAGAAGAAGTGGTGACAGCTGCTAGCCTTGACAGCTTTAAGAAAGGATTGGACAAGTTCATGGAGAACAAGGGTATCAATGGCTATCATTATGGATACCTAAGGACAACCTCTGGGTTGGAGTTGCTAACAACAAAACTAAAACAAAACAAAAATATGATAGCACATAGAAGGCTAACAGATTTTTTCAGAGCAAGATTTTATTGATTATAATGAATTTCGTCAGAGCTAGAAAGTTGATGCTGAAATAAATTGGTTAGTCTTATAGGTATAACAATATTTTGTCTTGCTCTGTTTTTGTTGTCGCTGAAACAAATTGAGGGCTCTATCATATATGACAAAAGAACCCCAGTTATACTGATTTGGCTGTTTTGTTGATTGTTTTATACATTTCCGAGCACAAGACACACAGCCACGATTGACTCATTTTCCCAGCCAGAGGTTTATTTTGGGTTTATTTTCTCCTTGCCAACAGGGTGGTTTTTAATTGTACTAATGATGCTTTGATTCATTCTTTACTGGTATAGCATTGTGTGCACATTCCTTTCAATTCTTTCATCATCCTCAGTCCCCAGGGAAGGGGATGCCCTGCAATTAATTAATTGATTTTTAAAATAATATTTTTAAGGCTGGTATATTGATACATTGATAAATCAAGGTCTATGGGTTTATAGGGACAATCTCAGGATTACAAATCTCGAATTCATGCATTGAAGAATCAAACTCAACAGTTATATGAAAGACTAATTATTTAGCCTACTTTAGATGCCCTAAGCGCATCTGATCTCACCTGATTTCGGAAGCTAAGCAGGGTCGGCCCTGGTTAGTACTTGGATGGGAGACCACCAGGGAATACCAGGGGCTGTAGGCCCCTGGAGTAGGAACTGGCAAGGCACTCCAGTATTTCTGCCAAGAAAACTCCATGGACATGGGCTCATGAAGAGTCGGTCACAACTGTAATGACGCAACGCACACACACACACACACACACACACACACACGTAGATCGACCAGTTGTATATTTACCGATATACAAATGGAATGAAACAAAGGGAAGACAAGAAGCTGCGTCCATCCACGTGTGCTTTTAAGCATGTTGTCTGTTGACCACCACTCCCCCCCAATTTACTTCCTGTATCAAATCACTAAAATGACACTGACCAGCCTGCCACAGCCTGGTGCTTTCAAGATGATACTTGGTTGCAGCTTCCATTGTTCCTGTCTGCATTCTGGCTGGCTAGGGCTGATGGTAGCTGCACTCCCCATCACCTGACAGGCATTAAGTTCAGAAAGACTAATGCAAGCAATTTAGGGGCTCTCCAATTGTTTGTTACTCTGTTTGTAATATGTTTATTTAACTCTGGTGAGTTGCAGTCTGGTCAGAGAAGTGGGTAGTGACTTGGTATTGACTTAAGAGGTCCTCTTACTTGCTATACTTCTTCCTAATCTAGCGAAGGCTGCAGTTTCCTGCTCTAAAGATATTCTTCCACGTCACAGTTCTTTTATTCAAGCTGGTAAAAGAGGGGAGGGGGGAATACGTGCATCTATGTAGTGTTCTTACACAGTGCATGTTGCTCCCGGAAAGTTCAGTTGCTGACAGGTAGCTTTGCGCTTTGGACACAAAAGACTTAGGCCTAGTCTTCCAGATCCGCAGATACTGAGAGGGTGGGTGGGAACTGTCTGAAACCTTAGCCATAGGGTAGCATGATAGGACAGACCAGTGATGGCGAACCTTTGAGAGACCGAGTGCCCAAACTGCGACCCCAAAACAACTAATTTTTCTCAAAGTGCCAATAAAGCCATTTAACCTGAATACAGGCGGCTGTGAAGGGGCCATGTCGGGTGCCCACAGAAAGGGCTCCAATGCCACCTTTGGCAACCCTGGCATAGTTTCGCCAACACTGGGCTAGACCATTGGTCTGATTGAACATTATGGAGATTTGTATATTTGTCTGATTCAGCTTGACATGTTGTACAATATTTTCACATGCCCAGAAGGCCATGGAGATAGGTTAGATTTGTAAAGTTCTTGATGAAAAAACAAAAGTGAAACAAATGCAGGCAGTGTAAGCCCAGGTCCTAGATTTTTGTTTAACAACCAGAATCCTCAAGTTGAACAATGCAGTGTTAAGGCAATATTATATGTTAATGCAAGCCCAGGAGAATAGATAAGGTAATGCTTTTTGCTGAGCTCTGATTGCCTAATACCCTTTACTTTGGGGTTTATTGTGCTTCTGACTGAGACCCAATTTTAATTTGATATTAGTCTCTTGACTTCAAAGGGTAAGTAATAAAGAGAAAAATAGAAATTTGGCTCCGTCACTGTAATAGGTGGAAACAGGACTGGGACTTGCAATGTTTTTTTTTTTTAATGAGAGTGCCATTTCATTGAGAGCTACACTTTAATAACTTTTGGATGGTTCCATTTAGGAAACTGCACACCAAGTCACAAACCTTAGGAGGGTGGGTGTGGATAAGGATGTGAGCAGAACAGTGAGCCAAACAAACTAGTGCAACTGTATCTAAGAATAGAGCTACCTGCGTCATGGGGGGAAAAATCTGTGTGTATTTCTAGCACTTCTGTCTCGGTACAAAAATCAAAGTGAGGAAGTTTGGTCACCAGCAAACACACATGAAACCAAAGAGTCAGACGGATTCCAAGAACTTGCATCCCAAGTGCTGGGAACTGAAGTCAACATCTTAGGTGGCATGGTCAGCAGTGCCAGCCAGTGCCAGCCAGACCTACCGTACTGGAAACAGAGCCACTCCCTGCCACATTGCAAAGCAAATTATCAGGAGAAGTTGCAGATCTATAATCAGGGTATTTTGGGAAACGTTTAAAATGGAGACGGTGATATAAAAATCTGCACAGATTTCAGAAAGGCAAGCTTCAAACAGAAGAAAGATGACAGCATTATGCATACAACACAGTTTGGTTAACTGGGCCATAGCATTAGCTTGGGAAAAAAAATCTGTACCTGAGAAGTGCTCAACATATCTTTTGTGCACATGACTTTATTTAGGGGTGGAGGTACTCATATTTGAAGATCAGATGTGCTTACATAGGCCACTGAATTCTTGAAGTCATTTCTTTTCCAGCTACTTTTGCTCCACTATCCAAGTCACAGAAGGATTCTAGTGTGGTGTAGTGGACAGAGTAATGGACTAGGACTCCTAGCTATGGAAATTCACTGGAGACGTGGAACTGGTAAAACCACCCCTTAAATATGTCACTTTCCTTGAATGCCCTTGACAGCACAGAACACACATCTCAGTCATAAACCAAGAGGGATAGCTGTAGACCAAATGGCTAATTTCCAGTCAACATGGCATTGTCTGTACAAAATCCATGAGGTCTCTTGGAATTCAAAACTATAATCTTCTGAAAGAGAGCTTTCTGTACCTAAGTTTGGGCTCAGTGGGCAATATAAGGACCTGATGAGCAGGTAGGCTGTTAGATGTTTCTTCTAATTTGTCTAAAGGAGTGTTCTGTGGTACTTCAAACGTTCTCTATTTTCCCTTAGCACTGGTTGGTGACATTTTGAGAATGAGATGCTAGCCTTGAGGGCTTCCATGAGAATGTATATCTACAGTATTTTGGTAGATGTCATTTGGGAACAAGTATTTTGATAAATTATTTCTGGCACTTTTTGTGGTGATGTGGGGTAAAGCAGCATAAAGAATCACAACTGTGACTTAATTGTAGCTAATGCAGGTGAATAGTGCAAGGACTGACCTACAGTTCTAGAAAGGTGAAATACTTGCCCTGACTAGAAACGTGGATGTTACAGGGATTCTTGTGACTCTTGGCAAAGGGCCAGCTGTGGGCTGAGTGAGTCCACATGCAATCCGGCTGATAATTCTAGAGCAGCATTATTTATTGCATTATTCTCCCTCCTTCAGCTTCATTCCAGCTAAGAGGACACAGGATTGCAGTTTCAGTTATACTAGTTATTTAGTTAAACACACCCTTTGATGATTGTATTATAACAGTACCGTTATGTTTTTACCTTTCATTTTGCCTCCTTAATGTGTTGTTATTCTAACATTCAGTACCCATTTTATGTCTGATATTTCACAAGGAAGCTGATTCTGCCTTCTCTGGGATCCATAAAGAGATAGCAATGACAAAGAGCTTTAAATATGTCTGGTCCCAATGGAATGCACTGTTTGTAAACTTTCCATCATCACTCAACATACATTGACCAACAAGGGAGTCAAAAGACAAGTCATTTATTTGGCACGACAGTGGAACCCCAATTTACAAGATTAATCCATTCCGAGCTCATGCTTGCAAGTTGGTTAGCCCGTTAAGTCGGGGAGCGGTTTCCCATTGAATGCATTGAAAGTCAATTAATCTGTTCCGGACGGATGGATTTCAATGCATTCCTATGGGAAACCACTTTAAACAACCTGCAGCTCCCCCACACACACCGGGCACATTGGGGGCGGGGAAGCAGTGGGTGGTTTAAAGTGTCTTTTAGCCACCAAGACAAGTGCTTGTCTCAATGGCTAAAAGACATTTTTGTTTAAAATAACAAGCCACTGCTTCTCCCTCCCCCAATCGGGTGCATTGTGGGGGAAAGCGCAGCTTGTTTAAAATGTCTTTGAGCCACTGAAGAAGCACTTCCTCGGTGGCTCAAAGACATTCTAAGTGACCTGCCGCTTCTTCCCCAACAGGCACGATTTGGAGGGGAAACAATGGGTCCTTTAAAATTTCTTTGTGCCACCAATGAAGCACTTCCTCAGTGGCTCAAAGACATTCTAAGTGACCTGCCGCTTCTTCCCCAACAGGCACGATTTGGAGGGGAAACAATGAGTCATTTAAAATTTCTTTGTGCCACCAATGAAGCACTTCCTCAGTGGCTCAAAGACATTCTAAACGACTCGCAGCTTCCTTCCCCCAATCGGGCGCGTTGAGGGGAGAAGAGTGGGCTGTTTAAAATATCTTCGAGGGAAGCCATGGTTGTGGGATGGCTCCGCCACCACCACTTGCCTCAAAGACATTACAATAAAATTATTGTAATTTAGCCTGTGCTTGGTCTGAATGATGACTTCATACATTGTAGAAGGACTTTATCCATTACAAAAGAGTTGTGTTCACCTCTGCTTACTGACTTAAACAGTATTATCTTAGATCTAAGAACCTGATGGCGACTGGATTGTGACTTCATCTAGACCAAGAATGCTTATGCCTTTAAATGCAGCTGCAGTTGCTCTGTCACTGGGCTTGCTGCCATTCTAAATCTCTTGTCCACATTCTCGTAGTGCCTAGTAAAAACTAAATTTGCCTCAGTGCAGGAGGGGAAGGCCAGTGAGAAGACTAATGAAGGAATCAGTTGTCTGCTTAAAAGAACACTGGGTCAGTCTCAAGGGAAGAACCTAGTAGTCTTTCACCAGATTTTTATGAAAATCTTTTTTCTTCTTCTTCAAAACTTGTCTCCGTTAAAGCTTTTTAACTGTTTCTGAGCTCTCAGTGGTCCAAACAGTTAGCCATTGTAGGAAACGGTACCCCGAGAAATCAGATTTCTCTAAATAACATTGGTCACCTGATTCCTTAGCAAGGATAGTTTGCTTTCCAAATCTCTTTCAAAATGTCTTTCTGAGATGCCTTTCCTCCTCACAAGAGGAGCCATTTTGCTGACTGATAAATTGGTAGCCTTGGCAAAGGCCAGACCTTCCTTGCAGCTATTGATGGTGCCTGTGAAGTTTAGCCATGGGAGGGCGGTGTTTAGCCACCGTCCCTTTTCTTATCATGGGGGCTGAGAGGTGTGCTAACTCCTTAGGATTTTGCCTCTGTTTGCTAAAGATGCTTTCTAAAAGCAACACAAGGAATAGATTTTATTAAGTGAACATTGCTGCAAATGCTTCTTGACATTTGCCTCTTAGTTTATCCCTGTGTGACTTTAGTTTGGCAGTATTTGTTTTCAGATCTTGGGATAAGACTTGAGTCTTTGGCATCCAGAAAATGGTAGGCTTATTATGTAAAGTATGGCTCTATTTCTGAAAATTGAAAGATCTCTCTCTCTCTCTCTCTCTCTCTCTCTCTCATTCCCTATGTGTGTGTGTGGGGAGGGGCGAGGGAGAGGTGCATGCTTTGTTTTAAACCCATCAATATCTCACAGTTTTTATATAAGAAGGACAATGTGTCCAAGCCAGACTCACTGTGAAGGCAAGTGGTGGTAATAGATGTTGGCTCTATTTACACCTAAAGCACACATGTGTTTTAAGTGAAAAGAGCATGTAGAAGAGAGACTGGCAATTCATCCTCTCCCTTTCATGAGCCCTCTCTCCCTATATCTGGTTGCTTCTGGTACTGTTTTATTTTCGGCTGAAGGGATAGAAGCAAAATCTGCTTGGAGTGAGCAGAGAATAATCACCTCACTCCCCCATGCTCTTCCAGTGCAATGGTTCCCAAGCTTGGATCCTTCGATGTTCTTGAACTGAAACTCCTGGAAGCATCCACCACTAGCTGTGCTGGCCATAATTTCGGGGAGTTGTATTCCAATAACATCTGGGAACCCAAGGTTGAGAATCAGTGTTCTACTAGTACGGAGAGTTCCACCTTCCCTTCACTTAAGGTAAGAAGGAACAGTCATAAAATAATAGTCCCATGACTTCATATCTAGTTTGATCCCAAGACAGAATATTTGAGCGTATATGTACAGAAAGAGTTTAAAAATATGTAATACCATCCCTCCCACTTTTCTTTCCTGTTGGAAAGGACTCCCTGGGCTTTGGACCTTCCTCTTAGTTTCTTTCTTTCTTTCACGGCCTATCTTGGCATAACCAGTTTATGATATGTTTGGATCTTTGTACTTCCTATTGGAAGGCTATGATATGCGTCAGAGTAGCCGATCAGTAAAAACATAATATGAGTTGTTTGACAGGCCCAGTAGTAGAGGTGGTTTATTATTATTATTATTTAAAGGAGAAGCTAGCTAGTAATATTGAGGAAATGACAACAGGAAAAGCCGAGCCTGCTTGTCCTGTATTCCTAAGGTGAAATTGTTTCACAGGGAAGTGTGACCCTTCCCATGTGGCTTTTCACAGACGTCAAAGCGGCTGAGAACATTTTGGTACGGAGGCATTTTAATGATCATCCCTTAGGGCCAGCAGCCCCATAATTCTCTGCTAGCAAGTGCAAGGGAACATAATGTTCTCCTGCGTAGGCATGTGAAATAAAGGGGGATAACTTTTGCCCTGCGGGGAAGCGTTACTTTTCTGGGACAAAGCAATCCAGCAATGACTGGTCATGGGGCACTGTTTCAATGATGCTGCCTGCCTGCAGTGTCCTCTTTGTGCAGCTGAACCCCTTGTACCGTTGATCCGAGATTTCCAGTGACGAACGCATGGGTGCCAATGGGCAGTAAGAAATAGAAAGACCAGAATGTTAATGTATGTCTGAATTTCCCTGCAGCTCTGAACACAGATAGGAATGACTCAATAAATGCCAGCAAATATTTTGTTCAACACAGGCTATGCTGGAGGTAACCCTGATTTAACGGTCCCTTAAATTCAGTGTTGGCCACTGGAACTCTCACAAAGACAACATTAACAGAGAAGGTGTAAATAAACCCAGGAATTGCTTATCTATTCAGTCACGGAAGGAACTTCCTACTAAAAATGGATTAATATCTTCACCTTCCCATGACTCATCTTTGAGAAAGACTGGTTTAGTCACGGCATCTCTTGGCAGGGTTGGGATAGACCACTCTCTAAAATCCTGCAGAGCTACTGCAGCTGAGTGTAGACAAGATGCTGCTAGACCAGAGGTTCCCAAACTTTTTTGCCCCATAGACAACTTCCCATTTTTTTTTGTTTTCTGTAGACCCCCTGCCTTCCTAATATTGAATTTTCCTAAATTTATTAACTTCAAATGTGCTTTTGACAGCCGACACAGTGCTACTCTCTTTGATAGGGGCTTTTGTAGCATGGGCAACTGTAAAAAAAAAAAAAAGAGAGAGAGAGAGAGAGAAACATGTACATTTTTTCATACCTTTATTGAAAAGACACAAAATGCAAGTAAATATTTGGATTTAGAATGAAACAAATAAGAACCTAGTAAAATTCTTACATGAAATTAATACACAAATAATGCTGTTAATGGGAGGGATAAGCCTGATGCTCTGATAGCAATTGTTCAACATTTGGCTTCAAATTAGTGAGGTATAGTCTTAAATCTCCATGTTCAGTGATTTGCAATCAATTTCCTTTTTTTCGTAAGAAGATTGGCAACCACGTCAAACCCCCTTTCCACAAGGTATGAAGATGGAAAAGCTATCAAAAAATTTCTTGCAATAGTCCATAATGCAGGATAAGGAACAGGTATATCATTCTGAAGTCAGAACTGCTGATACCTCATTCTGAACTGCACCTTAAGTTCTTTGTTAGTGTTTATTCCAATCAGTTCTTCTTGTAATGTGACATTCGGTTCTTCAATGTCACCCTATGGATTGATAATCCACTGTGGTATTTCCATAGTCAAAACCCCCTCAAACCTGGTTTTAAAGTCTGTGTGAAGGACACTTAAATGTTGACTGCAGACCAAAATGTCATCATTGTGGACATTTGTCAATGACGAGTTGGGGAACTGTCATTGAGGGGGCTGTTTTAAAAACTGAGCAACGGGAGGAATCCCACCTAGAGCAGAAGGGAGGGGAAGCCTCCTTGGAGGGGTTGTTTTAAAAATGGGGCGATGGGGGTGGGTGTGTCCTGGTTGCAGTGGTGGTGGCAGAGATGGTGTGGAGAGACCCTACGGAGGTGGCCTCTTTGGGGGCAGGGGTTGATGGGGGTGGCAACTGTTCATAGTCATACCTTTACTGAGCCTGATGCTCTTCCTTCAACTCTGATGCTGCTGTTACCTGAAACAGAAAATGAAACAGACAATCATCCACTTCCAGCAAGGGGGGGCGGGGAAAGGGAGAGAGGCCATTGGCTTAGAGCACTTTTGATTATGTGACACACATGAGAGTACTGGTATATCAAGACACTGCTCGTTAATAAGGCAAAAATGTACAGAAATTTTTGCTCATTAATCAAAATGCTCGTAAACCAAGTTACTTGTTAACCAAGGTACAGTTAATTTGATTAACCAAGGTACAGTTAATTACAGTTAATTTGAATTTCAAATGACCATGATTTGGGTACAAATATCTGTCATGTGGCTGCAAAACACGAGTCCCCAACCTTTGCAAAACAGACTTTAAAAACATGCACATGGTGAGGATCAGGTTCCAATAAATGATGCAAAACCTTCACCCCTTACATACACTTCAAAATGGACTTTAAAGGTATGCACACCACAAGGATCAGGTCCCTATCTTTGAACCACTTGAGAAATGGACAAAAAAGTTTAAAAATTTACAAAAATAGCTGCAAAAACGTTCAAAAATGGCACAAAAACAATTTGTGTTAGGTATAAGACATTTACAGAATGCCTAAATGTTGATGATGATCTGCCTAAATGGGGTCTGCTCACATGGACCCCCAATTACATTTCATGGACACCCAATATTTTTCTCACTGTCATAGACCCTCCTATATAGTCTATATCAGTGATGGCGAACCTATGGCACGGGTGCCAGAGGTGGCACTCAGAGCCCTTTCTGTGGGCACCTGACATTGCCCTTTCACAGCCACCTGTATACAGGTTAAATTACTGTATTGGCACTTTGCAAAACAATGAGTGGGTTTTGAATTGCAGTTTGGGCACGTGGGCTCCAAAAGGTTCGCCATCACTGGTCTATATAGACCACTTTGGGAACCACTGAGCTAGACTGTCATCATATAAGAAAGCCTTCTATATGTCCATACCAATGAGTTCTAGAATTAAATAGGAAGCCCTATGAAATACACTGGCACATGTAAAATAGAGAATACCACCCTGCAAAAATAAATAAATAAATAAATAACTTATAGCAGAGGCACTGGGTGTTAAAAAAGGGAAAGGCAAGTGAGGCAGGATGGGCAATGGAAAAAAAGAATCAATTTTAGGTTCAGAGAAAAGGTGGGAATCAGCAAAAAAGGCAAAAAATAAAAAGATAAATAAAAGCTAAAAAGTATGAAGAACAAACTCAGTCCCAGTAGCATTTAGATGTTGTGGGATAAAAATATGTAGTGAGGGTGTAGAAGATAACAAATGGGAATTAGTGTTAAGAACAGAAAAATGTGTTCAGGATGAGAAAGAGGCAAATCTGAAGGAAAACATCATCAGAAGCACCATGGTGGCAACGTTGAAGCTGGGGAGTGGGGACTTATGTTTTGTTAGCGTGCTGAATCTGTCCTGGGCTTTAGTCCGAATTTCATAGGAGCTCTCCAGGGTGCTGAACTCTATCCCCAAAACAGATACATCTTGAATGGTTCCTTTAACATTAAGATTGAAATCCAGAGCTGACTGATGAGTGTCATTAGCCTCCACTAGAGATTTGGGGACCATAATGAATAAAGTAGTTAACAATGGTGGGAGGCAAAACAACGAAACATTAGCAGTGTTAAAAATATGGTAGCAAGAATATCAAAGGTAAATGGTGGCAACTGGTGATTACATGTGCTAACCTATATCAGTTTGTACAAATGCAAATATTCTCTATTGTGTACTAGTGAGATTGCAGTTCTCTGAACCTTTGCTTGGGAATAAGCTGAGTTATACTTTTGAATAAACCTGCATGGGATTGTACTGAGTGGCTGGAGGCATAAGACAACCAAATGAGGAACAAAAACATGACACTAAAGGAAATGGTAATAATGCCCTCGACCCCCAAACTCAACAGCAAGTAATATTATCTGCAAAGCAAAATACTCCTCATTGCCTTTCTCTCTAAAACAGGAAGAGTCAGAGGCATAACTGAGATGGGTATCCAGACCTTTTGCGCACACATAGGTTTGGTGTTTTTTTTTTTTAAAACCAACTTACGGTTGTGCGTGCGGCCACTGAATAAATACCACAAATGTCTATGGTGAGGTAGTCACAAAAGATTGCTATTTTATTTACTGTATTTATTTGTTACTTTAATTTATGTAAAAAAAAAGGCAAAGGTACCGATTACCCCCGCACATGCATGCTTGTCATTTCTGACTCTAGGGGAAGTGCTCATCTCTGTATTCAAGCTGAAGAGCCAGTGTTGTGCAAGTCCATGGCCACGTGGCCGGCATGGATACAAGGAAACACTTTTACCTTCCCACTTTTTACGGCAGTACCTATTTATCTGCTTGCCCTTACATGCTTTTGAACTGCTAGGTTGGCAGGAGCTGGGGTTATCAGCAGGAGCTCGCTCTGCTGCGTGGCACCTGGGATTTGAACTGCTGAGCTGCCGACCTTGCACCCGACAGTTTTCAGTGCTCCAGCCCACTGAGCCACCACATGCTCATTAATGTACCACCTCATTAATGCCAAAGCATTATTCTGGGTGGTTCGCAACAGTTAAAACAAACTATGAAAACCAATAAGCATAAAAGCAGAATCTAAAAACTTAAAATCAGTGGCACAATTCAAATATCAGGGAGAAGCAAGACTGGAGTTGAGGTATTCAACTGGGGTCAATGTGAAAGGCCTCCCTGAAAAGTAAAGTTTTGAGTGCCTCCTAAATGCCATGAGATACAGACAATCACAAAATTGGTTAGTGCGGTAAAACACCCACTTTGCAGAAAGGCACACTGAGGAGATTTGCAGGCAAGTTTTCTACTCCAAGAAATAACCTGCTCATTTCATAGAGTGACATGTCTAGTAGGCATGTCTACATAAATTCTTCCAATATTAATTTTATTACCCCAAATCATTTTCTCCCCAAGATCCATTCTCAACATCCATGCAGAGAAACTTGGCACCCCAAGTTCTACCAAGACTCCTATCCCTCCGTCAGTGCAGCTCACACCTAAACCGTGTTTGCCTTGCATTCAAACATACAGTATACACTACCATCTATTCATAGATATACAGATGCCCCTTACATCATGTGTACACTACAGTCCCCTCTCTGGTCACTGCAATGATGACCTTTCCTTCTTGTTCCCTCTCCTGGCTGGATTCCACCTACCTTGCCAAGTGTAGCCAAGTCCTTCAAGGGTTGTTCATCAGTATCCTCCCAGGCCATGCAGTTGCCATGCAGCAGCTTTTACTTGTGTTCCTTTGGTTTTAAATGGCTGGAAAGATGCAGGTGTCTTGCCTCCAACTTTGCTTTGAAGAACATTTTGGTCCACACGAGACCCAAAAGTATTCTGAGAAAGGGAAAAGTAACTTTTAATAAAGTTTTTTAAAATTCAGATCTATTTATGCTCTTCCCTTTTCTAGTTCTGCGCAAGAGGGGGACTGGACAGGCAAAAGGAGGTGTCAGTGTCAGTGAATCTATGGCATGGGTGCCAAAGGTGGCACTCAGAGCCCTTACTGTGGGCACCCAACATTGCCCATTCACAGCCCCCTGATTTCAGGTTAAATTGGCACTTTGCAATTTATTAGTAGGTTTTGAATCACAGTTTGGGCACTCAGTTTCTAAAAGGTTCACCATCCCTGTTTTAGGTCATAAGACTGAGGCATCTCACAGTAGTCAGGAGTCTACATCCACACCCTTGGGAGAGGAGCTGGCCAAAACAGCCTGGAGCATATGTACCTGAAGGGATGATGTGACCAGTCACCTGTGCAGCCTTGGGAAAGTTTCACGGTTTCAGAGTGCCACCAGAAGGACAAATGGATATATCACTTCATTCTGAGTATAACGTCAAAACCCTGGGGAAGGGTCACCATAAGTTGGAATCTGCTTGATGTCACAAAATAAATTAAACACTTTGTGCCATTAGTGTACAGTATTTGCTCTCTTTCTGAAGGGAGATTACAACTGTTGGTGCACCAGAGAATCCTGGGATTAGAAAAATAAGCCTTGTCCAGGTAATCAGAATACTTTTTTCCCCGGAAATGGCACTTACCGGTATATCTTTTTGGAAGAAAGAAAGAAAGAAAGAAAGAAAGAAAGAAAGAAAGAAAGAAAGAAAGAAAGAAAGAAAGAAAGAAAGAAAGAAAGAAAGAAAGAAGGTAGGTAGAGATGACAGCAAGTGTTCAGTTCTTCTGATAGCTGAAAAAAGAAAGGTGTAGTTACTTTCCAGGTTTCGAATAGTACTTGTTTCACTGGAACCACTTCTTTCCTCATGTAACCTTTCTTTTGTAAGTGTTCCCAAGAGAAGGAGAGGGCCTGGAAAAAAGAGCACTATAACGTTCACAAAACAAAAAACAGAGAGTGGAAAAAGAGGTATAGGAAACACAGTAAACTGCAAATGTCAGAATACATTTTAAAATGTGGAGGAATGATATGATTCTGTCAATCAGGTTAAAAATTTACAGATTAAATCCCAAAGCACTTTTCAGATCTGTGGAGATATTGGCTTTTAAGAAAGTCTGCCTAGTCAGTGTTGGCAACACACAGGTTTTCAGACCAGTGCAGGAAACTGTTGATTTCTCTTCATTATATTTCTGTGCCAAGCTACAGGAAGGCACTTATGGAATATTCTGTATAATTTGACTTGGATGGAGGAAAGAGCGGTACCATTTGTTGCTGCTACTCTGTGAAACTAAACGTATGCAAGTTTGTGTTTTTGGATTATAACCCCCAGAATTCTATCTTGGAAGCATTCTGGAAGTTACAGTGTATCTCAAAAGTAGAGGCTGCCTGAGGTGATCTGGGTTTTGGTCTGGGTTTAACAGTACAAACACACACACACATACAAACCCACAAACGCCTACAAATGAACCTCTTTTAAAAATGGCCCTGCATCTTTCTTCCCCTGTAGTTTTTTTCATATTATTGCATGGATCTTTTTGAATTCAAAGGCTAGAACAAAGGATTGACTTTGGTCAGACAGACACTCAGCACAGTCCAGAAATCCCCTCCTGGTCAAACTACAAGTAGCTTGTGAGATTGCAAATAAAACTCCAATAGTTTTTTTCATTGATTTTAATTCCTTTTTACATGCATATTTTTGTATTTTTTGTATTCTGCATTGTGCGTATACAGTAGCTTGAACAGACAAAGATTTAAAATATGTCCTTGTATGAGACTTTTGCTAGCTCTTTTTAATATTATTTACCAGCAGTAACATTTCATCAGTACACATCAGAACTATCAAAGGGTACTATTTCTTTTCAAAACACCTTTAAGCTTTCATTTCTTTTACAGCTATTAATAGTTTTCATGATGCACACAATTAAAAGATTTATTGGAATTTAAATCCTGATCTTCATAATGCATAACCTGATCTTGTGAAATTCTTTGGCTTGTTCCTATAACCAATGTATATTTGCAATATGATCTCAGGTGCCTCTTTCATTTCCTAATCCAGGCTGATGAGCTGATATTTCTTACTCCTTTATTGTAAAAATATTTCTTGTAAAACCTTGAGCTATACTTTGTGTATATAAGAAGTTAATGTAGTAGTCCTAGAGTTACTGAAATCTTTGGTATCTCCCTTCTTCCAGGTTGTAATGTACTGTATAATGAAGGTTTTTGGTTTGTGGGACATGATTTTGTTTTCCTTATTTGTCAGCATATTCTTGTTAGACTTTTGATAGATTCAGTATCTACAGCTTGAAATAGCTGTGTTGGTATTCCATCTCTTCCTGACAAATCATTTCTTCCAAATGATTTGAAATAACCTTTCACTTCAATTTCTAAAATTGCAGGCTCTTTATCAAATGATTATCTGAAAGAATCTGTTAACTTTTCATCTCTTCTCTGGTTCTTTGGTACATTGTTTATATCACCCCTTTATTTTACCCGGCTTGGATTATACATTTTTCTATAGAACTTTTGGGATCCCTACTCTTCGTTTAAATTGCCCTTTGGTTTCCTGCATCTTATGGAGGCAAAAATGACGGTATACTAAAACATAATATTGCCAAGTTCTAGTCACAAGGAAAGATGTTGTTAGTGGTTAGGAAGGATGAACATACAGTTATTCCCCTTTAAGAAGAAAGGGCTCACACCTATGGACTGGAAATATACCATGTATATTGGCTCAAGGAAAACTGATTTCTACAAGCAAAGGAAATGATAGAAAATCAAGAATATACAGTCTTGATGCCCAGATCAGCTTGTTTGCGTGGTGGCTGCCTGGTACTAACATGTCCATCATCTCTAATGAACTGTGGTGAGACTGCATCACTGAAGCATTCCGTCATGGATAATCCTGATGCCACAGTCTGGATGAATAATCCATCTCATGCTATTATCCAGTACAGCATTCTGTAAGTCACAGTATGGACAATCGTTCTTATAAGAGTCTTAGAATGCTTGCTATACAAGTTGTAATTCCAGTCCCCTGAGTCACACAGCAAAGGTTGATGCAAATATCTCCTGTTTGCTCTTGCCTCCTGTGGCTACACTCCGAGAGTCCCCCTGGAAACATTTGGGGTGCTTTTCCTGGTGAAGGAGGAGGATGCTCCAGACCACTGTCCTCCCACAAGAACAGGGACCAGCTTTAAATCCCTTGTCCATTGAGTGACACTGGCATAAACAGATCCACATCTAGGGCAAGAATGTAATCACACACAGGAGGCTCTGGATGATATAGGAGAGACATTCCTTACCATGTAAGGAATGCACATGTTTGATATAAGGGAGATTGTTCAAGAAGGCAAAACAGAGTTTGTGTTCCCAGAAAGACCCAGTAACAGGCGTCAAAGAGTATTCTAGGAAAGAGCTGGCAGATAGTTTCTCCTACAACAAACTGATAGCCAAGAGTAAAACAAGCACAAATCAGTTCTATGCTTATTATCTGCCTCTTATATTTTAAATGTGATTCAACGTGCCCCCAAGGAGTATATATATTTTTCTGTTACAATCTAGTAGCAAATGAAAAATAAATCAGTGCTGACAAATGCATGTTCTCAGACAAGAGGGGAACTAATCTACTTTACAGAGTGAGTTTTATTCCACCATTTCATAAATGTAGATTGGCACCCTCCTCTTAAATAGTTCAGCGTTCGTGCCTGCCAAGAGAAATTGTGTAACATGCCAGTAAACCATCAAGCATCAAGTACAACATTCAGATTTATGATGCTGTATGTTGAGTGCTGATACTTGAACTAGCAGGCCCCATGTTAGGGATTTGCCTGCACCACCAGTGGTCACTGTGATGAGGCCATGGGTCAGCAGGCCTATGCTGAAGCCGGACCCTCCCAAGAAGCAGCTCACATCCAAACACATGTTATTTGAGAGCAGTGATATGCAAGAAAGTCAAGCCAAATGATTCCTGTTTAAAGCAAACACTCCCAACCATGCTTGCCAGTCACTGGCAATACAGGTCACAGTACAAAACCCCTCTACGCAGCTGTCATATCAAAAGAAAAATAATGCATGTACTGTAGATACCTGGGAGTTGAGTCATGGCAACTGAGATTATTTTCTTGTGAAGAATGAAGAAGCTACTTGGATCAGTAGTGAAACATTTTGATCCAAAAATAAAAGACGTCCCGTTGCCATGACTCCACTCCCAGAAAACCTCACCTGGGGACTCTATCCCACAGCCTTTACAATCTGGATCTAATTTTTCCGATAAACTGGCTCCCAAAAATTGTGCCCCCATGTTCAGTGTTTTTTTTTTAATTTTAAAAAAACAGTAATGCCCACTTAACTGCGTTTCAGCGAGTTTTTCAAGACCCAAGGCGGAGGGTGGGTATTTTTAAATCTGGTTCGAAATGCACGTTTTTACAAGAGGCAAACGTTAGTGGGGGCACAGAAAACCCAGTCCCCCCTTTTTCTTGTCAGTTTACCGGTTATGTGAATCGGCAGCATTCTTGCTGTTTCCCCTGACTGCTGTCTCTGTGATATTTTGCTCAGGAGACAGCCAGCCAAGTTGGGGTGAGGAGGAGGAGGAGGAGGCGGCGGAGGTGGCTCACTTGTGGGACAAGGATGAAAAGGACAAGTAGCCTCTTCTGAGGCCAACCGGTGGCAGCCAGGGGCTCCCAGCAAGGGCATGGGTCGGTCCCTGTGGCGGGCCTCCCTTGCCGAAGGCGTCCCACCAGCCAGGGACTCCGTTGCTATGCTAGGGGAGAGATATGGGTGCTTGTGTGTGTGTGTGTGTGTGGCAGGGAATTCCGGCTGAAAGAAGAGGGAACTCGCTTCTTGGAGAAGGAGTGAAAGGGAATCATGAGGCTGGTGAGTGAGTGAGCGACTGACAGGCAGTCTGGAGTGGCGAAAAAGCCAGGCATTGGCGGGCTTTCTCTCAAGGGCGTCAACGAGGAAGCCCCTCATTGGTGGCTGCCTCAGGCGAGGTTGAGGAGGGCTCAGTGGCGGCAGTACCAGGTTGAGAGTTGGTGCAGAAACGAAGGGCAGGGCAACTGGCACCGGCTCCTGCCAGTGCTGGCATGTCTTTATTTTCTCTTTGTGCACGTGTGCGCACACCCACACACATTCTCGCTCACTCACCCACCCTGTTTCTCAATGGCAGCAGCCTTGCTCCCCCACCTCAGGTTGACATTGCAGCCCCGATCTTTATTCCATTGTTGCCCCACCACTGCTTGATCTCCTGTAGCACCGGAGCCTCTAAACTCCATGCCGCCGGAAGTCCCCCTCGGAGCTTCTAGATGCGGGTTAATGACGTGGGGACGTATAAAATGTGGTTACTTAAACCACGTCCATGGGAACACGGGAACCGCATTTTCAGTCACGTGACGACTTCAGAAAGAAACATGGCTTTTATTGTCTGTGAAGATTCTCAGTCATCCAGGTGAGTTTATCTGGAAGTTGAGTCATGGTACTGGGCTTCTTTTTTCTTGAGAGATTGAAACGTATAGCTGCTCATCCAAACATCTTCATCAGTTTGAAAACAGCTGGTGTGAGTCCTCCATCTTATAGTCAGCTTTGACCTCTTGTCACCCTAGTCTGAAATAGGCTCATAAGATGAATAGGCTCGTTAGGTAGACAATAGTATCCATAGCCTTAAGGTGAATAATGGCCTAAGGTGCTGAAACCTATAAAGTATGGGTCATTACCCTTGGTCTTGGTGGAGAAGGCTTTTTGATTTGTCTGGGTACTGTTGAAAGCATACCCTTATAAGGAGCAGATAGACTATGCCTGAGGCCCCCACCGCTGTTGAGAGAGGGGGTTTCAATGCTCACATGAATGGCTTCCCTGACTCCTCTCTCACACCACCTATCTTCTCTGACTAATATGTGTACATCCTCATCTTGGAATGAGTGCCCTTTGTCCTTCAAATGAAGGTGTTCTGCTGATTCTGGTCCTGAGCTGTTACCCCTCCTATGTTGGGCCATCCTTCTGTTTAATGGCTGTTTAGTTTCTCCAATATAGAGGTCTGCACACTCCTGATGCATTGGACCATATATATTATATTCCTCCTTTTTTGTTTTGGTATTGGATCCTTTGGATGGACAAGTCTCTGCCTTAGTGTGTTTGTGGAGGTGGTGGAGTTGCAAAAAAATCCTTTTAAGCTTCTCAGACACTCCAGCCATGTAAGTAATGACCAGGTTCTTCGGCTGGGTCTGGGTCTCAGACTGGGTCGGGACACTGCTTTGTTGAAGGCCCACTTTGGATATCCACAGGCCTTAAGTGCTATCTTCAGGTGCCTGTCTTCCTTTTTCTTGGCTTCTGTGGAGGTGGGGATGCTCTCTGCTCTGTGGTTTAGGGTCCTGATGACTCCTGATTTGTGCTGTAACGGATGGTGGGAGTCAAACAGTAAGTACTGATCTGTGTGGGTGGGTTTCCTGTAAACTTCTACTCCTAGGCCACGATTGGGTCTGATGATGACTACACAATCCAGGAAAGCCAGCCTGTTGTCTTGGGTGTCTTCCCTAGTGAACTTAATATTAGGGTCCACTGCATTGATGTGGTCTGTAAAGGCCTGTACTTCCTGAGTCTTGATTTTCACCCAGGTATCATTTACATACCTGAACCAGTGGGATGGTGTTGTCCCTGGGAAGGTGTTGAGTACCTTCTTCTCCACTTCTTCCATGTATAGGTTCACAACAATAGGTGACACTGGGAACCCATGGCACAGCCATGCTTCTGTTTGTAGAAGTCCCCTCTTTACATGAAATATGTGGTGTTCAGACACAGGTCCAGGAGCAGGCATATCTGGTCTGGGTTGAGGCGGGTTCTGGAGGTGAGGGTGCTGTCTTCTCTTAGTCTTCTCTTTACCATTGTTAGGGCATCCATGATGGGGATGCTGGTAAAGAGAGATGTAACATCAAAGGATACCATGGTTTCATCTGTATCCAATTTCAGCTCCCTGACTTCAGAAACAAACTCCTCTGAATTGTGCACGTGGTGATCCGTGAGTCCAACCAGTGGGGCTAGGGTAGTCCCTAGGTATTTTGCGATGTTGTATGTCACTAATTCATACTATTCACAATGGGTCTGAGGGGGATTCCTTGCTTGTGGATCTTGGGAAGTCCATAAAAGCAGGGGACAGTATCTCCCTACTGTCTATGCATATGTGTGGAGGAAAGCAACACCCAAGCCCCTGACTTCAGGCTGTCTTGCCTCCCCATAGGGAGCATGAAACTTCCACCTCTCCTATTGACTGGGGTGAAACTAGAATGTTGGAGGAAGAGACAGAGAAAATAGAAAGCCAAAGAAATCCAGAAAGTCCAGGAATGGGAGCATGGAGGAGAGGAGGTGGAGAGACAGAGGATTAAAAAGAATTGCTGAAGGGAAAATGGGAGGAAGGGGAAAGGGAGGTAGAAGGAGTCAGACTCAAGGATGGGAGGGATGCAGACCAGGCCTAAAAAGACCAGGAGAAACCAGAAGAAGACAAAGAAGAGGACAAAGGGTAGATTGTTGCCTAGTGGAGGTAGAGAGGTGGAACTGCCAGACAAGTGGGAGCATGTACAGAAAATGGATCTGTGGACTGGAAAGAGTCACCTTGAGGGTCTCCTGGGAAGAAGCTGAACATCTCCCCATGTCTGTTGTTGCCCCCCCCCCAAAAAAACCCTTCTGAGGAAAAGGAGAGAGCAGGGGGATATGGAGATAGCTCCAGGAAATAGAAAGGTCTGGGGTATCCTGTAAGGTTGATGCAATCTGAACCAGAACCCCGAAGAAGACTTGTCAGACCCCCTCATGGGTGGCGGGGAAGAACTGCCACCAGACTCACTCGTGATATGGTACAAACCCTCCCTGCTGTGATCACCATTCCTGGGGATGCCAAATCACCCATCCCAGGCATGGCAAAGAACACAGCAGTGAACTAGTGGAGGAAATTGAAACAGACACGCAACTCGGTCTCCATTGAGAGCCAGGGAGCCCTGAAAGAAGGTTGTATGTTTATTTTAAGGTGACCCATTTGCTGGATCTTATTCTGTTTTGATAAACCCTAATGGTTTTGACGAGCCCAAGACTGCTATCATGGAACAAAGCATGGAAGAGGGATTCCTGTGGATGATGAAGGTCTCCGCGCAGCAAAGAGAAAGGGCCAGTCTACCTCTTCAGGCATTTTCCTGCTCCTGATATTCCTCTGGGGAATGTGGATTGGGTTGAAGGGGCAGTTGTGACGTGGCAGGAGTGCCCTGGCTGGGGCAGCAATGCCTGGATGTGGCAAAGCTGTTCCGGAGCAGCAGCAGTGGCAGCAGCTGGAGCCCATCAACCAGTTGTTACCCAGCCAAGATGCTTTTTGCATGGCCAAGACCTCAGCTGCTGGATCGGCTCTCAGGGTCTGGTGTCTCCTGACGCTCTTGCCCTTGAGGCACTGATTTTCCTGCTGCTTCTGAGTGCCCTGAGAGACCAAGCAAAAACCAGATGGAAAGGCTTGGAAAGAACCATCCATTGCAGGGACAGGAAGGATCTTTCAAGCTTTATGTGATGAAATGGAGAAGCGGCTCCCCCCCCCCCCCGTGATACATTCAATGGCCCTAGAAGCCTCCCTAGTACCATTGTTTCTTTTAAAATCATGTGCTTTCCCTTTAAAGAAGCAATACACCTATACCTGCCATTTGGAAAGAATACATGTCTTCCTGGGAGTAGCAGCAGCAGTGACTGAAGAAAGGAATGGGTAAACCAATGTGTTATCAGAAAAAAGTGTGTGTGTGTGTGTGTGCATGCTGTCATTTGCACAGGAATCATGTGCAGTTAGCACTAAAGGAGGCAGTGTTACTATAATGTTTGGAGGCCATATGGAAAATATAATTTTAATATCCACCCAACATCTGCTGTCTAAGTTCTGCCTAGTTGCCTTGTTTCTGAACTACTGCTTATATCCCATTTGTCTTTTTATTTCCCCTCTCCAATTTTGTGCTTTTCGTTTGTAGCAGATGTTCAACACTTCATTGCTACTACACATTCTTAATCCTTATTGGTCTCTTTTAAAAATTAAATTATAATATGCAATTCTGTACATCTTAGTTTTTCCTCCTGACCTGACTGATAACACCCTTGTGTTTCTCATTTGGATTGGATAGGATTGGCTGATGATGAACCTAACTTAAAGGATCTGGATTCATCCCTCCACTGCCACCTCTCTCTCT
>JAHTLZ010000010.1:47107645-47141536 GCA_023846285.1 Phrynocephalus versicolor
ACACACAACTTTTAAAATAATTGAAAAGCAATGGCCCAACATTTCTCTGTTGCTTAGATGGAAGACTCAGGTTCATAGGGCAGGTGGGTATCCAGAGTGAAAAGGAATTGGCTGTGTGGTTTCTGTGAAGCATTTCTTCACAAGATGCACCAGCCAAGTTGCCAGATTCCGAGCTAATCACTGGAAGAGCACAACATGTTGTTCCACATTCTGTGGCTGTCCTTTCTGGAATGTTGACAACAAGACCCTAGGATGCAGCCTATGAAAGTGATCTTGAGACCTTATATTCACATTAGCTTCCTTTTTGGCACAGCGTTTACATGTGCATTCATCTGGCCTGCAGGCTTTGGTTAGAATAGCTCTAATCTCAGTATTCATTTAAAAAGTCCAATTCTGGTCCTAAATTAACTAGCTCCTACTAATTAATCCATCTCCCACCATGAAGCTATCACTATATTATGCTACAGTTGTAAATGAATGGGAGGGGGAGGGAATCACTACTTTTGCAGCTATACAATTTTATTTGTTTTTCTAAATATTGGAACATCTCACAGCATCACAGTGGTGGTGGGGAGGGAGGAATAATACCGCATGATTTCAGGTGGTGGTTTGTACTGTGCTCTGTCCTGTTGAGTGAAAAACATTCAGCCTTTGAGGTGGGCAGGACTAAAAGGAACTATTTTAGTTCCTTTTAAGAAACAGAGAAAGTAACATAACTATACAGTAATGAGAACTACTACGGGTGGGAGAACCTTAAATTAATAATGACCATAAATTGCTTTATAAAATAAAATTTCTAGGTTCTGTCATTAGGTAGGGACTAGATCTAGGATTCCATGAAAGAGCAGAAATCCTTATTGCATTTAATTTGCTGCTATTTTATTTCTATTTTCAGAAACAGAAAGAAGTGTTTGCAGGATTGCACATTACATATGCCAAAGGTGCATGTCTGGCTTTATTTGCCGTGCTCAAGGGATTGTTCCATGCTCCTCTTCAATGGAACCATTTTTGTACTGCTCCTAGGCTTCAGCCAAGAAAAAGATGTAGCAGGGAGGGATTAATCAGCAGGAGCTACGCACAGAGACACACAGGTACAACACAGTTTTATTTTTAAAAAATGAACAATCAAGTAACAATAAAAATGTCCCATATAGCCAACCATTCTATTCTACCCTGGAGCTGGCTGGTTAGCTCAGTGGTTTAGGTATTTGACTGTGGAACTAGATGTTGGAAATTTGATTCCTCGCTGTGCTTCCTAGGGAAAGAGCCTGCCTGTGTGGCCTTGGGCAAGCTGTCCAGTCCCGGGGTACCCCCAAAACATAAAGACAGAAATGCCTCTTGACAAGTAAGTTCAGTCATTTCCAACTCTAGGGGATGGTGCTCATCTCGGTTTATAATCTGCTGAGTTGGTGTTTGTCTATGGGCACGCAAGGGTATGGAATGCTATTGCCTTCCCACCAAAGTGGTACTTATAATTGACTGGATATACTATGATTGGAATGATCATTGATGATCCTTTACTTCGTGGGTAAGTTGGCTTTTTGGTGGAAGCAAGGATAATTGTGGTGAGCTGTTGGTGCAAGTGCATTGTGGTCGAGGCACAGCCATATCTTCCAGGCATTAACGCTTGTGGTAGGGATCTCAAAACCTTCCGATTTTGTTTTCTCCTGTATTTACCTTTTAAAAACCTCAACGTATTTCCATCCCCAATATGTGATTTGTAAATTTTGGTGAAATTGTCCTGAAAGAACATTTTACATTTGGCATGGGCCAAGTCTAAAGTGACACTCTTTCTAACATGGAAAGACCCATGTTGCGTTTGGCTGACATGTAATTGTTAAAGATGAAAAGCTTCCAAGATGGTAAATACACAGTGTTTGTGTGCAGCATAAACCCAAAGGGTTAAGTACTAAAACCCCTGGCCCAGAGGAACACATTGGTCAGTTTTAATTTCTTCCACATTCAGTGTTTAAATGCCCAGGCTTGTTATCTTGCAAATATGAAATTAGTTGGGAGTTTGAGGACATTTTTACACAAATGAATTGAAATGAACTTCTCTCCCATCCCTGGCTTGTGGCTATAGTCTCTTGCCTGCTTCACCATGAAGACTATAGAGGGGAAGAGGTTGTGTTCTGTCTAATATCTCCATGTTGTGTAGAGATGAGAGCCCAGATTCGCCCGTACCTCGATGAGAGCTCCTTGAGGACTGTGGTACAGGCACTGGTTGTGTCGAGGCTGGACTACTGCAACACTCTCTACATGGGGCTCCCCTTGAACCTTGTTCGGCGATTGCAGCGGGTCCAGAATACGGCAGCCAGGTTGGTGGTCGGCGCGCGCCATTATGACTGCGCCACCGCTATCCTGGCCCGCCTACACTGGTTACCCATTGCCTCCCGAATAAGGTTCAAGGTGTTGGTTTTGGTTTACAAAACCCTCCATGGCTTGGCCCCTGCTTATCTGGCAGAGTGTCTCCCCCGACAACTAGATCCAGCCCGACCCACCCGCGCCTCGGTGGCCTTTTCACTGCGGACAGTCACTCCGAGGGAGGCCTGTAAGGCGAGTACTCGTGGACGGGCCTTCTCGGTAGTGGCTCCATCTATTTGGAACAAACTCCCCAGTGAACTACGGCGGGC
Organism: Phrynocephalus versicolor; assembly: GCA_023846285.1. Lineage (NCBI taxonomy): Eukaryota > Metazoa > Chordata > Lepidosauria > Squamata > Agamidae > Phrynocephalus > Phrynocephalus versicolor. The sequence continues at coordinate 47,110,279 of JAHTLZ010000010.1, forward strand.
TCCATCGCTGGCGGCGTTTAAGAAGAACCTTAAGACCATCCTTTTTCGAGAAGCCTACGGCGACGTCTAAGGACCCAGTCCGTTTTTTTTTTAATATCCTGCCTAATTACTCTTGGACATTATTGTCTTAGTTAACTGTTGTTTGTAATTGATTTTTACCTGTTTTTATTCTGATGTTGTGAACCGCCCAGAGTCCCCATTGTGGGAATGGGGGGGTATACAAGTGTGAATAATAAATAAATAAATAAATTGTTTGGGTACTACTGCAGGATGAATGAAGGGTACTTGGGGGCGTCATTAGCAAGCAACCTTGGACTAAGTAGGTGTTGGTGGAATTACCAGGCCTATTTGGGACAAGTCTTTTGAGGTGATTACTGTAAGTAGGCAACTATTTCTCCCTACTGAGGAAGAATGTTCCTGTCTGTGTTGCTTCCAGTGGAATTTGGTGTTACTTTAGACTCTAGAGTTACTTTTTTGCACAAAATACAGTAATTGTTTGTGTGCTAATTTTATTTTCCTGTAATCTCAAACTGTGGTCACTCGTGTGGGTGATTTGTGGTTGTATAACATCTTGGTGTCTTACAATTTCATGTCACAGAGTTTCATAACCCTTTCCTGTGGAGTTTATTTATTAGCTATTCTAGTCTGTGAACAAGTTTGTGACGGATGACTGCAGTGGAAGAAGTCCAACAACATTGTAGGAGTAGTGAACAAAAAGGGATAAACAAGCAGGTTCCTAAAGAGAGATGTATTGCTTGTCAGGTCAAGCAATAGGTCTTCCACAATGGACAGCCCAATCCCAGTGGGAAATCCAAAAGCAGAACATGAGGGTAATAAGCTCATCTGGCTGTTTATGTCCCTAGCATTCAAAGGCATTCAAAGGCGTATAGCCTCTGTCAGCAGATGTAATACCTAATCCCCCTGATTATTAACCACTGGTACCTTTTTCCTCATGGAATATGTCTCATCTACCATTCAAGCCTTGTGAGCTGGGAGCCATCATTGCAACTTACAAGGAGTTATTGACTGGGTGGTTAAAGCTCTGTTGTAGTTGTATGTTCCAACTCCGTCTTGGAAGATTCTTGCAAAGTTTGTGGCCTTTGCTTTCTATCTTCAGATGCTAAGCCATAAGGTGAGCTCAAGCCTGAGTGAAATCAATTTGTAGCAAAGGACTGAACCTGCATGTGTTTATTGACACAGAAGTGCATGAAACTGCTGAGAATCTCTCCCACTTCAGGTAAGTGCCCAACTATTTTAGATTTATTGCTAAAGTGGCCATTATATTAGAAAACTTTATTTAATGTTGGTTTTGTACCCTCATCAACTCTGGGTACAACTGTTTCAAATGCCCTCAACTTTATTTCCACGCTGGGTTGTGTACACGGGGGGGGGGGGGGGAGCCTTGCCTTTTACTACTGAACTGGGCCATGCCACTCCGTTAGCGAACGGACATTTATTAACTAATACAAAATTGCAAATGATGTACAAACACAGTTAAACAAAGGGCCCCAGTGTTGAGCCTAAATCAGGGTCCTAAATCATGAACCATGGTGTGACAAACTGCACAGCCTTTGCCAGTACTTTTAAAATGGGTCTTTCTTGCCAGGCTGAGAATCCATAGCGCTCGGCCAAAGAAAACAGTGGGTAGGAGCCAGGGTTCTCCCAAGTCTTGGCATCCCCTCAACAATAGTAGCTTTGGCCGAGGTCCACAGAATTGAGCACATGCTCCATAAGGTCACTTAAGAACACCACAATTATTTAGTATTTACTTCAGTGGGTTTTGCAGACAAAAATAATAAGGGACAGCAGCACAGTTGAGGGACTGGAGCGCACTCCCATAATCCCTTTCCATTCTTCTCCTGGGAAGTTTGAGCCAACTTCTTGCAAGGAGCTTTAGAGAAGATCAACCTCTTCAGGTCCTTCCATGCTGGAGCAGTGCAGGTTTAGAGAGGGCCTTCCCAGGAGATAAAATGGGAAATGCAAGAAGTACTTCATTATTCATGATCCACTGTATTGGGTCACGGTACCATCTACCGTATATACTTGAGTATAAGTCGACCCGAGTGTAAGCCTGGGCCCCTAATTTAAACCCCCAAAACTGGGAAAATTTATTGACTCAAGTATAAGCCTAGGGTGGGAAATGCAGCAGGGCCTGGCAATTCCTCCTTTGTGAGCTGGGTATGTGTGTGATGTTTAAAATGACTTTTAGCCACTGAGGCAAGTGCTTGAGTTGGTGACTAAAAGTCATTTTAAACATTGTTTTAAAATGACTTTTTAAAAAGTCATTTTAAACATGGGGGGTCAGGAGAAGTGGCGCACAATGGTTAAAATGACTTTTGGCCACTGACCCAAACTTGCCTCAGTGGCTAAAAGTATTAACCCGCATATAAGCCGAGGACCCCTTTTTTCAGCCCAAGATTAGGACTGAAAAACTAGGCTTATACTCGAGTATATACATTAAACACTTCTCTTTGGGGTATATTGCCTTCTGGCCAGGGACTGAGAGCCAGCTGGTCTTCAGATCAAGATGAAACAGGCAAGAGATCCCCTCTTTGTCCTCAACTCATCCTGTGACTGTTCTGTTTTGTGAAAGAGGGGCCACCCTTATCCAATTTCAGATACCAAACAAAGAATCGCATATTGTTTCCTCTCTGCCACCTGTAAGCAAATCTATCCCGTCTAAAGTATCTCTGTCCCTTGTTCCTAACCATTATGCGTACACCTCACATTGTAATGGAAATTCATCTGGTATGAATGTGGCCTTGAGGTGCTTGTCTGAAGCAGAAATGCAGGTAAACTTTGCATGAGGGTTAGAAGGCATATTTAATGTGTCTTGTCTGTAGGAGCTTTTCATGGCTACAGGATGCAGTACTGAAAGATGTCTCGCTTGGATCAAGAGGGCTAGTACTTTATTGTGCTAATTTATTGTTCTCTTGCAGTATTCTTCTTTCCCAGCATTGTTCTGAGACTTTCCACCGCGGTCACACCAGCGTTCTCTGCGTATATAAATGTCATGTGTATTTTTTTTCCGGGCGGTCACATGGTTTTTAATGTGCAGTTAGTGTCCTCTCTTCTGCGTCGTATTTTCCTATTCTGGTTCCGTCTCTACCTGTCTACTTCACATTTCCCCCTTCTTTCCGGCTCTACTTTCCAAGCCTCCGTGGTGTTTAAGCTGTCGAAAAAGGGGAACAACAGATTTTACTGCGTATTTTCCAGGGTCCTGTCGTGGTTACAGAAGCAAATAAGTAAGCATTTTCAAGTGAAGTTTCTAAATCCAGTCCCTGGTGGTGGTTATTGAAACTTTGCTGAAGCTGCTGTTCAAGGGGCATGGCCGGCTGGGACCGGAATTTACTTCTCTTCGCGGTTAGGACGCGATCTTTTTATGTGCAGTTAGTCGAAGGGAAACTACAGAGAAAATGCAGGTATGACCGTGGCTGCTTATACCACAACTGCAGATTTTTTTAAAAAAAATACATGTACAAAGCAGCTAATTCCACTTATTACTCCAATGCCCCCCTCCAAAATAATTCCCCTTAGAGTTAAAATTTTGTAGAAGTAACTCCTGACTTTTCCATTTCTTAAAAGCAAATCGTTACTTTTTGTCAGCTTTAAAGAAAGTACACCATTTGAATGCTATAAGCTGATGGCTCTTGCCAGAAAAATACACTTCTTCCTGTCTGCCTTGATGCTACAATGCCCACGACAGAGCACACATCTGCAGTATCAGCTAGCATTTCAAGCATGTAATTGAGGCTGCACAGTCTGAAAGTGACGAAAACATTCCTGATACACCAGAAGAGGAGGGAAACTATCCCTTCTTAAGAGATGGAAATGTAAATAGTTGTGTAAGGTAAGATAATCACACCTTCATTATGAAGATTTAGTCAGTGTGAGGTAGTGGTTAGAATGTTGGGATAGGGTTTGAGGGACCTGGCTTCTAGTTCCACTCGGCTGTGAAACTGACTGGTTGGCCTTGGGCTGACCCTTGTCTTCCATCCTGAACTGCCACACTGGGTTGTCCTTGTGAGGAAGAGGTAGGAAAGAAGGAGAGCTTTTGCTCACTGGAGGAAAGGCATGATAGAATGAAACCAATGGAGATTGAAATGATTGGGGAAAGGGAATAATGACAATTCATTACAGTAAACCCCTGCTGAACACAGGGGTTAGGGACCCAACCCACCTGCAATGCATGAACATCGTTGATATGCGGAAGCGGGTGGGGGCCTGGGGGCGGGGGGTCGATCGCGCGCCTGTCCGAGAAGTCTTGGGGTGGCACGTGCAGGCAGTGTTGCGGGATCTGACCTCCCACCGCCGCCCGCCCGCACCACCCGAGACTTCTTGGAGGAGCACGGGGGCGGTGCAGAGCGACCCGATCGCCCCCCGCGGCCCCCTGCGGCCCAAGGCTTCTCAGTGGAGTGCGGGGGGAAGCACGGAGTGACCCGACTGTCCCCTGCCGCCACCCCAAGGCTTCTCAGAGGAGTGCGGGGGCGGCACTGAGTGACCCGATCACCCCCTGCCGCCCCCCCATGGCCCCGAGGTGCAGGTACTGCGATCCCGTGATGTAGTGGGACCGCAGTACCTGTACCACGAAATGGCGGGGCGTGACAGTATTTCAACAAGGGTTGTCCAGTTCTACCATGTACATATGTGTCCACCATTGTAACCAATAAACCCTATGCTATGGCATTTAGTGATTGCTTCACTTCACAATTCACATAGTCATACTGTTAAGAGGTGGTTGAGTTTTAAATGCTTCAAAGATTAGCAGAGTTATACAGTGGCGTGGAAAGATAATTGCTAAGTACAGATTTGAAGCTGGGAGACAGAAGTAAACTTTAGCATAAAAGCTTGCATTACAAAAACATACACAACGAGATAAAACACATTGCATAAATATTACAGAGTACCTGGAAAACTGCTCATCTCACCAAAAAGCAGTCCCAAAGTAAAATGTTTACAATCTTGCCTTTTATGCATATGGCAGACATCGTATAAACCAATCACATGATTACACATAGGCAGACAATGTTAAGCAGTTATCCATGGCCCCTGGATATAATTATTCTGACCTTTTCATGTGATTACACTATTCACCTGTGTCTTGACAAATGACTATGCATTTATACACAGAAACCATTTTGAATCTGTTACATTTTGTTAAAAGTTACATAACATTACTTGACACATACAAGTGCAAGTGTGGAAAGTATCTTTATAAGATGTTTCAGTCTTACAGTGTTCACTAAATCAGAGTTCATCATATTTGAACCCATAGCAGTGGATGAGTCCGGAAAGTGGAAGAATATGGGGAATGATCGAACCAGATCATGAGAAGTCATAGAAAAAGATTGGGAAGGAGCATATCATGACTCATAACAAGCACACAGGTGTGCACAGCAGCTATTGCCAGAGAGGTCAGGTCAAATAACAGCGAGAGCCATGAAAACCTCAATTACCCTCCTGGGATCATATAACTCATACTGTTGACTTTTCCCCCCTCTCTGAAAATGTGAAGTGTCACATTTTCTGTACGGTGCATTAAGTCAACGTCCCAGCTGTGAATATGCCCTATGGACAGGATCATACCTAAGCATCTGGTGGCTACAGATGATATTTCAAAACCAACACTGTTTGGAATCTTAGTATTGTATTTCAAGTACATTTGTCTTGGGGATCAGTCTAAATTTAGAGGCGCTCAAAAGTAGTATTCAGTGGGCTGGTATCAAGGAAAGTAGTCCCACTTTGGTGTGTGAGGCATCAGTGCCTGTGAATCAGTCTGTCTGCTTTTCAGTTTGCAGGGTTACCAAACCAACCCTTTCCATTTGCATCAAAGTACTAGATTAACCCGAGGCAAACAATGCGTAATACAACGTGTTTGCCCAGTGCATTTCCTCAAACACCCCATTATTTGTGTTGGTGGAAGGACGTGAGAGGCACAGCTCAGTGATGTTACATCTCACAATGAGCAAAATTGTATTGTGTAAATTTACACTGGCAGAAGCCGATCATGTCATTAGCTGGCCCCATTAACATTTAATTCAAATTAATATCTTCCTGTGTTAGGTTTTGAGGCTACTTATGGATCCCCTTTGGAAAGGCTTTGAGAACCTCATGATGGTGATGGGGAGTCTTTAATCACCAAAAACATTGTCCCTGGATCTCTGCACTTGAGGCTGGGACTGCTAGTGGTGATCCAGAAGGGATTTTTGGCAATGTACCTCCCCCCTGGCACCTAAGGCTCCCGAGTCCCAATGTTTTCCCCAGTGTGAGACTTTGGAATACAAAGGCATAAAAAACTTTTAATTAATTTAAATCGAGTTTTACCAGCAGCATCTGATTATATCATCTGCTTCTACCAATATGAATTTACACTAACTAGTTTTTGACCATTGTGTTATGTTTGACACATTGCAGCAGTTTTAGAATGTAGAGCCTCCTACCAAATGTACTTTGTCTCAATGCTTCTCATCACAATATTTCTATACTTAAAAAGATGTATACCCCCAACATTTTTCCAAATAATTTGGGATGATGTAAAGGTGCACACATTTAATGGCCTATCACCCACCCCAACCCCAGTCAGTTATTATTGTGGTCCAGTAAAGCCCAGGTATATGGAAGGATTGCCACCATGTATTTTTGAAGGCATTCACGGCCGGGATCTGATGGCTGTTGTGAGTGTTTGAGCTGTCTGGCCATGCTCTGGAAGTTTTTCTTCCTCACGTTTCACTAGACTCTGTGGCTGGCATCTTCAGAGAGCAAGCAGCTCATGGAACTTTTAAGAATTCTCTCTGTGCTCTGGGGTATAGAGTGAGTGAGACTGTGAGGTTTTAAAGTTGTGAGAAAGGGGAAACTTGTCCTATGCAGAAGAATAGGTGTTAGTCATTGTATTATGATAGAGAGATGAAGAAGTTTTACTGCAATCAGGGGTGACAGTGATACTTCTCTGTGGTTGATGGGTGTCGTTAACTGTTCTATTGTGTGAACTGATCACTGATGTTTGTGGCTGGGTGGGATTGCCACCATATTTCCAAGATTGGCATTTAGGTGATCGTCTAGAAAATTTGAAATCTAGCCAATCAAAAGGTTGCCGGTGGAGGAAAGCATCAGACAATCTGGATATGGCTGGCTATGTGGGGGAAGAGCTTACCTTGTGTGGGACGGAAGCTGTCTTCCACCTGATATCATTAGGGAAATAGAATAGAATATCTATGGCTCCTCTTTGGGCAGTCTTCTTTGGGATGTAATCTACCATTGTCTACTCTATGTAGTGTACTAAAGCTCTTGCGACGATGTTGTAATATGGTAACAAGGAGTAAGGGTGATTGTATTGGTTTGTAATCCATGGCTGCAGCTTCTTTAGCTACAGCAATGGGCAGTTTTGCACATAAGAGTGCATCTTCCATGAAGGAGGTGGGCATCTGTCTCTCTCACACACTTGGGATCCTCCTGTTTGAGGAATCAGGGAGCTGACAAGTTCATGTCTGGCCTGGGAGGGTCACCACAACCTCTTACAGTGGGCACCAAGGGGGTGTGTGTACCCATAGTGGCCTTGCATAGGGACACATCCTGCTCTGATTATTAACCCTTAGTTACCCATCAAGGGAATGGCAAAATGTATGCATCTCTCTGGCAGGTGGGCCATCTGATGCACAGGTCCATTCCTATTGCTGTGCCAACACTGTTCTGCTGCAACTCATCAAAGCCGTGGCCTTTAATTTCCCTGCAATCTATATTTAATATTTCAAATCATAACCGCCGCATGTTTGTCAGTAGTTGGGTCATGTGCTACAGACTTTCTCTGTCTCTCTCACTTTGGCCCATGTGTAAGGTAAACCCTGAACACTAAATAGGAAAACGTTGGGGGCATTCAAGAGAAAATTGGACAGTTGTCTGTTTGATCTGCTTTGATTTGGATCCCTGCATTGAGCAGGAGATTGGAATTGAAGACCTTATATGACCCTTCCAACTCCATTATTCTATCGGTTTATGAAAAGAGCTACTGAAAATGTGCAAATGCAAACAAAACAATGCAAGAGCAAATGTAATATTTCAGCTGGGAGAATGTGATAACAATATTTAAATATCCTTGGTTTCTTGGATGAATTATTTTCTATTATTAGTTTTTGGGGGCAACAGTCACAAATACCCTCTCCAGATTATCACCAGCATCACAGGACTCATGACCTATTGTAATAAACAAGAAAACCTCTGAAGATCATCCCACTAGGAGGCTGAACCTATAAGGGAGAAGGTGGCCTTTTTATGATATGTTGGCCAAAATTCATTCAGGGAGCAGCAGAAAGTGCATTGGAATCTACTGGGTGACCTCAAGGCGATAAGCTGGAGCTTTTCTTGCTTCATACCAGTTGCAAATTAGCTTGTTTTGTTATTGGCCTTGAGGAATTAAGCATGGGATTTCTTTTGAAGTCTAATTTCTCAGAAATGAAAGGCCGGAATCATGTCATTCCAGTGCTAACAAAACCTTCAGCTTTGATCACTGTGGTGAGCTACTTATAATGTCTGCTCCTGTCCTTAGGCTGATGAAATGAAGGGAAGCTGTGGGGAAGAGGGTTGGCTTGTACTTGGAAGGACCTGTGTCAAGAACGTAACTTCTGCTGTTGATGTTACTAGTTGCAACCAAGTTGTTTCTAATTTAAAGGTGATACTAATATGTTGGGTTTTCTTTTAAATATGTGTGGCATATTTCTTGGATTTCTTGTGTCTTTTATGTGAGCCGCCCAGAGTTCCCTCAGGAAATTGGCATGGTATACAAATATAAAAATAAATAAATAAATAGAATAGAATAGTTTGTCATTGTCACTCCCCAGCAGGTCCCCATGGCAGAATGGGACATGTGATATATTAGATAGGAATGTGATGCATTAGATAGGAATAGGTAGGTAGCTTGGGCCCTATTCCTATTTAATACATCACATTGGCTCTCTCATTTCTGGTATGCATGGAGGGTGGGGGGGATGACACCCAAGGCTGAGCATACGTTCAGAGAAGCCATGTTGTCAATTCTGTGCTCACCTTTGTGAGACAGTCTAAGCACTGAATGATCATATTTTGAGCTATGTCCTTCAGATGCATGCAGCCATATTTCTGAGGGTGTTAGCCTAAAATAAATAAACAAACAAACAAATAACACTGTTAATAAGAAATTCCAACTACAGTGGACCCTCGTATAACAAACAGTTTGTATAACATAAAATTTGTACAACAAAAAAAGTTCTGGAGATAGGGGACATTTGCTTAAAAGAATCGTCTATGGGGCAAATCCGTACAATATAAAAATGGTCTCGATTTGGGATTACTCTGTTTTCAATGCATTCATATGGGAGATTTGTATAAAGGAAAATTTGCTTAATATAATTTCATTTGGAACAAATTAATTCCTTTATGCAAGGTACCACTGTATTTGTTCTCCCTTCATGGTGTCCAAAATTTGTGTGTGTGAAAAATACACACTAATATGTGTCCCCACATGCATGACTGTAGGGTGGAAAAAATGTAAAGGTGGAGTGCGTTTGCATTTTAAAAATTGACTGTACCTAATACTTATCGTAATTGCACTAAAAAATAGTGCCTTGAAGAACAAGAATGAAAAATCTCATACTACGCCTATTTAAGACTGGGTTTTTAAAAGGCAAAAATATTTAGGTTAGATTGACATCAATTTGTTAACAAGTGCTTGTATTTATAAGAACTGGTTGCTCCAGAACACAGACTTCTTGGTAAAACAATGTCACATCTTAATTTTCCAGTACATGCATTCCACAGACTCTGCAATGCAGCAGAACTAATGGAGAGAGAAGTGTGTGAAGCCAAATATTGAATTCATTCTCTGTTGGATATACCACACCTGTCTGGTATCTCGGTAGCTAAAAATGAAATTCAGCTGCAGATGTAGGCCAAACCAATATTAGAATGAATTGTACTATTCATAATGTCAGAGTAACTTGGAAAGGAAAGTTTTGCTGGTTTAAAAAAGATCCTTAAACCCTCTATTTATACAAATCCAGACAGCTTTTAGGAGATTATAAACTTTGTTTTAATAATACTTCTGTCTAATCCATTTTTTTGAGTATGATGCATTATCACTGTTTGGTGTTATATTGTTTTAATAGCTTGCAATCATTATGTTTTAACCATTGCTTTAGGAAGTTACAATCCCTCAAAGGTGAAAGAAAGATCAGTTTACATCTGGGGCTTCTAATAATCATTCCTAAGCCATGCTTGTGTGCTGCAACCAGGAGATAATGCTAGAAGGTTCTATCCGTGTGCATGCTTTTTCTTCCCTTCCCCATCAGCCAGCATTCAGAGGTATATGGCCTCTGTCAGCTGAGGTAATACCTGTTCCTCCTGATTAGAACCCATTGGGAGCTTCATCCTGTCAGCATGGCACCTCATGAGCTTCCTTGGGGCACAAGTCCTGGTACTGTAGTCCTAGAGCAGTGGTGGCGAACCTTCGGCACCCCAGATGGTTTGGACCACAACTCCCATGGCCCTTTGTCAGTGGCAATGTAGGCTCAGAAGTTGTAGTCCAAAACATCTGGAGTGCCAAAGGTTCCCTAGAGCTACGTGTTACTGTACCTGCTTAGTAGGGCTTTACCCAGAAGCTAGCAGTACCACAAGCAGAATACAAGGGGAGACGAATAGAGCTTCACAGAACAGAACCTGGATTACTGACGGCTTCATAGTTAAGCACCACCAGAGCAAAGGATAACAATCCTTGATCCTTGAACATCTACATGAAGATGAGCAGGAGGACACAGGCTGGCCAGTTATCACCATATAAAAATGTTTGGAGGCTGAGTCGTATTCGCCACAGTTCATGCTCTGTGGAATGTCACCAGGGACTACAAATGGTTAAAGAAAATACTTTAATTAACACGTGGGGCAGTTGTATCCCTTCTTTCCAGATGCAACCAGCGATTGGAAAGCACACAGTAGGAGACTAAGCCAAGGATCATGATGAGGAAGATAAGCAGTAGCATGAAATTGACCCTTGGTCCCCTGATGAGAGAGCGAGAGGAGATGCGAGCAGGTGGCTTTTGGTGGGGAGAATGCCTTGCCTAGAAGACAACTAGAACCCCAATGCCTGCCAGAAGCTCTGCGGATAATATTTAAGTCAGAGAAGCCTCTTACAAAGTTTGCTCTTGGCTTCAGATTTTAATTCAACATACTCTGGGCATATTTGCATGTCTGTAAATAATGAAGAATAGCAATTACAAGATTCTTGCAAAAAAAAGAACTGGCAAGTAGCAAAGCCCCAGCAGGAGCTGGTGGACTGGCTAGTGTTACTGGTTTCGAATGTACAACTGCAACTTCCAGTTAATTTCTTCTGACTTTGGAAATTGGTGGTGGCAGGTGTATCACCTTTACTGCACCTGGAGTATTATGTACAATTCTGGTCACCGCATCTCAAAAAAGACATAGTGGAACTGGAAAAGGTGCAAAAGAGAGTGACTAAAATATTTACTGGGCTGGGGCACCTCCCTTATGAGGAAAGGCAAAAACATTTGGGGTGCTTTAATCTAGAAAAAGGCGCTTGAGGGGGGTGGATATGGTTGAGACATATAAAATAATGCAGGGCATGAATAAAGTGGATGGAGGCACACTCTTCTCCCTCTCACAAAATACCAGAACTAGGAGCAATCCACTCAAACTGAGGGTTGGGAGAATGAGAACAGACAAAAGAAAATATTTTTTTACCCAGCGTGTTGTTAGTCTGTGGAACTCCCTGCCACAGGATGTGGTGATGGCATCTGGCCTGGATGCCTTCAAAAGGGGATTGGACAGATTCCTGGAGGAAAAGTCCATCATAGATTACAAACCATGACGGAGATGTGTAATCTCTAGGCTTAAAACCAGGGTACTTCAAAGGCCAGATGCAGGGGAGTGCTATCAGGAGACAGATATCTAGTCTCGTGCACTCCCAGAAGCATTTGGTGGGGCCACTGTGAGATAGAGGAAGCTGGACTAGATGGGCCTTTGGCCTGATCCAGCATGGCTCTTATGTTCTCATGTTCTGAGCAAAAGAATGGATTCCCACATGGACGGCGAAAGAACTCCAGCTGGTCAGCCATTAGAGCACTAATGGAGATGAAAAGAGCCAGGTTGCATTTTAGGAGAAATTTAGACTTGACACATATTTGTTTTGGGTTCTTAAAGATTCTGTTTTTTCCTCTATGCTGTCGAATGTAAATATGAAACTGCTCGGAAAGGTGTTAAGGAGTGTTGGGATTCAATGCCACCAGTATGCTGATGACACTCAACTTTGTTTTTCCTTTCTCTCTGATTCAAAGGAAGCTTCTTCAGTTCTAAACCAGCTTCTGTTGTCAGTAATGGATGGGATGACGGAAAACAAACAGAAGCCTGATCCAGGCAAGACTAAAGTGTTTCAAGTCAGTCAAAAGGAACACCAGCTTGTATCATCTCAGGTGGGTTTACAGTACCCTGAAAACTCAAGTTCCCATCTTGGGCTTCATCTTCAAGCTGGGACAATCAGGTTTTGGTGGTGGTCAGGACTCCATTCATTCCCATAGTTAAAGCTAAGCACAGCCTGTTTCTGAACATGTCTCATATGCCTATGGTGATACATGCCTTAGTTACAACCAGGATGGACTACTGTAGGAAGTACTAGGTGTGGCTGCCTTTGTCAAGTGTTGGGAAGCCTTACCTGGTTCAAAATGCTGCGGCCAGGCTGCTGACTGGAACTATGAGAGAACACAGAACATTCCTGTTACAATGACGACTCTACTGGCTGCTAGTTAGTTTTCTGGCTCAATATAGAGCAGATGTTGATGTATGAAGCTCTGTGTGAAGGACCATCTATCCCTCCACACACAAAATACACCTTGTTTTTAAGATCTCAAGGAAAGGCCCTTTCTTGGCCCCACTGCTCTCAAGGTACGTTGGGTGAGTATGCTCACATCTCAGTAGATGCTGGAGGGTCGTGGAATGCACTTCCTTGGGAGGCTGGGTTAATCCCTTACCTTCTTTTTAAGGTAAGCTTTTTGCAAGTAAATTGTATAGAAAAAGGAGATTTATTATGGATTGCTGTGCATTTTTGGGGGTTTGGATTTTTGGGTAGTATGCCTTAAAATGGTTTAGAGAACTAGTGCTTTTACTATTATTATAATAGATATTTGACTTCTTTTGACTTGTGCTTTTTGCTGCACCTTCTTTTTTAAAAGATTGGTGACCCCCACCCCCAATTTAGGTCTCTTCACCTGGAAAAAGGTGGCATAAAAATGAAAGAAGTAAACAAAAAAACAACTGCTTCCATGTTTTGACCATCTCGGTTGCTGTCTGAATACCTTGGAAGTGCTGGTTTAATGGTATCTAGAGAAGGAAATAGTTTAATTCCAAGACCGAAAGATAGCTACTGTTAGACATTCTTCAATGACTTCTTGAGTAGGTCTTTTGTGCTCTACAAGGAGCTGCTTTTGAAGACAGTGTCAAAAACTTGAGCTGTAAAAGAATGTGAGGGGTAAGCCTTGATTATGCCCAAGCCAAGTTTAGGCAGATCTTTTGAAGCATTGGCTCTGGCTGCTGGTCTGTTTTGAAACCCTTTAGAAGTTCCACTTGCCCATAAAGCCCTACAAATCTTGGGCTCTAATTACGTTGGCCAACGGCATCTCTTGAGGGAGTCTCCTTTGGTACTGGAGATATAATTTGAGGAGCTCCTGCTCTGGAATTTCTCTCATGGAGATGTACATCCCATGGCAAGCTATGCCTTTTCGTGGCTGCCCTCATATTTTATGGGAGCTCTCTGTTCTGAGGGAGGACCAATTAAATTCTTCTGCAAACAAACAAATGAAAGCATTTTGGTCACCCTTGGCTCCCGAGAATTGTCCTGATGTTTCTCTGCTTCATTTTGTTTCTTTCTGTCCTGTTGCTGGTTGTTTCCATTTCCGATACATGGTACTTTTGCGTTAATTTTTAGAAATTGCAATGGAACTCTGTCAAATGGTATAGAAATATATATTTACTGAATGTGCAACAACTTGGCCCCAGTCCCACGTCCCTTTAAAAGCAGTTTAAATTACCAGATAACCTGTGTCTAAAAATGCCGTCCCCACGGCCACCGGGCTTTTTGAAAAAAAAAGAAAAAAGAAAACCCGGTAATGATCCCTTAAGCGAGGTTTCTGTGACTCACCCAAGAGGTAGGGAAATTTTTGCGTCGCTTTGAAAATCCAGCTTTTAAGGAGGCAGACGCCGTGGGACCACACAGATGATCCAGGTTTCTTTTTCTTTCTTTTTTCATAGCACCAACCGGCTGTTCCTGGGGCTGATGGGCTATGTTTTTTTAATTGCTTTTCACCTTCTGAGAAATAGGAAGTTCAATCTGGTGCTCTAAGCATTAATTTCCCCCAGCCAAGTGGTCCATTTTTTTCAACTGCTATCACCACCTGCTCGCCAAGGGGGCTGAACTGCACTTTATAATTAAAAAAAAAACAGCTTTTGACGTGGGAACTCTTGTCCCACATTTAAATCATGTGATGGAGCAAAGAGGAAAAGTTGGACCTTCAGAAGATCAGGATCAAAACCCAGGTGTGACCAAAGAAGCCAAAACTCGGTGCCATCCTGGGAAAAGACTCACCACAGAGAAGGAATGCAATCCCTACAGAGTTATATACAGCTAGATCTGTGCAGTGTGCATGTTTTGCACTCATGTACAGATTTTCATATGATCTCTAAGAGCTGGCTCTTTGCTACATCTTCTCCTTGCATCTTCTTCGGTGCTTTTAAATACAGCCACACTTGCTCTGGCATCTTGGTAGCTTCCAACTTAAATGCCCTGAGGCGTTTCAGTTCACCCACCCATGAATGGCTTTCATGTACACTGTAGAGAGTGTGATTTATTAAGTAACGGGGGCCCAAGGCCAAGTTGCACTTAGCATATTTTGCCTCTTTAAATCTACCCACTCAGCTCTGTTTGCACAATCCCTTTAATAATCCCCATCATCCAGAGCACAAGCCTGTTTTGGTGCAACAGGTTCATACACAGAACCATGGGAAGGTTTAATCAACAACAATCAGAAATCTGAAGGGGCATTCAAAGTGCGGCTGGCTGCCGCCAACTTACTGCTGTTGCTCTCAGAAATGCCCTTTTGCTCCCAGAGAACAATATATTATGCAAGGTTTGTTTTTGTGTTCACTCAAGAGTGTAATTGTTTCTTGTTTGACATGAAGTACCAGGAATGTTCAAAGAGTAGGTAAGTGGCCTGTTTAGACAAGGTTCATGCTGGCTTCAGATTCTTTTCATTTGGGATAACCAGTTCTTACTGAGAAAAGTCTAAAATCCCCCCCCCCCCAAAAAAAAACATACACACAAACTGCCTACTTCTTCCCTGCCTCATAATCTGCCTGTTCAGCAGTTTCCCCCAGCGCTCTGTATAGATTTGGAGGTGTACATGGCAGGATGCTGCTAGAAAGACAGGAAGGGAGTGGGGGACTTGCTTGAAATCTTGACTGAACCTACATATTTGTTGCAGTTGTGTGCTAAAGCGAGTTTGGCCTATACTCCATGAAGTGCAAGATGTGGCATGTTACAATGAATGTTCAAAATTAGAAACTTGGTAACAAATGACTCTCTTAAAATATACGGTGGACAAACGCTTTGTATTCCGGAGATAGGGGAAATTTGCTTAACAGAATCGTCTATGGAGCAAATCCATACAACTTTAAAATATTTGCAATTAGGGATTGCTCTGTTTTCAATGCACTCCTATGGGAAATTTGTATAAAGGACAATTTGCTTAACATAATTTCATTTGGAACGAATTGATTACTTTATACAAGGTACCACTGTATATGCAAAACTAGGCTATAGGTGATACCTTTTTAGGCCACTAATGAATGAATGAATGAATGAATGAATGAATGAATGAATGAATGAATGCAAGCTTTTGTGGGCATTACTCACTTTTTCAAAGCATGTACCAAAAGTCTAAAGTTGGCAAAATAGGTGGTTTGCCAGGAGATGATTCTTAGATGTAAAGTACTTGGCAAGATCAGTGCCTGGTAAAAAGTGGTATGTGTACATTTTGGGGAACCTTTTTCCTTTTAACCTTGAATCCGTCTAGTAATAAACATTAAAAATATCTTAATTAAACTGCCCAGATTTTTGGCTAAGAGGAGCAGGTGTTAAGTGCATTTATTTATTTATTTATTTATTTATCTATCTATCTATCTATCTATCTATTTGCCACCCATTTGGCTACCAGGCCACTCTAGGTGATTCATAACAGTGTAAATGTCAAGCCCCGCACACAGAGCACACACACAAGCAGAGTTTAGTTCTTTGCCAAGATCTTTAGTGGAAAGCCAGGCAAGTTCAAGTCCTTTGTTAACAATCAAGTGCCAGATAAATAACAAAATCCAACTCCCAGCAATTACCAGTCCAAGTCAAAACCAGAATATCTCACGGAAACCAGATGCCAAAACCAAGGGAACAGATCAAGACGTTGTCCAGGAAGCCGGTCCGAAGTCAGGAAACAGAGCCAAGGTCACAGACAGGAACGTGGTTGCAAGTTCAAATGATGCGTTGCTCCCACAGAGAGCTCAAGGTGAGCTTGCCAGCTTTATCCCAAAACAGGGAACACACTCTTACTTCTGGAAAGGCTTCTGCTAGTACACTGGGCTTCCCGGCCTGATTCCCTGTCTAGCATCAAAGACCCTTTCCCTAGCTCTCCTGGTAGCATGTCTTTGCAGAATCCTGCTCATGGCCCTTCTAGGAGGAGGAGATATGTTTTCAGCTGAGTCATCAGACCCAGCTGCCTGCTGATTTGAGCTGCAAGGCTCCTCCAGCAGCTCTTCACCATTTAACCCCTCAGAGTCAGGTTCTGTGACAGGCAGGGTCCTGGCAGTAAAACAAACCATATAACAAGACAATAACAGGTGCCTAGTCTCGTGGGTTCCTCTTGGACCCCATGGAGACACTGCCAGATCATCTCTGATTAGGTAGCAGTGTTTTGGGAATGATATGGTTCTAGGCAAGTTCTACAGCCTTCACCACACCTTCTCCTTCCTGAACTCACCAACCCCAGGGTAAGCTGGAGGTGGCATGGCTCAGTGGCTATAGAGAGGACCCTGTCTGGTCAACTGTCATGTTTACTATCGCTCATCCGCTGCCAACATGGCAGGTGCCTGCCCCTCCCTCAACCTTGTTTATTACATAATAGCAGAGATATTTGAGGCAGGTTGGCCTACATGATAGGCTTGTACATGCAGAGCTACCCCACATTCTGTAACCCCAGGATATGGATATGAACACTGGAGAACTTTCAGAACATGATCTTACCAATTATGGATGGCTTCAGCTGGTCATTTTGTACATGGAGTCCCACACTTCTATAAACGCAATCTTGCTGAGAAGGCAAGGTTTTGGAACACTTCTCTGCCCCAAAGTATTTGGGCATCCCTTTGGATTGAACCCTGACCTACAAAAACCTTGTCTCAACACCAAGGAGAAAGTTGCCACCAGAAAAGAAAAACATACTTAGGAAACTAGCTGGGTAAGACTGGGATGCACAGCCATAAACAACAAGAGCACCTACCCAAGCCAATCATATCATCTTAGTTGCAGCTCTGCCAGCCTAGATGCCCTAAGCACATCTGATCTCACCTGATTTCGGAAGCTAAGCAGGGTCAGCCCTGGTTAGTACTTGGATGGGAGACCACCAGGGAACACCAGGTGCTGTAGGCACCTGGAGTAGGAACTGGCAAACCACTCCAGTATTCCTGCCAAGAAAACTTCATGGACATGGGGTCACGGAGAGTCGGTCACGACTGTAACAACACAACACACAGTTTAGCTGTAACCTTATTTAAGATTAATTGGAGTATTGAATATAGTTTTAGAATGCATTCTATGACTGATGTTGTGAGGCAATAGTTTAATTGTTTGTTGCTATCTTAGTTTATTATATTAATTTGTCTGTTATTTCTTCTTGTTATGTGTTCCATTTAGTTTTGTAAGTTGCCCAGAGTGGCCAGATGGGTGGGGTATACGTATAATAAATAAATAAAATAAAAATATTTGTCCCTGTGCTATTCCACAACATAATATGATAGTGCTGTATGGTATAAATCAGCACATGCCAAACAAGTGGATGTAGCTTTTGATGAATCAAGAAGGAGTCGTAGTGGCTACATGAAACCTACCCCCGCTGAAAAAATCAGGTTTTTTGTGGCACTGCCCCTCCAGGAGTACATCAAAAGGTGCTAGCAAATAATGAACGAAATAAGTTAAACCCACCCACTTGATGGATACCAACCCCTTAGACAATGGCTAAAATCAGGGAACGTTTTCTGCATGCAACTCAAGCTCTAAATATTAAGCCAGAAAAAGGTAGGCTAGACCCACGGAGAACAAAAACAACACACTTTGCCAAATGGATGAATACTGAAGAGGATATCTCACCATGACAAGACTATCTGGGCTATCTGGAAGTCACTTAACATACTTTGGAGTAGGAAGATTAAAGAATAATCAAGTAAAATGGAGCTACTGTACTTGGATACTGGACACATTTTTATGATTACAGAGAAATTCAATCAATTTAGCTCTTATATGCATGCAATTTATGTCCCATCATGTCTACAAAAGATCTAGCACAGGCCTGTCCAACAGGTAGACCGGGGGCTACCAGTAGCCCATGAAGGGTTCAAAAGTAGCCCACCAGCCATCATTAAAAAATGTGAGGGGACAAGTTCTCCACCTCTACCTCCCCCACCCCAAGGACCACCACTGCCCCAGCAAATTTCTGGGTCTGCTAGCCCACTGTCTCAGCCGAGCGGGGCAGTTCAAGGGCCATGGCACAATCCCCTGCTCTCCTTACTGGCCAGATGATCGTCTTGTGACCAATTGAGTTGTTGGTGCAGAGTGGAGGAAGGGGAGGGGAGGGGACAACAAGGGGTGGGGTCATGGGCATGCCCACCTCCTTTGTGTGGTGATGTCCCCCTCTTCTTCCCCCCTGGAGAATTCCTTCCTCCTATCCTTCCATCCTCCTCCTCCTTCTCCTCCTCCTCCTCCTCCTCCTCCCACCACCACAGCTGCCTCACAGAGACTGTGACCTGCCGCTCCTCCTGCTCCCCTTCTGAGCCATTCCCTCCTCCTTGAGCCGCCATGGGGATGTGATTGCCCCGCTGCTGGCTTGGGCCATCCCAGCTGCACAGAGAACATGGCAGAAGTGAGTGAGAGCTATGAGCGGCAGCAGCAGTGGCAGCAAAGGGGCTGCAAGGGAGAAGGGGAAAAACAGGAGGAGAAGTAGAGTCAAGTCAGGCCCCGGGCGGGTTGGGAGGGAATGTGCACCTTTTTTTAAAAAAAAAATCTTCCAGCAGCCCGGGCAAGCGGAAGGGGCAATCTGCGCAAGCATGCATGTGCCTCCCTTGCACCCATCCACACCGTCTCAAGCAGGTGTAAGGGAAGTGTGTGCATGGTCAGCCTTACCGTAGGAATGCATTGAAATATGTTCCCTCCAGAAAGGATTAATTGATTTTCATTGCATTCCTATGGGAAACCACTGGTCTGCTTACATTTTTTTTTTACTTATGAGCATATGCTCGGAACAGATAAAATTCATAAGTAGAGGTTTTAGTGTAGTAGCCCTCAGACACGTTCGTTCAGAAAAAGTAGACCTTGGTCTGTTCAAAGTTGGACAGCCCTGATCTAGCACACAGTTGAGGTCGCACTATTTAAAAAGCCAGTTGCTGGTCAAAGATAGTTTAATCATCATGGCGTTTTAATTTGTTTGCAATTTAACCTATATTTAATTTACAACATTTATTTATTTATTTATTTATATGCTGCCCATCTAGCCTGGTGCGACTCTGGGTGGTGAACCAACAGTAAACAACATAATACGATCACATGAAAATAACTTCAAACAATATTAAACATTAACAAAAATCAATAACATTAGTGATAAACAAAAGGAAACAGCAGGCAAATAAACTAGTAAGGAGAAGTACATCTATAATTTATATTGTGCAATACTCTGATATATATGTAGGTAGATAAGTAGGAAGGAAGAAACAAAGAAAGAAAAAGAAAAATAAATAAAGAAAAATAAAGTCATTATACAGTACCCCTTTTCAACTTTGCAGGCTCTGGAAAACATAGAATGGGCCGTCCTTTGTCCTTTATGTTGCAATTCTGTATTTCTGTATATACAGTACTTGCTTGAAAGCGAGTAGCATTGAAATTAATTGACACTTATAATGAAAGGGTAAGTTTTTCAGGTATTATAGTCCAAGAAAAAATGACACACTAGGTAGGACATTTTGAAAGAAATAATATTTCCCAATCCATTTTTAGATCTGGGATCTTATAACTTTACCATCAAGTCTAATTATTTATAGACATTAATCTGATGGAATTGTCAGCAACACAGTGTGCTAGAGAAAGTAGATGGAGCGAATAGGAGAGTTCCTAGTCTGAGATGAGTGTTGAAAGCAGCTTAGACCATTTCTCTTTTCTTTTGGCAAAGGGGAGTCAATTGATACACTCGTGCCCAAGGATCTAACGTTTCTCTCTTTTTTTTTTCTTGCTAGGATCCATGTCTTGTGCAAGTGTCTTTCACAGGGAGGGAGGTAAAGAAGGAAAGAAGGAAATACCTGTATAAAGGAAAGCCCCCCACCCACCCAAAACAAGAGTTCCACTGCTATCTGATTGTGCTGCCATTTGAGAGCCACCCATCTGCAAGCACAATTTCCAGGCAGCCTCAAAGCGTCCAGAACTGCAATTACTGGCTGCTGTACAAACTCTGCAATTCTTTGTTAAGTGTGCCTCCTGAACCACTTCGAATTAGTCAGGGATTTATGGAGTACAGATAATTTTGATGGTCTCACCACTGGAATTGGCCAAAAAAATAAATAAATAAAAAGAATCCTCACTTGCCCATGTATTTAGGAAGCCAGAAAAAGCTACCTAGCCATTAGTGAAGTATGACAATGCAACCTATTGCCTTGGGATGTGATTGTTACAACACTAGAGACATTCAAGAGAAAGGCAGCCATCTGTCAGGTATTATTTGACCTGGATCCCTGCACTTAGCATCAGGGATGGACACTTGGGCCTCATGACTTGTGATTCAAACATGGACCTAGACCCATTTTTCTGAGTTGCATGTTTTTAGTCATTATTTCTAGTTCTGCATATCTCCACAGAGACTAGGTGGTGGAAGCAATGGGGAGGGAAGCTTTCACTTATCTTCAAAGAGGCAGTCACAATGGCTTCCACTTGGAAAATAAAAAGGAACACAAACTCTGGCAAAAGAAATGTAAGAAGATGATAAGAGAGGCAAAGAAAGATTTTGAGGAACGCATGGCTAGCAATATAAAGGGTAATAATAAAGGTTTCTTTAAATATGTTAGAAGTAGAAAACCTGCCAGAGAACCAGTTGGCCCTCTGGATGGTGAGGGAGGAAAAGGGGAGGTTAAGGAGGACTTGGAAATGGCAGAGAAATTAAATAAGTTCTTTGCATCTGTCTTCACGACAGAGGACTGTGAGCAGATTCCACTGCCTGAACGGCCCCTCTTGACTAAAGAATTAAATCAAATACAGGTTAAAAGGGAGGATGTTTTAGGTCTAGTTGATAAATTGAAGATTAACAAGTCACCGGGCCCAAATGGCATCCACCCAAGGGTTATTAGGGAACTGAGAAATGAAATTGCAGATCTCTTAACGGTTATATGCAACTTGTCTCTTAAAACGGCCACAGTGCTGGAGGACTGGAGGATAGCAGATGTCACACCAATTTTTAAAAAAGGAAGGAGGGAGGACCCGGGAAACTACAGGCCAGTTAGCCTTACATCTGTCCCAGGTAAGATGGTGGAAAGCCTCATCCAAGAGAAAATCTTAAAACACATAGAAGAACAAACCTTGCTGAGAGAAAATCAGCATGGCTTCTGTAAGGGTAAGTCTTGTCTGACAAATCTTTTAGAATTTTTTGAAAAGGTCAACAGGCATGTGGATTTGGGTGAACCGGTGGATATAGTCTATCTGGATTTTCAAAAGGCTTTTGACACAGTCCCTCACCAAAGGCTGCTGAGAAAATTGGTCCGGGGATAAGAGGGCAGGTCCTCTTATGGATTGAGAACTGGTTGAGATCCAGGAAACAAAGAGTAGGTGTCAACGGGAAATTTTCACAATGGAGAGAAGTCAAAAGCGGTGTGCCCCAGGGCTCTGTCCTGGGACCGGTGCTTTTCAATCTGTTCATAAATGACCTGCAGACAGGGATAAACAGGGAGGTGGCGAAGTTTGCGGATGACACAAAACTTTTCCGTGTGGTAAAAACCAGAGAAGATTGTGAAGAACTCCAGAAGGATCTCTCCAAACTGGGGGAATGGGCGGCAAAATGGCAAATGCGATTTAATGTAGCCAAATGTAAAGTAATGCATATGGCGGCAAAAAAATCAAAACTTTATCTACCAACTCATGGGCTCTGAGTTATCCGTGATGGATCAGGAAAGAGATCTTGGTGTGTTGGTGGACAGCTCCATGAAGGTGTCTACCCAATGTATGGCAGCGGTGAAGAAGGCCAATTCCATGCTAGGGATTATCAAAAAGGGGATTGAAAATAAAACAGCCAACATTATAATGCCATTATACAAAACAATAGTAAGGCCCCACCTGGAGTATTGTGTACAATTCTGGTCACCGCATCTCAAGAAAGACATAGTAGAACTGGAAAAGGTGCAGAAGAGAGCGACTAAAATGATTACTGGGCTGGGGCACCTCCCTTATGAGGAAAGGCTAAAACATTTGGGCCTCTTTAGTCTGGAAAAAAGGTGCCTGAGGGGGAATATGATTGAGACGTACAAAATAATGCAGGGTATGAGTAAAGTGGATAGAGGGAAGCTCTTCTCCCTCTCCCAAAATACCAGAACTAGGGGACATCCACTCAAATTGAGGGCTGGGAGAGTAAGAACAGACAAAAGAAAATATTTTTTCACTCAGCGTGTTGTTAGTCTGTGGAACTCCCTGCCACAGGATGTGGTGATGGCATCTGGCCTGGATGCCTTCAAAAGGGGATTGGACAGATTCCTGGAGGAAAAATCCATCACAGGTTACAAACCATGATGGAGATATGAATCTCCAGTCTTAAAACCGGGGTACTTCAAGGGCCAGATGCCAGGGAGTGATATCACGAAACAGATATCTAGTCTCGTGCACTCCCAGACACATCTGGTGGGGCCGCTGTGAGATACAGGAAGCTGGACTAGATGGGCCGTTGGCCTGATCCAGCATGGCTCTTCTTATGTTCTTATGAAAGCCTTCCTCCTCTTCCTCAGGCCTCTTAGGGTCAGGAGCAGGAGAGGATGATGAATCTTCTGCCAAAGACATAGCAGTCCTGGTGCAGATAAGGAGGCACATTGTGGGAAGGCGGCAGTGGCAATGGCAGTGGAGGTGTGCATGGGGGTAGGGGGCAGTGCACCCCTATTACCTGGTTGGCTGCTTTGCTGGCAATCCTCAGAGACAGAAGGCCCAGCTTCAGGAGCTGTCAGCTGTGTGTAGGCTGTGCATGGAGGTCTACTGCATCTGAGGAGGGGGGTTGTGAAAGGAGTAGGTAGGTAGGCCCAGAGATGGAAGGGTGTGTGTTGGTGGGGTGAAGAGTATGGCAGGGGGTGGATGTGCTCCTCCTTACCTGTGCACCAGCAATCGTTAGGCACAGCAGGCTCAGCTTCCCTTACAAGAGCTGGCTCCTGCCTCCATTCACTGCACCAGCCTGTCAGCTGCGCATCAGCTGTGAGCAAGGTGGGGCAAAAGAACTCAGGACAAACTTGGGGAGTTTGAATTGGGATCCTTAACTTGGACTTGGGGCTCAGATAGGAAGATTTGACGACACCTCTGTTGAGCAGGGGACCTGATGGCCTTACAGGTCCCTTACAACTCCATTGCTCTGCAATTTCAACTAGGGATGGGCACAAAATGGAAAAATTGTGTTTTCTTTCATTTTGTTTCATTAGAAATGATTTGTTTCGTTTTGTTAGAAATGATTTTTTTTAAAATTGTACAAAATGAAACAGTAATTTGTTTCATTTTGTAGAATTTGTTACTCTATAGAACGGGTCCCCTGGGTCTGAGATGTACCAACTTGGCCTCTCCCCTTTAAGCCCTGCAAATTTGGAGAGAGTTGGGGTTCAGGGGGCTGAGTTATTCCACTTTAAATGGGGATGCCCCCAGAAAAAAGCATTTCTAATTGCAATGGTATGTGCTAGAAAATGGTGATCACAGGCAGTTAGCAGCATGAAAATTACAGTGGAATTTTCTCCCCTTCAAGCACCCCCAATTTGGAGAGGTTAGGGGTACAGGGGCCAAGTTATTCATCTCCAAAGGGAATG
Organism: Phrynocephalus versicolor; assembly: GCA_023846285.1. Classification (NCBI taxonomy): domain Eukaryota; kingdom Metazoa; phylum Chordata; class Lepidosauria; order Squamata; family Agamidae; genus Phrynocephalus; species Phrynocephalus versicolor. Next base: position 47,134,642 of record JAHTLZ010000010.1, read on the forward strand.
CCCCAGGGAAAAAATATATAATTTTAAAGTATTTGAAAATACTGATCCCATGCATCTAGCAGCATGGAAACTGCAGTGGAGCTTCCTCAAGCTGTCCCCCTTTAAGCACCCCCAATTTGGAGATATTTGGGGTAAAGGGAGCCAAGTTATTCAACTCCAAAGGGGGGGGGCTTTGAAGTTGAATAACAGCTCCCTTAGCCCCAAATCTCTCCAAATTTGGAAGGCTTAAATGGGAGAGTCAAAGGAAGGTACCCACCAAATTTGGTGCCTCTAGTACCCAGGGGAGCCATTTTACAGAGAAACAAATCAGTTGATTAAAAAAGCTAGTTTGTTTCGTTACTAACAAGACACTGCATCCCCATTTCATTTCGTTTCATTACCAAAACAGTGTTCTGTTTTACATTTGTGTCCATCCCTAATTCCAACAGGTGAAACCAGAGCTAGGAAATGTTGCATAGTCTCTGGACTAGAACTCCAGGCTCCTGCAGCCCACATGGCTAGTAGTTATGCTGGCAGAGGAATACTGTTACTCAGAATAATTTTCTCATAGTTTGTATTAGGTGTATGGAAATAAAGACATGGGTTCCAGGGCAAGGTCCATGAGGCAAAGTGTCTTGGGCCAGACAAAGTAGAACAGTGTGTACATCCCTTAATGTGTCTGCAATGGACTACTCAGCCTCAGCTGCGAGGTGTGCTGGAGCTATTTCTCAGACCTCTTGAGGCAGTCGGGGTGTGGTGGCCACTGTGTTGATCTGGAGTTGGGACAGTTAGATTCTAGTCTCCACTGAGCCATCAAGGGCACTGGATGTCTTTGGGGCTCTCATTCTCTTTCTCTCAGCCTGACCTTCCTTAGAGAGTTGCTGTCATGGGGATAAAGCTGGGTGAGAGTACTGGCTTACAGACCCCCCCCCCCCTTGAGCTCACTGGGAGGAAAAGTCCGATAGAAATATCAATGACATTTCCCCTGCTGTTAATAAATAATCATGGATGAAAGAACAAGCAGTTGACATCATTGTCCTGTCCAAAGTGGAACTGTCTGACAAAGACAAAACAACCAGTGGGGGGAGTGGGCGGGGAAGCAACTGCAAAGTTTATTTATTTCAGTAATGCAACTTTAACGGTGAAACTAATATATGAGATAATTGTGATGATTATGGCATATACAGTACAGCTTATGAAAACCCCAAATTCACAATCTCAGACAATTAGAATATTACATGAAAGCAATAAAACAAGGATTGTAAATAGAACAATATTGGGCCTCTGAAAAGTATAAGCATACATGTGTACTCAGTACTTGGTTTGGGCCCCTTTTGCATCAATTACTGCCTTAATGTTGCGTGGCATGGATGCTTTCAACCTTTGGCACTGCTGAGGTGTTATGGAAGACCAGGATGCTTCAGTAGTGGCCTTCAGCTCCACTGCATTGCTCGGTCTCATGTCTCTCATCTTTTTCTTGGCAGTGCCCCATAGATTCTGTATGGGGTTCAGGTCTGGCAAGTTTGCTGGCCAATCAAGAACAGTAATCCCATGGACTCTGAGCCAGGTTTTGGTACTTTTGGCAGTATGGGCAGGTGCCAAGTCCTGCTGGAAAATGAAGTCAGCATCCCCATAAAGCTCGTCTGTGGAAGGAAGCATGAAGTGCTCCAAAATCTCCTGGTAGATGTCTGCGTTGACCCTCGACAATGGAGCACAGTGGACCAACACCAGCAGATGACATGGCTCCCCAAATCAACACAGACTGTGGAAACTTCACACTGGACTTCAAGCATCTTGCATTGTGTGCCTCTCCATTCTTCCTCCAGAATCTGGGTCCTTAGTTTCCAAATGAGATGCAAAAGTTGCTTAAAGAGGACTTTGGACCACTGAGCAACAGACCAGTTCTTTTTTTTTCTTTAGCCCAGGTAAGACGCTTCTGACATTGTTTGTTGTTCAGGAGCAGCTTGATAAGAGGAATATGACATTTGAAACCCATTTCCAAGATCTGTTGGTGTGTGCTGACTCTTGATGCACTAAATCCAGCCTCCATTCACTCCCTGTGAAAGTCCCCAACACTTTTATTTATTTATTTATTTAATTTCTGGACTGCCCAGTTTCCCAAAATAGGGACTCTGGGTGGTTTACATGAAAGCAAATTAATCAATGATTAAAAGCAAACAAAACAATAAATAGCAAATATAAAAAAACATAGACTAAACACACTAAAAATCCAGAAGACCCCAGCAAGAGGAAGACTAAGGGGTGGTCTTTTGAATGGCCTTTTCCTGACAATCCTCTCCAGGATAACTTTCTATTAATGTACTTTGATACAGCACTTTGGGAACTTCCCACTTCTTTTGCAATTACCTTTTGAGGCTTTCCCACTTTATGGAGGGTGTCAATGATGGTTTTCTGCACAACTGTCAGGTCAGCAGTCTTTCCCATGATTGTGATTCCTACTGAACCTGACTGAGAGACCATTTAAAGGCTCAGGAACCCTTTGCATGTGTTACTGATTAATTAGCTGAATAGAGTGGGACACTTTGAGCCTAGAATATTGAACCTTTTCACAATATTCTAACGTCTGAAATTGTGAATTTGGGGCTTTCATAAGCTGTAAACCATAATAATCACAAATTATGACTTGAACTATCTTGCTTTGCATGTAATGAGTCTATCTCATACATTAGTTTCACCTTTAACATTGCATTACTGAAATAAATGAACATTTGCGTGATATTCTAATTTTTTTGAGTTTCACCTGTATTACCATAGATGTTTACCAGTGCCACCCCCACTTGGTGAGTTTTCATGCTGAACAGTGATTGGAGCCCAGGTCTGCTGAGTCCTGGTCTCACATTCTACCTACTAGATCCTACTGGCTCATGGCCACAACTACTGATTGTTAATAGCCACTGTTTTTTTCCATTTTGTATTTCGGGCTCCTTCCCCCTAGCTGATTATATCTCTTGCCTGCTCAGTCATCTACTGGCTTTCTGGAGGATGCAGATAATAATTGGCCAGTTGTTGCAGCACTCTATAGATTCGTTGAAGAGAGCTGTAATCCATAAAAGATCATTATGCCAAAGAAAAGGGCTTAATCTTGAAGGTGCCACGGGACTGTTGTTTACATTGCCATGGAATTTGAAAAATAACCCTTTCAAATGCTAAGGAAATGGACTTATTTGTCCCTAGATTTATCCCATTCCTGGGAGACAGATCCTTGCCCTTTTATGGGGTCTTCTTTCTTCATTTTGATAACAAGAAACACAGGTGTTGGCTACCCTCCTTTATTGAAACTTGTGAAACATTTATGTTAATTTGGTACTCTCAAAGAGGAAAGTATTCTTGCCTAATGTATTGATAAAGAGTGAATTCACTAATTTATGTACTTCTGTCCCCTCCCTCCTTTATAATATGTTGTGTGCTCTGTGCCTTATTTTAATGATTATCCCTAAAAGGAGGAAAACTCATGGGTGACCTCACACTCACTAGAATTGAAAACTCACAAATTCTTTCACCAAGTTGGAAGTATTTTTTTTTTGGGGGGGGGGGGGCGCAGAACTTTTAGAATCCATTGTCCAATATGACGAAGATTCTAGGAGTTGCGCCTTTCCTAAGAAGGAACATTTCCAAGGAGTGTAAAGAATGTATTTGGTTTTAAATGCTGCCCTAAAGGAAAATTAAAACCCCACATCAACCCCAAAATGATTCCAAGCAAAGGATATTCACGTCTTGAGGTTTCTTTCTTTCTAAGAAGGAACAAAGGTCTTGTTACCAGTAAGAACTATGGTTCTAAATGAAAAACAGCTTATCTCTTATCTGGTGGAAAAGATTAATGTCAAAGCTACCAGCAAGTGTGGGTTAATATGATGGCTTTTCCTTGGGCACACTGTATTTATCTTTGGAACTTGACCACTCTATGTTGCCAGCATTGATTGCTCACATGATACAGAATTGGAATCAATACAGTAATTGCTTAAAAAGATAGTAAAGCTATGATCCCCCCCACCCCACCCATGGCCTGCTAGCTTTCAATTGGCACTTGGGAGACTTATATGTGCTCCCACCATTATTTTTTTTACCATCACAGACATCATAGCAGCTAGAAGCCTTTAAAAAATTAAACTAGATTAGTCATGACTGTAGGAACTGAGTTTTTTTTTTTTAGAGCGATGCCAAATATCACAATAAAATTATGAGGGTTGATTGTCCTTTGTGAATCTGAACTTCAGCAAATCATTTTAATATCAGTTTACTCATGTTTTCTGTTGGACTAGCACATTGTTGCATAATGGTTCCTCTGTCAAAGATGCCGCATGAGATAGTTTGCCATGCTGAACTCATTAAGTGAGAGGGCCACTTGGACTAATAAAAGCAGTCATGCTGCGCAACAGCTGGCTGCCCCAAGCACTATTTGAATATTAAGACTTCTCTGAGAGGAAGAATTGCATTTTTGCAGAAAAGCGGTTTGCAAATGGCTTACCAGAATTTTAAAAGTTACATCTTGACTCAAGACAGTGAGTCACAAGTTGCCAGTACAGGGTGTCTGGAGTGTTTAAAAAGCATGATGCATCGAAGAAAGAGCTTCCCTGGATTTGTGTTTAAAGCTTAAAACAAAGTTATGTCTTGTTTGAGAATGTGTTGTAATTTATAACAAAATCCTTAAGAAATGGGATATGCTGTTATACTCTGAGTTGTATCCACATTACAGATGGGCACGAAATGAACTTTTTATTCATTTTGTTATTCATTATTTGTTTTGTTAGCTAACGAAATGAATAACGAACCAACCCATCAAAGAAAAATGAAAGGAAAGGAAACGGAAATTTCCATTTCGTTTGCTTCATTTTTCATCCCCCCCCCCCGCGATCCTAGCCTGCCCTCGCCACAGTCCTCCTGGTCCTGGAACTCGGTGAGGGAAGGTAGGCCCAAGCCAGCACCTCAAAAAGCTTTTTTTTTTGGGGGGGGGGGACTTTTAAAACCAAAATAAATAAATAAATAAATAAATAAATAATTAAAAAAAAAATAAAGGAGCATCAACCCAGCCCCAGGGGCTGCGCGGTCAGCATTTTTTAAAAAAGAAGCGTCATCCTGGCCCCAGGAGTGTGCAGTCGGCAGTCTAAAACAAAGAAATAAAAAGAAAATTAAATGAGCCCTGATCCGGCCCCTGAGGCCACACGGTCGGTGCTAAAAACAAAACGAAAGAAAAAAAGACGCTGCCCCAAGCCAACACCTCAAAAAGTCCCCCGCTGGGGACTTTTAAAACAAAACAAAAATATATAAAATATATTTTTTTTTTAAAAAAAGAGTGCTGACCCGGCCCCAGGGGCTGTGTGGTCAGTGCTCTAAAATTAAGAAAATGATTTTTTAAAAAAGAAGTGCCGACCAGGCCCCAGGAGCCATGTGGTCAATGCTTTAAAAACAACAAAATTAAATAAAAAAAAATTTTTTTTTAAAAAAGGAGCACCAACCTGGCCCCAGGAGTGCGTGGTTGGCGCTCTAAAACAAAGAAATAAAAAATTAAAATAAAACGAGTGCCGACTCAGCCCCTGGGGCCATGAGGTCAGTACTCAAAACAAACAAACACACACACACACAAGGCACTGGCCCCAAGCCAGCGCCTCAAAAAGCCTCTGCTGCCGCCGCTGTGGCCAGGATCACTGCGGTCACTGCCGCTGCCGCCGCCACCCAATAAGTAGGACCCAAACCGGTTCGGCTCAGTTCGGGTTCGTACAAATTTTTTAAAAAATTCGTACGAACCCTAACCGAACTGAACCGAACCAAGGATGGGCCCGAAACAGAAGAACCCGCACCATGGGTTTTCTATGTTGTGCCCACCTCTAATCCACACTTAAGCAAGGGTGGCTGGGGCGCTGAGGTAGGCTCTGTCTGCCAGGAGAGGTCCCACTGAGATCACACAGAGCACGTGTGGCTAAGACCACTGTTAACTATTGTTAACTAGACATAGCAGTTTAACATCTTTGTTTATGGAACATCTAATTAATTGAATATTTGGACATGAAAATGGAAACCAGCTTGTTAGATCTTTAAATGTTAGCCAGGCAAATAAAGTGATTTTTTTCTTTTAATACAACAAGAAACAGAGAGATCAAGATGTAATGCTTTTTTCTTTTATAACCCATTAAGTATTTATAAGGACAGAGAAAATACAATGAGTTGATGATGTCTATTATATATCTAAGGTTGTAGATTAGACAGACTAGCTTAACTTTGTACTTCACTATCTTCATTTCTTGTATTAGACAAAAATAAATGTAAGCCTATACCTACTATATATTGAAATAGTCAAATGTAATCTAAGCTGCTTAGTTAAATGAAGAATTAAGTTTTAGGATCGGGCATATTGCTAAGACTAAACTAGCTAATACAATATTGTAATCTACTATCTGTATCTTTTGTACTAGATGAAGACAGAGATAAATAAAGACGAACATGATATTGATGGAAAAACATTAGAACAATATTAATGGAAAAATACTTAGTAAATATGGAAATATGAAAATCATCTTGTTTAAGATGAGAAGAGACTCATGAAACAATTAGGCCGATCTATTGGGAAGAACTTTTGATATATGTAACATGGCAGAAGATAAGCAATGTATCTGTTTTTACTTTCTTTGTTTTAAAAAGATAAAATATTTTTTACCAAAAAGAGCATGTGTGGCTGATGGGGCTGTGTGCCTGTCCACCTATGTGGCCTTGAGCAACCTGTACTGTCCCAGGCTGCCATCAGAAAGATGGACTGGTGTGCCACTTTTGAATATTTTATATCTAGAAAACCGTGAGCCTTGCTGTATGTTGGAACTGATCTGATAGCACATCATCATCATCATCATCATCATCATCATCATCATCATCATCATCATCATCATCATCATCATCATCATCATCA
>JAHTLZ010000010.1:47151631-47169007 GCA_023846285.1 Phrynocephalus versicolor
ACACACACACACACACACACACACACACACACACACACACACACACAAAATGCAAAAGTTGTAATTGGACCCAGAAGTAGCCAGTGGAGGTGATGGAACAGGGCAGTCACACATGTGCCATAACTGGGCCTGGTGAACCGCCTGAGTGCAGCATTTAGCATGAGCTCTACTTCCTTGAGAGGGGCGTGGTCACTCAGTGGACTAAGGCAGAGGAGCGAGCTCCCAGTGATAACCCCAGCTCCTGCCAACCTCGTGATTCGAAAGTATGACAATGCAAGTAGATAAATAGTTACTGCCATGAAAAGCAGGAAGGTAAAACAGTGTTTCCTTGCAGCCATTCCGGCCACATGGCCACGGACTTGCACAACACTGGCTCTTCAGCTTGAATACGGAGATGAGTATCGCCCCTAGAGTTGGACATGACTAGCACGCATGTGCGGGGGGAACCTTTACCTTTACCTACTTCCTCGATGTTCTTCAAACATTTTTTTTACAATTCTGCTTTATGAATGTTTGTGTCACATGTTCTCCAAGGCCTATATGTACTTCAACAGTCTCACTCTCTATACATTCTTTGAATACTGACAGCTTGTATTTGGTGCCCAGTTGTATTTGGTTTCATAATTTGAAAGCTGACCGTTGGCATTTTACATGATCAGAGAAACAAAATTCATAGCAGTATTTTCAGTTTGGCACTACTTGCTGATACTTGCATGCAAGTGGCTATAACAAGGGCTGGCAAGCTTTTCTGGTCCATTTTCTAACTGACACATACCAAGGAATGAAAAACCTAGATGGAAGAACCAGTTAAAATTGTAGGGATGAGACAAGAAGCAAAAGTATAAGGTGGCAGAGAAAGGGTCAGAACCCTGAATGCAGTTTTCCAGTGAATGTCAGGTAGAGACAAAAAAAAACTATTACAAAAGCCAGTGCAAAGAAATAGAGAACAAAAAGGAGGGGGCAAGGAATCCCTTCCAGAAATCAAAGGGAAATTTAAGCCTAAATTATGAATGCTGAAAGACCAACAAGGAAGCACACTATGTGACAGGAGAAAACAAAAAGGTGGACACCATATAGCCTATCCAGCAGAGGTGAAAGGGATGACCAAATCCTTGAAAAAGAATCCTGTGGTGAAAAACTTGCAGTTCTGGAAAGTAAAGAGAAAACTGCTCAGAAACAACTGAGAAGTAGATCCTGCTCCAGGTGAGTAAACTGTAGGTATCTGTCTGTCTGATTGAGTCCCCATAATTCTGTCTGGGGAATTCTTAGAGAATTTTGGGCACTGGAGAACAAAAATAAAAATAACTAAAATAATTGTGGCCTGACCATAGATAATAGCTATATCAGAGACTATAGATATGGGCCTTCTTCACTAATTATATTTGGGTATCTCAATCTTTATAACATTTTCCCCAAATTGAAGTTTTCTCTACAACTGCTAATAAAGACTAAAACAACTACATATCTGTTTTATAATCCTTCCTTGTATTCAGGGCAGGCGCTAGGTTTTTCTGTGCCCTAGGCAGCGGGTGGGTCGGCGGGAGGGGGGGTCGGCAGTGTCGGCGGCGTCAGCGGCAGGCGGGCGGGGGGGGGGGGAACGGGGACGGGGGGGGGGGCCCCGGGGGGGGGGCGAGGGGGGGCCGCCGGCTAGCCCGCGGTGGCGGTGGGGGGTGGCGCCCCCTGTCCATTTTGGCACCCTAGGCAACTGCCTAGTTTGCCTTAATGGACACACCGGCCTTGCTTGTATTAATAGCCAGCACTTGCTCATTCCTGTGCAATACCAAAGAAACTTAACTTTTCCTGACACTAACTAAAAATGTAAGTGGATGGATTGATGTATGCACTTCTCTAGGGCCGCAATCTTACCAGAGTTTTATGCATATATAAATTTCCTGCATATATTTTTCCGGATGGTCACATGGTTTTTAATGTACAGTTAGTGTCCTCTCTTCTGCGTCGTATTTTCTTATTCTGGTTCGGTCTCTACCTCTCTACTTCTCATTTTGTCCTTCTTCCCGGCTCTAGTTTCCAATCCTCCATGCCGATAAGGGGTAACTACTGATTTTTCTCCGTATTTTCAGGGTCTTGTCGTGGTTACAGAAGCAAATAAGTAAGCATTTTCGAGCGAAGTTTCTAAATCGAGCCCCTGGTGTTGGTTTAGGAAAGTTTGCTGAAACTGCTGTTCCAGGGGTGTGGTCAGCCGGGACCAGAATTTACTTCTCTTCCCGGTTAGCATGCAATCTTTTACTGCATAGTTCACCACCGGGAAACTACGCAGAAAATGCTGGTAGGACCGCGGTTTAGAACTAAGCCCTATTGAACACAGCAAGATTCCCTCTTGTGAGCACCCAAGACACAGCTAGCATGCACCTAGGAAGGCCTAACCAATGATCAACAGTCCCTACAATTTTCTGAAAGGGGATTTCATTCCCACCTAGCTTTTGAGGGTCCTAGCGCTCCTTGGGTTTTGGGTACATTGTTTTGTCTTTTAATTGCTGTGGCTGTGATGCCAACTCCTGAAGTTTGTTAGAACTTTGGGCTCCTCCCATGGACATTGACCAAGCCATCACCTCCTTTACTGGTTTGCCACGAAGATAGTACGGTCCTTGTTTAATTCAATACGATCTTGTCCTTGGACTCCACAGAAGCTTCTTTTGGTTCACAAAAAGGTATTAGGTATTACACATGCCTTTCTGAACATGTCTTCATACTCAGTGTCAGGGCGCTATTGTTTTCATTTGCAGGAAAGAGTCAAAGCCACATATTTTGGTAAGGACTGTAAACATCTCTCTCCCTTCCTCTTGTTGGTGAAGAAGGGCAAGGTGAGGGTATACAACCTGTTGAAAGCAAAAGGGGAAGAAAGTAACAAATCAAAGGTTTCTGTACCGTAGGGCTTCAGGAATTTATATTGGCTCATAACCCTCTGAGAATAAGTGCCCGAAGCAAGTTGGCACCACATGAGAAAAATACACTGATAGTGCAGTGCCCTTTTGCAGTTCAGAGTGAGATCACTATGTACTACGGGAACTGTGCCACCAATCACCAATTAATCATCTTTAAAAAGAATCACAAGATCCCCATCTCAGTAACAGGGCAGTTTAGTTTAACAGGTTCCTCTTTCTTAAAGAGCCAGCGAATAGCTGACAAAAACATATGCCCTGGGTGGCGGCAGCGGCGGGTGGTGGTGGAGGGGATAAGGGGAAAAGCACAGGCAGGCACCACCTTTTGACTATTTTTTCTCTGTGTGTCTGCATGTGTGTCTTGATTGTTGTGCTGACTTTATATTGTTTGTTTTACTCTTCTTTGTTAACCGCCCAGAATTCCTTTGGGAAGACTGGCGGTATAAAAATGAATGACTGAATGAATGAATAAATAAATAAATAATCAAGAGTATGTAAGGGTTTGTGTTTTTCGGGGGGAGAAGGGAGATTTTGAATCTCATTCTGATGATTCTTTAGATGTCTCTCGAAAATAAAATTAAAAAAAAACACGGCTATACAACAGGGTAGTAAGTGTGGTTCACAGACATGAGAAGACATGGTGCACCCACAGTCCCACCTTGATTAATACCCTGGCTGATTTCATGAAGCTGGCAAACTGGGAAGCTTCTACCGCTAATGGCTTTTTAGAGACCAGTACAGAGGGGGCTGCAGTAAGAGGGGGCTCCTGAAGGTTTCAACCACAGAATCAAATATGCCTTTCTCAGCAAACGGAGGAGCCCTGAGGAGTCCAAGGGGTGGGGAACCCTTGACCCTCCAGGTGTTTTGGACAACTCCCGTAGTCCTTTCTCATTGGCAATATAGGCTCAGGATGCTGGGAGTTGCAATAAAAACATATGGAGGGCCAAAAGTTCCCCACGCCTGATATTGGGGCTTGTATCTCATTGCCTTTAGAAACACAGAAATATTTGGTTTACCTTGAGAGATGAAAGCTAATATTGCCAGTACATCCCTAGGTGGTTCTTTAAGAGTGCATCTTGTAGCTTCAGTTTACACTCTGGATCTGGAACTCTCAGCGTTTTGACAGATTTTTTTTTTACTCTTCTGTCCCTCCCACCTCCCTCCCCTAAACCAGCTGTGCAATGTTGAGTCTGATAAAAAGTCAGGCATGAAATGAAAGGTTGCCTGTAATGTGGTATTTTAGTGGTCTGATCACACAGCAACGTGGGCTTCTCTTTTTGTTTTTGTTTTCCATGCAGGCTGAGTTAGCAATAGGTCTGAGAACATACTTAAGGATCTGAATAGCTTTGAGTGTGTCTGTCAGGTCCATCCTGATTGGTAGCAGTCTTAGCCCATCGGTAGCAGGCTCGCTAACAGGAAAAGTCTCTCCTCCCATTTCTGTAGCACCATTCCAACAGTTACAGTTTCTTGAGAAACCGTCTCACTTCTGGGAATGGATGGCCCTTGAGGTCTCTACCAACTCTATCATTCTATGATTCTATGGTTCCTCTGGGTTGTCAACCCCTTCCTTTTGACAGCAGCCAAGACTTCCAACTATCTGTCAGTGTAATCATCCAGAGAGTTTTCTGTGTCCACAAGCCCAACAGATTGCTAACCCTTTATCAATGTTTGGTCTTACCAAGGGCTGTTGGTCTGACTCACTCTTCTTGCTTTCTCTAGCTGGCTGATTTTGAACAGGCAAGTACAAATCAGAGCAAGACAGCACCCCTCCTGTGCATCTTACATCCAAAAGTCTGGGCCTGACAGTATCAAATTGACCCATTATCAGCGCCTACAACTTTTCAAAAGCTCTTTGTGCTAACAGACTCACTTAGAGCAACAATGTGATTCAATTAATTCAAATACATCTGTGTAATTTATCTCAGCCATGTCTAAGTGCTCAATGTGACATATAGGATTCTCCTGCCCATTTCCTGACCTCTTAGCAAACATGTGGCAGGCTAAGCTAAGAAATAGTGGCTGGCCCACAGTTACCCTATGAGATTGACAGCTGACACTAAAGTAGCGGATAGCAGCCTCACCTTCCATCTGCCTAGGTCAAAGTAGTTAGTAAAGCAAAAAGTGTTCTGCAGGAGGATGGCCCAACATAGGAGGGACAACAGTTCAGCACCAGAATCAGTAGTACCCCTCCACTTGAAGAACAAAGGGCACTCATTCAAAGATGAAGATGTACACATATTATACAAAGAAGAGAGGTGGTTTGAGAGAGGAGTAAGGGAAGCCATTCATGTGAGCATTGAAACCCCCTCTCTCAACAGAGGTGCAGGGGGCTCAGGAACAGTCTCTGCTACTTATCAGGCAGTGATTTCAACAATGAAAATTGTGAAATCCAAGGGTAGGCCAAGACTTACAGGTGAAGATTTACATGATGTTTTAAGGGCTTCGGTCACAAATCTTGCCTTGGACATTAATTCCTTGGATAAGACAAAACAGCCTCCAGAATCACACTCAATAGGTCAGTATGTTTAGCTAGATAACACCGTAAAATATATTTCCAAAATGGATTGCATTAAAAACATTTACATTTGGATTTAGGATGCAGACCTCTTTAGGCATTAGACCCTCTAATATGCCCTCCATGTTTCCTGCTTAAACCACCCAACCCCCTTTTAAAGTGAATATTTTCTCTTCCTTCCTTCCTAAATTGTCTGAGCTGACCAAGGTTCAGGCCTCTAAAATATCCCAGTGCAGTTCTCCTGTATCTGCTCTGAAAGATCTCAGCCATTTCAACCATCTTTCACCAGGAGATTATTTATTTATTTTTAGTTATTTATTTTTATATTTGTATACCTCACTGATTTTCCCAGAGGGAACTGGGCGGTTTACATAAAACAAAACTTAAAAAAACAACAACCAACAATCAAAACATCAAAACATAAATACAGTGAAGACAAAAAAGACAGATAAATAACCTGGCAAAAACGACCAAAAAATAACAAAACAACATCAAACATGAGGAGCACAGAAGACACATTAACAATTGCCAAATGCATTCCTAAGTAGCCATGTTTTCACTGCCTTTTTAAAGGCAGCCAGGGATGGGGCCTGGCATATCTTGCTTGGCAGTTTGCCACTAAGAAGATCCGGTTGCGTGTGGCAGCCCTATGGGCCTCCTGAGGGGTGGCCACCTGGAGCGAGCATGCCATAGAGGTTCTGTTGGGCCAAATCAGCACTGACCTTTGGGAGATGCGTTCTTCCAGATATTTAGGGCCCAAGCCATGGAAGGTCTTGTAAACCAAAATCAACACCTTGAATCTTATTCGGGAGGCAACGGGCAACCAGTGCAGCTGCATTCTGCATCCGTTGCAGTCACCAAATAAGGGAAGCCTCGTGTAGAGAGCATTACAATAATCTCTCCTTGACATGACCAGTGCCTGCACAACCGTTCTCAAGGAGTCCCCATCAAGGTACGGGCGAATCTGGGCGATAAGCCTAAGGTGGTAAAAGGCAGACCTGGACACAACAGCCATCTGGAACTCCAGGGATAACGCCGGATCCAGGAGCATGCCCAGACTCCTCACTCGTTCCGCCGGCTGGAGGACAGTCCCATCCAGACTGGGGAGAGGGCCTCTGTACCCATCCACCCATCCAAAGAACCCCCGAAAAACAGAACCTCAGTCTTCTCGGGATTGAGTTTGAGCCTGTTGGTCTTGGTCCATTCCAAAACAGCAGCCAGGAAGCAGTCAAAAGTCTGGGCAGTCTCCACTGCAGAGGTGGAAAAGGAGAGATAGAGCTGCGTGCCATCAGCATACTGATGACAGCAGACTCCAAATCTCCAGATGACCTCAGCCAGTGGTCTCATATAGATGTTAAAGAGCATGGGGGAGATAGCCAACCCCTAAGGCACATCACAAGAGAGTGTCCAGGGGGATGACAAATCACCCTCTAGGCTCACTCACTGGGGTCAGCCCTCAAGGAAGGAACGGAGCTAGGTAAAGGTTGAGCCCCTGATCCCCACCTCAAAGAGCCTGCCCAGGAGGATACTGTGATTCACGGTATTAAAGGCTGCTGACAGACCGAGGAGGACCAACATGGTAGAGCAACCCCTGTCGGTCCTCCTCAGTAGCTCATCCTCCCGTGACATGGCCTGAACCCGGACTGGAAAGGATCCAAGACAAGGTTCTCCTCCAGGAATGAATGGAACTGCATGGCGGCAACTCGCTCCACCAAGGAAGGGAACATTGGCTATTGGACAATAGACATTCTCTTGAAGTTTTAATTGACTTCCCCAGAGCAGTAAATTTAAGCAGTACTGTATAAAGAACAGAACATTATCCATGGTGGAGTTTAGCTTGCTGCAGGGAGAAATGGGGTGACTTTATTGCATTCCCTTCTTCAGACTGCAAAATGCCTTGGGAAGCTTCTTCCTGATTCTCTGGACTGGATTTTCTAGCAAAGCATGGACTCTCTAACCCTGAAAAGACATGTCCATTTTTATTCGGTAGAGGCATACAGGTTGATATTTTAAACCAGGCATACCCAAACTTCGGACCTCCTGATGTTTTGGACCACAACTCCCAGAATTCCAAGCCTGTATTTCCAATGGCAAAGGACTATGGGAGTTGTGGTCCAAAACATCTGGAGGGCTGAGGTTTGGGCATGCCTGTTTTAAACTTTCCAGTAGACCTCAGCAGATGTCCAGTTTTTTCTTCAAGAACACGAGTATAATTGGGATGTGTTATCTACCAAGGCCGTTTTCTCCAGGCACCCACACAGACAGTGCATTCAAAGAAAAAATACGCTGTGTACTTCTACATATATGAATGGTGCTCTTCAGGAACGGTCTGGGCATCTTTCCTGCCAGCCTGGCTGTTCTGTCAATTGCAGCACTGAGCTTTAATCAGCTCAGCATGAGAAATAACACAAGCAGGGAGAAACAGCTCATCTGCGCTGGAGACTGGATCACAGCATGTGTCAAGGCGAGGGAAAAGAGATGTGTCAAGGACCAGCAGCCCTGAAAGAAAGGACACAGTTGCTTGCCCTTCTTTACCTCCCCTTTGAATGCCGCTCAGAATTCTTTTGGGAAGAAATGATTTGATAATCCCATTTGGAAAAGACTCACAGGCAAATAAAGACTACCACATGGGTCCTTTAATGCAACTGCTAACCTACTTAGAAATCAATTTTTTCTATATACCTACTTAAGAGCCAATCCTACTAAATTCAGTGAGACTGTCTCCCAGGTAAATATGTATAGGACCACAATCTGAGAGAATCTTCCTTTTGGGAAGGCAAAAACAAAACAAAAATGGGGAAACACAAATAAAGGAGACAAAGGCATTGTGGTACCTTTAAGACCAAGTGCTATATTTTAATATGAGCTTTCATGGACAAGACCGCTTCATCAGACTTGGCCACAAAAGCTCAAATTAAAATATAGCAGTAAGTCTTTAAGGTGCTACAAAGTGTTTCTTTTCTTTTCTTTTCTTTTCTTTTTGCTTGACATAGTAGCACAGAGTGCTACCTCTTCCTTTATGGCGTTGCCTTCTCCACAAGAACATTGTGGAATGTTGCATTTTGAAGGAACAAACCTTGATACAGAATTCTGATGAAAGAGTGATTTGAGTTTCTCAGTATCAAAGCCCTCTAGTGAGTCGAGATAACCAAAATAATCGATAGTATTTTCTCAAAAATAAAGAACAAAATAAGATTATTCTAATGAATCAGTGTAATGAATTAAGATTTAAAAAAACACCAATAACTGAAACAAAATACACTCAAATTTTAAATTTCCTCTGCAACGCTATGTACTTCTAATGTGTCCCTACTTTTCTCACTAATGAAGGATTGAAATTAAGCTTTTATTTCAGGCTATCAAGATCCTATAATCAGGTATCATGAGCTCTGGGCTACTGCTACCAACCTTTAGAGGTGGCCTGAATTGATTTGTTCTTGGGTTTCTGCAGCCATTTGTATGTTTTTGTGTGTTTCTCAGTCAGAAAAAAAAATCCTAAAAATGTGGGCAAGGAAGGGCTGTTACTCAGGAGGTGGGGTGCTGTACAGCACCGTCAGCTATAGGAATTTATTTATTTATTTATTTTAGAGTATTTTTACCCCACCTTTCTCCTTGGAAAAGGACCCAAGGTGGCTTACAGTAATGAGGGATAATATACAGTCCAGTACAATTAAGCCATATTCAAGTATTGAGAACAGGGAATTGAGGAACATCTCACAGCATTAAAAGGCACTCAGCTTGCTTTATCCAAATGTGCCTGTTCACATTAAAGCTACAAGAAAGCACAAGCAGTTAAAAGGAGAGTAAAATTCCATGTAAAGTTATGAGTGATGGAAACCAACACTGAAAACATAGTGTCAGTGTAATCACACCAGGTTATAAGAGGTTATAAAACACAACGTCTATGTGATCCTATAAATTCATACGAAAGGCACATATGAAAGATTCATATGAAAGACTTTCAGTTAGTGAGGATAAACTCCACCTAGCTTCTTTACTTCTGTCCTTCTGTCCCAGCCCCAGGGATGGTTCTTAGAGAAAATATGCAGCATGGGGTATGGAGGATGTACGTCCCTTGGGCGCCTGCAGTCAGCAGCTTGCTTTATCCAAATGTGCCTGTTCACTACCTCATCTGGATCAGAGTCCTGCACATGTGGCCCACGTAGCAGGGCAGAACTGGGGAGGAGCCTCCTGCAGGAGACTCTGCCCTACAGTATGGGGGAAAAAAACCAGCAGGCAGGTAGAGTCAGGTAGAAGTGTTTTCGGTGGCACTCATGCAGGATGTGTTCCAAACAGTAGAGACATATATCAGGGGTGGCAGGAGTTTTACATGGCCTGTTCCTACAGGATTATAGCTCTTGATTGGCCATGTATCTGCTCAGGTATTGGACAGAAATCCCTGCTTCATCTTGTTTAGAGATTTTTTCTGCATAGCTGGTGCACACCCCTGACTAAAAAGCTGTTGGTCATATTACACCATAGCCGGTGCCTTGTGAGCAACAATTTGCTATGGCAGGTTGAGTAGTTTAACATAAGTATGTGTAAATCACCCACAGGATTTGGGCCATTATTGAAATGAATGTGGCTTAAATTAGTTATGATTGATGTTGACTAGGGATGGGCACAAAATGGAAAAATTGAGATTTGTTTCATTTCATTTCATTCGCCTGTTATTCGTTTCATTTCATTAGAAATGAATCTTTTTTTTAAAAAATCGTACAGAATGAACCACTAACAAATTGCTTTGTTTCTCTGTAGAACAGCTCCCCTGGGTCCTAGAGGCACCAAATGTTGTGTGAACCTTCCTTGGACTCTGAGAGAGTCTAAGGAGACTCTGAGAGTCTCAAATTACAGAATATCACTCTGAGAGTCTCAAATTACAGAATCAATTTGAGCCTCTTTCCCTCATCACACCTCATGAGGAATGCACAGAAGAACAACTGGTTTCACCTGAGGATCTCTCCCTCAACACACTTGATGAGATACAGGAAGACAAACAACAGGAACAAACTGAAGACATCTCTCTTAATATAGTTGAGGAACAGGCAGATGAACAGGCTGCAGGAGAAAGGCTCCTTGTACTAGGTGATTCAATTATTAGAAATACAGAGGGATGGATCTGTGATGTGCATGATAACCATATGGTGACTTTACTGCCATGTGCAATGGTTGCAGAGATAACCAGAAATCTAGATAGTTTGTTAGAAAGAACTGGAAGGAGCCAGTCGTCATGGTACATGTTGGTACCAATGATGTTGGGAAGGCTAAGCAATCAGTCCTGGAAGCCAAATTTAGATTGTTAGGAGGAAGATTGGAGTCCCAGACTTCCAAAGTAGCATTTTCAGAAGTGCTGCCTGTTCCTTGTGCAGGACCCACCAGGCAGGCAGAGCTCAGAAGCCTCAATGCGTGGATGAGGCAATGGTGTCGAGAGTAAGGCTTCAGATTTGTCAGGAACTGGATAACATTTTTAGAAAAGCCAAACCTGTTCAGGAGGGACGGGTTGCATTTGAGCCATGATGGGACGAGATTGCTGGCACTCAACATCAAAAAGGTTGCAGAGCAGCTTTGAAACTGATAACTGGGGGAAAGCCAACAGGAGCTGAGTGGATTCTGTTTTGCAACACCTCATCCCTGTGAAATTAGGTTGGAGAGGGTAGAGAACCACAAAGTGATGACATATTAGGTATTAGCACTGGGAGAATAATGGGATGTGGTAGTTTGTGTACTAGAATTAAAAGCTGCGAGGGTGGGGGAGAACAAAGAAGCAGCCATTCTTGGGGGAACCACTGTATAAGTGCTTCTATGCAAATGCTCGAAGCATCTGAGCAAAGATGGGAGAACTTGAACATTTGGCAGCTAGGGATAACATTGATATAAAAGCCAAAACAGAAACCTGGTGGAATGCAGAAAACCAGTGTGATACCACAATCACAGGCTATAAACTCTATAGAAGGGATAGAGAGGGGCGGGTTGGAGGTGGAGTGGACATCTGTGTCAAAGAAGGGGTAAAATCCAGCAGAATGGATATCGATGGTGGGTCTGAATCCACCATAGAATCACTGTGGGTTACATTACCAGGTCCAAGGAGCGATGTGATAGTGGAGGGGGTGTTATAATCCACCAGATCAAAAACTTGAGGGGGGCCTTGAAATGAGGAGACAAATCATGGAGGTGTCTAAGATGGACAGGATAGTAATCATGGAGGACTTCAATTATCCCCACATTGACTGGACCAATGTGAGTTTGGGGCAAGAAAGTGAAACCAGGTTTCTCGACATGCTGAATGACTGTGCCTAAGAGCAACTTGTCATGAAGCCCACCCGAGAACAGGCAACTCTGGATCTAATACTGTGTCATAATCAGGACCTGGTCAGGGATGTGAATGTCACTGAGCCTCTGGGGAACAGTGGCCATGATGCAATCTCCTTTGCCATGCATGTCGGGGGAAGAGTGTCAAGCAAATCAGACACAAAAAACCTTGATTTCCAAAGGGTGGACTTCCCTCAGATGAGGAAACTAGTTAGAAAGAAATTGAAAGGGGAGGTAAAAAGAATCCAATCTCTTCAGAGTGCATAGAGCCTGTTTAAAACAACGGTAGTAGGGGTCCAGCACAAGCGCATACCACAAAGAAAGAAGAGCTCATCTAAGTCCAAGTGGGCACCAGCATAGTTAACGAGTGGAGTTAGAGAGGTTCTAAAGTGCAAGGAGAGTTCTTTCCGTAAATGGAAATCCTCCCCAAAATGAGGAAAATAAAGAGGAACACAAACTCTGGCAAAAGAAATGTAAGAAGATGATAAGACAGGCAAAGAAAAACTTTGAAGAACATATGGCTAGCAATATAAGGGATATTAATTAAAGCTTCTTTAAATGTTTTAGAAGTAGAAAACCTGTCATAGAACCAGTTTGCCCTCTGGATGGTGAGGGAGATAAAGGGGAGGTAAAGGGGGACTTGGAAATTGCAGAGGTATTAAATGAGTTCTTTGCATCTGTCTTCATGACAGAAGATCTTGGGCAGATTCCACTGCCTGAATTGCCCCTCTTGACTAAAGAATTAAATCAAATACAGGTTAAAAGAGACAATGTTTTAAGTTTAATTGATAAATTGAAGATAAACAAGTCACCGGGCCCAGATGGCATCCACCCAAGGGTTATTAGGGAACTGAGAAATGAAATTGCAGATCTCTTAACAGTAATATGCAACTTGTCTCTTAAAACAGCCACATTGCCGGAGGAATGGAGGATAGCGGATGTCACACCAATTTTTTTAAAAAGGAAGGGGCTTGATCCAGCATGGCTTTTCTTATGTTCTTATGACTCTCCCATTTAACCCCTCCAAATTTGTAGAGATTTGGGGTTCAGGGGATCAAGAAAGGGGGGTGCCCCCAGAAAAAATAGTGATCTCAGGCAGCTAGCAGCATGGAAAATACAGTGAAGATTCCTCAAGCTCTCCCCTATAACCCCTTGAAATCTGGAAAGTTTTGGGTTTCAGAGAACAAAGTTATTAAGCTCCAAAGGGGCTGGAGGGGTGGGTGTGTACTTAATTGAAAGTGTGTGGATCAGCACACTGAGGGGAAGCTGTCAATCAACCCTATAATTGCTAAAACACGCCGGACACACTCCTTCCATTAAGCACCCCCACCTCCTTTCAAGCTTATCATCTCTTCCCCCTAGAGAACTTTTCTAAACTTCAAGGGATCTCCTAAAATCGGTTGGGGAAGATAAGCCTGCCAATTACCTGCCTGAGATCAGTAATTTTCCTCTGAATATTTTTCAAGAAACCTGGCCCTCCAACTTGTCACTCCCTTAATGTTCCATATTTTATCTGGGGGGAAAAAAACAGCAAGCGAAAGAGAGAGCTGGGAAAATACCTGATATTGCTGCACAGGATGCCAAGCTTTACACAGCAAAGGGCAGCTTGAATGTTGAGAACACCAATGCAGCAGTCAAGATGGTCTACAGGATACCCTCTTGTGCTCATTTACCATTCACACTTGTTGAAAAACAGATGTGAGAATGGCTTTGTGCTTTTGGGTGAGAAGTGGCTAATGATGGGGGAAAGGATTTTCCCTTGTGTGGTGTCACTTAGTCTTCTCCACCCGAAGGAAAAAGTGAAGGGGAAGGAAATCCCTGTAAGACTTGAAGCAAGAGTAGCTCTGAAGGAGGAGCCAGTCTGATGAGACATGAGCTGGTGGCTACCATAGAAAAGTCATTGGAAGGAGAGAGAAGTCCTGAAACAAATTCCCCTGTGGTGGCCAGTCAGTCTCTGTCAAGCATTTGGCAAGGCAACAGTAAGATGCATGGCTTTTAACTTCAGGATATAAGCATGGCATTCCTCTGAGTCCTTGGTCTCTCAAACATCCACATAAAAAGTAATAGTCCAGAGATCAGAGAGCAGGAAGGACAACTTGTAATGGTGCCCTAATATGGCAGCATCAGCAAGTTGTCTTAGTTTCCAGCTGTTCCTAATTTATGATTTCCCCCCAAAGACCCAAATACTGAATTCAGCTGCACAGCACCTTACTGTGCTGGTCACCTGAGCTGTGCATCTATGCCAGCCAAACAAACTGTAGTATGCAGAATGAAAGGATTCTTTTGCTGAAACCAAAATATTCCTTCCGAGGGCCTTTTCCAAGAAGTTTTCATCTTCTTTATCACATAATAAGGACTTAAGTATTTTGCCTTGGCACCAAAAAAGTACAGCATGTATTTTATGTCAGACAAACCACAGAGTCTGAGAGATTAGGACGCTGCTTTGCTTTTGTGATGCCAAACGCAATGGTTTTTAATTAAGGAAAAACTCCTGTGGGCTTCAAGGACAGTTTTTCAACCGTGGTTTTTTTCCATCCACTATTACATTTTCGAAAGCTAAAACAATGGGACACATAGATCAAGGCTCATTAATTTTATCAGTGAATATCTTTTACAGGCCTTGCCTAGGCTACAAATGTGGTTTTGATCAGTCCCACATTAATAGCCACAGTTTTTCTTCCTCCCTCCAATTGGAGGGAACCATGTCTGATGCTTTGAATTGTCTGTTGCAAACCCCAGAAATGCCAGTGCCACAGAACGACAGTTTTCAAATTGCGCTGAGGAAAAATAGATGTTAGTTAAACTTACTTTGGATCTATCATGTGGAGGGATAAATTCAGTTTCAGTCAGGGCAAATCGCAGATGAGGTTATTCTCATAGTATAGGCACAGCAGCTATTCCATTGTTTTGCCCTCAGATTTTGTGGGGTAAGAAAAAGAGAGAGAGAGAAAGCAGTAGGAAAAAAGTGGGTGTAGGGTCATGTCTTGTTAAGCTCCTAAAAATAAATGATAGCCTTGAGTTCCCTCAGTTAATGTACCTTGTAGGCATATGGAGAAAGCTGTGCAGTATATAAAATTCACATGAAAAACCCATCCATTCATATATTTAAAATATTTTATCCTGCCTTTCACCTTGAAAAGAACACAAGGTGGCTTACAACATTGAAAGACAATATTTAAAAGTTGAAATCATTGAGTATACAATGGTGGTTAACATCAATAAAAGACAACATTTAAAGAACAGTGAGTAAAGTGGCATCTTACATAATTAAAAGGCAATATTAAAACTATAATCAACAAGTATATAATTTTTTGAAATTGTCACTCTGAAATAAGGAAAATGCAAAAATGGAAAACATAAGTAGTACTAAAAATCCATTCAAAGCAGTACTGCGTAAAAATCCATACAAACTAATCAAAAATCACACATGGGTAGCTAGTTATTGCGGGAAGGCATGCCTGAACAGAAAGGTCTTACAGACAACTAGCAAAGATGGGACCAGTCTGGCCTCCTGTGGAAGGGAGCTCCAAAGTCTGGGAGAAGCAACAGAGAAGACTTTCTCCAATGTCCCCATCACATCTATTTGTGAAGGTTGTGGGTCGGAGAGAAATTTCTTGATGATTGGCCCTGGGAGGTGACAGGAAGCCAGTGGAGCTGCTGGTGACAGGGGTGTTACGTGACCCCTGTAACCAACCCCAGTCAGCAATCTGGCTGCTACATTTTGTACCTGCTGGAATTTTCTGACACTTCCCATTGGCAGCCCCACATAGAGCATGTTATTACAGTGATGCAGCCAGAATGTCACTTGGGTGTGTGTCACAGTGGCCAGATCAGGTCTCTCAGGAAAATGACATAACTGACACAGTAGCTTTAATTGTGCAAATGCACTCCTGCCCCCCACGGAGATCTGGGCATCTCCTATAGGCTCAGAGACGAATCCAGGAGCATCCCCAAACTACACACCTGTTCCCCCCCCCACCAGGGGAAGTGTGATCCCATCTTGCACCACATCATCAGGTTCCAGAAGCTGAAACTCATCCCTAAACACAGGGCAAGCAGGAGACACAATTGCATTCACAGGAAGTGAACAAACTACAGTATCCAAGACAGAGGCAGAAGTGAGGAATTTTGCCTGCAAAAAGTTGCTGAAATTCTTCACAGAGAGCTACAGTGGGGTCTGGATTATCCACCTGGGAGTCAACAAGTAGCAAGCCCTTGGCTATTTGGAAAAGCTCCACTGGATGATTCCATGCAGATGCAATCGTGGCAGAGAAGAATGATTTTGGTACTTTCACTGCCCTGGAATAGGCCTCCCAGCGGCCTGTAGTGCTTTTTTGATCAGAGGCACTATGAGCTTTGTGCCATCATTGTTCAAAGCTACAGCCCATTTGTTTCACCTCCACCAGCTCCCAAGTAAACCAGGCAGCCAATCTGGCTCTACTGGAAACCATATGTTCCCTTTGACAGTAGTGCATCTGAAGGCAGAAATAAACAATACAGTTCTCATTAGAGGCAGATCTAGAAGTTGAGTCATGGCAACTTCTTTTTCTGAAACGTTTCGTGGTTCATCCAAATGGCTTCATCAGTCTGAATACAGCTGGTTGAGACTCCCCTGGTCTGAAATAGACTCATAAGATGAACAATGGCCTGAACAGACTTGTTAGGTAAACAACAGTCTCAATAGCCTTAAGGTGAACAAGGCCATAGCTAACGACCCATACTTTATGGGTTTCAGCACTGTAGGCCACTGTTCACCTTAAGGCTATTGAGACCTCTCCATCACCTCTATTTCTCTTTTTTTTTCAGGGGGGGGGAGGGGAACAAAATATGTTTTCTTCTCCCGAAGGCTTCATACAAAACGAAGAGAGTCCCCACAAAGCAGGAGGCTTGTATGCTCATGTTTGCAGTTCCTGAGATATTCCTTTGCACCTGGTGATGTCATTGCAACAAGTGCTCTGCACTGAGACACATTGGAGAACACCATGCACTTCTCTCACATGAGATCAAAGCATGTACACATAACTGCCATGGGATGCCACCAAAGCTCTTGGGAGCACAGCACCTTGTTAACCGTTGGTGTGCATGGGATCCCTTGGAGGTACTGCAGTTCCATTAATTGAAATGGAAGGGCAGAGAATTATGCTACAGAACATAGAGGCCGCTACTAATTTAGAGGGGGGCACTCCAACAGACAACAGGCCTTCAATGCAGCAGGAGCAGAGCTTTAGGGCACAAGTAGAGTGCACCACTCAGCAGAATGGGCACGGGAGCCCACAGACTCTGTAGGGCTACTGTGATACATTATGAAGGAAATGAAACAGAGAACCATCCAAAAACACTGACCCGAGTGTCAAAAATTACATAACTCATCAGACTATGAAGGGTAAAACTTTGCTCATTCTCACCAGTATAAGTAAATATGATGAAAGGGATACTTTTTCTAATTTCATTTTTCCAATTTTCATTTTTTTTTCCCTGAGAAAAAAATGCTAGAGGTTACCCACAATTATGGATGAATTCACACTAATATTGAAGACGGGTAAAAGTCACAAAAACCTTTTAGGCCAGATAAGGAAGGAAGGAAGGAAGGAAGGAAGGAAGGAACCTAATTTGTATCATCCTGGAAGCAATAATAATAATAATAATAATAAT
>JAHTLZ010000010.1:47169017-47192356 GCA_023846285.1 Phrynocephalus versicolor
AGCAATAATTAATAATAATAATAATAATAATAATAATAATAATAATAATAATAATAATAATAATAATAATAATAATAATAACCTTTATTGTCATTGTACAACCAGTGTACAATGAAATTGACTGAGCTCCCTCCCTCTCCCCCAACACCATCCCACTAAAAATCTGCTATCACACTGTGTGCTTGCTGCACAATTCGCCAGCCCCACGAGTCTATCATGAGTTGCCACGTCCCATTTAACAGCCAAACAGCCCACGGATAAAAACTGTTTTTTAACCTGTTGGTACGGCTTGCTATACTTCTGTATCTCCTTCCCGAGGATAGGAGAGTAAAGAAGTGCTGACCGGGGTGTGAGTCATCCCTGATGATTTTCCTTGCTCTCCTGAGACAGCGGTCCCTGGTGATATCATCCAGTGGACTCAGGGGACAGCCCATGATGTTTTGTGCTGTGTTCACTACCCTCTGTAAAGTCTTTCTGTCCGCGGCTGTCAAACCAGCAAACCAGACTGTAATGCAGTACGTAAGGACACTTTCTATTGTAGACCGATAGAAGGAGGTCATCAATTGTTGTTTCACATTGTTCTTCTGCAAAAGCCTGAGGAAATGGAGTCTCTGTTGAGCCTTCCTGGCCACATGGGTTGTATTAATTTTCCAGGTAAGATCTTCACTAAAATGAACTCCCAGGAATTTGAAGGAGGAGACTCTCTCCACCCGGCCTCCCATGATGTACAGTGGAGCAGGTTCCTCTCTTTTCCTCCGGAAGTCCAACACCATCTCCTTAGTTTTGCTGATATTTAGGTGCAAATTATTTTCTAGGCACCATGAGGATAATTTTTGGACCTCCCCCCTATGTACTGATTCATCTCCACCTGTTATAAGACTCATTATGGTAGTGTCATCTGCAAACGTGATGATTGCAGTGGATGGGTCAGATGCTACACAGTCATAAGTATACAATGAATACAGGTAGGGACTAAGCACATAGCCCTGTGGGGAGCCAGTGCTAAGCTTCAACGAGGTAGATGTGACAGGCCTGATCCTCACTGTTTGAGACCGATCCCTCAGAAAGTCTTTAATCCAGTCACAGATGCTAGAAGAAAGGTCCAAGTCAGTCAGCTTTTTAATAAGGATGCTCGGAAGGATGGTATTAAAAGCGGAGCTATAGTCAGTAAACAGCATCCTGACATAATTACCAGGTTTCTCCAGATGACTGGCTGCAAGATGAAAAGCAGTGGCTGTAGCATCATCTTTTGACCTATTCCTTCTGTAGGCGATCTGATGTTTATCAAAGTCCGGTGGAAGGCATGTCCTAAGATGTTGGAGGACCAGTCTTTCGAAGCAAGAGAAGCTCATACTATGACACTCAGATGCTTACATTAGTTAAGAATTTCCCTCCTCCAGTCACAAGCTGCCTCTAATGCCTCTTTCTTAGACTGATGTACCTGCAATATTCTCTGCCATAATACCAGATGTGGGTGCCCTTCAGTGGGCAGCTGAAGCCAGTGTCAGAAGACTGGATGCAAACTTTTTTAAATAAAAGTTTTTATTTATAAAAAAAGTACAAAATACAAATTACAAACAAAACAAAACATCAACAACACTGCACCCCTCCAGAACACAATTGATTATTGTGCAGAAGCTTTACCCTTCTTTATCACAAGCACATATTCAATAAATCTACCCCAAATAGCATTAAAAATCTCTTTTAACTCTCATTTTTAAATCTTTAAAGTACATGTGAATGTATTATTTAAAGCAATATGCCATATTTCATTATATCATTCATCTAAATATAGTTCATGTTTGGATTTCTAATCCCTAGCTATTATTAATCTAGCCGCTGTCAATAAATGTGTAATCATCTCTCTAGTTTTAAAATCATAATTGTTATCAACAAATATTGACAACAAAGCAATTTCAGAATTGGGCTCTATTTTCGTTTCTAATATATTGCTTAATTCTTTAAAAAGACATTTCCAAAAAATTTGTATTGGTTTACATTCCCACCAATAATGAAAAAGTACCAACCTCCTTGTCACATTTCCAACAAAGCATAGAGAAGTTAGCATTTATTTTATTCAATTTCACTGGCGTCAAATACCATCTAAAACTTTTTAAAATCCCCCCCCCCTTTATTCTAACTGACATGGGTCTAAGTATTCCTTTCTCCATATTTTAGTCCAATCTTTCTCTATTATTTCTTTTTAAAAGTCCTGTTCCCAAATTGCCTTCAATCCAGTTCTTTCCCTATTTTCATCTTCTAAATCCAAAATAATTTTATATAATTTACTGACATTACCTTTTATGAGTTCTCCTTTTGGATATCTTCATACAGCAATAAAAATTGTTCATATTTTGCATAATCTCTACATTTATTATACTTCTTTATCAAAGCATTAGTCCATTTCTCAAATTGTATAAAATTAAACCAGGATATGTCCCTACATTGAATAATTTCTTTCATTTGTACCTTCCCTCTCATTTTACCAATCCAATCTTTCAATTTAATCACTTGTTTCTCAATAAATAAATTTTTAAAAACTTTCTAATTTGTAGGGAAGTTCTCTATTTTAGTTACTGATTTTAATGCTGAATCCAAAGGACATAATTTTTATGTATAGACCATGTATTTAACATAGATCTAAGGAAGGGGTAATTAATCTCATTTAATTTCAATTTCTTAATAGTGCCAAATAAATATTTTTCAGTATTATCCTTTATTTCACATGATTCCATTTTCCACCATATTAATCTTTCTGGATTATGTACAATATCCCCAATAATCCCCCCACTACTTCTGGGAAGACTGGTTTTCCCGGCCTCTGGACCTATATGAACTGGACGCTCTCGGCCTCTCCCGCGGCCCATATTCCACTTAGGGCTGGGGTGAGTGCTGCCCGTTTTGGGGGAGCCGTCGTATCGAGAAGATCCTCCCCCCGATCCCTGAGGACTTTTTCGGCTAGAGGGGCGGGGGCTGGATCCATCCTGACACCTGTGGCTGTCTCCATCCGCCTGCCTGCCTAATTGCGTCTGTTCCCCCCCCCCCAGTTTGCCGTATACTAGCCGGACTTGCCCACCCCCGTGGCCCATATGCCATGCTGGGCCGGGGTGAGGTGTCTGTTCTGGGAGAGCCGTGGAACTGTGGACAAGCCCCCCCATTGACTCCTGGGAGGACTCACTGGCGGCGATTAGTCCGATTGGCTCCATTATGGCGGCCAGGGCTGTTCTTCATCCGCCTATTTGGCGCTGCTGCTCATCGCTGCTGCTCATTGCCTTTTCATCTCCGATTTCACCGCCCAGCCGGGGCAGACCTTCTCCGCAGTTTGCTGCAGCCTGTGTTTTCCTACCCGCAGCCGCCGTGCTTCCTTTGCTGCCGGAGGGCCCCCGTGGGTCCCTGCTCCTATCCCCGGGCAAGCCTGTTCAGTCCTCGAGGGCACTGGATTTGCCCGGCATGGATGATGGGACCCGCCGTCCCCACCGACAAACTTGCTGGCGCTGCTCCCACCCGTGTTTCTTGGCTGCCGCGGAGGGGGAATTTACCCTGGTCGGACGGTGGCAGGGAATTCTTTACTCATCCAGTGCGGGGGGAGTCTCAGACTTGGGGCTACGGACTTGGACTCTAGACCTGGGTGGTGGTTTTCTGGGGGCTCCTTGCTTCCACTCTGGCATTTCGCTCCGATATGGGCATGGGAGGTGGACTTCACTGGCCTCAGTAACATCAGCAGGCTCTGGAGAGGTACTCCACCGCACTGTGGGGATCCTCTGGTCTTCGGACCCTATCTCTACGGCCAGTGTCTCCAGCTTCTGAGTTCTCCCCAGTAGAACTGTTCTCCCCTTCATTTGCCCCCCACTTAGCATCTGCCTTGGCCTGCATGCCCTTGAGCACAATTTTTATTTTTATTTTATTTTATTTTGCTTACTATTTTCTTTTAGCTTATTACTTTGTTGTTTATTACTTTACTGTGTATAGTGTATTACCTTTTGTGTATTAGTGTCTGTTTACTATTTTATTTTTGCCTATATATTTTATTTTATTTTATTTTATTTTATTTTATTTTTTGGTCTGGTCACCATGCTGGCAGGGACCCGTATCTCAGTGGTGTCTGGCCGTGAGAGATATACTCTGGGTGGACGGATCGGTCGGGTAAGAAGAACTCAGGCCAGGCACCTATTGCCTGTCCCCCGTTCTGATCCCTTCGCTCACCGCCACGTGCCTGGGTGCCATTCCGCCAGCGCCTCTGACCTGTCCTGCCTTCTGATTAATGCCAGGTCGGTTCATAATAAGACCCCTCTCATCCTCGACTCGAACGTGGATGAGCGAGCCGACCTGGCATGTATTATTGAGACCTGGGTGGGCGCAGAGGGTGGGGCTTCCCTCTCCCTCATGTGCCCCCCTGGGTTTCAGGTGCAGTGGGCAGGCAGATCGGAGGGTAGGGGTGGTGGGGTGGCCATCGTTTACAGGGAATCCCTTTACGTTAGCAGTTCTGCGACAATGGTGTGTCCTAGGGTTGAATGCCTCCATCTATCAGTGGATCAGCGAGATAAGTTTGGCATTGTGCTGGTGTACCGTGCTCCCCGCAACCCAGCACAATCCCGCCCAGAGATTGCTGAGTTCGTCTCGGCTGCTTTGTTGAGATTCCCCTGCCTTTTGGTGGTTGGGGACTTCAACTTGCATGCCGAGGAGGAACTCTCTGGTGCGGCTCTGGAATTCATGGAATCCATGACTTCCATGAATCTATCTCAGCATGTTGTATGCCCCACTCATAGAGCTGGCCATACTCTAGACCTGGTGTTTTCCTCCATGTCGTCAGATTAGTGTCTGGGGGTTAGGGGTATTTTGCCCCTGCCCGTGTCATGGTCAGACCACCACCTGCTAAAATTTTCCCTGTCAATCGCCCTCCGGCCTCATGGGGAGCACCGGCCATACATCTGGGCCTGCCCCCATAGGCTTCTGGACCCTGCCAGGTTCATGTAAGCCTTTGGGGAGCTTTCTGGCGGTCTGGCAGATGATCCGGTCGATGCCCTGGTGGATAGGTGCTATGTGGGAACTACCGGGGTGGTGGACCGGATCGCCCCCAAGTGCCTCCTGCGCTGTGGAGACCGCTCCTCTCCGTGGTATACGGCTGAGTTGCGGTCGATGAAACAAGAACGCAGGACACTGGAGGTCATTTGGAGGGCAAGCCAGACGGAAGAGAATAGGGCTGCACTTAAGCAGCTGACTGGCCGCTACCTTCACGCGATCAGGGACGCTAGAAGATCTTATGTCTCCCTGAGAATTGGCGAGGCCTCGAACTGCCAGGCAGAGCTGTTCCGGGTGGTTCAGGACCTCGCCAATCCCAGCCAGCTGAGGCCTCCTCCTAGTGATTTCACTAGTGAGCAATTCGCAGCCCAATTTAGATCTAAAATAGAGGCCATCCATTCTGACTTGCCCCCCAGTTGCTCTAGTCCACCCCCTGAGATCTCTGCGGCCTCACCCCTCCATTCTCCCCTCTTGGATGAGTTTGGGCCAGTGTCTCCGGCGGAGGCCTCCAGAGCCATGGCTTGTTGCCGGCCGGCGGCTACCCCCTTCGACCCTTGCCCGGCTTGGCTTATTAAATCTGTCGAAGGGAATATGCCCGAGTGGGTTTCTGCTATTGCCACGGCCTCTTTTAGGGAGGGATGCTTCCCTGCCCGTCTTAAGGAGACCGTGGTGAAACCCACTCTTAAAAATACCTGGCATGGCATCGGATGATTTATCCAGCTATCGTCCGATTGCCATTGTTCCCTTCCTGGGCAAGGCCTCAGTCATATCTGGAGGTAAATTGTATCCTGGACCCCTTCCAGTCTGGATTCAGACCTCTTCGTCGAACCGAGACTGCCCTGGTCGCTCTGCAGGATGACCTCCTCAGGGAGGCCGACAGGGGGTGTTCCTCCCTGTTGGTTCTCCTTGATCTGTCAGCTGCCTTTGATACTGTCGACCATGGTAACCTACTGGTCCACCTTGCGGAGGTGGGAATTGGTGGTCAGGCCCTGGCCTGGCTCCGTTCCTTCCTTGGCGGCTGGACTCAGTGGGTTCAGCTGGGTGATGATTTGTCGGCTCCTTGGACTCTCCCTTGTGGGGTGCCCCAGGGGTTGGCAATCTCACCCATGCTGTTCAATGTTTGCATGAGGCCGCTGGGGGAGGTCATCAGGAGATTTGGAGTTCGCTGCCATCAGTACGCTGATGACACACAGCTCTATCTCTCCTTTTCGTCGTCTGCAGTGGAGGCAGTTTGCTCCCCTGATCTGTGTCTGGAGGCTGTCCTGGAATGGACCAGAGATAACCGGCTCAAGCTGAATCCGGAGAAGACGGAGGTTCTGTTCTTCGGGGAGCTCTCATCTGGGTACAATGGCCCTAAGCTGGGGGGTGTTTCCCTCCAGCCTACGGACAGGGCCAGGAATCTGGGCGTGGTTCTGGACTCAGCCCTCTCCCTGGAAGCCCAGGTGATGGCTGCTTCCAGGGCTGCTTTTATCCACCTCCGCAGGATCGCCCAGATCCTCCAGTACCTCAATGAGTCCTCCCTGAGGACAGTAGTGCAGGTCCTGGTGATCTCGAGGATCGACTACTGCAATGCCCTCTACGTGGGGTTGCCCTTGACCCTGGTCTGGAGGCTACAGTGGGTGCAAAATGCATTGGCCAGGCCTGTGGTGGGTGCCCGAAGATATGGGCACATCACCCCAGTCCTGGCTCACTTGCATTGGCTTCTCGTTGTCCTCCAGATCAGGTTCAAGGTCTTGGTTTTGACTTTCAAAGCCCTCCACGGCCTGGGACCAGAATACCTGGCGGAGCGTATCTCTCAAAGGTCAACCGGGTCCAGACCCACAAGACTGGGGCAGGCGCGCTGACTGAGGGTGGCCACACCCAGAGAGGCGCGGAAATCGCATACGCAAGACTGCGCCTTCTCTGTGGTGGGCCCCATGCTTTGGAATCATCTCCCCAGTGAGCTGCGCCTGACAGAGTCCCTGCCCGCCTTCAAGAAGGCCTTGAAGACCCACCTCTTCCGGGAGGCGTTTGGCGACCTTTCCAGTTAGTTAGGGTTTTTTTCCCCTTGCTCTATTATGCATGGGTCTTGCCTTTTGTTTGTGTTTTTTATTACCTGTTTTTATTGTTGTAAGCCGCCCAGAGTTCCCAGTGGGAAGATGGGCGGGATACAAGATAAATAAATAAATAAATAAATAAATAAATAAATAAATAAACCTTATCTGATTTGATAAATAGTAATTTTTTACATTTGGCAAATGTATACCACCTTTATTTTGAGCCTTATACCAATATTATTTATTTATTTATTTATTTATTCTAGCTTCAAGACTTTTTGAGTGGGACTGCCCAGTGGAGAAAAATATGCAGACTGTGACTTCAGTCCTCATAAAGAATAATTTGAAATATAATTGGGGCCATCAAGTATTTATCAAGATTTTGAAGGATGGGCTCCTTCATAAAATTTACTCTCCAGAAGAAGGATGTAAACTTTTCATAAAATGGGTGAAGAAAGGGAAGTAATAGATAGATGCTAATGAGAAATAACATATAAAGATGTTAAAGGTCAAACTTTTGCTGAGCAAGTCACCTGGTCCTAATAGTCTGTCACTGAAAAGTTATGAAATTATGGTTAAGATCCACATTCCAGACAGACGGAGTGAGTGTTTTTGCCATAGCACCGCAACTATGGAATGCCCTCCCCTTGGAGGCTCAATTTGCACTGATATTGGCATAATTTTGGTGCCAAGTTAAGAATGAACCTGTTTATTAAGGTCTTTGCAGGCTGAAGATTGTGGCTTGCACAGGTTTTAGTGCCATGGCCTTAATATTTTTAATGCTTGAATATTTTAATGTTGTGCTGTTAGATTTTAAATTGTTTTCATTTTGTTTTAAAATTGCTTTGAACAACTTTGCAATACACCATGAGATCCTAAGATACAAGGTAAGCTATAAGTGTTTGAAATAAAGAATCAGATCAACAAACAAACAATGGTCACAGATTTATCATAGCAACCAAGAGACTGCATTTCCCATTTTGTTTGTTTATAATGCATAACTGTGTACTGCAATAAAGCTTATTATGCACCTTGGGGCACAGTGGTTAAAACTGCTGTTCTGCAGGCAAAACTACGCTCACGACATGGGGCTCAATCCCAGGTAGCTGGCTAGTGATTCACTCAGTCTTCCATCCTTCCAAGGTTGGAAAAATAAGTTCCCAGCTCACGGGGGGGGGGGGGGAGGGGTAGCCTGCATAATTAAATTGCAAACTACTTAGAGAGTGCTTTAAGCGCTATGGGGCAGTATATAAGCAGAACATTTTTGGGTTTTTTGCTTTTATAGCACATCACTTAGGAAGAATCCTGTTACATCTACCAAAAAAGGTAGTAAGATACCAGTAAGATGGTAAGATACCAAGTACTGTATCCTAAAAGGGAATATAGAGCATGAATAAACCAACAGAGGATCTAGACTGTCAAAATCTGGATGTGAGGTGTTCTTCCACTTCTACATCAGAAGCCACATAGGTACTTAATTATTAAAATATTTGTATCCACTCTATACAAATATTTTTAAACGGACAGTTTAAAAGGTTTTAAAATAATTTCAAATAACTTATAACAAGGTAAAACAAATGAAAACTCTGCATGTAACAATGCAGCTCATCAACCACATTGGCCAAGAGCTTCGAGACTTAAAAGCTTTAACGAAGAGGCAGGTTTTAACTTGGCATTGAAATGAAGCCAAAGTTGGTGCTTTGGGGGCTCCCGTGGCCAATAGCTATGTTTGCTGGGGGATACTGTTGTGGTCAAAAACAACAATGACAACAATGAATCAACCAACACTCTTGTCTTTTTCAATGTCTGTGGGAATAATAGAAGTGAGGGACTACACTGAACCTACATTTCCTGCTCAGAAACAGCTGAAAACTGATACCTAATACTGCATGGCAAGATGGCTCCTTCCATTCTGTTCTTCCAGAGGCATCTATAAGGACACTTCAGGGCCATGCCTTGCTGACATAATGTTCTATCCCAGTTGCACCTCCGGAAGTCTTCCAGGCAAAGAACAGGAGAAAAAGCAACCTGATCACAAAATAGGAAAGATACAGTCCTGACTTGGGAGATATCTCTTTGGCATGGAAAGAACCTTCCCCTTTCCTTCCTGCAAAAAACGATTTTAATAACATTCATCAGACCGCATATGTGTCTCCCTGAACTGCCTTGGATTGTGCACAGGGAGTCTGTTTTCTTATCATTGTATACACTTTGCATAAAGGGATTTGTCAAGGCTTAATCCTCTAGAAATATGCTTTTAAGGGGTGTGCTGGACTTTTATTTGAGCGACACCCTTGAGAATGATTCTTATAGACTAGAGATCATCTTGGGTACTTTAATTAGCACACACTGCATCACAGTGTTGTTTCTGAAATGACATCACCAACTCACAGAGGTCTCAGGAGTGACACCAGCATATTTTTACTGAAGTTCTATTTATATAAATAATCTATTTGTGTGCTTTTTATTAGTTCTGAGAAGAGTTACCTAATGCCTGAAACATCACACAGATCCAGAAGGCTTTTCCATTATATGTTATATGTATAACCAACCATACAAAGTATGATTCAACGCTCAGCATCATAGTGCCTCTGGGTCACAGGAGGTGGTGGAAATGATAGCCCTCCATGTGTTAGACTCAGGATTGCATCAGCCATAGACAACCCAAAGATGAGGCATAGGGGCAGTTCTAGTTCAACATCTGGAGTGCAGCAAGTATTCCCATATATCATTTTATTTATTCAATTATTTTATAATGTGCATTTATGCTGGCAACATTCTTTGGATTGCTCAGCACCATCATAATCATTAGCATCAGGCAGCAGTGTGTAATTTATTTTGGCCATGGCTATCATAAGCAAAATCTTACAACATCCATTTAATACAGTGATGGTGAACCTTTTACATACCAAGTGCCCAAATTGCAATTCAAAACCCACTAATTTATTGCAAAGTGCCAATACAGCAATCTAACCCGAATACAGGTGGCTGTGAAGGGGCGATGTCAGATGCCCACAGAAAGACCTCTGAATGCCACCATTGGCACCTGTGCCATAGGTTCGTCTACACAGATCTGATTGATGAAGTTAACAAAATAAGTTATGGATGCAAACAGATGATCAATGTGAGAGGTTTATCAGATAATGAATAGGCAAGGGATCACTTTGAGAGTCTGAAATTACAGAATCAAATTGAGGCTCTTTCCCTCATCACACTTCATGAGGAATGCACAGAGGAACAACTGGATCTCTCCCTCATCACACTTGATGAGATACAGAAAGACAAACAACAGGAACAAACTGAAGACCTTTCCCTTAATTTAGATGAGGAACAGGCAGATGAACAGGTTGCAGGAGAGAGGCTCCTTGTACTAGGTGATTCAGTTATTAGAAATACAGAGGGATGGATCTGTGATGTGCATGATAACCATATGGTGACTTGCCTGTCAGGTGCAAAGATAGCAAACATAACCAGACATCTAGAGAATTTGTTGGAAAGAACTGGGAAAGAGCCAGTCATCATGGTACACATTGGTACTAATGATGTTGGGAAGGCAAAGCGGTCAGTCCTGGAAGCCAAATTCAGATTGTTAGGAAGAAGATTGAAGTCTCGGACCTCCAAGGTAGCATTTTCAGATGATCTGCCTGTTCCTTGTGCAGGACCCACCAGGCAGGCAGAGCTCAGAAGCCTCAATGTGTGGATGAGGTGATGGTATTGAGA
Source organism: Phrynocephalus versicolor (assembly GCA_023846285.1). Classification (NCBI taxonomy): domain Eukaryota; kingdom Metazoa; phylum Chordata; class Lepidosauria; order Squamata; family Agamidae; genus Phrynocephalus; species Phrynocephalus versicolor. Next base: position 47,179,793 of record JAHTLZ010000010.1, read on the forward strand.
GGAGGGCTTCAGATTTGTCAGGAACTGGAGAACATTTTGGGACAAGCCAAACCTGTTCAGGAGGGATGGGTTGCACTTGAACCATGATGGGACCAGATTGCCGGCACGCAACATCAAAAAGGCTGTAGAGCATAACTGGGGGAAAGTCGACAGGAGCTGAGTGGCATCCTGTTCAGAACACCTCATCCATGTGGAACGAGGTTGGAGTGATGGTATCGTAAAAGCTTTAAAGTGATGGTATCGTAGGTATTAGCTCTTGGAGAATAATGGGATGTGGTAGTTTGTCTACTGGAATTAAAAGCTGGGGGGATGGGTGGGTGGGGAGAACAAAGAAGCAGCCATTCTTGGGGGAACCACCATACAGGTGCTTCTATGCAAATGCTTGGAGCCTCCAATCAAAGATGGGAGAACTTGAACATTTGGCAGCGAAGGATAATATTGATATAATACCCATAACAGAAACCTGGTGGAATGTGGAGAACCAGTGGGATACAGCAGTCCCAGGGTATAAACTCTATAAAAGGGATAGAGAGGGGCTGGTTGGAGGGGGAGTGGCCATCTATGTCAGAGAAAGGGTAAAATCCAGCAGAATGGAGATTAACGGTGGTTCTGAATCCACCATAGAATCAAAGGCCGTTACTTCACGAGGTGCCTCGCTTCGAATTGACCTTGCCTTCGATTTGAATTCGGAGGTGGTCACGTGGTGGTCACGTGGTCTCCCTTCGCTCCCACCCCCGTTTCTCTGTACTCACACGGGGCATTTTTGGGACCGAATCGATTACTACCTCACGTGCTCCCTTCGCATTAGAAAGCTGATTTGCAACGTCCGGTTCCACTCTCCTTTTATTTTTTTTAAAAAATTTACTCGGCGTATCGATGCATCAATGCTTGGCTGTCATTCACGACAGAGCGTGGTTACTGTACGATCCTGTGTTTTGTTTCCTGGCATCATTGGCAGCCCCCCGCCGCCGCCGCCGCTACTCGGGAGGAGCCCCGCATGGCACAGCCACCCGCCCTCCGCCGCTTGCACGCTGCCTGCTCCGGGTGCCCTGCTCTGGCCGGGCGAGGCGGCAGCGGCTCCTCCTGCTCCCGCCGCCGCCGCCGCCGCCGCCGCTACTCGAGCGAGGAAGTAACAGCGCAAAGCGATGAAACAATATAGCGATGCATCGATATCCCTGTTTGAATATTTTTTTAAAAAAACTTGAAATAAAAGCCAAAAACCGAGACCACACGTGACGTTGGGAGCGAAGCGAGATGCGAAGCGAAAAGATTCCCAGCCCATGGCAGGGGAATCACTCACCCCGGTTGGAGCACGGTAAAGGGGGCGTGGTCGGGGTGACGTCGCAGCCAAAAAGGAGGAGCGTGCGGACTGAAGCGATCAGTTCGCACAGAAATGACGGCTTGCCGCGAAGCGAGCGGCTCGTGAAGTAACGGCCAAAGTGGGTTAAACTACCAGGCGCAGGGAATTATGTGATAGTTGGGGTATGCTATCTTCCACCAGATCAAAAACTTGAGGGGGACCTTGAAATGAGGAGACAAATCATGGAGGTGTCTAAGAGGGACAGGATAGCAATCATGGGGGACATCAATTATCCCCACATTGGCTGGGCAAATGCGAACTTGGGGCAGGAAAGAGAAACCAGGTTTCTTGACATGCTGAATGACTGTTCCTTAGAGCAAATTGTTATGGATCCCACCTGAGAACAGGGAACTCTGGATCTAATACTGTGTGATACTCAGGACCTGGTCATGGAAGTGTATGCCACCGAGCCTCTGGGGAACAGTGACCATGCTGCAATCTCCTTTGCCATGCATGTCAGGGGAAGAGTGTCAAGCAAATCAGACACAAAAAACCCTTGATTTCCGAAGGGCAGACTTCCCTCATATGAGGAAACTAGTTAGAAGGAAACTGAATGGGAAAGTAAAAGAATCCAATCTCTCCAGAGTGCATGGATCCTGTTTAAAACAATGGTAGTAGAGGCCCAGCACAAGTATACCATAAAGAAAGAAGAGGTCATCGAAGTCCAAGAGGGTACTGGCATGGTTAACAAGTGGAGTTAAAGAGGCTCTATAGTGCAAGGAGAGGTCTTTCCATAAATGGAAATCCTCCCCAAATGAGGAATTCAAAACGAACACAAACTCTGGCAAACGAAATGTAAGAAGATGATCAGAGAGGCAAAGAAAGACTTTGAGGAATTCAGGTCTAGCAATATAAAGGGAAATAATAAAAGCTTCTTTAAATATGTTAGAAGTAGAAAACCTGCAAGAGAACCAGTTGGCCCTCTGGATGGTGAGGGAGGGAAAGGGGACATAAAGGAGCACCTGGAAATTGCAGAGAAATTAAATGAGTTCTTTGCATCTGTCTTCACGACAGAGGACTGTGAGCAGATTCTGCTGGCCAAACGACCCCTCTTGACTAAAGAATTAAATCAAGTACAGGTTAAAATAAAGGATGTTTTAGGTTTAATTGATAAATTGAAGATCAACAAGTCACCAATCCCAGATAGCATCCACTCAAGGGTTATTAAGAAACTGAGAAATGAAATTGTGGATCTCTTAATGGTAATATGCAACTTATCTCTTAAAACGGCCACAGTGCTGGAGGACTGGAGGATAGCCAACATTATAATGCCACTGTACAAAATGATAGTAAGGCCGCTCCTGGAGTATTGTGTACAATTCTGATTATCACATCTCAAAAAAAATGAAATGAACAGAAACACCGGAAATTTTGTCGTGCATTTCGTTTTCGTTACAGCAATACAGTGAACTGCTTCAAATGCTAAAAAAAATCATAAAAATTCAAATAAATGGTAACGAAATGGTAACGAAATGAACAAAAACGAAAATGAATTTTTTGCAAAATTCGCAAAAAATGGAAATGAACCGAAACGGGCCCTCTAAATGACAAATGACAAACGAAACACCATTTTTTGATTTGTGCCCATCTCTAGTTACAAACCATGTGATGTGTAATCTCCAGGCTTAAAACCAGAGTACTTCAAAGACTAGATGCAGGGGAGTGGTATCAGGAGACCATTTGGTGGGGCCACTATGAGATACAGGAAGCTAGACTAGATGGACCTTTGGCCTGATCCAGCATGGCTCTTATTATGTTCTTAACCAGGATGAGATCAGAATTTATATAGCAATTACTATGTTGACAAGTTCCGATCCCTGGGCATCAGAAATGGCATAGAAATCATAGGATCAGCTGCAGCCAGTCTCTATGTTGCTTAGTTCAGTCTTCCGCAATGCTACATGTGGAACACTGTAATTACTGTTTGTAGTAACACAGCCAAAAGAAGATATAGTGTCAACCCTGTCAGCAAGTGTTAATATTGCAACTACCACTTTCAGTCCCTTCCTTAAAGTGCAGTGCAGTCTAACATCTAATGCCAAAACTGATTGATTGATTGGAAAATGTTGAAATCAACTAGAAAATAACAGATATGTCTACAGAATCAGAGAAAACCAGAAAGCATTCTGACATCTATTGATTCATTTTTCTTTCCTGCAAGTATTTCATTTCCCTGCCCAAGGAATCCTTTGCAGAAGGACAGAATTGGTTTAAAATGATTTATACAAGTTTTACTATAGTATTAAGGTAATGGTAAACTACAGGACAATATTATTAAAGGGCTTTCTTTGCAAAACTGTCTAGAATCCTTCTGTAAGATTTGTGCAGTGTGCTGCAGCTAATTATCAAAGGGCCAGGTCAAACACCTGACTACACAAAGCAAAGTCTTCTGGTTATATACCAACCTATACCACTTCAAGTAGTCTCTGGGTGGTTTACAGTTTAATTACAGTAATGCAGGCTACACATTGCACCCCCAGCAGGCTGGGTACTCATTTTACCGACCTCGGAAGGATGGAAGCTGAGTCAACCATGAGCCGACTACCTGGGATTGAATCCCATGTTGTGAGCAGTTTTAGATACAATACAGTCATTTAACCACTGCACCACAAAGATGCACCTTGACATCCAGTCAGTTAGCTGCAATTAGCCAAAGCAAGTTATGAAGACCTTATACGAACATCAGAAGGGGCCCAGAGTGTAGCTTTTAGCTGGAGAACATACATATCTGGCTGCAGAGTCCAAGGTTGGGAGTTGGATTCTCCATTGTGCCTACATGACCAAGAAAGGGCTCTAATGATCAACAGGGTCTCTTCCAGCAATTCAGTTCTATGATGATGATGATGATGACGACGACGACGATGACGACAACAACAACAACAACAACAACAACAAGAACGAGAACAACAAGAACGAGAACAACAACAACAAGAACGAGAACAACAACAACAACAACAACAACAACAACAACAACAACAACAACAATGCTTTAGTGGTTTCTCTCAGAGACTGGATAGATAGATAAATCTTTTATTGTCATTGTCCTGTGCAGAACAACGAGATTGAACAAGATATAAATAAGAAAATTTAAGTAATTACTTTGGGGCAAAAAGTAACTGAACAATATTATCTCTCAGTTTAAACAAGTAACACCTAAGTTATTTAGGTGCAACAAATAGAAGCAGCAATCTTCCCAAGTTACTTTTAAAGAGCATCCAAAACATATCTATCCAAATTTAGACAGGAAGGTTTTATGACATTCTCTTACTGAGCCTAATACTGTACCAAGAGAAGAACACTCTGGGTTAGTGGACAGTGTACTAGAGTAGGACTCAGACAGCCTGGCTTTAAATCCTGTTTCACCCATGGAAACTCACCAAGGAGAGGCATTGTTGAAGCCTTGAATATCTCACATACTGTACCTTGGAAACCCTCCTAGAGTTGCCATACATCAGAATTGACTTGACAATTTGTAATACAAATATTTCCGTGTGCAACATCAGAATTGGCCACTAGAGGGATCCAGGGAGTATATCATTATATTTTGTGACCCGAATAATGCAACAAAGTACTCGGGGATTTGAATAACAGTAACAGTGGTGATACTAATTACTGGAATGTAATGAGTAATGCAGTGAATTCCTTTTATAATTTAATAATCTGAACCCAAGTTTCTTTTTTGCTAATCCTTTTAATGTCCAATATGTGCCCAACTATACACTTTGGCATGCCAAATTGTTTTGCATGAAAGTGTTGTCTGGTGCAAATTCTGTTTCAAAATAAAGAAGCATAGGCAGGAAGAACACCAGGCTTGGAGTTGTCCATCAACAATTATGAAATAAGGACAAGTTAAGCACACAAAGAATGTGGCTGCTATCATCCTTACTACAGTGACATGTATTGTATTTCCATTAGGATTATAAGCCTTAAATCCTATTGAACACTGGGTCATGGAAGGACACTGTTGTACTGTTTTGTAAATGTGCAAAGCACAAGCATGGCATGATCACTGCATGAACACAAACTTGCACAATGCTTCTCTGCTCTTGCACTGGAGAATGGAGAAAGAGTTGCAAATGGGGATACTGGATACCTCCCTGCATGAGCCTGGAGAAATCCCTACTGGGAGTCAGGCAAGCATAGTGGCAGAACTGGATCCTGGACACTATTTCTAGCTTTCTACCTATGCATGTCACCAGTATGCTTTATGTAAATGCTCATCCTACATTTAAGGCATATGAGGGAGCTAACCTAAGGAAAGAGAATGCCTCTGTATAGGTGCAGAACAACATGACAGGTATCAATATTGCTGTATTCATATAGGGAAAATTATAGGCAAATTAACTCTTGGTAGATGCTGGCAACAGTCATTGTTGAACATTGACTAGGAAGAACAGATTTGGTACCATTAGCATTTGGGAATATATTTAGAATTTTCTAGGAATTGCCTATTGCCATTGCCTCCTAGTTTCCAGGGCCAGAGTAAATACTCCCAGCATTTCTTTTTTTATTATGATTTTTATTTTAATAAAAACACAACACAACCGATTACAAACTAAAACAAAATGCAAAGATACAACATACAAAACAACAGTGCTCCCCTCCACCAGCAGGACCTCTTGAGAACCCTTCTTCTTTGTTATACTCCCCTACAGAACTGAATTGATTGTTGTAACGGAGCTTTACCTTTATCTCTTACAAGCACATATTCAATAAATCTACCCCATATATCATAAAACATGTCTCTTTTCAACTCTCCTTCCTTGACCTTTAAATTGAATGTCAATTTATCATTTATGGCAATAATTCATGTTTGACTGTCCAGTTCCTGGCTATTTTTAATCTAGCCGCTGTCAATAAATTGGCAATCCACTCTCTAGTTCTGTAGTCCTAGTCCATCTTTACAAATATTGATAACAAAGCAATTTCTGAATTGGGCTCTATATTCCTTTCAAATATATCACACAAATACATCACACTCCCAGCATTTCAAAGGCAAAAGTAGGTGATCACTTACTTAGACCACTAAAAATGGTAATGAAGAAGGGAGCCTGAATCTAAAATGAAGGCAGGGGGAGGGGAAACTGCTGAATACCTGGCATCACTTTGTTTAGTCCTGACATTTTGTTGAGTGAATTGAGAGAGTTAATCCACCTCCTCACAGTTACCAGGGCTAGGATTTCAAGGCGACGCTCCTGCCTTGTGGAACTCAATGTCAAGAAACAGAGCTAGCACAGGTTCCTGCCTTCATTTTCAGAACCTCCATGTTTTATGGCTTCCCTATTTTGGCGACATTGGTCCATGCACTGGTGACTTCTAAAGTCGAGGGTTGTAACACTCTCTATGTGGGGATGCCCTAGAGCCTGGTGTAGAAATTGCACAAGGTCCAGGATGCGGCAGCCAGACTTATGTGAGCTGTGAGCAAATTTGACCATTGTCATGCTGTCTCCCCTGCTTGCTTTGTCAAGCCCAGAGAGCCAAGAAGACAGCCACTAGGTGGGCTTCCACTTTGTGGAATGGGCTCCCCATGGAAGCTTGCCAGGCCTCTTCCTGCCCATCATTTAAAACAGGGGTGTCCAAACTCCAGCCCTCCAGATGTTTTTGACCACAGCTCCCAGAATCCAAGCCTGTATTGCCAGTGACAAAGGACTGTGGGAGCTATGGTCCAAAACATCTGGAGGGCCAACGTTTGGACACCACTGGTTTAAAAGGATGCTTAAGACTCTTAAGGTTCCTGGAAGCTTTTAAGGGTGTCCTCTCATAAGTTCTATTCGTGTTCCCATAGCCCATCATCACTTGAGGTTAATTTAGAATGTTTGTGATCTTAAAATTGGTGTGTATTTTTGTTGTTATTTGTTAATGTTTTGACTATTGTTTTTGAGTGCAAACCACTTAGAGTTCTATGCTAGGTCAGTCAGTGTAGCGCACATGCAGCCCCAAACATCTTGACTTCCTCTAGATAGTCAAGTTCGACCGTCTTCTCAGCGCTCTGCTAGGGCCGTGGCTGACCCTGGCAGGGCCAATCCGAGGACCTCACTAAACCATCCAATTGGTAGTAGCGATGGGCATTGTGTACAAAGGGCAGGGACTTAATCAACGTGAGCTTATGACCCACACTTACTGGGAATTCCTTGTTCATGGGGAATAATTGCAATCCCCAATCCCCATCACAAATGGGGTTCAACGGGTTACCCGCACCTGTCGGCGTAGGGTAGACACACGCTGAGCTTATACATCCTATTATTTGCAAACACCTTGGGAGACCTACCAACTATTATGCTAAGCTACTCCTTTCAGATAGGTCCCCTGAGATAACAAATTGTGTTGCCAGGTTTTGCTACGCTGCTATGATCAAACGCAGATGTATAACTGATAGAGGTTTCAGCTCTCCTAATTATATATAGCGTTTTACCCATAAATGGTCTTTTTTTACAAGTTCTATATTTTCCAATAATATATTTTATACTGTTTTATCATATTATATTTTTATTGTATTATAATTTTTGCAGTATGTGTGATTTGGTTAACAACCGTAAATAAACAATAAACATTCATTCATTCATTCATTCATTCATTCATTCATTCATTCATTCATTCATTCTATGCTAGGTCTGTGACAAGTAAGTAAGTAAGTAAGTAAGTAAGTAAGTAAGTAAGTAAGTAAGTAAGTAAGTAAGCAAATAAATTTTTGGCAGGTGCCCACCTGACAAAGACTTGTATGGGTCTAAAGCCAGCCTTTGTGTGTGTGAGAGAGAGATTGAGTGAGTGAATTTTTAGTGGTCCAATAAAGGCATCAAATACCCTTGTTATTGGATTGTGTAAGGACTACATCACTCCCTACCTTTTTTCCTCCTCCGCATTTGTTTCTCTCTACTTTAATCAGATCTGAGTTTTGCATTTCCAAGATGCTTTGGAAGCAAACTGGAGAACCTGCATATTGACCTGTGGCTTACTGTTCTGCTAGATTCACAAGTGTCTGCTGTTGAATCACAGAAAGTACTGAGGCTGAAGGTGTACCCATTTTGATTGTATGCAGATGGCAAATACACCCTAGGTCCTGATTTCACTGTTTCTTAGGACAGTAGGACAGCTGAAAATTCTCACATGTTCCATTAAGTGGATCAGATTCCTGGAGCAACAGGAGGCTGGGAAGTCTCAGTGAAACAACTCCCTAGGATCAGCCCCCTCCTGAGTCCTAACATCATGCCAAACATAGCTGAGATCCTCGTGATGAAACCAAATATCAGGACAGATCAAGTGTATGGAGAAAACGTTCCTCTGAACTGACAGACCCGGCATGCTCAGCAGATCTTGGAATGGGCCCGGCTAGACTGTTAACCATATCACCTCCACAAGAGGAGGGCAGGACAGCTGGTGAGGGGGAAATCAGGGATGTGCTGAGCCAACTGGGCCTATAAATGCTCCCGACTTTAGAGTTACCTCACAGTTTTGGAAACCAACACAGGGCAACATGATGTCACCACTGTTACAGTTTTGCTACCACTTAAGAATATAATCTTCACTCTAGAAAATTTCCAGAGGTCTTGGTCATCTGTTCTATTATCTTGTAACTGCCTATGAATCTCACAAGATTTATTTCCAAATCCTCTTTCTATGTTGTGTCTCTAAGCTGTCATGAAGAGTTGAATTCCAGTCATGTTTGATCATGAAGAGTAGAATTCCAGTCATGTTTGAATGAGTATCCACATCCATCCATCCATGGGAAAGTTGGGAATGCCTGTGCACCTATAAGGTTCCCAATTCCATAATTTTGCATTCAGGAATCCCAGCAAGTGTATCTTCTTAAGCATCACTTGCAAATTCAAAGAAGAACAAATCTATCCAAAGAAAAATATCATCACAATGCATAATTTATCAGTAATGACTGGATTTTTCTTATTGGGAGATACACACAGAAAGTGATTCTTGAGATCATTGACATGCTAGGCATTGACCTTGATGCATTCTAGAGACACTATTTATTTTATACTTATTTTTATTTTAGAGTATTTTACCCCGCCTTTCTCCTTGGAAAAGGACCCAAGGCGGCTTACAGTAATGAGGGATAATATACAGTCCAGTACAATTAAGACATGTTCACGTATTTGAGAAAAAGGAATTGAGGGACATCTTACAGCATTAATAAGCAACATTACATTAAAGCTACAAGGTTATAAGTAATTATAAACACAAAGTCTGTGTGAACCTATAGATTCATATGAAATACACAGGTAGGCCATTATTCAGGGAATTTCTTGCCGGAAGAGAAAGGTCTTTGCCTGTTTCTGGAAGGACAACAGAGATGAGGCCATCCTGGCCTCTAGTGGGACGAAGTTCCAGAGTCTGGGGATAGCAGTTGAGAAGGCTTTTTCATGGGTTCCCAGGAGATGTACCTGTTAGGTTAGGATGGAGATGTACCTGTTAGGTTAGGATGGAGAGAAGGGCCTCTCCTGATGATCTTAACATCTGAGTTGGTTCATACTGTGAGATTCGATCTTTGAGGTAGTTTGGACCCAAGTCGTATAGTGCTTTGTAGGTCAAGGTCAGCACCTTGAATTATGCCCAATAGCTGATTGGCAGCCAGTGGAACTGTTTTAATAGGGGTATAATGTGATCTCTGTTCCCCACCCCAGTCAGCAGTCTGGCTGCTGCATTTTGAACCTGTTGAAGTTTCCCGAGACTTTTCATCGGTAGCCCCACATAGAGCCCATTAGAAGTAGTCCAGCTGGGATGTCAGTAGGGCTTGTGTCACAGTGGCTAGAGCAGGTTTCTCAAGAAACGGGCGTAACTGACGTACTAGCCTTAATTGGGCATCTAAGCTCACCAGGGCTTACTGGCTCACTGTGAAAGTAATTAGTACTGTGTGCTGTATTTGTGCAATCTGGCACTCTACAAAGTGAAAAAGGAGACTGAGAAAAGAGGTGCTGCTGGAGGCCTGAAACTGGGCCCATAAAATTATAAAACCAAATGTTGATATCCATGCAATTGCTTATTTTAAAAAATAAAAATGACTGAAAGAAAGCAGGAGTATAAGGGGCTGGCAGAAAAAAATGGGCCCCAAATCCCACCCACCCCCTGGCTTTCCTGCCTCTCTCGTAGTAATCACTTCCATCACGTCTTCTACTGCAGGTAGTGTCATCCCACAAACAGTACAAGTATTGCAATGGGACTGGCAGAGTTGCCATAAAGACAAATAGAACATTGAGACACCAGGTTCCTTCAAGAATTTATTGCAGACTTAATTGAATCAATGCATTGATGGTGCTTCTCTGAGGAGAGGACACTTTCTGGAGATCAGAAAGCTATACTCATACTCTTGACTTCAACAGAGACACATCACATATTTCAAGACAAGCATGCACATAGGTACACGTATCCTATCTGAAATTAGAAAACAGTTACTTCATTTTTTACACAAGTTACATATTCCCCAATATAAGCCTGCTGTAGGGCAGGTGATTTCCAGTTTATAAAAAGCAGAAGAGACTTGTCCATGTGAAATTCATTCTTGTCTAAGTCTTAAGAAAGAATCAGCAGAAACCAGTAAGTTTCCAATATAGTGAGTCTGTGGGAACACAGGTTACCTAACAGCTGAGTCTGTTTGTGGTCAGCTAGGGAAGTTACAAGATATATTTGTAATTTATGAGAAAGGCTGTCTCTTTTGACACCCATATTCCCAGTACAGAGACATATAATTTTAATAAGACATGAGATTTAATGAATTATACATTTCTTTATTGCCACTGTTACAGTAGAGGGCGTCCTCCCTATTCCCACCAGAAAGAGGCCGAGCAACAGAATGGGTGGAACCCCAACAAAACCCTTCATCTATACTGAAGATACAAGCACTCTCAAGTACACAATGATTGGCAAGAAGCCTAGAGAAGGGAAAGGAGGGGGGAGGGGCTTCTTAAGCATCAAAGCCATTTGCTGCTCCGGGCCCTGGAATTCAAACAGGCTATATCCATGTGGATAACTTACCTTTAGATGTCCCCATCAAACTTTGGGTCTGGGATAATTCAAAAAGCCCAGTTCCAAAGACATGGGAGGCATGGGCTGAGCAAATCTTAGACTTAGGTCACAGATAAGTATAAAAGTGCTCTCGAGTTGATTTTTGCTCTCAGTTATTACAGAGTTAATTATTTTACATGGACAACTGGGGTTAAATTGGACGGATGTCTTTACACTCATCAGACATTCTCCCCATCCCATAAAATTCCATTATTCCTCTGTTCTTAGTATCCTCTCTTTTAAAGTCCATTTTAACCAAGGGCAGTAATACATGGAGTCAGAAGGACAGGGCTTGAAAAATAAAATGAAAAGGAACCTTTACCTTTCCACTGTCAGATCCTGGAATTAAAACTCATTAAACAGCTATATCTGGATTGGAAAAAATTATATTTCTGGATTTCCAAAGCAGCAAACAAATGATTCTACTGCAAAGGATTGATCCTGAATCAAGAATCTAAAATAGCCAGTCCCTCCACCCAGAAAAACAATCCCCACTGCCCAGTCACTCCCAAGACCACATTTTCTTTCCAAAGCTGGAGAATCATGTTAAATTGTTCTCTGCAGTAACCTCAATTTCCAGCATTTAAAAATTAAATATAGCTTTCCAGCTGATATACTGGAAGGCCAACAGTGGTAAGTGCTAAAACCTCACTGCAGTTCAACATCTCGCCACCGAAGTACCCCACATTCTGGTGGTTTCCAGATGTGCTATTGGCTGGAGGATTCTGAGCATTGTAGTACAATACATCTGGAGGGCAACAAGTTGCAGAAGACACATCAAACTGAGGTTTTATCACACAGTTAAGTTGGGCACCATAGTCAGAACTTGGAATGTTACTTTTCAAAAGTAACTTGTTCCTCTTACTTTGTTATTGTAGCTGGCTACACACCTCAGTGAGTTGCAGTGCCAAAAGTTGCAGAGCTAGGGGCTGGAAGAAAGTTTGATTCCCCACTGTGCCTCTTGGGAGAATGGCTAGCCTGTGTAGCCTTGGGCACATTGCATAGTCCCAGGGTGCCCCCAGAAGAAGGGAATGGTAAATCACTCTTTAGTACTTTATAACTCAGGAACTCAGCCATGCACCATTATAAGACAGAATCAACTTTATGTATGTATGTATGTATGTATGTATGTATGTATGTATGTATGTATGTATGTATGTATGTATGTATGTATGTATGTATGTATGTATGTA
>JAHTLZ010000010.1:47204766-47217148 GCA_023846285.1 Phrynocephalus versicolor
CTACCTACCTACCTACCTACCTACCTACCTACCTACCTACCTACCTACCTACCTACCTACCTACCTACCTACCTACCTACCTACTAATTAATAAAAATACAAATTGATGAATTTTAAAGCAATTTTTGGACCATTGATTTGTTGGGCTATAAAAGAGTTCCCAAGGCACCCAGACACCAAATTTGTAGGAAAACTTCCCCTGACTCTTCTCTTATCTTAATGGTTCTTTTGTTCAATCCATGTAATCAGGTACTAATTTTTAGATAACTGACTTATTACTAAACTCTTGTATCAGAATTACAAGGGGTGGGATGGAGTCTCCTTCCTCTGCTGACAAGTGCAGTAGCACCTCCATATCTGCTGATTCACCACCCATGGATTCATTTATCTACGGCTGGTGATCAGTGGGGTGGGAGTGGGACGCTTGCTGCTGTTCAAGCTTCCCAGGTGGCGGGCCTGCTGCTCTAGGCCTGCTGCTGCACCACCCAGTAAGCTTGAATGGCCAGGGGTGTCCGCGGCCATTTGATCTTCCCAGGCGGCGGACCAGGTGATGCGGTAGCACACCTTAGTGGAGAGGTGCAGAGATCCCCCTTGGCAGCCACAGCGAGGGGGTGGTTGCCCAGGCACAACCCCCACCCACGCCCTTGTCTTTCGGTTGCTGCAGGCGGGAGAGTGCAGGTAGCCAAGAGTGAGAGACCGAGAGCCAGGCAGGCGCTGGGGGCCAAAGAGGCAAGACTGAGCGGAGTTGGCGGCCTGAGATGGGTAGGGCACCAGGGGTTCCCTGGTATCACAAGAGGCACCACTGGGAGGCAAAGGAAAGGGAAAGAGAGGCGAGAGGCAGGGCTGCTAGCTAGGAAGGAAGGCGGGCGGGCAGGCAGGCAGGCAAGCAGGCAGGAGGATTGAGGCGCAGCGGGTGCATTTTGCTACCCACCACTGTGGCTGCTGTTTCTGCTGCAGCAGTGGCTGCCAAGAGGGATTTCCACACCTCTCCTCCAAGGCATGCTACTGCCTCGTCTGGTCCGCTGCCTTGGAAGCTTGAACGGCTGGAGACACCCCTGGCCATTCAAGCTTACTGGGTAGTGCAACAGTCCACCTTTGAGCCACCCAGTTTGCCGTGCTGCCCAGCGGGGGTAGTGGGGTGTCCAGGGCGAAAGCTATCACCCCTAGCACCCTACCACCACTGCCACCCTCAGATAACAGCATTTACTCTTATCTGTGGATTTCAGTATCCACGGGGTGGCCTGGAACCAATGTCCCATAGATACGGGGGTTCTACTATAGTTGGCTATGTGGGGAGGCAGAGTACAGCCAGCTTGGCTACTTCTGCAATTGGCACAGCGACTACAACATCAGAGCCTCGTGTCACATGAGCTTGGTAAGTGACCAGTTCGGTTCAGTAGGGAGAGTACTGGGCTCCCATGGCACTTGCAGTGCTGTCTTTCATATTCATATACTAAAGATACAAACATGAAGTGCCCAAGTCTAATCAGAATGTCTTTTTTCTTTCAGGGATGATCAAAGTGGATTTAGAGCTATTAGGAAATGGCTTACCAAGTGTATAAAAGGGAATTGGGAAAGTGATTTCTTCATCTCTTGCATGGTCCTATGTGGAGAGTGATTCCAGGCAAGGATTCCTCTGTGCAAGGATTCCCTTCCTGACTCCTGAGAGAAACTTTCCTGTGAAGGTACGCCACGCTTAGGTAGAATAACATAGGGTAGAGTAACATAGGTAGAATAACATAGGGTAGCCTTTCTTATTTTCTGGTGTTTTGTAGTGGTGGCTCAGCGGACTAAGGCTCCAAAACTGTTGACTGCAAAGTCGGCAGCTCGAATCCCGGGAGCCATGCAGCGGCGCGAGCTCCCACTGATAACCCCAGCTCCTGCCAACCTAGCAGTTTGAAAGCATGTAAATGCAAGTACATAAATAGGTACCGCTGTAAAAAGCGGGAAGGTAAAAACAGTGTTTCCTTGCAGCCATGCCGGCCACGTGGCCATGGGCTTGCACAACACTGGCTCTTTGGCTTGAATACGGAGATGAGCACCACCCCTAGAGTCGGACACGACTAGCACGCATGTGCGGGGGAACCTTTACCTTTACCCTAATCCTATCACAGTTATTTTGGGCCTGAAACTGTTTTCCTGTTCTTCAAATTAGTCTTACACTTTTTTCCCTTTTAAATAAACTTGACATATATTTTCAAGCCTGTGTCTGGAAAGGGTTATGTAGCAGTGTACTAAATTTTTCAAGTGTTGGAGCATCTACTGAATCCATAATACTGACAAATGACAATAATGGAACCTGGTGACAGCCTCTTGTAGTTTTTAGTTCTGAGCCATTTCAACTATGTAAAATCTGCTATACTTCTTGGTAAGACACAATTCTAGTTAAGAACCTCTCTCCCCAGTTAGTGGCCATTTATTCAACAACAAAAAGGACATGTTTCACCTAAATACAAGATAAGGCCAGTCACTGAGTCACTTTAACTTGCATTTGCCAACTTATACATGCAGATAAAATATTAGACAAGCTTTTTTCATAATTTAAACAGAATTACAATGCATTTCACTGTAATAGGGAAGTCTGTGGTCGAATGATCTTTCTGCCTGCTCTCTTGTTGCTCATGTAGATCAAGAACTTCAAGTTCCCTGATCTCTTTTGTTCTGGCTCTTTACTTTTAAATAACACTGGACTGCCTTTCAAGCGGGGGACATTTGCAAAAGATGGAGTCCTCCAAATGAAAGACGCCCCCCCCCGCCCCGCTCTGCTAAAAAGACAATGAATTGCTTAAAATAGTTACACATCTTTACATTTGAAGAAATATACAGTATTGCCACTTGGATGAAAGCACTCTATTAGTTCAACATGTAGAATATATTTCAATTCATTTCTTGTCTGACAGAAAAATATTTAAGGCTTGCAAATGGATCGCAGCAGAGTTCATTTGAGGATCGGAAAGTAGAGGAGATACTGAGGGTTCCCATAACCTTGAAATGAACACTAGGACCACTTGCCACATTTAACATATGAAGGAGGCAGAGGGCCAAAACATTTCTTAAAACAAGGATGGAGGGGAAACTGTTTCAGTGAAGACCATTTTTTGTCTCGATCGAAAACCTTCTAGCCAAAGTAATGGCTGACAAGACTTAGCAGGCCTTAAAACCTGCCACTGTTTGAGTGCAGATAAACCCACTGAAAGAATTCTGCTGGTTTAAAAAAACAAAAACAAAAACCATTTCTACTTCCCCAGCCAGTGCTTCTGAAAAAATAAATCACAGCTGGTCTCCTGTGACTAGGCAGGTTAATACACATGGCCAGGATCGGAGAAAAATGAGAAGGCAGAAAATCTCTTAAGCCCATTCACATTATGAATGTATCAGATGAAAAAATGAGCAATTTCCTGAGGCCTATTAAAGGCATTAGCATACTCTTCAGAGTTAGCACATTCAAGGTATTAGATGACAGCCTGAAGAAACAGGAACCATTTCAATTAGAACCCATTCTGGAAAGAAAAAGGCCTATTTAATCTTCTGGACCCACATCCTAATACATTTGCCTGCTCCTCAGACACCTTTTCAAAGGAACACATCTAATTTCTGCCTGGATTACACCTTTGATAAGGCGTGTACATTTCAGCAGACAAGCTGCAGTACTCCGACATCTTATTCTTCCGAATCCAGGCGATTGCCAAAAGTCAGCCACACAAAATAAGCAGATGATTCTGCAGTTTCTTGGACATGACACCTTGGGTTCCCAGGTGTACGTGGACTAAAACTCCCAGAAGCCTTAACTACTAATGATGCTGGCCTTAATTTCTGGGAGTTGTAGTCCAAGGACACCTTGGGACCCTAGGTTGGGAACTATTGTATAAGCTGAATAGGCTGCCAATAGTCATGGTACTATACTTCATTAGCTCAGGCATTTTGTGTGTGTGTGTGTGTGTGTGTGTGTTGTGTTGTTACAGTCGTGACCGACTTTTCGTGACCCCATGTCCATGGAGTTTTCTTGGCAGGAATACTGGAGTGGTTTGCCCTTTGTACTCCAGGCACCTACAGAACCTGGTATTCCCTGGTGATCTCCCATCCAAGTACTAACCAGGGCCAACCCTGCTTAGCTTCCACCTACCCAGAACTACCACGTAAACAGTGAATTTATACACTGGTGTAGATTTCACCACACTTGCATGGAATTCCAAGCAAAATCTGTGAGATTTACTTCCAAATACAGGTGAAACTGAAAAAATTAGAATATCATGCAAAAGTTCATTTATTTCAGTAATGCAACTTTAAAGGTGAAACTAATATATGAGATAGACTCATTACATGCAAAGAGAGATATGTCAAGCCTTAATTTGTTAGAATTGAGATGGTTATGGCATATACAGCTTATGAAAACCCCAAATTCACAATCTCAGACAATTAGAATATTACATGAAAGCAATAAAACAAGGATTTTAAATAGAACAACACTGGACCTCTGAAAAGTATAAGCATGCATATGTACTCAGTACTTGGTTTGGGCCCCTTTGCATCAATTGCTGCCTTAATGTGTCGTGGCATGGATGCTATCAACCCGTGTTATGGAAGACCAGGATGCTTCAATAGAGGCCTTCAGCTCTTCTGCATTGTTTGGTCTCACGTCTCTCATCTTTCTCTTGGCAATGCCCCATAGATTCTCTATGCGGTTCAGGTCTGGCGAGTTTGCTGGCCAATCAAGCACAGGAATCCCATGGTCATTGAGCCAGGTTTTGGTACTTTTGGCAGTATGGGCAGGTGCCAAGTCCTGCTGGAAAATGAAGTCAGCAGCCCCATAAGGCTCGTCTGTGGAAGGAAGCATGAAGTGCTCCAAAATCTCCTTGTAGACGGCTGCATTGACCCTGGACTTCATGGAGCACAGTGGACCAACACCAGCAGATGACATGGCTCCCCAAATCAACACAAACTGTGGAAACTTCACGCTGAACTTCAAGCATTGTGCATTGTGTGCCTCTCCATTCTTCCTCCAGATTCTGGGTCCTTGGTTCCCAAATGAGATGTAAAAGTTGCTCAAAAAGGACTTTGGACCAGTTCTTTATTTTCTTTAGCACAGGTAAGATGCTTCTGACATTTGTTGTTCAGGAGCATCTTGACAAGAGGAATATGACATTTGAGGCCCATGTCCAGGATCTGTCTTGTGTGTGGTGCCTCTTGAGGCACTAACTCCAGCCTCCATCCGCTCCTTGTGAAAGTCCCCAACATTTTTGAATGGCCTTTTCCTGACAATCCTCTCCAGGCTGTGGTCATCCCTGCTGCTTGTACAACTTTTTCTTCCACACATTTCCCTTCCACATAACTTTCTATTATTGTGCTTGATACAGCACTTTGGAAATATCCCCCTTCTTTTGCCATCTGTACCTTTTGGGCCTTTCCCTCCTTATGGAGGATTTCAATTATGTCAGGTCAGCAATCTTTCCCATGATTGTGATTCCTACTGAGCCTGACTGAGAGACCATTTAAAGGCTTAGGAATGCTTTGCAGCGTTATTAACTGAACAGAGTGGGACACTTTGAGCCTAGCATATTGGACCTTTTCACAATGTTCTAATTGTCTGAGATGTGAATTTTGGGTTTTCATAAGATGTAAGCCATAATCATCACAAGCATAACTAAGCTTGAACTAATTCGCTTTGCATGTAATAAGTCTATCTCATATATTAGTTTCACCTCTAAAATTGCATTACTGAAATAAACTTTTGCACAATATTCTAATTTTTTAAATTTCACCTGTATGCTTTGTTTAGGAGGCTGGAATTCACTCAGCATGACAGTTATCTATTTGAATCTTGACAACCATACACTCTGTGCAATGAGTAATAGTTAGGAATGTAGTCACCCATAAACTTTTAAAATAATTTGAAAGATCCTTGAAAACTTTCCATTCTGATTCACAAGTTGCTGTATTCTTGAGAAAGAACAAAACAAGATACAAATGTCAGGATGCTTAGGTTCATCCAAGTCAGCTGCAAGATTATCAGTGACATCCGAGTCCTAAGACAGTTTGATAACCTTGCAGTTCACAACATTCACAAGCCTGGAAATATTCAGCAAAGTTTATCATTATAACTGGACTCTGTTCAAGGATTTATATATCAGCTGTTCAGCTCCAAGCACTTTGATACTCATGGCTACAATTAAGCCAAGTTTCATGAAGTTGTCTTTGGCTAGCATGTAAGTATCAGTTTCTGCTCATGAGAGCCAGAAAAAGTATATCATCCCTGCAGAAACTGAAAGTCCTCAAATGCTTTTGCTAAAAGAGGCTATCAAGTTAGCACTGAAAAGTTAGCACTTAAGCAATCTGCACCTTAACCCTAAAGTAGTTTGTTTTAATGGACTGTCCTAACAATTGCTTACACTGGGACCACTTAGAAACACAACATAGCTCATGGAGCTTCTGTGGGACGGAGACTGCAAGTGAGTGTTCCAAGGGATGTAAGGCAGATTAGCAGCTGGGCAAGACAAGGACAGAGAGTAGGGTATCAAGGGATAGTGAATGAAACAGGTTGGCTTGAATTAGGCTCAGAGCCATCCATAGCCTTCATGTTTGAAGATGAAAAGGGTACTCAAAGAGTTTTAAGAACATGTGCCTCCCAATGCGATAAGCATTTAGCAAGTGCTCCTAACACTTGGGTACCTGCAGAAAAGTTACTCTGCCATGGGAAGTGTGATGTTCTCCACAGGGCACATTTCACCTGAGGAGACGAGAGCAGACCTAGGGCTAGATGGCTATGACATTAACATCAAATAAACAAACAAATTTAGGGACTTACTGAGTACCTGCACAAACACTCTGCAGTTCACCAATACTGCATACCCGCACATCATGCACAATCACCTCCCCCACTCTTCCCATAACTTGCATCGTTCATAAAAAGCCAGGCAACTTGATCTCCACATGTATGTGCTGAAGCAGGATACTGTGCAAGACAGCTCTTTGGGTTACTTTTCTTCCAACACTGGAAGCCTTTATTTGCTCATTTCCTTAGAGACAATGTTATGCAGTGTCAGAATTTTTAGATGATCTCACCTTTCCCACTAAGAGCTGAAGTAAATAACCCAAATGTTTGTGTGAGCACAGACCATTTCCATGGAGGACTGGAAAAAAGATTCCCGTCTGAAATTGTGGAGACCAGAAGTGAGGAACCTTTGGTCCTTCACACACTTTGGATTACATTTCCAAGCCTCTGTCTATCACTGATCAAGCTGGTTTGGATTTGGAGGAGCCAAATTCTAAATCTTCAGGAGTGAATGTGCATAAAGGTTGCCCACTCTGGAGCAGACATCCGTCAGGCAGCTAGACAAACTGTCTGATAAAATAAGACAGTTCCATATAGCTTTTCCCCAGCAATGCCTGCTGTTTAAGTACCCAAGATAGTTGAGCGTGTGATATCTGCAGATGGGAAGAAAGGTGCGAACTTCAAATCCACAACATTGCCCCTAATACATTTTTGAAACTTCTCCATAGCACTGTTATACAAAGTGACACCCACAAAGTCAAAGGAACACAGGAAGCAGTTTAGTGACAGGAAGTTTTGATGGACAGGTCGTGTCAGCCTCCACAGGATTACTAAAAGTGAAGGATTTGGCTGCAAAGGAGTAAAAGAGAAAACAAGACAGAAGCAAAAGCTGTACCTGAGTTGAGGAAAACCAACAGACTTCTGAAAAATGGGGAAAAAAGCAGTCTCAAGAACTGAGGATTTTGTTGAGGGTGCACATGTCAGTGAAAGGGCCTAGCAATGTACTGTAGTTCTTTGCGACATGTCAAGAGTTTGCCAAGAGCACACAGAAATATTCACATGTATATTGAAAGCTATTGCTAAGACAGATTTCATCAACTGTAAATTCAGAGTTGCTTAAGCAGAGAGTTGAATCTGGAAAAAAACTAGGTAGTTAAGCCCAGGAGACTGTAGAGGTCTTTTTAATACACTGAAGTGGAATTGTTTGCACTACAGCAATACTTTCTTATTTCAACCTAACCTAATTTTGAATAAATAGAACTCTATATTTCCCCTCTCAGATGAAATCCAGAGATCCCTGATAGAGCTAAATAGCACTTTTTACACAGATATGGAAAGGTTCTGACTTTCAAAGTCAATATTTACTCTATGGTAACAAACAGGAGAAAATGTGTGAAATAATTACAAAATCGCAAATATAAATATTTATTATTATAAAACCCAGAAATATGAGAATGAAACAAAAATATCCAGCAATGGTTTTTATATAAACATTCATAATAACCCAGAGAGCCCTGAAGTCTGTTATGCATGTAACAACAAAGTTATCAAAATGCTGCTGTAACACATTAAACCTGATTCAACCCTACGCATCTCACTCAACAGTACATTAACCAATAAAGCATGCCCAAAGGCTTCTCCAGCTAACATGCTTAGGAAACAATGGGGGGGGGGAAGCATACACACTTTCAGCTGTGCTGAACTGCTGGTTGACAAGGGTCAAGTTACAATTTGCTGTTCTAGGTTCTTTCAGGTACCAGTAATCCGCCCTGTGGTGTGGCATCTGAATGCATGTCTAACAGCTTCTTTTTCCACTTGAAAGTCCAGAGCTGATCTCCACTCCAAATTCCATTGAAACAGCTCAGATTCTGTTTTCTATACAGGTTAATGCTGAGAATGTCTTCTTGTAACTTAGGGTGAAGGGGTGGCTTTAAGAAGCAAATGGTGCAAATTCTGTTGACTAAATTATCCTTGAGTAAGATGTTGCCATCAGGGGAAGGAGGAAAACCAGTAATTAAAGAGCTTCTGCCTTGATCTCAGGGCTCATCCATGACAAGACTGAGATTCAGGAACTCTTTACTTACCAGCAATATTTCCCTGCCAATGATATCACCCCTACACAGGTGTAATTTTCTCATACCTGCTTCCTTAGTTGGCCAGGGAAGCAAGCCAAGCTGCAAGATCTGTCAGACACCACTTTTGCTGCCCTAGTTTTAGATATACCTAGAAAAGTAATGTGAATAGTTCTTGCAGCTGTTATCAGACATGTGCAGGCACTGTGAGTGAGTTATTATTGAATTCAAGTATGCATTTAGCAGCGATCCTTTGCTTTTAGCAGGCAATCCTTTGTCACCTTCATGTTTGTTTATAGGGCTGATACTTCCCAGCATTACAAGGCTCTCCTACATACAACGGCCTCCCGGGAAATCAAGCATACCCAGAATGCCCCTTTCTCCTCTTGCTACACCTCCAAACATCATCAATTTTATTAATATCACATGAGAACTCCTTTCTCCCAGTGTGTCCTGCCAAAGAGGCAACCCATTCTGCACATACACAATTAGAAAAACAGATGCTACTTCTGCCCATAACACCACATTTTTATATTTAGCCTGTTCCTTTACACTGCGCTTGTGACTTCTGTCAGCACTGCGCCCTCAAATCATAGTTGGTTGGTATTAGCTGACAAACTGCACTCCTTCAAATCTGTAGCCCACTGCCAATCCGATTTAGCTTGGGTTTTGCAACTGCAGCCACTTGAAAGCCAGAAATGCACTGCAGAAAGGAGAGAGAGAAAAAACAGACTTGTTACTTTAAAATCCCTACCAACATAAGAACATAAGAAGAACCATGCTGGATCAGGCCAAAGGCCCATCTAGTCCAGCTTCCTGTATCTCACAGTGGCCCCACCAAATGTGTCCGGGAGCGCAACAGATTATGAAATTGCGTACATGATCCAGAATTGCTGCTTTTCAAAAATCAAAACTCTCATGGAGTTTCTCATGATCAGGCAGACCGAGGCCACTAAGTCATAGAATCATAGAGTTGGAAGAGACCTCAAGGGCCATCTAGTCCAACTCCCTGCCATGCAGGATAACAGAGGATAAAAATACAGGAAATGAAATGATAAAAAGAGCCAAATTCTATATTCAACATCTAGTTCCCAACTAGAAAAGACTTAAGATAAGAGCCGCCTTAACAGTCAACAAGTGACTCCAATTGGGGGAGCGGGGGAAGCAATCTAGTCAAAACTGATTTGGGTCCCCTGCCTGCTTGTTCTGCCTGCAGCTACTGTAGATTTGATGTATTACCATGGAACAGAAAGGGCATGGGTTGATCAACGGACTTCCCACTATTGCAACAATGGGAGTCCTTTGTAGGCCATGGCTCCCCAAACTGTGTGGTTACTACCGAGGGGTGGAGTATGATCCTCAGCATTGTACTGAGCTTAGCAGTGCTGAGAAGCAACAACATGCACAGCTTCAGAATGCCTCCTGAGTGCACTGAGAAGGGTGAGGACTCTCTGGTCTAGTTTGCTCTTTCCTTTAGCACTGCTGTTGACACTAGCCCAGTGCTGAGCACAGTGTCCTGGCCTTGGGCGAATCTGTGCTCATTGGAAGAGTGAGGACCCAAAAGGATTGCATGGTCTTGTAAGAGCGGAGGGTACAGCAGTGCCAGACCTTACGAGGCATCTTGTGGCGGAGCGGCAGGATCTTGAATCTCTGGCTCTGGGGGAGGGGCTGGCACAGACTCCTCTTTCTTGTGCGCAGCCAGGAAATCATGAATGGCCTTCTCTATCTGTGGCCTGAAGATGTGGTTAAGTTTTGGATCCACCACTTGAGAAATAATTCTGTCCACTCCGGCTTCCAGCATCCCCGACCTGGCAAAGACAAAAGAGTCATTCAGCGTCTCAAAAATACTTCCCTCAAGCTCCCAGGGGGACCTCTTCTGAGTGATCGTGTCAGCGGCAATTAACATGAGTTTCACGCAGACTGACAGCTCCCCTGGTAGTCTTGGCAGGAAAGAGGCCAAATCTAGACAGGTTTTGAATCTGCTACCATCCAGTCCCTCTTCTGAACTCACACCACACATTCGGTTAGCACACTGCTTGAACCCATTGGTCAGGAGCTGCTGAAGAATGTTTATGGTGCGCAAGGTAACCAATAAACGGTGTCTTGGCACAAACAGAAGGAAAAATCTGCGCACCCTGGAGGAGATAGGCATCAGATGAGGGGAGGTCCTCCTCCTCCTCCTCCTAGCTGGGACACTTACAATGAAAAAAGCAAAAAATGGTGGCCTTTGCCCCAGGACCCGCTGCCGTTACCTGCTCCCCACATCTGCCAGTCTAGACACAGAGGCACTTCTTACTAGACAAACAAAAACAAACACATGCCGCCCAAGACAAAGAGCTTTTTGGGGGAACAGCTCCCATGTCAGAAACTAAAAAAAAAAATATGACTTATTACTTCAAGGCTCTGTTGGATCAAAAGAGCAGGGCATCGGCTGTCTGGCGGGGTTAAGTCATGTCTGCAGCAAACTAGGGGAGGGAAAAACAGAGACACCGCCTGGTACTTGGAAAAGCAGCAGAAGCTGAATGTGCCCTTGCCTGCCCAGAAAAGGAACAGTACACAGTGTTTCAAGGCTTAAGTGAGAGCTGTACTCTTAGACTCTTGGATCTGAAGGGCTTGGTGAGCTCAGATCCACCGGTTGGATCTATTATGACGCCTTTCCAGCTCCTGCAGTCTGTGCTCTGTGTCACATATGGGGTGGCAGCTACGTGCGATGCGGGTTATATCCCTGCCACCGTGACAGGCTAGCCCTGTGAAGGGACACAACCACTTCCAGTACAGGTTGCTTTGAGGAGTTGAAGCACCTACATCAGTGGTGGCGAACCTTTGGCCCTCCAGATGTTTTGGACCACAACTCCCAGAATTCCAAGCATAGACTGCCAATGACAAAGGACTGTGGGAGTTGTGGTCCAAAACATCTGGAGGGCCAAAGGTTCGCCACCACTGACCTACATGGACGTTTTTGAGGACCAAGTCCAGCAAAGAAGAATCCCACTAGTTGCACACTTCTTACGCTCACGTGCAAACCAAAAGATCAAGAAAAACAAGAGGACCAAGAGCCCACAACAGGGTATGAACCCCCACAAAAAGCAAGCAGGGCCTTTTGCAAAACGTTTGTTTCCAAATGAAACAGTTTTCACTAAGCCTACTCACTACACGTGATGGAGGCCAATGTCCAAGTACCTGCCCACTTCACCATCTCTCCCATTTCACACAGACTTGCGTTTGTCTTTAGGTTTGAGGGGCAGACCCATTCGTATTCGCAATGGCCATCTCAACCCTGGTAAGTGTGGAATGACTGTTATAGAGCAGTGGTGGCGAACCTTCGGCACTCCAGTTGTTTTGGACAACAGTTGCCAGAATTCCATGCCTATATTGCCAATCACAAAGGACTGTGGGAGTTGTGGTCGCATTTGGAGTGCCGAAGGTTCGCCACCACTGTTATAGAGGATACATCCAGGAATGTGACAATACTAACTCTTTTTGATCAGCTCTGTTATGTATGTATGTATGTATGTATGTATGTATGTATGTATGTATGTAT
>JAHTLZ010000010.1:47217158-47261763 GCA_023846285.1 Phrynocephalus versicolor
TATGTATGTATGTATGTATGTATGTATGTATGTATGTATGTATGTATTTACCAGTATTTATTTATTTACCAGTATTTATTTATTTATTTATTATATTTCTATACTGTCCATATATAGCTACAAAGCTACTCTGGGTGGTTTACAATGACACAAATTCTAAAGGAGAACAAAAACAAGTAAGCAAACTAAATCTGGAACATGGTACCTCATCGGTGCTCATGTTTTATCCTGGCACGTGGGGCTCACAAAGGCTCAACTGCACTGCATCTTAACTAGCCATGTTCACAGCTCCTTGAGAGTGCGACAGAATGTTACTTTTTTCAGTCTGTAACTCATGGAGTCCCTCAAGCAGCAGCACCACTGTACAGAATAACTGGGGGATTTCGAGAGATGTAATTTTAAAAAGTAACTTCAACTTAGCTTTTAAAAATGAGTCACAGGCTTCTTCATAAAAAACAAAGCAGGGATTTCACGGAAATCATTGAAAGGGTCTGCAATGACCTCCAAACTGAACTGAGAAGTGGAGGATGAAGGTGCTTCATGATGCAGTGGGCTAAACTGCAGTACTGCAGTGAGGGCTCCACTCATTACCTGAGTTTGATTCTAAGATCAGGTAGCCGCCTCAAGATTGACTCAACCTTCCACCCTGAATAACCAGCTTGCAGGTGGTGGTGGTTTAGAACTACAAACTGGCCAGAGTGCTTAAACCACAGTGGGGTGAAATATAAGCAGCACACTTTCAGTTTTGCTTTTTGCAACCTGAGGGCAAGCCTCCTCAAATTTACCCAGGCTTGGCTAGTTGAGAATAACAGATAAGGAAAGAATGGCACATGATGTGCCAGCTGAGGCCTTTCCTAGAAAAGGCATACCTGGCAATTCATACTGGCCACACGTACAACAAGACTAGATTACTACAATATACACTACAAAGGGTTGCCCTACAAAAATGTTCAGAAACTCCAGGGAGGACAAAATATAATGGACATACTTGATCAAATGCACTGCTCTGGTATTGTGAACTGGATTGAATTCTGCTTTCAGTTATCTGAAGGACAAGGTTACTTGAAGAACAACGTCCTCTGATAAGCCTTTGCAATCATCACTGAAGGCCTTAATTTGTGGCCCTTTGCCTTCAGGCACACTGGTAGTCAGGACAGGGCGCATGAACTTGTAGAAGTAGCACCAAGGTTGTGAGATGGCTCTCTTCTGAGCACAACTACTTCACTTTCCTTCAGGCTTAAAGACAATCACCAAGCCATTATTCCACAAGGTTTATTCTTTGTGACTTTAAATTTTGCATCTGGTTGCTGCAGGTCACTGTTATAACTGCTCTCATTTTTAATACTCAGTTTTTCTGCCTTTTATTGTAATATAATGTTATTACTTTAAAAATAAACAAGAATAATTTAAGGGCAGCAGCGGAATGTATCTTTTGCACACCCACGGAGGAGAAAGGTCCACTGCAGACAGACATTTCCATTTGAATACTCACGCATAGAACTGTTCTGTCAATTTTTCAGGTTCAGTAAAGCCCACTTCTCTACTCTTGTTCTGAACCAGGGACAGGGAACCAGAGTTAGCCGGGGAGGCACGAATGCATTTGGTCCAAATACGCTCAGCATTCAATACTTATTTTAGCATGTCTACAGACATGAACGGGAATCGATTGCTCCCTTAGCTAGCATTTCCTAGCACTAGCTGGCAGTAAATTTTTTTGTTCCTTTTTTACTTTGTCCCTCTTTCCTTTATCTAGTTTGGGAAGAGGAAGGAAGTGCAATCCCAGACTATGGGCAATGGGGTATGTGTGTTCTCCCAGTACCCTGGCCAAGACAAGAGGCAATGACTCCCATGTCATCTAGCTTCTTCCACATAATCCAAAGACCAGGAAAAAAACTGTTTCCCCTTGGACTGGTTATTGTGTTAACACTCCATGGAAAACTTGCAGAAACTGTATAAATTTTGCCTACTACTGCCAGATTGCTTTCAGCACTGCGCTGTTTTCATCTCTATTACTTTATATTTCACAGTGTTTTCTTCACTGAGCCAATGAATTTTCTATAGCACACAGACTATATGGCAAGTTTGGTTTTCCACAAAATTAGGGAACAGTTCCTACCAATCTGAAGGAAGTACTCGCTGTACTGAATTATCAGCAGGAACTGTTCAGGGAGCTAAGTGTCTCATCACTGCACTCTGCTGGGCAAAAAACAAAAACAAAACAAAACCCAACCCTCATGAAACAGAGGTGAATATTAACATTGTGCTCCACAATGAAGACATAATAAAGCCAAATGCTATACAGTAGGACTGCCGTATCTGTGGGGGATTGGTTCTGGGACACCCCCCCCCCACACACACACAACACATGGATAGCAAAATCCACAGGTAACAGCAAACATTCTTCTTCAAGGATAATTTATTTATTTTTATACTTGTTGACCGCCCGGATTTCCCTCAGGTGGCAATAGGGGTGGTAGGGTGCCAGGGCGAAAGCTTTCACCCCAACACCCCCCAAACGTTGAGCAATGTGGCGTCAGCAGTGCGGAGGGAATAATGTTTTTCTTTTTTTCTTTCTCCTCGCCGCCGCAGGCCAGCTGCCCTCTTCGCTGCCGGGCTTGGCCTGTAGGGGCGGCACTGGCGGGGGAGAACTTATTGATGCTGCGCCCTCCCTGCCGCATGCCACCTACCATCTGGAGGGGTGAAGTGGGAACTAAAGAGGACCTGCCTGGGCAACCAGCCTTTGAACTTCCTGTTTGGGTCCTGGGCGGAGGACTGAAAGTTTGAGATAGAGCGGGAAGTTCAAAACTTCCAGTCCTCCACCTGGGACCCGAGAGGGAAGTTCAAAGGCTGATTGGCCCAGAGGGACCTCTTAAGTCCCCACCCCACCCCTCCGGAGGGTGAGCGGCGTGTGGCAGTGGCAAGGAGGGCTCAGCATCGGGAAATTTTCTTTTTTTCTTTTCTCACTTCACCACCGGGCTCGGACCTCCCTTGCACCTGCTGAACACCAACCACGGATAACTGAATCTGTGGTTTGTGAATCAGTGGATGTGGGTGTCATACTGTAAACTTTACAGTATAAAGATAACACAATGTCCCTCAACCTCTTTCAAACCTTCAGTTTCTTTTAAGTTTCTACCAACTGGCCAGAAGTCCCACTTGAGAGAAATTTGAGATCAACTCAAGGTGTTAATTCCCGCAGGTCGGTATTTCCAACCTTGGGTCTCCAGATGTTCTAAAACTGCATCTCTCAGAAATCCTGGTCAGCACGACTAAGTAGTGAAGGCTTCTGGGAGTTTTAGTCCAAGAACATCTAGGGACCCAAAGTTGGGAACAGAGTAGATTTGATAATTTCCTTGATTATTTAAATTATTTTTAATTTAGATTTTGCCTTAAATCTTTTTTTTAAATAATTTATTTTTTATCCACCTTGTTTGGGAACCTTTGCCACAGGCCATTAGAACTGCATTAGTGAGAGGCTGCACTGACTGGGCCCAACCACTCAATTACATCCCTTTACACAGTATTCTACCATACATACTGGAGAAATGTTCTACTTGTATGGGCTCCTTATAAGATATAGAACCAAAGATCTAAACGAACAGTGGGCAGGTCCAGATGTTTATGAACAACCACTCTCACTTTATTTAAGCAGCTGTTACTTCTTGAATGCCTCTCATTACTGGTTATGCTAGCAAGGGCTGATGCAAGCTGTGAACCTCAAGCATCTCAAGAGCCACAGTTCTTCATCATGTTCTAAATCCTGTGGGCACGTGACACACTTTCTGCAGGTGCTCACGCTCCAACTGGTGGAGGCTGGGTGTGAAGATGTAACTGTGAGCCAAGGAAGCTGAACTCCGAAAGAGGGCTGCAGGGATTTTAACACTTCAATATATGAAGGGAAGCAAATAAGAGGTATTTCTCATATAAAATCCATTAAGTTTAGAGATCCCAGGCAAAGCTAAAATTTTACTCCCAAGAGCTAAACAATGATTCATTATTGCCACTTTTATTTAAGCAGCTATTACTTACTGAATCACACTCTGCCTGAGGCCATTCCGCAGCTGGTTTTTGTTCATTGCCGGGTTCCAATCTTGCTTATCCAGGTGGGTAGACACAAAGTTGTCCACTTTCTGCCTCAAATTCTGGTAGGCTGGCTAAACAAAATAGCCCAATCAATACAAGGATAAAGGGTTTCTTGGGAAATCCCCCCCTTCACGTGACCTGAAATGCAATTTTCTATGCTAACCTTAAAACTTTGGATAGCAAGAATAGTGCACGGCTGGATGGGCTGCCACAGGATGAAGAAAATACAAATACAAAGCAAAAAGAAAAAGAAAAGAAAAGAAAAGAAAGAAAATGTTTTCAGCTACGTATACTAGTGGTTTTCTGAGAGCTTGGCATCAAAGAAAATTTAACACAAGGGGTTGGGAACAAGCAGCCGTCAAGACAATAAAGAATTCCAACTTTCATCACATCCAGCCAGCATGGTAAATGATTAGGACTGATGTGAGTTGTAGTCCCTCTTGATCTGGAGGGCAACAATGTAGCCCAGCTTCAATGTTTGGTTTAGGAATAACCTGATGCATTACTGATTTTTTAGAAGGCAAAATTATTAGACCTAGGGTTAAGGAAACTCCAAGAAGCCTTTCTTTTCATACTTGTAAATTACACCAAACATAATTTGCAAGTTCCAATATCTTTATAATGGCCAGAATCCTATTATTTGTTAAAGTAGCTTAAATGTAAAAGAGTAAATCACTGCAGCACATTGACATTAGCTGACAAGCTGTTAGTTGCAATCCTTGTCAAGAACTATCTCACATTACTGGTGTATGATACACTGTTAACTAGTGTAGTAATTTGGCATTGCATTTATGCTAATGTAACTAACCAGTAGTGATTCTACTACATCATCTTATTGTTTCCATTTTTGTTGTAAACCGCCTGGAGTTCCTCCGGAAGACGGGCGGTATATAAGTATTAAAATAAATAAATAAATAAATGTTGTACAATGAGCAAGGAAGATTACAGAGGTTGTGCTTGTTCTAGATCATGAAGCAGAAATAAATCCAGTACAGGAAGTTAACAGCTGTTATGTAATACTGCAGTAATATAGAACAAACTGAAATTTACACATGGAGACACTCCAGTAGGCTTTCTAAGGTATGTGCAATCTTTAAGGAGTACTTTATCTGTGACGCACTGGAGTGCTCCATCTACCTCAATATTTTCTGTACTAACTGGAAAAAGCACTCTGGGGTACAGACGCACAGTATGTCACTTTAAATATCAGTGCAGCGGACATCCCCAAATTCTTCATTGATAGCTATGCTGGCTAATTCTGACAGGCATTGACGTCTGAACATCTGGCAGCCTGCCTATTCCGCAACCCAGTTGTAGGGTTTTTAAGGCAAATCTCCCTCTTGAACCGCATCTAGAAATATGAGGGAGTACACCCTAAGCCAGCAATTCCCAACCTGGGGGGGGTCCCCTGATGCCCAAGGACTACAATTCCCAGAAGCCTTCACCACTAGCTGTGGTGGCCAGGATTTCTGGGAGTTGTAGTCTGGGAACACCTGGAGACCCGAAGGTTGGGAACCATTGCTCGCCCTAAGCCTTTAAGGTACCAAAGTCGAGTCCAGTGCTGCCTTCCCACAATGAGAGCATAACACGCATGGCCGGGAATCCGTCCCCTCCCCCTTGGTTCCAGCCGGGGGAAACGCTGACCTTCGTGTCCACGTCGGCCAGGCAGTCCCTGCGGAAGGCGTCGAAGAGGCCGCGGCTCTTGAGCTGACCCACGATCAGGGCGATGAGCTGCGCGTCGCCCGGGGGCAGCGAAGCCGGGTCGGTCACGGCAGAGCCCGCCGAGCTCCCTCCGGTGCCGCCCGTGCCTGAAGAGGACGCGCTGCCAGGCTCCGCCATCTCCCTTCTTCCTCGTCCTCTTCCTCCTCCTGCCGCCGCCGCCTCCTCCGCCTCTTCCCCAGCCGTTGGGAGAGGAGGAGGAGCCCCTCGAGAGCGAGCGCCGGCGCCCACAATTGACGCACTAGGCCCGGTCGTCGCACGGCATCGGCGTCACTACGTCCCACGGCACTCTGGGAAAGCCAAACCGCCTGCGCGCCCAGGCGAAATCTCCCGAAGCACTCGCTTTCCCGGCATGCTTTGTTGCCTGAGCGGCGGGACAGGCTCCGCTGGAGGGGGAGGGGCAGCAAGCGGGCGAGTTGCACCTCCAAACTTCGGCCCTCCGGATGTTTTGGACCAAAACTCCCAGAATTCCAAGCCTGCATTTCCAGTAAGGAAGGACGATGGGAGTTGTGGTCTAAAACATCCGGAGGGCCGAAGTTTTGGAGCTTGAAGGCATTTGCCTGGGCCCATTGCGATGTCGGTGCCGAGCTGGGTCTGAGATTAAAGTGGTTTCGGGTTAGATGAGGATGATCTCCAGGAGCCGCCCAGGAGGAGTGGGATGATCGCTGTCTCCCGGCAGGGAGGGGAAAAAATCACCTTTAAAAAAAAGGAAACGATAGCTTTCCTGCACTGTCCGTGAACGGCGTGTTCTCAGCGCCTAAAGATGCGAATCTCATCCTCGAAAGCTTGCAATTTGTTTTAAAAGTGTTAGTCGTCCAATAAATAAAAGGCATTATCTATTTTCGCATTTGCGTATTCTTGAGATCAAATGGCCTTTTCCTTAAAAAGTGTGTTCCTCATCAGAAAAGGACTTTTTTTTTGCATTGCTCTATCATAGGTTAATTTAAGTCAGTTTATAGAGATTTGTCATAATTACGCAAACGTTTGTAATTGAAGAAATGAATATGGGGTGGCATGTGAGAACAGTATGGAAAAAAGTACTAAGGCCTTTCACAGCAGTGCTATTAATAATTAAATGTCTACAGTATGTCTCAGTTTTCCAGCTGTAAAAGACTAACATTTATTGTGCTTGTTTGTTTATAATTTTTTAAAAGCTGCCCCACTACCAAGTGGACATTTTAGGGAAATTAGTATGTAAGTAAATCTTAGGCTTTTACAGCTGGAAAACAGACATAGACAACTTTAGTGATGATTCTGCAATGTAAAGGATGTATCTGTAAAAACATCCAGGTACAGCACCTGATCCTCTCAGGCTGTGTTCCTCTGAGCAGCCACACTCAGAAAGGCCAGGAAGTCATCCAGAAATAAGGCCTTGGCTTCCCCTTGGAAGGAGCTCCTGGTGGAGCTAAACCGGGACTCCTCCCTTACTGATTTGAAGCGGGTCCTCAAAACAGGGCTGTTTTACTGAAGCCTTTGAGAGAGTCCCCTCTTAATGCCGCATGATGACTTGTTTTTTATGCCTATTCACCATTGTTTGGGGTTTATTAGTTTATTTGATTGTTTCGTCTGATTATATTTGGGTTTCTTGTTTTGTTTTTGTTTTGTTTTGTTTTACATTTTGATCTGTTTTATGTTTGTCTCACTCTGGATGTAAACTACCTAGAGTAGTGTTTAGCACTAATTGGCACCATATAAATAAATAAAGTTTAGCAAATAAATAACACGGTCCACTCCAAACAAACAACTTGGACTAAAAATTAAATGCAACATAACACGTACAGTATATTGAAATAAAATAGAAAGTGGTTTTCAGCACATAATGAATGCTTATTCATTAGAAGCCATCTCTGCTGAGTTTAGTGGGAATATTTCACGCATATTCAACATCATTCGCAACTTTTGGGCTGAAGAAAGGGTAGAAATTTTCAGCATTGTCAGAAATACCATCTTGAACAGCACTCCCTCCCTGCTGGATTGTGGGGGATTGTCTAGAACATTCCATCTCAAGAAAGCCTCAAAAGTAGAAGGAGGAGAGAAGAAGGAATGTCTCCCTTGCAACAGCCAGGAACATTTTCAAAGTAGAGGGTAGGTTAGGGTTTTATTTTTCTTTATATTTATATTTTTGTTTTCAACATTGTCTCTTATTTTTCAAACAATTTCTAGTCATGGGACAGCTAGTCAAGTGTGTATAGGGCTACAAATTGCATTTTATTGTCGCATTAAAAACACAAAATAAAATCTAGTTGTTAGTCCCAAAGATGGCAGATTCCACAGCCAGATGCTTAAATCATGGTGTGGAGGTGGACTTCTAGTCAACTTCTTTTGTGTGTTTTTGGCATTTTGTGTGTACAGTATGCGGTCTATGGGACCCCAGAACGAATCATTTGAGTTTCCATTATTTCTTATGGGGAAACTTGTTTTGATACATAAGTGCGTTGCTTTACAAGCATGTTTCTGGAATGGATTATGCTCATAAACCAAGGTCCTGCATCTATCTCTCTAAGGAATAGTATAAACATATAGTGGTACTTTGTAAGATGAATGCCCCGTACGATGAAAAACTAATAGGATGAAAAAAAAATTCTGGGACTGAAGGCTGCTCCTGGCAGCCCGACACCCAGCTGATTTTGACAGCCCGGGGCTGTCAGGAGCAGCCTTCTAAGAGGAGGGTGGGGCGATGGAGGCAAGGATTGGTGCAATCTCTGCCTCCCTAACCTCGTGTCGCCCATCCTGCTCCTCCTCCTGGCTGCTTTGATCTCTTTGCTGGCAGCCGTCAGGCATCATGAAGAGATCCAAGCAGCCAGGAGGAGAAGGAGAAGGAAGAGGAGGGGGGAGGTGATGGGTTGCCACCCCCTTGGCCAGGTCTCACTGAGAGTGGCATGGCTGGAGAGTAAACTGTGGGTATGAATGAGCCAAGAAGACGCTGCCCCCCCTTCACCCAGGTCTCTGCGCCAAGACATTTCAGTGTGGAAACCCAGGGGAAGGGTGGGTGTTGGCTTTTGGGCTCATTCGTAGCTGCAGTTTACTCACCAGCCATGCCGCTCTTGGGAGTCCCAGAGTGTCATGGGTGGTGAGTAAACCAGCTACAAACGAGGCAACAAGCTGCAGGTATGGCTAAGAGCCCTGGGTGAAGGGGTGGGTCGATCTCTGCCTCCATTGCCTCACCGCCACCTCCTCTTTGCTGCTTGGATCTTTTTTTTTGGGTGGGGGGTGACAGGCAAGGGGTGACTTGACTGCTCATCCCCTCAGCCCCCTGCGGGTTGGGGCAGCCTGGTCCCAAATGCAGGCTGCCCTGATGCAGGAAGGGGACGAGTGGGCGAGTCATCCATTGTCTGCTCCAAGTCAGCTGCCCCCAAAATCAAAATCAGCTATTTGTCAGGCTGCCAGTTGATTGAGGAGGTATGGGACAGCCTTCCCATGGGAATGCATTGAAAACCAATTTGCTCCACCACCACCCTTTTAAAAAACTCTTCTGACCTCCGGAACAGATTTAATTTTTTTCAGTGGATTCCTATGGGAAGCCATGCTTCTCAAGACACAATTTTCCTAACACATGGAACAAATTAATTTTGCTATAAGAGGTAGCACTGTATGTACTTTAAGGCTGCAGACCTGTTCAGCAGCTCTCTTCAGTCTGGACTCCTCCAGATTACAATCAGCCTTTGGACAGTTACAGTTACCTGTATTGTTGTATATTATTTCTGGGTACTTACCTTGGTTTAAGGGTTATCTAGGTAGTAATACCTTGGTTTAAGAGTAACTTGGTTTAAGAAAGTTTTACAAGGCAAGCAAACATTTCTTCTAAAATGAGCCTTGATCAACAAGCAATGTCTTGATATACAAGCACTGGAGCAGGTCACATGATCACAAGTGAGCCAATGGTGGCTCTCCCCCCCCCGGCCAGATTTTGGGTGATTGTCTGGAACGTACTCTCTCAGGCAGCCTCCAAAGCAGAGGGAGGAGAGAATAACAGAGGTCTCCCATGCACCAGCTAGGAACGTTTTCAAAGGAGAGTGAAAGTTAAGGTTTCATTTATATTTATATTTATATTTATATTTGTTTTCAGCATTCTTTCTTATTTTTCAAACAATTTCTAGTCATGAGGCAGCTGGTCAAGTGTATATAGGACTTCAAATTACATTTTATTGTCACATTAAAAATATAGAGTAAAATCAAATTGTTAATCCCAAACAGCAGATTCTGCAGCCAGGTACTTAAATAATGGTGTGGCCATGGCCTTTTAGCCAACTTCTTTTGTGAATTGTAGCACTTTGTGTGCATAGTATGTGGGCTATGGGACTCCAAAATGAACCATTTGAGTTTCCATTATATCTTATGGGGAAATTTGCTTTGATATAAGAGTGGTATGGTTTATCAGCATATTTCCGGAACAAATTATGCTCATAAACCAAGGTATTACTGTAGTTATCTGTTTAAAAACAAAACAAAACTAGTACTTCCTGCTTACCCAAAAGTGGCCAGAACCTTACTGATGATTTATCCATATTTTAGTAAAATTAAGTAAGTCATGGAATAGGAAATAGCTGCCACTTGATGTACTGATATCCTTCCTAATCCCATTCTCGGCATGTAACCAGTAATGAGGCTGGCATCTCATTAATTTGAAACAATTTATTATAATTTTTTAAAAATGTGATTTCACATTTGCACTTGTAAATTGACAACAGATTCTGGACAGCACTTTAAAATTGCTGCTTATTAGGCAGCAGAGTCCTTACTCTAAGCTTTTCGTATTTTTTTTTTTTTTTTTTTAGGATTGAGGCTGGCACTTCAGAGTATTGGAACTGGAACTGAGGGCTTCATAACTGGTGGCTTCCTCTTTCTAAGCCTGATGTGTATTGGGCGTGAAGATAATATGGATCAGTCCCATGTTTGCCACTCTGACCTTCTTTGAGAGGGAGGTTTGGAGATACAGCAGCAATCAATGTTCAGTTGTCTCTCAAGCTGTATTGTGTAACTTGGCCAGGAGAGGGTGCTGTAGCTTTACAGTTGATAAACAGGGAAATTTGGCAGAGGGGGAGAATTTTAAATTAGGCTTACTCTGGATTGTCTTTGAAAACAGCTCAAAAATGTGAAAATTTACTTGCTTGTGCTATCTGGCATCCTCGTTGAAAGCCATGAATAAGGACACTCCAGGAACATTGAGTCAATTTGTTTCTCACTGTGCCTTTTGGGAAATTTACATGTATAATAACGTGCCAGTCTTCACGGGGCTACCGAGATGATCACGACTTATGTGAATGTGCACTTGTTGCATGGCAACTAATCCTCCAAATCTGTCACAGGAACAAGATGAGTAACATGGAAACAGCCAGCAGCACAATACAACTGCCATTGCTCTCCAACTGTGCCCCTTCCCCCACGTCCACCCACTCTATATATACTGAGGTACTTTTGAAGTTAGAATCTGCAAGAGTGGAGTAGAGGGCTCATCAGAAAGCTACACTACCCAGAGTGTTCTGGAAAGCTTAGCACTGCAGCCTACTGTATGGCCCAACAGACTAGGAAATAATAACCAGGGATGCACCATTCCTCTTCTGTTTCTCACTCTGACTTTCAGAATTCTCCAAGAATTCCCAGGCAAAATTATGCAAGTTTGAACCAACAGACTCCCATCTACAGACACCTAAATATCCCTCAACTGGACCAGGGCTTAGTTCCAAATCTGCGTGGCCTAACTAATGTGCTGGAAAAAAGAAACTTCCATGGTGCTACCTCTGCATGGTAGTTCTGTATGAGGTATCCTCTATAGCAGTGGTGGCGAACCTTCGGCATTCCAGATGTTTTGAACCACAACTCCTACAGTCCTTTGTCATTGGCAATACAGGCTTGGTATTCTGGGAGTTGCAGTCCAAAATATCTGGAGTGCCGACTCTATAGGCTGCCATTTCCAGGAAGCACTGTGGCCCCTGTCTTTTTTGCACATTAGCTACAAAAAGTATGGCCAGAAAGATGCAGGCTCAGAACTAGGCTCTGGACAAAATGTATTTGTCTGTATAAGTCTGTAGCTGCTGTTGTTTTTGTTGTTTCGACATACATGCTATCCCACAGTGGTAGAGCACTCTCTGAAGAATTTATAACAGCTGTGCAAACACTTAGCACCCCAGTGAGTTGGATATTCATTTTACCAACTCTGGAAGGATGGAAGGCTGAGTCAACCTTGAAGCTGCTCCATGATCCCCTCGTGATTAACTTGGGTCATCATCAGAGGCTTGTCTGCAGTGATGTAGTTTAACCGCTGTGCCATGGGGCTCTTCAGGTGTGGGTCTGTGGGCAGGAACTCCTAGAATTCTGCCTGAGGAATTATTTGAGAATTCTGGGAGTTTGGAATCCAAAATCAATAACAAAAATAAATGACACATCTCTAATGACTTACTGAAAAGTTACTTTTTCTCTTCTTCTGGGACAATGAAGTCAGCTTTAAAATAGTATGCTTCTATTGCAGGTGGGCGAAGCTCATAGATCAAGTCAGGTGTGTTGCCTCACCTTGTAATTTCTCAACCAGCCAGCCCTTCCTTAGATCAGGAACCTCCTTGGCTTAGAGGCTCGGATGTACACAGTCAACATATCCATACTGCAGAACCTGTTGAGCATGAAGTTTTATTTCATGACAAAGGGCAAATATGCTGTCTGTCTCCCTTCAAGGGTACCATGGATCCATTGTTGCTTCTGGAATAAGCAAGAGCCTCAAATAATGGAAAATTGGACCTGGGATATCCATGTGAAAGAGGATGCTTGCAGACATGTTTTTCTGCTATGATCTCTTTATTGATGTGACTTAGAAGTTACTTCTGAGAACTCATTACTTGCCAATACAGTTCCAAGAAAAAACCACCCAGTTGTTGGTTAATCAATACAGCTACATTTTAAGTCATTCTTGGGGTTCATATGGTTCATATATCCAAGTGGGAGGGGGAACTTGCATTGACAAAAATGGATCCGATCCATCTAGTAATTGA
Organism: Phrynocephalus versicolor; assembly: GCA_023846285.1. Classification (NCBI taxonomy): domain Eukaryota; kingdom Metazoa; phylum Chordata; class Lepidosauria; order Squamata; family Agamidae; genus Phrynocephalus; species Phrynocephalus versicolor. Next base: position 47,229,941 of record JAHTLZ010000010.1, read on the forward strand.
AATGAAATGTGATTTCTCACCACAATAAGAAGGAAATATAAATAGTTTTTAAAAACCTGCTATTATTGTTTGCTGATTAACTTCTTGTTTGTGCCTAGAAGCTACATAGCATTGATCTGACAGAGATATGAAGAGGCAACACAGTCAAGGATGGACCATTTCTGATGAAGTTTCATGGACAAGGTTCCACAACACTTAGTGCACATCAGAATTGTGCTTATCTGCCTAACTCAAATGATTTGCCTTGCCATTGTTGACCACATCAAATCCATATTGCTTGTTTACATGTGCGGAGAGGCATTTGAAAGGTGTATGCAGCTAATTCAAGTGACGTACTATGTCAGCCCAATTAATTACTTCTCATCAAAGGTTTTTTTTTTTCAGACAGAGATGGGATCTAATTAATTCAAGTAAGTCTGGATGCTGCAAAACCTTTTTTAAATATCCCTTTTAAATTATCCTTTGCTATAGGACAAAGTCCACCATAGATATACTGTAGGCATGGGGCTTTCATGTAAACATGAAAGATGCCCTTTTTTTGTTATTTCCTCAAGGAGAGGGGGCTTGGATTATATTTCTTCCCTTTGTTTGGTTGCTTGTTTTCTTTTGAGAGAGAGGGCTCTCTGTGGTTTTAGTTGTTATTTTTACCTATGGGGGATGCTTTGCTTGTTGGATTGATTTTAAAATGTTGCTATTTAGTAAATTTGCTATGCATTTATTCTGTTAAAGTTTGTCCTTTTTGTTTTTGTTTTATTTCATTTTGTTGTCATTGTTTGGGAGTAATTTTAAGCATTCTTTAGCGATTTTGGACAAGTGCCAGAGATCAGGAATGGAAAAAAAAACCAAATTAAAAAACAACGTGAAAGAGGTGATCCCTACAAAAGGACTGATGCACAAATTGTACAAAAATGAAAGAAGCACACCCTACACACAAAAGAACGAACATTTCCACTGTGTGAATTCCTCATTCACCACCACTGCACTGGGGCTTTTTAGTGGTATCTCAGACTGAGGCAACTGCTTCAGAGGATAGGTGTGGGATGTCATGAAAAAACAGCAAATCTTCAGTTATTGAGTTTATTATTGTAGTAATTTTTTTACTACCAGGGAGAGGGTGTTTGTGAGAAATTATCTGCCTCGGGTGCAAAACTAATAGAGCCTCCTTTGCTTACTGTGCACCTTAACATCCTGTGGATGGTGCAGTCACCTACCACTGCTCTGTCCCCGGAAGCAGATTGTAGTTGCGTCATTCCTGCATTTTTGCTGCCTCTTTCCCCTGAAATTCGCAACACATTGTATGCCATTTCTATCCTACATGGTACAAAAAATATTTCTCTTGTTTGTGTTCTGTTGCCTATAATTTCTGTCAAGTATTTAGATATTCAGAGCACATACTCCACCTCATTCACATGGATAATATAAAGCAGCGTACCTGCAGATGCATCCACAGTGTTCCAATGGCAATTTCTTCTATTATGCTGGTGCATTTCCCTCCTGTCATTGGGGGAGTCACTTCAATTTGTACATGTGTTCCCCAACCCACTGCAGTCATGCATTTATGTAGGCTGCTTAGGGCAGTCTCATCTATCAGCACAGAGTGTTTGTAGGTGACAGACTGCTAGCATAAATATAATATAGGTTTAAATGCAAGGGGAACATCCCTTTTGAGGATTGAAGCAGGTGGTAAGAAGGAACATTCTGTATGCAAGCACTGTACTCCACGCCTGCTTAAAATTCAGCTGCCCAGGGAAGCTGTGTGAATGACCCAATACCATCTGGCAGCAATGAGGAGGAAAACAGCCCCATGTTTAAGGGCATGAACTTATACACGAAAAAAGGCAGATTGAGCTGAAGGTTGGTCTAATGTGGAAAAGGATTGCACACTTACTAAGGTTATTACTTATGATATATTTTTCAGAAGGGTTTATATGTCACTTCCTGTTCACCAATGTCCCTCAGTGATTTATGAAGCCTCCGTAAAGCAATCTACTATAATGCAGTACATAAGGTGGCACAAAACAATAGGTGTGGTTTTGTATAGTCAATCTCACATCAAGTCTTATACCACTGGTGCTCTATTGTTGCCTAGTCCATTTATTCCCGTGGAGCTCTTCAGCAAACCAGAAAGCAACCCAGAATCCATAGCACAGGAGAAGGCACTAAGTCAGGAGCAATTCTGTCTGTAGTGTTCTTCCCATACAGACCTTATGGGCATGACAGGATCACCTGTCAATCCTCCTCCTCCATCCCTATGAATAATCACCCAATACATTATACAAACTATAATCCCGCATGAATGGATTCTCTTACTGGGGGGGGGGGGGGGACACCAAAGAGACATGAAGCAAACTCACCATAAGAATAAGGTGCTATAACTTTTCCTACATCACAACCTTATGAGATACCCTGTTATGTTCCTCTTTTAAACCTTAGGCAAAGACTGTATCAAGGCTGTGCTCTTTTGATTGGGTCAAGGACCAGTGGAGACAACTGAAGAATATTTTGGCACTCATAAGGCTAAAAGTTTTATTGCAGCACCCAAGATCCTGGATTACACTCCACTTGGTGGGTAGAATGAGAATAAAACCAAGGTCAGGGGATCCCTGAGGTGCTTATCTTCTAAGGGGATATGTGTCAGTTATGCCGTGGTGCATTCCCCATGGGGCAAATGTTGGTCATGAAAGAGAATACATGGACATAATTCTGGCATCAGAAATGGCAAGACAAGACAAAACAAAACACTGTGGCACAACACAGTCTCCCAAGATGGTGTCTGGGATTTCAAAATGGACGCTCTGGAACAGAGAGACTTCAAGCAGAGGTTTGCTCTGGAGAGTACGGAACTGGGAGATAGGCCCAAATGTGTTAGATTATGGCCATGTTAGCTTGTATCAGTTGCAGCAAAAGGGACAAAAAAAAAAAAAAGGAAACTTGTGGCCCCTTAAAGAACTAGCAAGTTTTGTTTGGAATAACCTCGCATGGCTCTAGTCAACTTCTTCATATGCATAAAATGCAGTATTCAAGCCACAAGTTTTATGTGCAAACTGGATATAGTCATGGGGAGTAGACAGGATGGAGAGAAAGAGCACGTGATAGAGAAAAATGACAATTGTATTATTAGTGCTGGTCAGTATAAATATTCAAGCCATTGTAAGGTCATTTACTCAAGTCAATTAGCTTTCAAGGCATGAAAGCAATATTTTGCCAGAGACGATCCCTTTTAGCCGCAGGCAGGAGCCATCTGCTTTCGCTTGCTAAAAGTTGCTAGTCTTGTTGAGCTGGCTAAGGTCTGCAGTGGCTGAAATCTTGTCATGGAGCTTTGCATGCGCTGTGGGGATGATGTCATCAGCAATAGCAAATTGCTGATTAAAGGCAAATCGCCACTGATTAAAGGTGATTTCAGGTCGTATACGACTCATACACAATGTCATGAGCTCGTATGCATTCTGAAGTCACCAAAGGAAACCTTTAGTCAGTGGTGATTTGTTGGTGCAGTTGCCATGGTCTCCATTGCGCATATGAGGCTGCAGAACAGTCCTTGGCCAATAAGGGGGGGGGGGGAAACCTCTATCTCGATTTAATCTTACAGAGAAAGATGTGAACCTCTTGATGAATTGTTCAGCGGCTACTTTTTGGAATCAGTCATTGAAGCTCTTACTGTATGTTCACAGGAGGCTCTCCTTAGGTCAGAGACCAAGTGTCCAGAGGAAGGCAGCTTTTTGTTGATGGGGATGACATGTTGGGATGAGGCACCCCCCCTTTCCCCCCTGTGTCTAGTGAGGCTAAAGTTGTTATTCCCTTTCAAGCAGGAGCTTGGCATATTGTGCTCCTTGTATGTGGAGCAGTGGGCTGTGTCCATAAAAGTTCAAGACAAATAAAACCTCCTACTCTTAAAAGTGCTAAATGATTCTTTGTTGTTCTCACCCTTTGATTCATTTCCACCTACACTTTCAAGGGCACTTTAGACTGGCCAGCTGTCATGTGCACATGTTTAAAGATGGTTATCATTAGATAAGTACCTTTATTATTGCCAGGATGTTTATACAACCAGCCCTTTGAGAAACCACATGCCAGCATGAAATAATACTGTTGCCTTTTTCTATATCCCCTTCCATTCTGATCCCAGCCTATCAACCATGTATCACTGACATGGATGGATGGATGGATGGATGGATGGATGGATGGATGGATGGATGGATGGATGGATGGATGGATGGATGGATGAAGCTGAATGTTGTTCTCTTCCCATTCGAGGATGTGAACTGCAATTCATGAAAGGCCACATGAGAATAAATCTCAAAGGTGCTTCGAGATTCTGCTTTGTTGTGCTCAGACAAACACGTCTTTCTTCTAAAAAATGGCTACACTGGAAACCATGAAATCTCACACGAGCCATTCACACCCCTTGAACCTATGGCTGCAGTGCAAATACTCAAGTTGCCCAGGACAATTGTCATGGGGTTTTCCAACATCACTGTTAATACCACCACAGACAGCTCAGTCAGAAATGCTGTTATACACTGGGGAGGGAAGAACACCAACTGCCATCCCAAACCACCTCTGACCAAACCAGAGGTACAGAGTACAGGCCCTCAATGCCTGGTGAGAAAGATAATACTGTATCTTGGTTGATTGTGGCAATTGTACCCTCAAATGTAGGTCAATAGTATTATCTAGTTGGTCCACTCACGTCAGAGTAATACACCCTGGACTGGCTTAATTAATGATTAAATAACAGATTGAGTCTAATATGGACTATCTTGGCATGAAATAATGGCACCAATTGATACAGAAGCTGAGCAGCTATATCCCTGGACATACGAAGAGAACTGAAAATGGGGTTAATTGCAGTTCTCTATGTCCTCCAATTTCTTTTAGGGACTCACATTCCTTATCACATTTTATTTTGTTCCCACCCACCAAAAAATTGTCAATATGAGCACCTTGCATCTTTGTTCCTCTTCCCCTTTGCCTGTATCTTTCTGCCTCACTGTACACACTTTCAGAATCAGTCAAGAAAGGTGCTCTTTCTTCAGTCTATGTTCATTTCCCTGGGAGTCAGGATAATAAAAAGGCCAGATCACTGAAACTGCATGGAGATTTTTTTTATTGTTAAAGAAGTGATTTGTTTTATTTATATTTTTAAGAAGAAGAAAATGGAGGTAAAGGTTAATGTCTGCGATGGTTTTTGAACCATCGCTCCTCAATGTCCATGGTAAAATTGGTTGCCCAGGAGAAATAATTGGCAGGTTTTCCTAAAGTGTCTTGACAACCTCTGGCCATGAAATTGAAAAGTCTGTTACTGACTTTCAAAAGGCTTTGTCCTTGCCCATGATTAGACAGAGAAATGTGAAATAGGTGGCTTTAGCTAGGCGTAGTATCTGCTGAAATGCAGGCTGAATGTCAATAGGAAATCGTTGCAGACGAGGGTGGTTGTGTCTGCAATTCTGCCTGTAATGTGCCCACACAAACAGACTCAGTCACAGAAAATTATTGAACTCTGGCATTTTCTATTGACACATTCCTTTGATGCTGCAGCACGAATGATGATTGGGCTGATGCGTGGGGCTGTGAATCTCAAAAGCTTGGCTGCAACCTTAACATTTCTGTTTGGGGCTCCAAGCATTATTTATTTAGTTTGTGTGTTTCTCATCAGCCACTTTGTCCACCAAGCAGCACTTGAAAAGATATAAACCAGTCATAATAGAACTACTGTACAACAAAGGTGGGGATCTTGCCAAAAATGGATCATGGCAATAGGGACGGGTGTCAGAAGATCTAAAGCAGAATAGCATCTAATGCTTGAAGCCATTAGGCAGAGTGAGGCATCTCTCTCTGGCACCAGGGTGGGGTCCTAGTTACACAAAGTCATGACAAGGCCTCGTCATGAATCATTATCGAGCTTCGTATCTTCAGATGCAGTTCTGCTGTCCTTTGACTTGTGTTGAAATAAGGTAGGAACTGCTGGAGAACTCAGTGGTCCTGATCTAAGTAGAAGCATTTGAAGACGAGGTTGTTTCCCGCCAATCCAAGACAGTGGCTCTCTAAGTAGATAAGGCAGAGGTTGGATTCTGATTCCTCACTGTGCCTCCCTGACAAGGACTGGACTTAACCATCCATAGGGACCCTTCTTGCTTTGCAGGTTGTTGTTGTTGTTCTTCTTCTTCTTGTTGTTGTTGTTGATGATGATGGTGGTGGTGGTGGTTCAAGTGCCAACCCAATTGATTGCTATATGAGGAATAGGGTTGGGTGTGTCTTGTCCATTGCCTTGCACAGTAAAATGACTTGTGGTCTGCTGCCTGTTTTTACTTCATGTTGGTGGGGTGGTGGTAGAAACAACAGAAGAAAGCAACATGAAATAGCATTACATAGGAGCCTATACTAGTGTTGAGTGTGATAGCAATTCCAGTAGCATTTTCCTTAACTGCTCTGAATATTTGACAGTCTGCATTGTCTACCTTGGAAACTCTACTCACTGTTTTAGAGTCCTCAAGCAGTCTTAGCCAGACCCGTTATTCCTCTGTCCACACCATCTAAGTGGTTGATCATGACTTTGACTTTGGCAGCCCAGTCCACGGTTGTTTTTGGCCTTGGCCTGCACAGCTTCTGTATCCAATGGCTAACTCTATCCGTTGGAAAGAACTATAGCTCTATGGTTGCAGACGAACCCAGATTTAGTACTTTTCATGACCAGATCACCAATTGGGGGAGGGGGACTTGTGTAAATACCTGGAAATTTTGTTCAGCCAGTACTGAGTTGGACATAACAACAGCCTGAAACTGGCATTGTAAATATTATATATTGATAATTGAGGGTATGACTTGGATTAGCAGGAAACAACCTCATCCTCAATGGCTTCTACTTAGATTAGGCCACACTTCCCCCTTAAGAGCTAACTTGCACCTTTCTGTATCAGTAGCAGTGCATGCATTCTTTTTGGTGCTCTCTGTTTTTCTGGGAGAGAACACCTCCAGCAGCCTCAGTACTGTGGATGCAGATTCTTTCTGAGCAATGGGGGAGGGGTGGGGGAGGGAAAAGAATAGAAGGGAAGCAAGTGAGGGTGGAGAAGGGAGAAACCAGATTGGAATGGACAGAGGAGCAACACACAAAATACTTTCCCTTTCCCTGAGAAAGATGATCTGCAGGGAAAGTGCTTAATTGATAGCTGATCAGACTACAGGTGTTTGTTTTCTGTTGGGATGGGAGGATGGTGCCAAATGGCACATCACTCCTCCCCCTGACGCCAATAGACCCTTTGTAGTCTGATCCATCCCCACCCAAAATGGCCACACTGGACAAGCCATACATCTAAGGCCGCATCAAAACGCTTATCCTTCACCTCATGCCATTTGAGGGCTTCAAGTGTCTGCCTTCCTCTGCTTTCTTTACTCCGCCATATTTGTCGATTGGGGAGCAATATTAATATGTAGTGAGAAATCTGTGCAGGTAGATTAAGGTACTGAGTTCTGACCACACCACCACTCCAAAGTACAGTAGGACCCCCGTATCCACTGATTCATCATTATCCATAGTTGGCAGAGGAAAAAAAAAACTAAATAATTCAGCAGCCACAAAGCAAACTATTGTCACAAACAGCATCTGTAAAGCAAGCTACTGTCACAAACAGCAGCCATAAAGCAAGCTACAGCAGTCATAGAGCAAGCTACTGTCAGGAAACAGCAGTTTGGGGGGTGGGTGGTCAGGTGTTCTCTCTTATCCACAATTTTCATTATCCAGAGGAAGGCATGGAACCAATCCCCAGTGGATCCCAGGGTCCTACTGTACAATAAAAATGCAGGTAGATTTTAAATAGTCATACATGTTTACACTTCTGTTCATACAATTAAAATGGTTCAGTCGTGCTACAAAGGTATGTCTTGAATGTCTGCATATTTTCTACACTGCTCCCAGTGTAGAATTGCCGTTCTAATTTGTATTCATGACTGCAACACTCCAGGTTAATTAAATCCGAATAAAAGGCACAGGATTACTAAAGTGCTACTGCAAGCATGTATTAAAGAGGCAAGGAATTTCACCTTTAATCCACATGGACCAGCTGAATAACAAGTTGGTTAAAATGCATGTACTATTTTGTGTTCAATGATTGTGGAAACCCTGTCAGAATAGTGTACTGTACCAAAGCCTTTTTAGTCATTGGAAAGAAAGCAGTAGGTGATCACACTCTACAGATAGTCTTTTCTTCTGGAAGCTTCTGAGTTTTTAAACACCTAGAAAAATTCTTTGGCTTTAAAGCAATTCCAGTGCAGTTGGAGGGAACCAAGCATGTGACTACATTCATTGGAAAGTACTGCAGTTTGCAGTTTGCCCTGGAATTGGCATGGGTGAATTCAATAGTGTTCAGTGCTTATGTGACATCTAAATCAGTGTGAGTCAGTTCATCCCTTCCCCCTTCCAGTCCAGATTTTTCCACTGCTCTGGGGCTCCTACTTTTTTCTGACCGCACGTTTTGGAGCAATGTTTTGTCTGTGTGATCGTTTGTTTCTACAGTACAAAAGTACAAGGGGCATGGCTTTGAGTGATTTCATGTGACATAATAAGTTGGGACATGCTGTTGTGGGACAATGAGAACACTCACGCCTGATAATGTTCTTTTTAGCCATACTGAATTTTTTTAAAGCACAAAGACCACCTTATCACAGCACTGCCATGTTAGTTCAGCACTAGACAAACTCTGAACAGGCAAAAAAAATCTATATAAAATTGAAGCCACTCCAATGAACTCCAGCAGATTACAGTGTTTCCCATGGTATGTGTGTAGGTTTGGAGAACTTCAGGGTGCCTTCTTACCAAAGGTCCAAAGACTACTGACTTCTGGTGCAATTTTATATTCCTGACAACCAATCAGAAATCTGGTTACATCATGCTATTGCTCTTAGTTTGTATCAACCTTGCCCATTATATCTTAATCTATACACCTGTGTTACAAAGACTCGGTATTATATACTGGAGTGGACTCGCATTTTACAAATCAATTAAATATACATATGAAACACATGTAGACAAGCCTATTCTACCTAATACAACATATTTTCTGACTAATATATAGTGCTGATGTTTGGCACCTGTTCAGGCCATGGGATTGCTTGAGCCAGTGCAGAAAAGCATGAGCTGGGGTGCTGCTGGTTGGCAGAGTGAAGAGAAAAGAAGCAAAAGACCACTTCCAGTGTCAATTCCCTGCTTTGCTGTAGCTATGCATCATATAATTCGGGACAGTTAGAGCAAAAGTTGCCAGATCTGCAAACAAAGAACGATTATTAATTTCCTCCCTTCTCTCTCCTAACTCCTGTGTGGTCAGCTAAAGTGTGCACCCAGTGTGGGGGACCTTGGTGGGCGGACTGGCTCAAATCTCCTTTTTAAAAAGGTGCGCCTCCCCCCCCCCCCAATTGGGCAGGTTGGGGATGAAAGCGCACCTTTTTGAAGAGAAGATGCAAGCAACCTGGGAATTTACTGAGGCAAGTAGCGGTGGTGGATCGGATCCGCCACTGCTGCTTGCCTTGGTAACCTCCCAGGCTGCTCAAATCGCCTTCTTTGAACCTCCCCTCCATACCGTTCACAGTGAAGGGAAGAGGGGAAGGCTCAACCCATTTGAATTTGGTGCCACACCAGCAAGGGTGCTTGTCCAGTGCCAAATTCAAATGTAGGGGTGACCGGGGGGGGGGTGTTCGGGGATTGCTCTGGAAGGGACAATGCTAGGTCTCGGGGAGCACGGTACCAGCACAATCTCAAACCTCTCCCAATGACCCACCAATAGGTGCAGGCATTCCAACCTTGGACACACCAACGTCGCAGCTTTGCCTATAGGACTCCCTATAAACAATGGCCACCCCTCACCCTCACCCTCCAATCTCCCTGCATGCTGGTGGCAAAATCCAAGGGGCAAAGCTGGGCGAGGAAGGCCCCACCCTCTTCACCCACCCAGGTCTCGGTAAAACAAGCCAGGTCGGCACGCTCATCCACAATTTGTGGATGATCGGGATCTTATTATGAACCAATCTGGCATTCACCAGCAAACAGGAGAGATTGTAGGCATGGACGCAATGGACCCCTGCTATGTGGTGGAGGGCCCTGTCAGAACGGGGGACAGGCATCAACTTCCTGACTCTAGCTTTTCTCACCCGACCCACCCTGTGGCCCAAAGCTAATCTCCCACACCCGGATACAACCGGAATAGGCTCTGCCAGCCCTGATGATCACTGAATGCACCCATAGGGGAGACAAAAGGAATACCCAAACACACAAGCAACAACAGAAGAGAGGGACGACTGATAACAGCAAAATCAAGCAACACACAAAGCTAGAAATAAGTACTACAACAATCCCTTCCAACAGACCCCAACCACAACCCCCCCCACAGAGTCCAGTCCCCCCAAAAACCTTAAATTAAATAAATATCAACTGATAAATTTAAATAAATTTAAAATATATATATCATAAGATATAGTATGCCAGATCCACAGCCACAAGCCTCTAGATCAGGGGTCCTCAAAGTTTTCAAACAACGGGCCGGTCCACCACGCCCCAGGCACCACTGGGGGCCGGACCACAGTGGGTGGGGGGAGCAGGGGACCTTGCCGTAGCCCTCCCACTCTAAATGCCCCACTAGCCAGCATGCTGATCATCTGGGCGGTAGTTGGGGGGAGTGGGAGAAGTGACATAGCCCACTGCTTTCAACTGCCTCAGCAATAGAAGCAGCTGCGGAGGCTTGCTTGCTCACAAAACAGGGTGAGGTGGGGGGGGTTGCAATTGGTCCTGGGGGCCGGATTCAGGAACTTGAGGGGCCGCATCCGGCCCCAGGGCCTTAGGTTGAGGACCCCTGCTCTAGATGATCAAGAAATCACAGTGGGATAACGCCTCCTTCCCAAGCCAAAGGTCCAGCCCAATCATGGAAGCAGATGTTAGCTAGGCAGCATCCCAAGCTGGCAGCATCTAATTTAATACAAACCTTCCAGCCTGAATCATGAGTTGGCTTATTATCAGTAAAACACTCCAGGATATTGCCAAACTAAGCACTTTCCCTGCTTGGTGGAGGGTTGGGGAAGTGAATCTTTTCTTGACTGTATATAGACCATTGCTGATGCACAGCATCGATTATATTTTTAAAAACTGCTTTGTCTTAAAGTGCTGGTTGAGAAACTGCCCACAGTCAAATCCATGGTGTTGGTCTTGGCTGCAAGCAGTTTTAGAGAAGGCAAAGAATTTTTTTTAAAAGTAAGTGATGAAGTGCATCAGTGTTGGTCTATTTTTTACAGTATAAAAATTGTTTTTCCCCTTGTCCTCTGCTGAGCAGAGGAAGTGATTAACTGCTAATATAATGAAGTGGCTTACTTATTAAACTTGCCAGGGCCCATTTCTGAGTGAACAGCTGGGCTTCATTAGAAGGATCCAAAGCTGTTCCAAAGCTGCCTATACTACCTCATGTCCTGCCACTTGGGCAGCCATACCCTAGCTATTTACAGTTAATGTGGTACTTGTAAATACTTGCCCTAAGGAATAATGCCTCTTCAAGATTTTATTCCCTTGCTTTCAAACTATATTTGAGTGGAAGAGGTGGAGCCCAACAGCAATGAGGGGAAAGCGCCTAGGAAAGGAAAGCAGGACACATCCCTGATGGGCCAGTTGTATTCCTTGGCTGTTGTGACTCGAGACATCACAGCACAGATGTACAGAAGCTAGAGAAGGAGGGGTGCAAATGAGGCCATCCTTGAGAGTTTTTGTTGCTGACCGATGAGCAGATTTTGCAAGGCAAGCATTGGCTTGTGTTGCTGCATGGGAACTGGAAGCCATGATTTTGCACGAACTGACTCCTAGCAGAGATGAATTAAATCACAGCATTTGGATGAGACCTTGCCATGCTACAAATCAGACCTTATTGTTTAGCATCTATTTGCCAGTTTTGTGAGCATTGGTTTGAAAGCATCTGCAGCTTAAGAAATCAGTTTAGGTACACTGTGGTTTGCAGGACTGGCAAAGCGTGGCCAAGAACCCCCAAACCCCTCATATCCCCTACAAAGCCCATGTTTTACTTAAAAAATTACTCAAGTTTGCCAGAAAGGGTGTGGGAGCAATTCCTCTACAGGGGGGTGGAGGTTAGCTGGTTTTAGGCTGATGGGGTTCAAAGCCAGAAGTGATTCCTGGTCCCTTCCGGTTCTGAAAGAAGCCTTCCTGACCAAAACCAGTCATAGGACCCCCGGAGGCCTCAAGGAGTTTTTAAGAGAAAAGAAGGTGGAGTGAAAATTAGGGGGCAGCCAGTGCATGGGGGGCAGGTTCCAGCCTTCCAATGTCTGTATGATAGGGTGCAACCCCTGAATGCTGCTCAGCCACTGGGGCCGGTGCCTTCCAGCTCACTATTCCCAGTAAGCAATAACCAGCAATGCAGCCACACTTGCGAATAGAACAGGCAGCGGCAGCTATGGCAGATGAGCACACACACACCCGGCATCCATCAGACCACTGTCCTCTGTGCAGTGATGCAAGCCCTATTTAATCTTCAAGCAATGACTCTCTCTAGTTAAACTGAACATGTGCTTCATGTTTTGAAAGCTTGGGGGGGGGGTCAAAGCCCTGCTTGGCTTTTTCCTTGGCAACCAGAGAAAGTAACACAAGTTTTAAAAAACCTGGGAGATTTGCGGGCTGAAGACCTTGGCTATAGAGGAGACAAATCACTAGCAACAGCTGAGTAGTCTCTTGTTCTTTCCTAAGGAACCCAGAGCATCCCATGATCCTGATGAACCCTACCTGAGAGCCAGAGCTGGAGGCGACAAATTGTGCGATGCTCCTCCCTGGTACCTTGGTTACCTTTAATATAAAACATGATCTCTGAACAAGTACTGCCAGGATATTCCAAATCCCCCTTTGGATCTCAGGCATGTGTTTAGCTTCTGACATCTGAATAGTTCCATATGCTATAAAGCAGTTCTAAGTGAACTTTAAAGATAACATTGTTAGGTCTTTGTTATCTAAAACTACAGGTAAGGCTGCTATCTCACCTGGGGAAGATCCTGATCTTCTGAAGGTCTGGCTTTTCCTCTTCCTCCCGTCACGTGACTGAAGATGTGGGATAGCAGTTCCCACGTACAGAGGGTTTTTTTTAAAGCGCAGTTCAGCCCCATGGCCAGCAGGTAGCGCTAGGATTAAAAAAGGACCAGCTGGCTGGCAGTAGAGCTTGGGAAGTTTTTTAAAAAAACAGCACCCAATCCAGCTTCCTGGTGCTCGGAAGGTGGGGAGAAATTAATTAATAAATAAAAAACCAGCGCCGATCGGCCCCAGGAACAGCCAGTCGCGCTATGAGGGGAAAAAAAAGAAATAAAACCGGATCATCTACGTGGTCCCACAACGTCTGCCTCTTTAAAAGGTGGATTTTTAAAGCAAGGCAAAAAATTCCCTACCTCTCCGGTAAGTCTTGGAGACCTTGCTTAAGGGGGGTTTCTTTTCTTTTCTTGTTTTTCAAAAAGCCTGGTGGCCATGGGAATGGCAGTTTTGGACATGGTTTATCTACAAATTTAATCTGCATTTAAAGGGACGTGGGATAGGGGCCTAAGAGTGAAAATGTTCATATTTCTTTTGTTTTTCTTTTGCAAGACCCTCTTTTGTTTTTGGTTTTTGTGTGTTTTTCACGCACTGGCCCTTTTAGATTCCTCAGGTCATTGTGTTTTGTTTTTCCCTGACCATCTTTTCAAGCACTCCCAAAGCCCTAAAGAACCTTTCAAAATTACTCCAAAAAAGCAGATGCAAGGCAACAGATGGTCAGTCTGTTCCAATAGAGACCTCGCTGCCAGATGGGCGGTATAAAAAAATTCAATAAATAAATAAATAAATACAAAAGAAAAATAATTAAAAAAACATCAAAAATGTACACCTTTAACAAAATAATTACACAATAACACTTAACCAAATAACAACAGTTAAAAATCAGCCAAAGAGGGAAAGTGCTCTGCAGAGGACAGGAAATAGCAAGAAAAAACAAACCAAAAAATAGCCCCATCTCAAATCCAAAAACCAAACCAACAAATCAAACAAACAAAAACAAAAAAGCACACAAGCAAATGAAGGCAAGCAATACAGTCCAAGTTCCCCCTACACCAAACATTATCCAAAAAAAAATGGTGGGTGGAGAAAAAAGAAGGTATCCAAGATGGAGGCACAGGAGCACAGCAGCAGGCAGCAGAATCCAAGATGGAAGTAACTTGGTGCTCAAATCTCCACAAGAAATGACTGAAGAAGAAGAGGAATACTTCTCACTGGATACCAACTAACCTAAGTTGTTTTACAGGTTTAAAATTCTCATTTCCCCAACCTTATGGCTGCTAACATTTCTCCTTACCATGCTACTGGATAATTTTTTTTCATTTGATTTGACAATACGTTGCCGTTGGCCACGTTGGGTTGACCGATGGAATTTATAAACCAAAGCATCTGGAGGCTTAATTTTCCTGATCCCCCAACCCTCTTTAAAGATGACTGGCAATCAGTAAAAGAAACCATCTTTTTCCTTTGCTGAAGAATGATGCATATTAAATTAAGGGGCAATACATTGGCCAGAATAGTAGGTGAAGATGAGGATTCAGTGAATTGAAATCTGAAGTTAGTTGAGTGCACCTTCAATTTCTATTCTTACTCCTATTGACCCTTAATTCCTAATGGGGAACTTACTGTGACATTCCTGTGCTATGACCCCGGCCCTTTCACAGGCTATTGGCAAGCACCACCTCTAATTCACTCTTCTGCTGCCACCAACTAGTTTCTCTAATAAACTAATGCTTTCCAGACTGATTTAAATTGAATACAGATAAAGGAAATTTAATTTATAACAAAGTAAAGCTAAAAACATAAATGGTAACTTATTCAAGTACAAATAAAAGGAAGGATATAGCTTAAATACACTTATGTAAGGTTACAGATGAAATTGGTTACTTGCACACCCTGTTCTTAAATTTATAGACACTCAGCACTTAAATGTTCTCACAGAAGTTTCCAAAATTCTATCTCTTCTCTTCCAGGTCCTTATCTGTTTTTCTCTCACCCCCCACTTCTCTCCCTATCTGACCTATTCAGTGATGGGCTGAGCCTCAAAACCACTCAGACCCTTCCCCCAAACTCTCCCATTCGTTAACAAACAACACAGACACATTTATCATAAATTATTCATGACAAAGGGGCAAACACCACACTTACCTTTGGATAAACCTGTACAGGATTTAGCAATACTGTACAAGCATAATTTTGTTTCACTAAAACGAAAGGGAGGTTTACTGTTGAGTTAGTAAGAGAAGAATTGCTTTCTTATAAGCTGGATCCTAATATGCTTGGGGTTTCGTTGAGTAGGTTTTTGTGGTTCATTTTCCTCTTCCCTCCTCATCCACTTTTTCTTTTATGTTGTTGTTTTACCTTCTAAGCATTGGGATAGAAACTGTCCATTTTTTCATTGATCTGGCTGGGGTAGACTAAAAATGTAAATAAATAGTCCTGTGTAATGACTTGATCCACAAAGACAGCTTTAGCGGCCAACCAATAAATATTTTGCCCTAGTTATCCTGACTGAAAGGGTCCCTGCACCCAGCTACATGACAAATATTAATTCAGGCAAGATACTTTTGCCCTACCTGCTGCTGCTCATTACACAGGCGTTTGAAATACAAGGCTTAGGAGATTGAGGTTGGGTTGAGCTGGGCATGGTGGTTAAACATTTGTGTTTGTTCTTATTTGTGTTTGTTCTTATTCAAAATAATGAGTTGGACATCTCTGGATGGTTCGAGATTTAATTCTTCTGCTACCACAACCTTTTAGCCATGAGTTATACAGGGTGGGACCAGTGGAAAAGGAAATATTCAAGATATTGGGACAATTTGATTCAAAATTTTCTCTTATTCTATGTTTAAAAGTTCATGAACAAGGTGCTTCATAGTGCCTGGGTTTAAAGTGAGGTGATCATAATGTGAGAAAAATAAATATTCCAGCCATTTCTTTGGTCATTTGCCCCCAACAGCTTTGCATATAGCATAGCAGGGATAGGGACTCAACTTACAGGACTCAGTGTCAAGTCTGACTTGACTTAAACTCAACTTAGGTCTCCCCTCCACCATGACTTGGACTCAGCTTGTGATTCAGAACCTACCCACCTACACCTCCCTGGGGGTTTAAGCCCAAATCCTCTCTCACTGAGATTTGGGCTTAAAGCTTGGGACTTGGTATCAAATATTCGGACTGGGACTTAGGGCGCTTTTACACAACCCCTAACATCTGCTGCAACTTAAATTTGGACCAGAGATCTTGAGGGTTTGCTCCTCTTGCTGTGTTCCCACCCCTCCGCACACCATTGCTCCTGTCTGCGTGAGAGGAGGGAGAAAAAAAGGGAGAAAAGAATGCAGGCTCACCTCCGTTCTGCCCTGGGGAGCAACCCTGGAAGCATTCCAGTCTCTTAAAGGGGCGGGGGGCAAAAAAACCAAACAGAAGGGACGGGGCGGCGGCGACGGGCAGGTGGGGCGGCGGGCGGGAGGGAGCAGGGCGGCAGGGGGCGGCGGATGACGGGGGACGGCAACGAGTGTGGGGGCGGATGGCGACGGGCATGGGGGCGGCGGCGATGGGCACGGGGGGCGGACGGGGGCCGACTGGCGGTGGGGGGATGGATGGCGGTGGCCAGTGGCGGGAGGGCAGCAGGCTGGCCAGCGCCCCCTCTCCATTTTGGCACCCTAGGCAACTATCTAGTTCACCTTAATGGACGCACCGGCCCTGGCAATGATGACTGGGCAGTTTTTGGAGTTCTGCTCCAACAAAGAGATTTTATGAAGCTCTACGACTAGCATGCATGTGCTGTGGGGAACCTTTACCTTTTTTTATGATCAGCCACAAGATAGGTCAGCAGAGTTCCCAGGGCTCAATCTGACCTTATATAGGACAGGAGAAACATAAGTCTAGCAAGGGTGGGAGACATAGGAAGGTGAGTTTGGGGAAAGAAGGAATATGTTTGAATTGGTATTGAAAGGGGGGGGGAGAGACAAAATAAATAAGTAGAGATAGAAAGCCTTATGCAGCAGTGAAATGCAGTTTCACCAGCAGCAGCACCACCAATCTGTATCCAAGCTCCCATTTATCTGTGTCAAGCAAGCACACAAGAGATCTGGGTCAAATCTTTGCCCAGTTGTAGAAACTCATGGTGTGTGCATGTGACAATAATAGACTACTCGTGGAACATCTCATGCATTGTCATGTCAGAAGGGACTTGATGGCACATAAGAGCAAGTTAGAGCATGTTTTTCATAGCACAGGGATGTACACAATTATATACAGAGTGGACATGCTTGGTGGCTGGGGGCAAGGCTGTGTCCTCCTCCATTCCATGTGGAAAACTGGCTGAACTGGAAGAAGACTCCCCCCCCCCCAGCAGTGGAAGTAGGACAGCAGCATCCTCTATCTCAGAGGGCAGCAGGCTAGTTTGAGAGGTGTGGGACACATTTCGTGGCCCTCACATCTCTCTCTTCCCATGACCTTCCTGCAGCTGTCTCATTCTGTCTAATGGTAGGGCTGGCATCAGTGATCTCTTTACATTGCTGTGCATCAACTTTCAATTCAAAGGACCTGATGTGGCGTTCTAATGTGGTTATGTTAAAGGCTAAGTAATGGGGAGATTGTTGAATAGCTCAGTGATGTAGGTGCAGGTTGGGAGTTTAATTCCTCGCTGTGCCTCCCAGAAGAGTCAGCCTGCATAACTTTGGATAAGTTGTGTAGTCCCGGGCTACTCCCAGGAGAAATGAATGGTAAACCAGTTTGGCATATTTTGTACTTGGAAAACTCCAGAAATGGTCGTGATAGGTCAGGACTGGTTTGATGACATATTATTATTAAGTAATTCAGGTGCCAGGAGGAGTTTTACTGTTATATTGCTATTCTGGCTATAGGTGGCGCTGTGTACAAAGTGAGGGAGCCCCTTTTTCTGTTGCTGCTAGCCTTGCTGGACTGTTTTGTGCAATAAAGCTAGTGCTCTTGTAGGCATCCATTTTGGCCTCTTCCCTGCAACACCCTGACAAAGGGCCAGCTAAAGCTACGGGCAACTCTGGCCCCATCTAATATCTTTGTTTGAAAGCAGGTTTTGCAACTTTTCTTCTGGCTCTGTCTGCATTTGTGCTTCTAATTCAATGTGATAAATAGAAATCACACAGTAGCATCAGAAAGCTTTGTTGACATGAGGCAATGGAGTTGTGTGTTCTCCACCCAGGTAATGTGTTACACCTTTGAATTCATCTCAGTCCATTCACAGCAGGGCTGGTCTTCCTACACGGGAATGATCCATATCATATTGAGTCAGATTATTGTTCGGCCTATATCCCAGTGGCTCTCTGGGGTTTTGTATAGGATTCTTTTCTCTCCCTACATGAATGTGCCAGGAACTCAACCTATGATCTTCTACATGCAAAACTATGGTCTGTCTCTTAGTCCTGCCAGGGCTAGTAGAGAAACAATATGTGAAAGACAGATTATGTGGCAAAAACTAGGGAAGGCAGGCCTAATAATACAGCTGAAAATAAAAAAAAAGTTTAAGAGGAATGGTGCACTTGGATTCAAAAGAATTGTTGTTTCTATGTTTCTGCAGCATGCTTCTAAGTGAAGAGTGCAAGGTGTATAACCTTGCCCATGAATTTTGCCTTGGCAGCTTCAAAACCAGGCTTGACCATTAAGTACTCCAAGTGCAACATATCCACTCCCACTTGCCTTCCTTTACCAGACACAAGAATGCTAAAAGCCGCTGCCTTTAAAGCTCCACGCAGTGCTCATCATCATTTATATTTAGCGAAAGCTGCGTCCTCGCCAAACATGATGCAATCAGTTGTTTAAGAAAGATCCTTTCATCCAGCCTTCCATTTCCTTAGGCAACCTGGAGCCCTGGGAGGGTAGCAATTGCTTTGATTACATATTGTCGCCATAACACCCAAGATAAAAGTTTAATGCGTTTTTATTGTCTCAGCAGTTCTATGCATTCCGGTTGTGCTGAGCAGTGCATGTTTTCCCACAAAGCTAAGAGGCTGTGGTGGTTTAAGATTAACCGATAATAGCATCAGGACTTTTACCTGTGTGGGGCAATGGGTACGGCTAGAGAAATCAGCTGCATTCCTGGTAGGCTGTGCTTGTGAAATAGCTGACAGATGGGAAGTGCAGAGGCTACATAGGAAAATAACACAAAGTGTCCAGCCCTGCTGCCAGGGAGAGTAATAGCTATCAGGAGGAAGCTATCGTAAGAAGGGAACGTCAGTTTCACCCATGAATCCTTGTGAGAAAAGAACTGCTAGGCCAACCCAGACAAGACTGAAGCTGTAAGATGTCTGAAGGGAGAATTAGATGATACAGATGATACAGAGCAGTTTCTGAGACTCAGCAACCCGGGGTCTTGTTTTTCTGCGGTCATATAACACGTAGGGTTAATTGGTGCCTGGTGTGAAGGCATCCTGCTGTGAAATTTCCACCCACCACGGGAACTGACTGAGGAAGGAGAAAGAGCCCTCACACTGGGAAGATGGTGCTTTATGTGTTTAGTATCTCTGGAAGTTACAATGGGCGGGGGGCAGGTATTCCTGCACTACAGCTTCTGTCAGCCTTAGCGAGCATAGCCAAGGGTAAAGGTTCACGGCATGGGAGCTGTGGTGCAACAAAATCTAGGCAGACATCTTGCCCATCCCTGAGTTGCAGGGAAGGGAAAGAAAAAACAGGGCTGTTTTCCTTTACTTTATTGCTAGGTGCCACTGGGGGACACAACATTTTCACCAGGAGAAGCTACCCACAAGTCACATTTTTATGTGAGGAAAAAGTGCCATGTGTGTAATAGCTGAATGCCAGGCTGCTGTGTTCATTGTACACACTGAAAACAACTCTTCCTGTTCTCAGCCCTCCCACTGGAACGTTTTTCATCATTTTAGGGGATGAGGTCAGCATACATTGTATTATATCTGGATAATGCACAAAGATGTGGTTGCTGATGATGCTGTTGTTGATCTGTTGTTGTTGTCACCTTGTGGACTAACTAGCTTAGGTGGTTTTAGGAAGCTGGTGTTCTTTGCTCTCCCTTGGCCTTGGCCTGAGGCTTGTTGCTATGGAGAGTGGCCTTCGATCTGACATGTAAGGAATCCGATCCTGATGGATTTTTAATTCATTCGATTCCAGCGATATCAGAGCTTGGAAGTTGATACTCTCAAAGAAATGCTTTTGAGGAGTGAAAAGCTAATTGATAATTAATTAATGATCAAGAGGGAGAGGAAAACCCCTAAGCGGTTCTGGTTCTTCAGCTCAGCCTGTAGATTTTCAGAAGTCTCTCTTTGGGGCCTCATGTAATAGACTGGCAAGATACTGAATAGAGATGGGCACGGAACGAACAATTTTTTGTTTTCATTGTTCGTTTTTCGTTTCGTTACGCAACAAAACAACAAACAAAATTTGTCCCTAAAATGAAACAAAACGAACAGAAACGCGGGGATTTTGGTCGTGCGTTTCGTTTCTGTTACTGCAATGAAGTGAGTGGCTTTAAATGCTAAAAAAAAATCATTAAAAATTGGAATAAATGGTAACAAAACGGTAACAAAACGGTAACGAAATGAAAACGAATTTTTTGAAAAATTTCACGAACAACGGAAACGAACCGAAACGGACCTCTAAACGACAAACGAAACTCCATTTTTTCTATTCGTGCCCATCTCTAATACTGAATGTTGCCTAACCTCTTATTGCAAGGATGGGCAACTTGCACTTTCAACCGTTCAGGTGTTGGATTGAAATGTCTATCTTCCTTCACCTTGGCAGGGGATCAGCAGCCTTAGCTGGGGTAGTGGCGTTTACAATCTGACCACAACAGGAAGGCCACCAGTTCCCCACCCTGAGCTATTGCCTTGTGGAGAAAAATGTAGGTGATCTGCTGTGTTCCTTCTTACAGAGCAAACAGCAGCTAATTCAGGGCCAAGGTGGCAGTGTATGGGGGTTGGGGTGGGTGGTGGGTGGGGGTGAGAGTGTTAATTCAGGAAAATGGCATAGAAGGAGGAGAAAATATTAAGAGATATTACAAAGGAGGAGCGTTGACAGTCTCTTCCTGTGCTGTGGGGCAACTCCAGTTCAAAAGACCTTCCTCTTACGGCTGGCTACTCTTAAACATTAAAAACTAAACACAACAGAACCACAGAGGCTGAAAACTTTTTGTGCAACCTCAAGCTGTGCAAGCAGGGTGACATCACATCATCCCCTCAAGATGGTAAGATTTAATTTATTTCAATTGAAAGTTTCCTCTTCCCTCCAAAAGGCTTCTTTTTCAACCAGAGAAGCCTTTGGGAGCCTCAGGGTGGAGAAGGGAAGCTTTTAATATAAAAAAAAATCACCACCAAATTGCTACGGGTGGGATTTAATTCTCCCCAAATTCACTTTTAATCTGTTGGAACGAGGGATTTGGTGTTCCGAGCTGGTCATTATGACTGCAGGGCAGATTTGCATCACTGAGTTCATTTTCATTGACCGTGTATGGTATTAATATCTCACCCATCTATCACATTAGCTACTGAAAAGAGACTTCTTTGGTCCTGTACAGTTTGTGCTGCAAGTCCAGTGTTCCTAAGCCAAATTCAGATAGTGGAACTAACAGCCTCAGGCCTCCCTCTTTTTCCGCTGATAACATCTAGGTACATAATGTGATATCATTATATCACAAGGTTCCTGCAAAAGGCACCTAATGAATCTGGTAACACTAAGGGAAACTTGCTACGTTCATATATACAGTGGTACCTGGTATAAAGGAATTAATTCATTCCAAATGAAATTCTGTTAAGCATATTTTCCTTTATACAAATTTACTATAGGAATGCATTGAAAACGGAGTAATCCCTAATCACGACCATTTTTATGTTGTACGGATTCGCCCCATAGGTGATTCTGTAAAGCACATTTCCCCTATCTCTGGAATGTTTTATGTTGTACAGATTTTATGTTATACAAACCGTTTGTTATATGAGGGTCCACTGTAGTTATATTTTGTACCACACACGTTGGCTTTCAATGCCCCCAGTCCAATTTACATGACTGAAGAAGACAGTGGGATTGGTGGTTATCTAAACAGATAAGGGTTTAATCCAGTTTTTAGTGCCAGCTAGCCTAGACTGACTGAATCAAGAAGATTTACTTGGATTTTTTTTTACTTCATGTGTCGTGCCAATCATTCAACCTGACTGCTCAACTTGGATCAAGCATTGGATTTAGCCCTCTAACACAAGAAAAATAAGGGATGAAAAACAATTCAGGCATCAGTAGTAAATGCTACTATGTTCTTATAGTGAATGATCAGTTGTAGCACAACCAGATTGGGTTGGTCTTCTTATCACAACCCACTAGAATGAAAGCAGTATAAAGGGATGGAGGGCGCGTGTGGGTTGGGGCAGGGAGGACACACATTTTGCTAGAATTCAAGCTGCATTCTTGCAGAGCTCCTGTTTCCTGTTTTGCCCTTTGTAACAGCCTGATGAAGTAGCCGCTGGCTGATAGCTGATCGGCAGACAAAGCCTGATGAAACAGGCCCTTCTCAGGAGGATTGGCGGTAGATTGGCCTTCCTCTTCTGCTCCTGCTTGCAGCCTGATGGAAGGAATGGTGATATATTATGCACTTCGTAAAAATAATTGTTATTGAGAAAAGAGAGAGGAGACAGGGCTGCAGCCTTGACTGGTAAAAGTGAAAAGGGTTTGAAAAGATTTATTTATGGAATAATTGATTCCCATCTCATTGGGGAACTCGGCCCCCCTAAGGAGGCTTACTGTTAAAATTACCATCCATATGTTATATATGGTAAAACCTAAATTAATAAAATCTGACAGAGCAGAAGCCTTAAACACAGGCCAGGACCTTAAAATAAAAACAAATACAAAGGAGATAAATTCCACACTAATAGGATAAAACCTTCCTGTGCTGATAAGTCATGACTGGGGCTGGGAGGGGGCTATCTGAATAAAAGCATGATACATGGCTCCTGGTGCTGTATCAGTCAGATAATTTGAGTCCAGGGGGTTATTTCTTATTTTATGTACTTAACAAATTATATCATACTGTACTCCCTTTTTATTTTAAAAAACCCTAAATGGTTCACAATTATACAAAAAACAGCAAAATATAATAAAACCATGAGTAAACAATCAGGAGTAAAATGCAACCCGATTGCCATCCCGCCGCTCCCCCACAGCAAGCAGCTGCTTGTTGCTATCTTCGGGAGGCCCCACTTCCCCCCTCCAGGAGCCGGCGCTCAGTAGCCGCTGGGTGCTAGCTTTGGGAGGGGAGAAGGTTTAAAAAGCCAGCTCTCTCCTCCCACCTGATGGGGTGGGGGAAGAGTGGGCTTTTTAAATCTCCCCCCAGCCAGCGCCCATCAGCTGCTAGGCACATGCTTCCCTGCTGGGGTGGAAGGAAATCTTTCCCTTAGGAATGCATTGCTAATGCATTCATATGGGAAAACGAAAAACAAAGTGGAAGGAAGTGGAAATTTCTGCTCCGTTTTATTTCGTTTTTCTGCAATGGGTCAGTTTGTTATTCGTTTTGTTCCCTAACCAAACAAATAACAAATAACAAAATGAATAACAAATAATGAAACAAATAATAAATTCATTTCGTGCCCATTTCTAATCGAAAAAGAATTTTTAAGCACCTCAAAAAAGAAAAAGGAAGCTAGACAAATTCAGTGTTTGTCACAGTACAAAACCATGAGGTAACACTTGTCACAAGACAAGTTATCACGACCATGGGAACACTGAAACAGGGACAAAACCACGTGATCGCAACCAACGCTGCCACGGTACAAAACTAGTCACAGAACAAAGAAGGATGTGAAGTAACTGCCTAAAACACCACGGGTAACTGGCAAAGCTAATCATCAGAATAGAAGTGCTCTTTTAATTCATTTAAGAAAATTCATCTTAACATTCCTTCAGAATTGGACTTTTAAAGAAAGTCAGTCACAGGTTCAGAGTTTGATTTCCCACTGTGCCTTCTTGACAGGTGATGGACTCACTGATCCATAGGGTCCCTTCTGGTTCTGCAGTCCTAAGATGATGATGATGAAAATATGGAACCCACTTTTAAACTCTCAACATCTTACTAATATAGGATATAAGGAGAGCACTTAGCTGATCACTCACATTTTTCCAAGACATTATATAACATGACTTCTAGGACTGTTATTTGAAACAAATCTCAACTCCTGGTTAGAGATGTAAAATTTCCAGAAATTTTGAAGCTCTGAGAAAAAAACCCAATTTTTCTTGTTTCCCCCCAGAAAAAAATGGAAATTTTCAGGAAAATTGAAAAAAATGCTACATTAACACTTTCCTCCCTTTTACAGCTTGTAAGTCATTCTGTTACTTTAAGAATATAAAATATGACTATGGACAATTTGACTTGACATAAAATTATCACAACTAGCCTATTAAAATGTCCAAACATTTTTTACAAACAGAATTTACTTTTTAAATAATATTTATTTGTAATAGTTTATGTGGAACAAAAACATTCTAGAAACAAATGTTTAAAAATCCAGAATTAACAATTATTTATATTTCCTCTTCACAGTATTAAAAACAAACAAACCTCATTCTCATAAAAAGAACTGAAGGGGGGGGGAATGTATAGAAAGGAATGGGACTAAGTTTCAATGATTTTTTTTTTTAGAAATGTTTGGAAAATATTTGAACACCCTGTCTTAAAATGTTTTATTTATCATGTTTAAAAAAACATTCTATAATCTTTTTTTTCTTTTTTCAATTTTTCCAATTTTTTTGGAAAAAACAAAAACAAAAAAGGCTTCAGGAAAAAAAACATGAAAACCACCCCACCCCCGAATTTTTCCTGTGTTTTTCCAGGCTTTCACATCTCTAGTGCTGGTCTTAGAATTCTTTGGAAGAAAATAATATAGGATGGAATCCTGTTGCTTCCCCTCACCATATGCGGAGAAGAAATGGTGGAAGCCACCACCACTAACAGACAAGGGTACTTGCTGCATGTTGCTATGTGCCTGGTGTGGGTCCAGCAGGCACACACAGGGAAATCCTTGCTTGATTGCTATTAGCTATGCTACTTCACAAATTTCTGTTCTACTGTATGTGTAGAAAAATAAAAGGAATCTGGTCATTGTTTTAAAATGTTAGCTTATCAGCTTATTATGGCCAGTTACCAACACTACTATTATTGCTACTACTAGTAGTACACCTGATAATTTATTAATAGTAATCTTGTGCCATCAAGTGAATTCTAATACAGTGGTACCTTGTATAAAGGAATTAATTTGTTCCAAATGAAATTATGTTAAGCAAATTTTCCTTTATACAAATTTCCCATAGGAATACATTGAAAATTGAGTAATCCCATTTTTATGTTGTACGGATTTGCCCCATAGGCAATTCTGTTAGCAAATTTCCCCTATCTCTGGAATATTTTATGTTGTACAAATTTTATGTTATACAAACTGTTTGTTATACAAGGGTCCACTGTATCTGGTGACCCTTTTCTGGGTTTTCTGGGTAAAGAGTACAGTGCTCAGAAGTAATTTACCATTCCCTTCCTCTAGGATGCACTGGGAATGTGCAGTTTGCCCAAGACACCACAGACTGGCTGTATGCCCAGGAGGCACAGTGGGGAATCAAACTCCCAACCTCTGGCTCCACAGCCAGTGTCTAAACCGAGCTATCCAGCAAGCTATCCATTCATCACAAGAACATTATAGCATTTAGTACTTGTTCCTGAGTTTTCTTGTTTGCCAACCTACTTCTCCATTTTTTTCTCTTGTGTACTACTACAACTACTGCTACTACAATGCATGCTTATGGGAGAATACTCAAACAATATTTTTAGGCACTGGAGTTTTGTGGGGTGGCTGGGGGGTTATGGATGGATTTTTAAAATAATGATCCTGTCTCTGGAGGATATGTCCATTAGTGGGAATGGCAGCTGGTGCCCATGGTTGCTGGTGATGTGGCAGATGCAGAAACTAGTGGTGTGTAGAGTCAGCTTCAAAAGTAGATATTTATGGATATGTGTACATGCATGCTGAAAGCCTATTGCTCAGCATAGTAAATCACAGCTAGAGTAGGCCCATTGAATCAGTAATGAGTCACACCTTACTGCACTGTAAGATGTGACTCACTACATTAAGCAACAGGATTTCAGCTGTCATGTTGTAGTGTGGCCACTGGCCAGGTTACCAGTGAGCTGTCCCCAGTTGCTAAAATGCTGAAGGGCAACTCAAAGGCTACTGCTTTCTGGAATTCTTAGGAGTGTTTTGCTTTGAAACTGGATCTGGAGAGCTTCAGCTAGAGGTTTTGATGCCTGGGATTCCCTCCCCAGCTTGCATCGCATGAAACTGGTACATAACCTGAGACGATAGAGGAATGGGGAAGAATACCAGGACTAAACAGGCAAAGGCCACATTGATCCCATCTGTGATGTATTTCCTTCTTCCTGTGTATAAGTGGCTAGAGTTTGTATATATGCACTCCGAATGGGTGTGTTTGCACCTTGCAGCAGCAAATACCAACATGGAAGATTGCGCCTTTCCAGCAGCATATATTGAAGCGAATGGACTTAAATTGCTTAGCAGGTTGTTGGTGGTGATTAATTTCAGCTGCATACCATTTATGTGGTAAAGCATTGTGCCATTAGAATATTATGTTGCTGTTTATTTAACACATGGAATGGCTGTTGAATTGCTATTCCTTTGCACAAAAGAATGATATATTAGTGAAAACCAACACCCAAACACACATATATATGTGCATCCTCTAAATTGTAGCACTCTGGGTTAAAGCTGTGATTGCCACACCTCAGTTATGGCTCT
This sequence comes from Phrynocephalus versicolor, assembly GCA_023846285.1. Taxonomy (NCBI): domain Eukaryota; kingdom Metazoa; phylum Chordata; class Lepidosauria; order Squamata; family Agamidae; genus Phrynocephalus; species Phrynocephalus versicolor. The sequence goes on from JAHTLZ010000010.1 coordinate 47,256,785, forward strand.
ATGGATTTGGATTTCTATTAGAATACTGTACTGTTCTCTATAAATTAGGACACAGCGGCATCTTACATGTTGGAAATCCAGTCAGAATAGAGCAAGCTTTCGGATCATGTGACCTTCCAGCTATTTTTGGATTGCAAATCCCCTCAGTCCTGGGCAGCATTGCCAGTGCTGTGGGTGGAGTTGTGGGCATTTGCAATAGGTAGGGGGACTCCCTGGGGCGCTCTGAAACTGATCATGCTGTTCTGAATAGATTCATGGTTTTATTTAGTATATGGCATGGCAGTGTCATCTGTTTGCATGATGGCTTTCAGGATGCTTTCTCTGTACAGTCTCATCAACTGCTGCCAAATCTAAGGGGGCCAGCTGGAATCTTAGAGAATGGCTGTGTTTTGGTTCCTTTAGGAAGGAGACAAATCTGAGGTTAAGGAATGCTGGAAAAGCAGCATTTGATTGGTGTGTGCGCACGTGTGTGCATTTGTGTATGTTGCACCCACCCCTGCCCATTCTTTGCTGGCCCACAGTGCATAGCTTCAGCACAAAGGTGCTTTTGTGGATATTTTGCTGACCCAACACAGAAAAAAGGGAGGTGGAAAGTGGGGGAAGGCTTGGAGAAGAGCTGATGGGCACAAACATGCCATTTGCAGCAAAGCAGAGAATGAACTGTCAGTACCACAACCCTGAGTCTTTTCATTGCACAGACCTAGCAGCAGTTTATGCCCCTGAGAGCAAGGAGCTTTCCACATGCCTCAGCAGCAATGTACTGTGAGATGCAAGGGCTAGGGGGAATATAACAGCCTCTGCAGCTGCTGGACATATTTTCCTTCCTTCCTTCCTTCCTTCCTTCCTTCCTCTCTCTCTCTCTCTCTCAGTTGCCATATGACCCAGTTAGCTACATTTTACCCAGATTCTGAATGATGTTACCCATATTATTCTTGTGCCTGTTTCCAAAATCAGTTGGCTGAAAAACAGTTCCAGGTCCTCTAAGAACCCCTTTTTGCATCACCGGGGCCCACCACTGAGTTTCAGGGTTTGGACTCCAAATCTCTGACTTGACCTTGTCATAGTGTGCTGCTCTCATTCAAATCTAACTCCTTGCTGTGATTGGTGGTGGAGGTGTAATTAATTATCTGTCAGGGTTGCATAGCTCCTTAATTAAGCAGTCCCTGATAGCATCATTCAGAGAGACAATATGTAGATCTAATTGCTAAAAAAGAAAGAGGTGTTAGTGCTCTTGAGCCTAATAAACAAACAACCATTAAGGATTTTGACACATATTGAGGCTGTGGACTGCAGTGGTGTGTGTGAAACTGAGACAATGATGGTGAAACTGAGAAGGATTCAGTCTCGTTTCCTCCAAGATAACACATAGTAACCCAATTGATAAAACAGCACAAATCCCAGCGGCTTGAAAAGGTAAAATCATTGACTACTGCAGTGTCTTATTATGATAAGACTTCTCCATCTCACATGGCAGGGACAATGGCCATGCTAATGGGTCATGACACCGCCATCACATGGCAACAAAGAGACTGCAGAGTCACAAGGCACATTTTACCTTATCCAGTGCCCCTTTCTTCCTAAGGAAAGCTAAACAAATGGTACCAGGAATGTCAAGTTCACTGCGGCTGCATCCAGCCTTTGAATCTTCTGCTGCAGTGTCCTTGATCACCCTCTTTCTACCCCAAGCTCTTCTTTCTCACACTTTCCATTTCTCCAGCTTAGACCATTTTATGAAACATTCTGTGCCTTTTATTTCTGTGCTTTGTTGATTCTTTGTATCTGTTCAAGCAGGCATCTCCCTCCTTGGCTGCTGCCGCAGTCTTTCTACCTCTGCTTTCTCTGAATGCCAAATGAATGAAGGCTGTCGAGCTCTTCTCTACATCACTGGGACAAATCAAATAGGGCAGAAATAGGTACAGTATCCTAACACCTATCAAATAATGCTGCTTGATGTAACTTACCCTGCACAGTGATTTCCGCCTCTTATAGAGTGGATATAAAGAACAAAGTAACAACATTGTGTATTACATGTCTAAGAATAATTTACCACCACCAAGTGGGACAATAGAAGGGGAAGAAATGGAGGCAATGACAGAGTTTATTTTCTTGGGCTCCTTGATCACTGCAGATGACGACTGCAGCAACAAAATAAAAAGATGCCTGCTTCTTGGGAGGAAAGCGATGGCAAACCTAGATAGCATCCTAAAGAGCAGAGACATCACTTTGCCAACTAAGGTCAGGATAGTCAAAGCTATGGTTTTTCCAGTAGTGATGTATGGAAGTGAAAGCTGGACTATAAAGAAGGCTGATCGCCGCAGAATTGATGCTTTTGAGCTGTGGTGCTGGAGGAGAGTCTTGAGAGTCCCCTGGACTGCAAGGAGATCAAACCTATCCATCCTGAAAGAAATCAACTCCGAATGTTCACTGGAAGGACAGTTTTTGAAGCTGAGGCTCCAGTACTTTGGAGACCTCATGAGGAGAGAGGACTCCTTGGAAAAGTCCCTGATGTTGGGAAAGACTGAAGGCAAAAGGAAAAGGGGACGGCAGAAAATGAGATGGTTGGATGGTGTCATCGATGCAACCAATATGGATTTAACAAAAGGCCTGGCGAGCTCTGGTCCATGGGGTCACGAAAAGTCGGACACGACTGAACGACTGAACAACAACAACAAGTGGGACAAACGCTGAAGAAGAAGAAGAAGAAGAAGAAGAAGAAGAAGAAGAAGAAGAAGAAGAAGAAGAAGAAGAAGAAGAAGAAGAAGAAGAAGAAGAAGAATTGTAACCCCCCTTTGCATGGCAGTATCTAGAAGCCATTTTATACCACAAATACCTTATGTCGGAAATGGAAACCTGCACTAATTTGAATATGTTCAGATATATGATTTGGTCTTCACAGAAAAAATATTCACAGAGTCTACCTATGACAGAATTTCAGTTATATTATTGCCAGTTCTTGAAATATGAACAATACATGCAGCTTATGGATAGGTGGCAATTTCAGCTGTTTATTGATTCAGAGATCTGTAGTTATGAATTCAATAGGTTTATTCTATGGGAGCAACATATGGGGTTGCCAAGTCAGCAGCAGCCCATTTCCTGTTATCAAGGCTAAAATCTGGGATACATAGGTGAGTGTGATATCACAAAAGTAAGGAAGACAAAGGTTGGGAGGGAAATAAGGAAACAGAAACATGCACCATTTTTTGAGGGTTGTGCTTCAGGGAAACCTTGTCACATTGAAATCTCCAGGAAGGAATGTCTGCTCTCAAAAAGTCCCGGCACAGGGCTTGTTCAGGTTAGGGTACACACAGTCTCAGTCTGTTGAAGACCTCTGGATCCCCCAGCCTCTAAACTGCAGGTGGAATTAAAACATGTTTCCTTTGATTGACCTATTTCTCTTTTCTAAGTGGGATTCTCTCAGAGCTATATGCTTTGCAACCAAATTTGCAAATTGAGAGCATTTTCCCCATTTAGTCACCAGTCATCAATCAAAGATACATAGGTGAACAAATGCAAGGTACATAGGCGATGAAAACAATACGTTGTAATAGAGAGACCCCTTTCACCACATTTTCGCCATCTTTCTCAAAATTTGCTCAATGTGTTGTCAAGTTTGACCCTAAAGCTGTGGCCTCATACACATTGAGGTCCTGTTGAACTCAATTAGGTTTACAACACTTCTAAGTCAACAACATGTACAGTGTTGCCTTCTAAAGTACTCCAGATAAACTGGGCTAATGCTCTCAGCAGCCCCATAATTTATATTTTAATAATCTCACTGAATTCTATGGGGCTTACTTCTGAGGGTTCAGAGGAATTTCTAACCTGACCATAGAGACCTTAATGCAGTGTTTTACTATGCATTATTCACAACAGATTCAATCATAGTAGAGGGTGCTTTGCGTTTTTTGAGAAAAATATGCTGGGAAGATACAGAGGAACACAGGAACACCTCGACCAGTGCCTGGATGCGGTCATGGCATGGACCAGGGCCAACAGGCTCAAACTCAACCCCGAGAAGACGGAGGTGATGTTCTTTGGGACTTCCCCACCTGGGTATGGAGGCCCTCTCAACAGCTTGGAGGGAGTTTCCCTCCAGCTGGCAGACAGTGTTAGGAATCTGGGTGTGGTTCTGGACCCCGCGCTCACCTTGGAGGCCCAGGTGGCCGCCGTGACCAGAACCGCATTCTTCCACCTCCGTCAAATCGCCCAGATCTGCCCATACCTAGACGGCGACTCCCTGCGAACTCTTGTGCAAGCCCTGGTGATCTCAAGGATTGACTACTGTAACACTCTTTACATGGGGTTGCCCTTGACTTTCCTCTGGCGTCTGCAGCGGGTGCAGAATGCGGCAGCCAGGCTGGTGGCGAGTGTGCGCCGTTATGACCACATCACCCCAGTTCTGGCTCGCCTACACTGGCTACACGTTGCGGCCCAGATCAGATTCAAGGTCTTGGTTTTAGTTTATAAAACCCTCCATGGCTTGGGACCTGACTACCTGGCGGAGTGGATCACCCAGCAATCAACCTCGGCTCGACCAACACGGACGTCGCGGGTACACTCGCTTCGTGTGGCCACCTCTAAAGAGGCCCGGAAAACTTCAACTCATAACCGGGCCTTTTCCGTGGTTGGCCTGACTCTTTGGAACCATCTTCCAAGTAAAGTGCGCCTTGCAGAGTCCCTGCTGGCCTTTCGCAGAGCTTTAAAGACCCTGCTCTTTCGCGAGGCCTTTGGTGACCTAGTTTAATGCTATTGCTTCCCCCCGCCATCTAATTAGTTATTGCTGTTTTACGCTGGGGTGCATACTTTGTTTTAAATTGTCTGTATTGCATTGTCTGTTTGTTTGTATTACTAGGCTGACCTGGTTCAGCCCCTGTACACCTCCCAGAGTTCCATTAGGAAGATGGGCGGTATAGAAGCTCTCACAATAAATAAATAAATAAATAAATAAATAAATAAATAAATAAATAAATAAATAA
>JAHTLZ010000010.1:47261773-47334139 GCA_023846285.1 Phrynocephalus versicolor
TAAATAAATAAATAAATAAATAAATAAATAAATAAATAAATAAATAATGATACAGATGGAAAGACCTGTGACAAAAGATGGAATAAGCATTTAATGTTAACATGAAAAGACCTAGAAAACATAGATTCCAAATATCTAAAATATTGTAATAAGAGAGGCTAAAATCAATGTTTCCCCGTAGAGGGAGGAGGGGAAGAAAAAGGAAAAGAAAAGCAATAAGATCAGTTGAAGAAAGGAAAATGTCAAAAACTTGAGCTCTTTGACTCTGCTTTCTGGAATCACTGTTAAATTTCCTGCTTTGGTTGGGTTGGCATCAATAGCCAAGGCTAAGTGGGTAGGGTCTTGTTTTTACTGGGCACTGGGTATTTTGTATCAATCCCCTGTGTTTTACCATTACAGTGGGGCACATTGTGTCATGAAAAACTCAAGATATGAAAGGGAAGTCCATCTGGGGGGAAATGCACCCTAGGAATGGAAAACTTCTGCAAAAACTTGAAATACAAAAAATTTCTATGGAAAGCTCCAAGATAAGAAAAATTTGCGGAAGTCTTCAATACTCAGGGTGCATTGCATGCCATTCGGAGCCATGATCAGGGCTGGCGCGTCCATTAAGGCAAACTAGTCAGTTGCCTAGGGTGCCAAAATGGAGAGGGGGTGCTGGCTAGCCTGCTGCCCCCCTGCCGCTGCCCCACCGCTGGCCACCGCCGTCCATCCCCCTGCCGCCCGTCACCATTCGCCCACCGCCCCCTACACCCATTGCCGCCCACCCCCATGCCCGTTGCCATCCCCCGACATCTGCCGCCCCCTGCCATCCCCCGCCTGCACAAAAAAACCTAGCACCGACCCTGGCCATGATACGATAATCTTGCAAAGCATCTCGAGGAACAAATTAATTTTGTATCACGAGGTACCACTGTAATTACTTTTGACACACCCCAAGCCTGAGGGAGTGACTGGGATAGAAACAGAGCAAGAGATAATTCTGTCCAAATATCATTGTAGTCCTACAAATGGCATTCCCTTTTATACATCTTTTATCTCTAGACATCTGAATTACAAAGCCCATTTTGATTTAGAAAGTGGTTGGTTGGGCAGTGGAGTAAGTTAGCATATCAGGTGAGAGATCTACTGTTTGTCCATGGAAGGTTTTTGAAGAAACTTTTGTCATAGATGTTTCTGATCAAATTAATTCTTGGTATAGTGAGTGGGACCTTGAATTATACTGCAGCCTGTTTGAGATTATTTGAATCCCTGCCACTTGCAGCTATTTGGACCATATAAAAATAAAGGTCCAAGCTTTTACCACTGCAACAGCTGTGAGAGATGTCAGCCAAGGGGACTTAGATAGCCACTGGCGGTTCTGCCAAATTGTCACTATGCTACTGCAGTGCCACAAGAAGCTCAGCCATTTCCCTCTTGCTTGGATTGACTCCGGCCCAGCCTGGGTAATGAGATGCAAGCTCGTTGATTTGCACGCCTACAGCAGACCATGCTTTCCCACCAAGGCAGCCATATGTGCAAAACCTCAGGTGCCCTTAGCAGTGCTGTGTACGCACAATGTGGTCTGCTTGGTGTGTGTGCGTGTGTGTGCGTGTGCGTGCAAAGGATTTTCCTTTCACTCCGAGGCAGTGTCAAACATTTCTAACACATCCCTTAGCTATGTAGATTCCATATGAATGGAGTTTATCTCACTGTTTTTTTAAACAGGATGTTACTGGATAGCTCCTTTCTTTCATTAACAGATAATAGAACAGGCAACACGCACACATGCCCCCATCACCTGCTTTCATAGAGCCTGGCAGTGTAGCCTTTGTGTGCCTCGCACGGCACACTGCATGCAGCTGTTAGTCAAATAACTATTTTTCCAAATTAGGCAAGGTTAGGCACCTGACGCGCAGGTCACTATTTGCACAGAAGAGTGGCAGAAATGGAACAGCAGAAATCTTACTTTGCTTGGCTGACCCTTCTGTTTGGTTCCCATTATCTTCCGTAGTTATAGACCTTGAATTAGAATGAAGTAATCGCATAACTGACCTTTGTAGCTTAAAATGTGTCTTAGGTAGAATCATGCTGGGTCTCTGTAAACTGGCTGACCTCTAAAAAGAGCTAGTAATGGAGTAAGGAGGCTGTTTGGGTTACTCTGAATTAACCTTGTAAAAGGGCTAAATTAGGATCAAGGTGGCAGGGTCAGGACAAAGACAACAAGTCAGGCCGAAGGCACAGACTTAAAGAGTATATGGCAAACTCATAGCTTCTTACAAATCTCTGGGCAAAAACAGACTAGAGACTAGCATCACAATGAGAAAGGTAGCTCTAAGAATTTGCTTTTCCTACCTCATTTGGCTATCAGAATATAAATCTCAATGTTGGTGGCTCCAGAGTTGAAAACTGTTCTACCTCTTTCATTTTTATTTTATTTTCTCCTTTGTGATCAGTCTGAAAAGAAGTACTGGTTCCACTTGCAAGTTGACTGTACAGACAAGAACAATTCAACAAAGTGCATATTCAGAGGAATAATATTTTATCACTTTCTAACTGTGATGCTGGTATCTCATCTGTTTCTGCATTCATGTTGAGATTACTAGTATTTCAAACCACCACATAAACTCAGACTGGATTCTTCTGATCATCTAGATAACCACCCTCAACCAGAGGTATTCCCCTTCAACGCAACCCAAAATGTGTTTCCATTGCCATCTTTGTGGGCAGTTCATTTATGATACATGTTGATGTACTTTCTTTAGATGTTCCTCATCACACCCAGCTAATGAGTAAAGTTGTAGCTCAGAACACCTCAACTAGGTGGACTAGGTGGGGAGAGTATGGGGCAGTATGCCCCAAAGACAAAGCACCACCAAACAGAGAGAAAACATACTGTTGAGTTTTAATTGCCAGTTGAGGGTTGGGTGGGAAGTGTTTTCTTTCCCCATGTTTATTTTCTATAATGCTTTAGTTTACATTTGTTTTTGGTGAATGCTCATTGGGATCATTTATGAATCTGAGATTGAGACCCCTGGGACTTTTGTGAGCGTATAGCTTTTGTGTTGTGCCCAGGTTTTTCAAGACCTGCATGCAAACATCACCCATGTGATACTGTTCTGACTTTATTAAGTCAGTAGTTCAAGTCCCGGTTGCTCAGTAGAGTATAGCTAAACAAGTTTGTAAAAATTCAGCCGAATATTAAATCAGCCTTCCCTCCCAGACATCCTGCTGCCTCCTGAAACTACAGACAGCAATTCCCTCAGGAGTTAGGAGTGCTGTTTCTTCTAGATCCACAGTAGCTGCTGTTGACAGCAGTAATATACACAAAGCAGAAAGCAGCGTACAGTTTGATTTTCTCGGAAATTGGGTTATTATGGCTGGCAAACTTGAGCACAGAGGCAATCTGACAAACAGACACATCTGACAGGCCAATCATATAACTGGAATATCTATTTGCTTCATATGATGCATTTGTGGGGTTTTTTGTGGGGGGGGCGGAATCCCTCTGTACAGACTCCATTTCCTGGTGTGTCTCCACTGAGCGCAACAGACTTGCCTCTAAAATGAATACCAAATACAATGAGATCAATGGGACATTAAATTGTTGTATTGCATGGCACGCGCACGTGCACGCACGCACACACACACACACACACACACACAACTCCAGCAGCATTTTTTTGGCTGTTGGAATATAAATCTCAGTTATTTATAGAATTAAGAATGAGTAAATGATCCTCTGAAGCTGGCTGTGTGCGTTATAATGCTATTCAGTTTCTATTGTTTATTTCCTAATTTCCCTTTTAGGTCTTGCACAGTGCTAAATATAGATACTCTCCATCTCTGCAGAGAAATAAAGAAGGAAAGAAAAAGGAAATAAAAGGAAAGATTGCCTTTCGTGTATCCATACAGGCTGCTGCATCTCCACCCACTTGGTTATCTTTCTTCCTACCGCTTCCACAAGCTGGAGTCATTGCGGCAGTCAGGCAATTATGTTTCAAAGCCAGAGAATGCTGTTGAACTTTGCCCAAAACTGCTGAAGCAAGCAGGAAAAGGCACGGAATCTGAATGCACGGCATAGGAAAAAAAAAAGGTTGCCGGGTGCATTCGGGGCAGGAGCAGAGCAATGATGGAGAGATGGTGAAGCTGGAACAGGCAGCTAGCACACGCTTCACACAAACGAATACTGCGAATGAGGGGAAGCCACCCTGTGCATGCCTGTGTGCCCATCCATCTATGCATGCATGCATGTATCCACCCACCCACTCACAGGCGCTGCTGCTTATAGAAAAGAAAGCAGGTCACCCCAGTTTGCCAATATCCTGTTTATACAGAGGCACTTGATACAAATGCTTCCATTTATTTATTTTTTAAATTGAATTACTATGAGCAGCAACTACCCATGCTGGCTTTCAATGGGAACTAAAAAAGGGACTTAGCACAGTCTCTGTGCTTTCTCCTTTCTCTCCACGGCGGGATCGCGAATGGCGACGAGATGGACGTGAAGTATCAGCCATGGTCTGGCCTGCTGTTCTGACCCAATGCATTAATTCCACCACACATCCAGGAGCCCTCGGTGCTCTAACTATGGTCTTCCCATCAGCCCTGCAGCCCCGAAATGAATGCAGCGCCAAGAAGCTTGCGAATTTCACAACTGAGTGAAGGCTAGGATAGAAATAAATATCTATCCATCAGCAACACTTAATCAGTTTGCTCAAGTTAACATTTCCCTCCTCCTCCTCCTCTCTCTCTCATCTCCCCTCCTGCTTCTTCCCCCCCCTCTCTCTGGTCCTGTTTGGAGATGCAAATCAGGAAGAAAAATGGTACAGCTGCATATTCTCTGGGGGAGTAGAACAGAAAACAGCCTGGCAATTTCGATTTACAACAGAGATGCAGTGGCTCAAATGACACGTGATTGAGGCAGGCCTGCTTAAACCTAGGTCTGCCCCAAGTTTTGTGAAAGATGGAGAGTGATTTGGGGAGAGAAGTACATAGAAGGCTTTTAGATAATCTAGTGTTTTACCATACTGTATAGAGAAAAAGACATGTGGACTTTATAGAGTCCCTGCAGGGCCAATACTACCATATAGGACCATTAATGGAAAGATGTGTGTGTTGAAAAACCTGGTTATCTCTTTCATGAGGAAAAAAATATTAATGTTGTCATCACATTTTCATCATAGAAGAGTGTTCCAGAGTTTCCAGCCTGTGGTTAAATCCCTTTAGTTGTGCAGCAGAAGTAAAGGGATTCACAGAACAAAAATAGCTTCACGTTCTCAGATCAGGCCACCACCCCCTTTTTATTAACTGGTACTTACAGTCTCAGTGACTCACTTTGAGACATTAGTGGGAGAAAAAAAGTTTAACTACTGTATTTACAATTGAAGAGATCAAACAGCAAACTGCTTTTTTGTTTTGTTTTGTTTTGTTTTGTTTTTTGCCTGGAATTCTTGCACAAACACGGCTACCTCTCACAAAACTAAAACAGCAAAGTGACAACCATGGGTGCTTTTAGCAATGGACCTTAAAGCTGGGACTGTATTTGAATTCAGAGTCAGAAAAAAAGACAGTATATCTTCAGTAGTGTTGAAGATCAATCACAAGTCTTCTCAACTTTTGTATGTGGAATAGAAGGAAGGAAACCATCTTATTGTTTGTCTCAAGTAGCAAAGTGTCCTAGGCTGGTCCTGACAACATGGGTTAACAATTTGTCCCTTACAGATTGACTCTGGGACGTGTGGGAATTCTGAGTGAAAGGCAAGTGATCATGGATGGCAGATCTTCAACAATCTTGCTAATTGTTTGTGGAAAGCCACAGCCCATACCCGCTTTTCGCTTGCTTTGTAGATAGATTCACCTGTTAGGTTTAATTATGTTTTAAAATTCAGCTGTACTGTACGGGGAACTATGCTCATTTCTGCTTATACTTTCCTCCTCACAGACAATGAGAGGGTGCTTTGATCAGCACTAGGCCTTGTTTCGCCAAACATAATATGGAAAGCAGCTGCTAATCTGGTTGGGTATGAGTACATGGCTGGTGCAATGTAATTCATAGCAACCTGATCGAAACCACTGCTCCTTCTAGCTGGAAATGTACAGTCTTTTTGACCTTGAAGTCATTTCTGCATCAACACCTATACACATGCGCAGGTGCAATTGACTGGCAAGGATGTTTGCTGGGAGCTTCCTTGTCAAGAGGTGGGAATAGTTGAGAGGAATGCTGTTAATGTCGTGTATACTGATTTTTGCAAGGCTTTGGCCAAGGTGGTGAAATAGCTCAGTGAGTATGACATCTCAGTGCAGAGCCAAAGGTTGGGAGCTAGATTTCCCCTCTGTGCCTCTAGGGGGAAAAGACAGCCTGTGTGCAGCATTGGGCAACCTACACAATCCCAGGGCATCCCCCCCCCCCAGAAGAAGGGAATGGAAAAAACACTTCTTTGTTTAAAAAACCCTGAAGATGGTTGCCGGAAATCAGAACTGATTCAGTGGCACATGATGATGATGATGACAGTAATTTGGACAAGGTGCCTTGTGATAGTTTCCCGGTCAAACTGGTAAAATGTGAATTAGATAGTCCTACTGTAAGGAGTTTTGTAGCTGCCTGAGGTAAATCTGAGTCAGTAAGATGCACTGGAAAACACCACCAGCCTAACCAAATCACAACCAAACGAAAGCTCCCTATCATACTAAGCTACACCAACAGTTAATCTGTTTCATGAGGTAAAAGTATTAACATTGTCACCTCATCTTCAGCAGAGAAGAGATTCTGGAGGAAGAGGGGAAGCTAAGATGCCCTTTACTGCTGTGACACCAATCGAAGGAGACTGTTGTAATCAAAATGACCCGAGATTGCCCTCCTGTATTCTTATCAGAGTTGTATAGTCATTTTTGTTACGTCCTGCTTCAGAGTAAGGATCAAAATTTACATTCAGCTGGATGGGAGCTGTTCCCATTCATTAGTGTCTCAGAGGCATTTGACTGACACCACCATTTCAGGATGGTAGATAAGTTCCCTGCTGGCTAAAGTGATAGTGACCTCTTTGGCACCCACATTAGAGATCATTCAGAAATTTCCTATAGTGTTTTTCCTTGAGAGACACTGTAGATTCCCAGGTACCTGGGCCATTTCCTCCTTTTGGTTCCATGGCAGTGAAAACCATAATTGAGAATTTATTGTCAAGTAGACCAGATAACTCTGAGTGGTTTTGGGGAAACTACATAAAGAGTACTAATGGGCTTAGTAGGGGAAATTCAGAATTGTTGACAATGGAAGTTATTATTGTAAGCCACCTTGGGTCCTTTTCCAAGGAGAAAGGTGGGGTAGAAATATTCAAAATAAAATAAAATAAATAAATAAATCAATAAATAAGTCTATTCCTGACCAAAAAAAATCTGTTTTCTTTTTGCCATAAGCTTAGAGAGAAAGTACCCTCTCATTAAGGAAACAGTTGAATATAGCCTATGGAAAAGTTTCAGCAGCTGGATAGAGTGGGCTGCATGCATTAAAATGAGTGGGGCTTTTTTGTTGTGCATGGCAGCAGAGTGTAATAAAGGGGTATATTTCTTTGGGAATGGTGACAGGCGTCATATGTGCAGATTCATGTATGGTCATAAAGCCAGTAATGTATTCTACAGTAATGGTTCAGATCATTTTTTGTAGTCCTCAGGGAAGCATTATGGTGGAATATTGGAGTAATTGTTGAAGATATGGTTATGCAATGTCATTAGGACTTGTTCTATCTGTAGGAATATGCAAACATGTTTACCTCTGATTGTGTGTACTTATACATAGATAGTATTGTTAGGGAGTTTGAGTTGGAGAGTGGCTTAATTTACCAACTGGGTTGCCAAGGTGCAGCACCTCCTTCTGGCCAGATACGTTGCTGGTATCTAACAAAACTTGGAGAAGTTCACTTTTTGGACTACAGCTCTCAGAATCTGCTAGACAGGAAAGCTGTTTTGGTGGGAGTCAACTTATACATGGAAGAAGTGGAGAAGAAGGCACTCAACACCTTCCTAGGGCTAATACCAATCCACTGGGTCTGGTATATGGATGACACCTGGGAAAAAAATCAAGACCCAGGAAGTACCAGCCTTTACATAGACATAACCATAGTGGACTCAAATTTCAGGTTCACCAGGGAAGACACCACAGACAATCCACTGGCTTTCCTGGACTGTGCAGTTATCATAGGACCTGACCGTAGCCTGTGAATAGCAATTTACAGGTAAGCCCCACCCACTGACCAGTACCTGCTGTTTGACTGCCACCACCCATTACAACACAAATATAGGAGCTATCAGGACCCTAAACCACAGAGCAGAGAGCATTTCCATCTCCAAAGAAGCCAGGAAGATGGAAGACAGGCATCTGAAGACAGCACTTAAGGTCTGTAGATATCTAAAGTGGGCTTTCAACAAAGCAGTGTTCTATCCCAGAAGAATAACGGATCATTCTGTGACTCAGAACTGACAGAATTTAGACCAGGCATATCCAAAGTAAGGCCCGGGGGGCCAAATGCGGCCCGTTTTCAAATTTCGAGTGGCCCGCAGCCTCTTCTCTGCACCAGCTCAGCCTGCCATGCATTCCCGCCCCAGCTGGCCCCACCCCATATCGGATGGAGACATCAGTTTCCAGTTTTACAGTTTGCCTGCCCTCCTTGTCTCCATCCATCCCCCCAGTGACCTGCCCAGCCTACCCACCCCCGTCTCCGTTGCTGCAGCATCCTCCCCACCTCCTTGCATGTTATAGAGACTTGTCCAAATCCAGCCCAGGGGCCAAATGTGACTCAATGGTCGGCCCCGATACATTTTCACCTCACCAAATCTGACCCTTCTTGCAAAAAGTTTGGATACTCCTGATGTAGACTGACTCAAAGCAAAGCCCTATTCAGTTTTATTCAGGTAAGTCTAGGGAGCGTGCAACCCCCAGCAAATCTAGAATGTAACTGCTGACTTGGGTCCTTTCCAGGAAAACAACAGGAGATAAATATTTTAAATTAATAATAGGAATAACAGTGTGGTAATGGTAATTATAATAATAAATTCTAGTAATATTAGCAATTCATTGCCACTTGAAATGGCTTGAACCTTGCTTAAATTAGAAGGCCATGATTTGAATTTGGGATGGCATGTCTTTCTATTGAATAAGAAAGCAAACAATCATATATATTTTATAAATTGGCGACCAGGAGGGAAAAGAGGGGGTTGTTTTCCTCGCACCCTCCTTTTAACGCCTCTGGTACAGCTTCTTGGAATGTGCTGTGTGCCAATGGGGCTGCCCCCTCCTGGTGCCCATTTCCATTTCCGGGTGCCCCCCTCCAACATTCCCATGCCAGGCCCCTGTATCCCTTGCTTCCCACATGGGGGTCACCATCATTCCTTTGTTCAGAGATCCGCTCCAGCAGCAATCATCAGGCTGTTGAATCAGGTTCTCTCCCTTTAATAAGAAAGTCACTACTACAGGCTTGGAACAAGAGACATTGCCAAATATGCCAGAAAATTCCAAGATGGATATCACCTCTAGAAGCATTTACACATCCAAACTTAACAAGCTTGGTTAAATGTTTAAGTTATCAAGACCTATTAAAAGATACTGGGGAATTGGCAATGGAAGAACTTGAAGAACAAAAGATAGATACAAACTGGTGAACTAGAATGCTAGTTTCAAGATACATAAAAGATAAGAAGGAGGGCTTCTATGAAAGGAAAACTTTATTTGACAAACTATTGTTAGATACAGAAGGCAATTAATAAAAATTATACGAGTACTTATTAGAAATTAAGATGGAAGACAAAGTATTTAAAGGTTGTATGGACACAAAATATAGGCAAATATTAATATTGATCACTGGTCACAAATATGTAAAAGTAATATAAAGATAACAAAATTTGCAAGTTTTGAATAATATATCTACAAAATGTTTTATAGATGGTATATGTCACCCAGAAAACTGGCAAAAATGTATGCAAATGTTTTAAATATATGGTAGAAATGTAATAAGCAGGAGGGATGTTTTTATCATATGTGGTAGACCTGTAATGAGGCCAAAAATTATTGGAAAATGGTACAAAAACCCTTCCAAAAATATTGTCCTCTGGTATACCTTTCAAACCAGAGTTATTTCTGAAGTGGCAGATGTAAAGAAAAAGACATTTAGAGAATGGAAGAAGGCAGGTTCCTCAAAAAGAGAAGATTTGCTGGAGAACATTTTGGAGGTAGCAGAAAGTGACATTTTATCTGGGGTTTTAAAAGAACAATAGGACTAAAAACCAAAAGAAATTTGGGAACCAGTATATAAATGGATGCAAAATAAGTTTGAAAGTCTGCTTTGAAACAAGACTGAACAATTTGTAATGTAGCTTGAGAAAGAGCATCAAACTATATGTAATACGGCATAAGATACAAAATTTCAAATTGATTATAACATTAATTCGCATAAGGATGTATCAATGTGCCACCCATTTCCTAAGAAGCCCATTCCCTTCCTTATTTGCCCTGTCCCTGCCACACATACAAGTTGATGGTTTCTTATTCCTCAAAAATTTCCCAAATATTTCATTTTTAAAGACTATTCACAAAACTAAGGAAGAGCTTTTGATTTCAGCCAAATCAGCGCCTGAAATTCACATCATACTCTCTATCACTTGTCCGTCCCATTGTTGAGAAACCAGCTCTGGCCACGGTGACACATGCCCTAGTGATGTCCTGGCTAGACTACTGTAATGCGCTCTATGTGGGGCTACCAACGAAAAGTCTCAGAAAACTTTGGGCCTTTTTACACGACCCCTAAACTGCGCCGCAAATGGCTCCCAGCTCCGGAGCTTAGAAATGTTTCCCCACCAGCTCCGGAGCTTACAGGAAATTAAGTGTGACCACGCCCCCATAAGCGCGTCCCAGCGCACTTTTCTTGGACCTGCTCTTCCCCGGTGAAAATTGCTTGACGCAGTGTAAGGATAGTGAGTACGGGGCTCTCCTCCCTTCTGTTTGTTGTTTTTCTGGCTCCCGCCCCTTTAAGAGCTAGTTTAAGAGAATGAAAACAAAAAAAGAGAGAATGGAATGTTGCCGGAGCAGAGTGAGAGGCAGAACGGAGGTAAGCCGATCTTTTCTTCCTTTTTTTCCTCCCTCCCCTCACGCCGCCAGCAGCCAGGAAGAGCGACAGACCCCCAAGATCTCTGGTCCGAATTTAAGGGACCAGTGGATCTTAGGGGTCATGTAAAAAGGCTCTTTAATAGGTCCAAAATTCAGCAGCCAGATTGCTGACTGGGGAAGGGTGCAGAGATCACATTGCACCCCTATTAAAGCAGCTCTATTGGCTGCCAACCAGCTATTGGGCACAATTCAAGGTGCTGATCTTGAAATAAAAAGCACTGTACAACCTGGGTCCAAGCTACCTCAAAGATTGAATCTCATAGTATGAACCGGCTCGGGTGTTAAGGTCATCAGGAGAGGCCTTTCTCTCTATCCTGCCTCCCTCACAGGTACGTCACGTGCATGAAAGTGCCTTCTCAGCTGTGGCGCCCAGACTCTGGAATTCCCTCCCACTAGAGGCCAGGACTGCCCCATCTCTGATGTCTTCCTGGAAACAGCCAAAGACGTTCCTCTTCAGTCAAGCTTTCTCTGAATGAGGGACTACCTATTATGTGTCTTTCATATGAATCTATAGGATCACATCGGCTTTGTGTTTATAACCACTTATAACCTTGTGTGATTACATTGGCACTATGTTTTCAATGTTAGTTTCCATCACTCATAACTCTACATGGAATTTTACTCTCCTTTTAACTGCTTGCACTTTTTTGTAGCTTTAAGGTAATGTTGTATTTTAATGCTGTAAGATGTTCCTCAACTCCCTGTTCTCAGTACTTGAATATGCCTTAATTGTACTGGACTGTATATTATACCTCATTACTGTAAGCCACCTTGGGTCCTTTTTCAAGGAGAAAGGTGGGGTAAAATACTCTAAAATAAATAAATAAATAAATAAATAAATAAATTTTCCTGACCTGAAGCAGCTAATGACTAGATATCTGCACGGTTGGAGGTAAATGGGACAACTCAGCTTATACTGAAGAAGATACATTATTTTATGGGGAGAGTAGAAAGAGGACCCCCTAGGTCAGTAGTGACGAACCCTGGACACTCCAGATGTTTTGGACCACAAACCCCAGAATTCCAAGACTAGATTGCCAGTGACAAAGGACTGTGGGAGTTGTAGTCCAAAACATCTGGAGTGCCCAAGTTTCACCACCACTGCCCTAGGTAATCCCAGCTCTGATGTGTATGGATCTTCCTTTGATCTTAGTTGCTATTTCTTAGGGTTGGCGATGTTGCTTCCTTCTTAGACCTTTTTCTTGCCCCTCCAAAGAGGAGGCAGTTGCCTTTATTCTCTAGAGATGAAAGGGGCACCCATGGCTCCTGACATTTTCAACTGAGTTAGCTGTAACTAGGACTTCTCTTCCTTTTCCTATCACAAGTGTATTTCTCTAATAAACACAACCTTTCTTATTTTCTTAGAAATGTCAACTTTCCCCAAGGCGATATGTGCTCAGTTAACCATTCTGCACCTAAACCCAGAAGTTAACATTGCTCTCAAACATGCAGAAGTCATCCAGCCAGTTCTGCGCCTGAATATGGAGCTTGCACATCAGGGATGACATTCCTGTGTCCTTTAAACTACTTTCGAATCTGCTCTGCCAAGATATTGCCTGTTTCCAGTTCTGTCAAATAAATAAATAAATTTAAACCTGAAATAAAAATAAATGGGGAGGAAACACAAAATGCCTATGACCTGGGGCGCGTGCACATCACTCTAATTGTATGACCTATCCAATCAAAGCCATACAGTAATCATCCTTCCACAATCACTTTCACATTCAGTCCTAATGGTGCAATCATATTTCAGTAAAGTTTCCTAATTGAAGCGGAGTGAGAGAAGAAAGAAAAACAAGTCTTCCAGAATACAAAAGGGCTAAACAGTGACATAAGTCTTTCATGTGCCATTGTCTGCAAAATACAGTCCTGCAAAATGGTTGCAAGAGAATATTAATATTTCAGTAAAGTTTGGTAACTAAGTTGAGTGAGAGGAGAAAGAGAATGGCTGTTTCAAAAAGAAAAAAATGGTGATCTAAGCAGTGGTGCACCTTTCAGTTTGCTCCACAGTTCCACAAAATGGCTAGTGCGATGGATGCAATAGATATATAGGGCCCAGTGATCTCTTAGCCTTCTGCAGAGCCTTCGTGGTTGCAGTATCTATGAAAGCTACTGGGTTTCATTGCAAGAGTTAGTTTCTGCTCACCTTCTTTTGTACCAGGACCTCAGTGTACTCAAATTGTGTATCAGTTCCAACTTCTCCTTTCTCCAGTTCAAAATGGACAAATGTTTAAAGCCACCAATGCCAAATAAAAGGAGGAAACCAATGCCAAATAGAAGGAGGAAGCCATGAAAACCAGAGGGAACATGTCTGTGTAATCCGATGACAAGGCAACATAAAAGAGATGCATAGAAGCCCCCATGGCCCCTATCCCACGTCCCTTTAAATGCAGTTTAAATTAGTAGATAAACTGTGTCCAAAAATCCCATCCCCACAGCCACCGGGCTTTTTGAAAAAGAAAAAAGAAAAAGAAAACCAGGTAATGGCCCCTTAAGCAAGGTTTCCAAGACTTACGGAGAGGTAGGGAATTTTTTGCCTTGCTTTAAAGGCAGACGTCAAGGGACCAGACAGGTGATCCAAGTTTCTTCTTTTTTTCTCATAGCGCCGTTCCTGGGGCAGATTGGCACTGTTTTTTAATTTATTTTTTAATTTTCCCCCATCCTGGGAGCACCAGGAAGCTCCATTGGGTGCTCTTTGTTTTAATTTCCATCTGCCAGGTGGCTCCTTTTTAATGCTAGTGCCACCTGCTGGCCATGGGGCTGAACTGCACTTTAAACTAATAATTTAAAAAGCTTTGTACATGGGAACTGCTATCCCACATATTCAGTCACGTGACGGGACGAAGAGGAAAAGCCGACCTTCAGAAGATCAAGATCTTCCCCAGGTGAGATAGCAGCAAGTTAAGTGGTAATTCTGCTTAACAACAGGTTAGGCTCCTCCACTGAAGGGGCAAAAAATGTTTATGAGTGCCGATGCAGATTACCTATTGCCCAGTTTTGAAATGCAACTGAATGTAGTGTAAATATTTTCCTAATTTCTTGGAGCATGCTAAAACAGAGGTAGACAACAGATGGAAAAGATCTACAAAAATTTCATGAGTTTAGATTCCAAGTTTTAAAAAAACTTTAAAAACAAACAACTTTAATACAACCTTTAATACAAACTTTCAGTAAGTATTTGTATTTATTTATTTATTTATTTATTTATTTATTTATTTATTTATTTATTTATTTATTAGATTTATATCCCACACATCTGGCCACATATATACCTGTCATGCCATCTCAACGGCAAATGCTATGTCACATGTTAAACAGTTGATTCAGTCACCTTACTTTTGACCTGCAATTAATCTCATGGGGCCAGCAGTAAACTTGTAAATCCATGGAGCGGGGTAGTTTTGGTGGGGAGTATCTATCACACATTTCTTAGTTTACCAGGCTGTTGCTCTACTGGCAACATGGCCACATACACCTCTAACACACCATAACCTGGCCTTCTCCAAGTGGTCCCCTTCATATGTTTTAGACTACAGCTCCCATCATTCCTTGCTAACCTGACAAAAGCCTGGCAATTGTAGGAATTGCATTTCAAAATTTTTAAATGGCACCATGTTAGACGATTTTGCAGCAACCAAACATTCAGTTATATAGTATGCCTTTTGGAAAAGATCACTTCATTACCTTTAGGTTTCTGAAAACTCTAGGCCTAGTTAACACCTACAAAAATGGAAAATGGGCATAACATAAAATCCTAAGCCATGGTCCCTAGGCTTTCCAACACTGCTCACACATGCTTTACACAGTTTGCTTGGTGTGTGCAGTGTGTGTGTGTGTGTGTGTGTGTGTGTGTGTGTGTGTACACACACACACACACACACGAGAGAGAGAGAGAGAGAGAGAGAGAGAGCAAATGCACACACTCATGTCCCCATCCCAGTAGTTACAGATGGCTTATTCTTTAAAAAATAGTGTAACATTGAGGTCTTCTGCAGCTGCTCTAAAAATGCTAAAGGGAATGCTATAGAAATGTAGAAATATCACATGTAGGCTGGCCCACCACAGAAGCACATATCAAAGTGCACAAAAGCAGAACACAATACATTCCATCTCTGCTTCCATTTGTCTCTACACAAGTTTATTTTTCTGGGAAGCCTGCTATAGCTGCTACATCAAGATAAGGGCATCTGCTGTTTTCAGGCTCATCATAATCAGAGGCCCCCATGGGTTGCCAGGCAGCAAACTGAAGGCTGGAACGCCCATTGGGAACCCATTACTCAAGTCATCCTGGAGACAGGATTATTCACATTCTGCTGCCAATATTTACAGTCACAGCTGCTGAGATGGTATTTGCAAATTTGTGCTGATTTGATTAGCTAGTTTGGTCGTCACCACTCCTACAAGCAGGATCTGGCCATAAAATTACATTCTGCTGTGTGTGTGACTTCATTTAATGGTGTGTCGAAGGGATATTATGTTAATATCTTGCAGATGAACAAAGAGAATAGTAATATTGCAGGGGCCAGCAAGGAGCCATATGGTGCAATCAAGGTCTTTTTTTCTCCCTCTATTCCCAGGCAGTTTTATACTCAGTGCAATCCCAAGGAAGCTGAAATACTTTCAGCTCTCACTTGCCTGTACAATGTATCTCCAACGCTGGCCATCTTTAATGGCTGGGTCTTCCATTTTGTCTGCATTGTTAAGCCAGTCCTTGTTTGCCCAGTTCTCAGTAATATAATTTGGATATTGACTTGACCTGGTTCGAACACAGACACATAAGAAATAATGTCCAAAGACGAAGCGAGCAAGCAAGAGCCTCTTGTCTGTTCACAGGATGTTAGAGGAGAGAAAAAAATCTCTGTAGCAGGTCTTGTGTAGACACAGGGGCCGTCAGCCCCACATTAAACCCACAGTCAAGCAGGAAGAGCACTTAAAAACAAGTAAACTTTATTAAGAAATTCAAAAGTAGGCTAGGTGATACCTTTATTGGTCACTACTAAAACAAAACAAAACAAAAAAAACCATGTAAGCTAAGCTTTCGACAGCAACTTGCTATCTTTATGAAAGCATTGTACCAAAAATGCAATCATGATAGAGGATGTAGTCTATCAGGAACTGAGAATCTTTTTGGTGAGATGGAATACACCAGATGAGGCAGGGCTGATGTTAAGACTGCTTCAAACAAAGCTGGGTATGAAACCATATACGGGACTTTGAAGCAGTCTTAGCATAAGCCCTGCCTCCTGATACCATCGTCTGGTGTATTTCATCTCACCAAAAAGATTCTCAGTGCCGGATAGATTATATCCTCTATCAAGATTGCTTTTTTGGTACAATGCTTTGATAAAGATAGCAAGTTGCTATAGAAAGCTGAGCTTACATTTTTTGTTTTAGTAGTAACCAATAAAGGTACAGTATCACCTAGCCTACTTTTGAATTTGTTTTTCTGGTCACATGGCTCAACCCACTTTTTTTTTTTACTTTATTAAAAATGTTACATTCCAGATTTTTAAAAAAGCCTATACTGCAATCTTAACTAGATAGACATGTGCTGCAGAAGACATACAGGAGAGTAGCAACAGAGGTACTGCTTGGGTAATCCCTCCAGTTCTGTACACCTGCCAGGCACTTTTTCCTTCTTTGCATTGGGTCACTCTGGAAGCAAACCTGGTGATTTCCTTGAAATGAGTGGGGCCTACTTCCAAAGCTGCATGCTTGGCACTGTAGTTTTAAATTTGCAGCTGCCATCTGATTTCACTCTCTAGTCCGAACATGCATTGGTACCCAGTTAAGTGGATATAGATTTAGCATGGAAGCTAAGAATTTTTGATCTTAGCATGAAAAGGAACATAGCTGGCAAGAAAATATAAGCAGACACTACACAACTAATAAATATGTGTCTGCTGTTGCAATATAGACCAGTCCCACGAAAAGATATTTATAAACGGCAAAACGGTGCATGCCCTTTGGAGTTGTAAGAAGCTGGAACTGTTACTTCCGCCTTTAATAGCTGTCCTATTTCTGGGTTTTGGCCAGTCAGGCAGGTTGCTATGGCAACCTAGGAGTAAGGCTCCCAGCAATAGCTTTACAGAGCTCTTAGCTGCCTTCTTTTGGTGCTTTCCTAGAGCAGTGTTGTAGGGGCACATTTTTAACATGTAGTAGCTCATCATGACAGTGTATGGGCACATAGAACAATATATAAAATATATAGATAGATACCAGTAGGATTGCAATCTTCTGCACACCTACTTAGGAGTAGGCATGGCTGACTTCTGTGATGTTTACTTCTGATAATATAGCTTCACCTCATAAAACACCAATTTAGCAAAAGACCTTTTAGCTTTTAATTAAAATGCAACCTTTTTGGCTTTTAATTAAAATGCAAACAACCTTGCTAAAATGTATGGGGCATTTAACTGATGCGTACCTAAAGGAAAAGAAGGAAAGAAAGAAAGAAAGAAAGAAAGAAAGAAAGAAAGAAAGAAAGAAAGAAGCATCTTCTTGGTTATTTAAATCATTGCCTTCTTCTATGATAATCTGGCAGAAACAGTGGCAAAAACTGAAAGCCTTGTTATTACCTCATTTATTTCTCAAAGTAAGGAGGGTCTGGCAAGTAAACTAATGTGCCATCACATGTCACTGCTTCTGCTCTGGAAAAGTCCAGTAACTAACCTCATGTCTATTTCCCCTTAAATAAGCTGCTAAGGGCAGGTTTTTACATCTTTGACAGCAGCACAGAAGGGATTTTGCTTTTAGCAAATGTAACCCAAAGACTTTCAGCTGAAGACTGGTGGTGCCAACCAGGGAGTAAATCTCAGAATGCCCATGCTTATGTTCATTAGGCACAGAACAGTTTCACATAAGGGTGTGACGTTTTCTTCTGTAAGGGGAAATGATCAGAGGAGTGCATGCCTTTTGTCCAGTGATGCCTATGGAGTGTGATACTCTGTGTAGAAGAGTAACGAGAAGGCCTGCAGGTGTACAAGATCTCTCTTTGCACATCAAAGTCAGTGGTGCAGCAGCTCAGTTGGCGAGTCAAGGCAAACACTGCTGGACAAGATGGACCAAAGTGCTGAGTAAGTATGACATAACTTCCTGTTCTTATTTGTGAAACAACTTCCTGTCTAATTATGTAATAGTCTGTTTCTCCCAGCGGCTTTTCCAAATGCAATAGCAACAGAATTAAAAGTACTAGGGGTTGTTTCTTCCACAGGTTATCTCGGTGTTGGCTCTGTTAGATCAGCAGCTCAGACTGTTTCATCAGGTAGCCCCCCAGTAATCTATTAGGAAGCACACATGGTTGGGAAGGAAATCTGAAAGGAGGGGGCAGGTGCCCAGGGAGAAAGAACACATGGCTGATGTTCTGAAAAAGCGAACAGATAAAAGAGAAGCTGGTGTTTGTAGTGGAAATTAGTTCATTAGAAGATTACGTTTAGATTTTAAAGAGGCTATTATGGACTGGATGAGTTGGTATAATGAGTGCATATTTATTTAAATACTTAATTATTTATTTTTTTAAAGGGCTAACATTTGGAACCATAACTGGAGAAGAAGAACATCTTTCTTCCCATGCACACATACACACCACACTGGTGCTTTTTGGTCTTCGGCCGTGAATAAATTTACTTACTTACACCACACTAGTGCTTGTTCAGCTTTCTACTACTGCTAAAGCCTCGTTAATGTTTGCTTGAAGACTCAAACGTCATTTACCTGAGTAATTTATTTTTTTAAAAAAAAACTTTAATTTCATATAATCCACTGCAGAAAGTGGGGGTTTTTCTTCAGACTGAGCTGCCATTGCTGAAAAGAACACATTACTCAGTCCAGCCCAAGTCAAGCATGTTTAGGTCCTGCTTACTTCAGCATGAGAGCATTAAGCATGTGCATTGCTCTCCTGCCCAGATAAACAGACGGGAAGGGTGCTGAACTTAGTATGAATGGCATAGCTTCATGAGCAATCAAACCACAAAGTATGTTTGTGGTTTGTCCTTTCTCTCTCTTTCCCTCACACAAGCACAGAGCCTGGTTCTGAGGCTTACTGGGGATCCATTTCAATCTGGGGAATACTTTGGGAGTCTCTGGATGGAGAGGAGAAACATTTCACATCCAAAAATTGATGCTGGTGGCCTTGCTGCCGGAATTGTCAGTGCTATCACTGACAGAATGTGTGACTGTCATAGTTGTGTTAATTCAACAATGCCTGTGGCATTACTCCTCCCTCTGTGTACCCATACACAATTTACAGCACTGTTTTCATACATTGGTTTGTTTTCATTTCATACCTACCTGTACGGTATATTCATATAGAATACATTTTCATGAATTATTGGTCATGGACTCCTTTGCCATGACCAGAGAAAGAGAAGAAGGATAAAGGGGGTCGGAAGAGACATTAAATAGAATATAGGGACTGGGGTCCCTCTTGTTAAAAACCCACAGCTGTAAATAAATAAGTAAATTGTAAAATCCTCAGTGTGTATTGCTGTGTGCTTTAAATTTTCCCCCAGGAAAGCGAAATTCACTCTAGCTACACCATGTACAAGCATTCACACATTTTTGCTGACAACTGAGCAGGTGAAAATGAAAAACGTTATATGTGATGTTATAAAAAGAATGCCACGAGGCAGTGCTAGAAGGAAGCAAGTTCTTCCATTTTCATCACTGAAAGTTGGCATAGGAAAGGGATACTACAGGGGAGAATGAGGAATTTCAAAATGCTGTGGCAGTATATTTCAAGGGTGAAGGCCAAAACAATAAAGGACAAGGAAGAGCTCACTGTGAATACTCCAGATGGAAAAGTGTGCCTGGCTTTGCAAGTTAATTGACATAACTGCATACATACACCAGTAGTACTGCTCTCTAGGCCCATGCATCCAGAGGACTGGCAGCTGGGAAAAAAAGACCAAGCAGCCAAGCAAACTGTGTAAATCAGGTGTGGGCAACCAATATGTGAAAGCCTAGGGACTATTTTGCCCGTTTTGGAGGGCCATACCCCACTCTGGCACCCCGTTCTCTGCTTTTAAAAAAAGCACCAACCAGCATTTACCGTAAGTTGCCCAAAATGACAAATTGCTACCCAGAAGCCTTGGAGGGAGCACGGATTGCTCTATAAACACACTTTATGGGGGGGGGGGAGTCAAGAAAATGCCTTTTTGTAGGAACTAGAAGCAGATTACATCTGGGTTGTGATAAAAGGTATTCTAGATCTAAATTGCCCTGAGGATAGGAATTCTGTTCAAATGGCAAACTAAGGTACCTGGTATGGGATATGTGTGCTGTTTGCAGGCTATACTTCAGCAACTCCAATATAACTATCCTGGACAATCATCCTAGAAAAAGGAAAAGAAAGAAAAAAGAAATGCAGACTTTTCCAGGGATTGAGATTCTTGGGAACTCATAGTGGGGGGTGAAGTAACAGGCATCCTGCATTTTTGCCACTAAGGCAGAAGTATCACTGTTTTCACTCATGATGAGTAGAATTGATGTGACTGGATTGAGCACTGAAAGGGTATTTCCGTAATGGCTAAACAACTGCATATGTGTTAAATTAGTTGCTGTCCCTCTATCTACAAGTTGTGTGTGGCTTGTTTCAAGGTGATAAGATTTCCTTATTGCCTGTTAAAGTACTAAAAAAGAAGCCAGTCTTTTAATGGACTACAACACTATGACCAATACAGTAGGACCCCATATCCACTGATTCATTATCCACTGATTCAGTTATCCACTGTTGGCAGAGAAAAAAATTAAATAACTCAGCAGCCACAAAGCAAGCTGTAAAGCAAGATATTGTCACAAATAGCATCTGTAAAGCAAGCTGCTGTCTCAAAACATTGGCCATAAAGCAAGCTATTGTCAGGAAACAGCAGTTTGGGAGTGGGTGGGCAGGTGTTCTCTTTTATACATGGTTTTCATTATCCACAGGAAGGCCTAGAACCAATCCACAGCGGATACCGGGGAAGAAGTGGAGGTCTCTGGGAAAATGCCCACTTCTTAAAACCATGTTTCTCTACTGCTTTTCCACTTTGCACAGCTTGATTGTCTTTATGAAGCAATTCTCTTGTCATTCACACATTAACATTTCCTGATGACCCAGGGGCTGAGTTTTGTGCTCCAGTGTTCTCTGCTCACAGGCATCTGCTGGCCAACGGGCTGCCTTTCCTTCTCTTAAACAAGACCAAGGCATTCAGCCATGATCAGCTCTCATGCGGGCCATGCATGAATTTAGTTCATAAGATACTTCATAATCTGGGAGCAGGACAACAGACTTATGACCTACCCCCCCCCCCCACAACTCTACTGTTATTAGACTATGGGCATTTCTGTACTACTTTCTCCCCCTGATTATTTCCCATTCAAAACATGCATTTAATGTTTATTCCAAACATAAAAGCAACCTTCCTGGCTTTCTATCTAGCTCTGCTGCTGGATAAACAGAAGGGGGAAGCTGCCCTTTACGCCTTCAGAACTAAATACCAAGCCAAGATGTGATACTGCAAGGGCACGATAAGAGAGGACAAAATCACGAAGAAGGTTTTCAATAGCAAAAGAGAGCAGCAAAATCAGAGGCAGTTTTTTTTAAAAAAATAAGAAATCCCAACAGCATCCATTTCAAACTACACAACCCCCCCCCCCACAACATATTGTGTCTAGCTTCACACTTAAAAACAACGGATGAGAGCTCTATTTGCAGCTCTGATGGATCAGCCAAGCTGAGGAAAGCAGACTTGGATTTACATAAACACAGGGACATACTGGAAGCTCATTGGGGCAAAGACTTGTTTTTTATTTATGCTGCTTTTTCAATGAACCCTGCATATTGATTATGTATTATTTATCAGATGTAAACTTAAAAGAAATGCAGAATTATCTCCATTTAACACAGTGCAAAAGTCAAAACTGTGATTCCCCAAGCACAGGAAATTCTCTGGTAATAAATACGATACAGTACAAAGAAGCTTGGGAAGTCCAATTTCCAGCTGAATAGACATGGGAACTGTCAAAGGAAGGAAGGAAGGAAGGAAGGGAGGGAGGGAGGGAGGGAGGAAGGGAGGGAGGAAGGGCAGCAATAACAATCATTAAAGAGCTACCAAGATGTGGCCAGATGTTTTGCAAGCTAGGCAATGTAACATATGTAATGCCATCAGCTATGGCTGAGCTGTGATAATTCTAGGGGTATTAAAAACTTCTTCTTCCTTCCCACTTCCAGATTCTGCAGATTCCTTGACTTAGAGAAATCTGTGGGAGCCATGGAATAGGAAATGGAACTCTTCAGTCCTTTCAGGCTGGGACCCAGACTTACCAGGGAACCAGTTTGTGGCTGCAGTGGTGGTCTAAACCCTCAGGAGCTTGGCAGCAGTGCCCCAAAACCACAACTCATAAGGAGGTCATAAGGAGATTTGGAGTCTGCTGTCATCAGTAGGCTGATGACACACAGCTCTATCTCTCCTTTTCCACCTCTGCAGTTGAGGCTGTCCAGACCCTTGACCAGTTCCTGGATGCAGTCATGGCATGGGCCAAGGCCA
Source organism: Phrynocephalus versicolor (assembly GCA_023846285.1). Classification (NCBI taxonomy): domain Eukaryota; kingdom Metazoa; phylum Chordata; class Lepidosauria; order Squamata; family Agamidae; genus Phrynocephalus; species Phrynocephalus versicolor. Next base: position 47,284,433 of record JAHTLZ010000010.1, read on the forward strand.
ACAGGCTCAAACTCAACCCCGAGAAGACTGAGGTTATGTTCTTTGGGACTTCCCCTTCCGGATATGGAGGCCCTCTCCCCAGTCTGGAGAGCGTTTCCCTCCAGCTGTCGGACAGTGTCCGGAATCTGAGCGTGGTCCTGGACCCGGCCCTCACTATGGAGGCCCAGGTGGCTGCCTTGTCCAGGACTGCTTTTTTCCACCTTCGACAAATCGCCCAGATTCATCCATACCTTGATGGGGATTCCCTGAGAATGGTCGTGCAAGTGTTGGTGATCTCGAGAATAGATTACTGCAACACTCTTTACATGGGGCTGCCCTTGACTCTCCTTCGGCGACTGCAGCGGGTGCAAAATGCAGCAACCAGACTGGTGGCAGGTGCGCATCAATATGACCACATCACCCCAGTAGTGGTTCGCCTGCATTGGTTACCCGTTGCGTCCTGAAATGGATTCAAGGTCTTGGTTTTAGTTTATAAAATCCTCCATGGCCTGGGACCAGTGGTCAACATCGGCCCGACCGGCTAGGATGTCGCAGACGCACTCGCTGCAAGTGGCCACGCCCAGGGAGGCTCGAAAAATGTCCACCCGTATCCGAGCCTTCTCTGTGACTGGCCCAACACTATGGAACAATTTCCCTAGTGAAGTGCGCCTTCTTGCACAGTCCCTGCCTGCCTTCCGGAAGGCTTTAAAGACCTTGCTTTTCCGGGAGGCGTTTGGTGACTCGTGATTACTTTTTTCTTTTTTCTTTTTTTTTTTAACGTCCGCCATCTGCCTCCATGCCTTTATATTACTATGTTTTTGAATTGATTTTATGATCTGTTTATTTTGTATTTAATTGTTTGCTGTTTTGCTTTCATATGAACCGCCCAGAGTTCCTTCGGGAAGACGGTGCGGTATATAAGCTTTTAAATAAATAAATAAATAAATAAACTCCATGTGGCAACACTGAAGGAAGAACAGGGAACAGGGCTGGCACAAGGTGATTTTATTATGTCCAGTGGATCCAATGGGAGGAGGCTTCACTATTCCTGCCCAGCATACAACAGGGAGGGTGTACAGCTCCTGGGGAGGTGTGAAGCATAGCTATGGATCCAAGTGATTGGAGTCCAGCAGGTGAGGACCAGCATTCCATCAATGTTGGTGGATTCCACTTAAGGGAGCCAAGGGCAGGGTCATGGACTGGTTTAGCTCAGGGTCAGAAGCCAGGTCATGACTCTGGATGGCAGGGAGCCACAAAGTGCCATATGCCTATGTGCCCCCCCCCCCAAGGACTGTCAATCCAACTTGTCTTCAAGCTGGTGTTGGGGTAGACGATGGCTTACATTGGGTGGCATTCAAGTCTACCGATAAAATGGATCCATTCCCAGTTCTAGCACAGGAGAACTGCTTTAACCAATAAAATTGTGGCCTTTTCTCTTCCAGTCAATGCGTGTGGTGTATTTTATTCGTAGGACTGGGGCTGCCATAGACTGACAAAATCATCATATTTGGTCCCATTGAATAAAGGAATGAAGCCTACCTTTCACAACTTTGCCATGCAATTTTGAAGTCACAAGAACTAAGGCTGAAGCCTAGCAAACACACTTTCAAGTGTGTAAGTTCCACTGAATTCAATGAGACCTTGAGGTAAAAAAAAATGCATAGCACTGCTCTGAATGTTAAAATAGGCCTAGACATTCTATTTTGTAAAACAATGACTAGGGATTATAATAAATCTGACTTTTGTTGGTTAAAATGAGCAACAGAATGCAGCACAAACAAAAGATCTGAGTAGTGCATTTTGTCACAATAACAACATATGGATCTTTGTGCATCATTAATTTTGGGAGGACCAGGTGCACACACCATGGAGGATGGGTTCAGCATTCAGATGTTCTGCTTCCCGATCAGAAATGTGTTGGTTTGGCTTTGACTAAGATTCTTATATAAATCATATACATCCAGAATTGGGAACATTAATATCTAAAAGTATCAGGCTAGGTGCTGCTTGTTATTTTCCCATGGCAACACATTATTCACTTTGCATTACTTTATGAATAACACATTAGTAGCACATCAGTAACATAATTTTTGTTAGCTTTTAAAATAATCTTTAACTTTAAAATAAAAATTTGTAACCCCCCCCCCTTAAAAAAACCCTTCCTGGAGTTATGGATAAATGTTCCTTGCACAGACACTAATTAATGATGCTGCCAAATGTTATATTATTACAGCATTATTTTGCAAAAATAAATAATTCTTGTAATATAAAGATAACACATTACAGGAAACATTGCTACCTATTATTTCAAAGCTCTTCATAGAGAACAGCAAGTAAAAGAAAAATTCAGTACTGCTGTGAGACTTAGGTACATAAAAGAAATAACCAGAATATTCAGCATACAATATGATCAAGATCAGCTCAGGCTTCTTTTATCACAGAATCCAAAACCTTTTTGTGCGTGTCTTCAGCTAAGACCAATGCATATGTTTTCCATATGTTTCCTTTTATTGTGCTTCACAGAGGTGAATAAGGAAGAAGAAAATACAAATTATGCTTAATAATCCAAGGCACTGCACAGGTATACTGTAGTTAGGGACAACAGATCAAGTGAGACATGTGTAGGGTTGTGAGGTAGGTGGCATTTTACTCCCTCATTACCAACACCTGATTCCTTGGAAGGCAGACTCTTCAACAAAATTGTCTGGCAGACAGACAATTTGGAGACAAAATGTTGAATTTAAATGGCAAATGAAGTGCTGCTATTAAAAGCCTGCACCCCAAAATTTATCAGGAGAAATATGAAGGCTAAAACTGGGAGGCCAGTGTATTGTTAAGAGAGAGAATTGCTGCTTTTCTAAACCAAAGAGACAGGAGAAAATCTTTGTCACAAATATCTTTGTGAAGAGCCTTGTGGCACAGTGGTTAAACAGCTGAACTGCAGCTATAACTGTGCCCATGACCTGGGGTTCAATCCCAGATTGCTGGCTCAGGGTTCACTCAGCCTTCTGTCCTTTTGAGGTTGGTAAAATTAGTACTCAGCTCTCAGAGGGAAGGGCAATGTGCAGCCTGCATAAATAAATTGCAAACCACCCAGAGAGTGCTTAAAGTGCTATGGAGCAGTATATAAGCAGAATACTTTGTTTTGCTTTGCTTTTGTCACTAGCAGATTTCTGAATGACCTGCAGTATCAATACTGGATCAGTTCTGCCATGCCAGGGCCTGAATCCTGGAAGATGCAAGTCTGAAATCTAGCAATCCTAGAGAGCTGTGAAACTGGTATGAGCTAATAATAAACTAGTATTATATGAGGAAATGACTAGGTAGGTGTTGGTCCAACTGTCTGCACTGTGTTTCTTAGTGTTCCTTTTGAAATTTCTTATGTCAACAACCAGAGGCCCAGTCTTTTGGCCTGTGTGTGATATATTTTATTCAGCCCACAGGGCTGGTGTGTGATTTTGTTTTGTAGTGTTTCTATCCATATCACCTTATTTTTTCCGTCTATAAAGACGTCCCCATGCATAAGACCTCCCACTTTTCCAACCCAAAATTACAGACTGGCAACCACACGGTTCTCTCCTCAGCTTACTTCTGTGGGTAAGACGACCCTCAAGTTTTAGTCTAATAGTTTTAGACAAAAATATAGTTTATACATGGAAAAATACTTTATATTTGTCTTGCTTCTGGCTTTTTGTTACCATGTGTTGTCTATTCAGTTCTATTTCACCTCTTGAAGTTTAAAAAGAAAAAAAGAAAGATGGGATTTGAATGCCACTGAAAGGTGTGGGTAAGAGGGAGGTGATAATGGCAAAGAAGGGTGAGTGGAGTGAGGGGAGGAGGAGGCTGTGGACACTGGAAACACACCTTCCCAGTATACTTGAACATTTCTGTGTGAACTGTAACAGGGATTTGGACACTAGGAATTTCTGTGGGGTGATGCCATAAGTAGCAGGATGGAAATAACAGAGAATTCTCCATCTATTCACCAGCAAGCAGGTCCTTAAGATTTGCTGTCCTGCTGTATGACACAAGCAGAATTGGAACTGAACTGTTTATACTATCACTGATACTGTATTATGCTTTTTGTATGTTTCAATAATCTTCCATCCACATCTCTACACTGGGTGTGAATCTTTTTTTTAAGGGGGATATGGTTTTGACATAAGTAGCAACTTGAAGAGCAGCCAAACCTTTCACAATTCAGCACTTGTTCACGGCAGACTTTGCTCTAGGTTCCGTCTGAATCACCTTTAAATATAACCGATCCTTTAGTGCTAAAATACCTTTATGGATGTTTTCTGAAAACATCCTTAAAATGGTAGCAAAATACCATACAAAGTTGGAAGTGTAGTAGCGCTATACTGTTATAATAATATAATGAAAAATACTTTAGCAAGGAAGTTAATGATAGTAACTAGAAAGGTGTGTGTCCAGATTATTAAGAACTTCTACTAATCCCAATATGGCATTATCAAAGAGGTACAATTCTGTATCTTTTTAATAATATAATAGCATTTTTCAGAGCAGTATTATAGGGAAACAGCATTCTTTGGAACAGTGTTATAGAGGAATAATGTTATAAGCATTATAGGTATATAGTGCTAGACTGCTACTTTAAGGGGAAATACTTGTAGTGCTGTAGAGATATAGTGCTAAGCCTTTATAATGCAATCTTTTTTTTTTTTTTAAAAATCCCTTTCTGGCAGTCCTACTAAAATGACCTTAAAAAGACAGCATTTCACTTATTGTCTTCATATATTTCATGATATTTATACTACAATTATAAATATATTTATATACAGTATTTCATTTCGCATACACTGCTGGTTTAATATATTTTTAAAAGATTGTAAGTCAGAAAGCATGTAATGCTATATATTTTAAAACCTTATGAAACGACGAAACAGTGTGTCGTTTTTCGTAAGGTGCCCATCCCTATTCCAGACAACCACCCACAATCCAGCAGGGAGAGACAGAGAGAAAGCCACCATTGGCTCACTTGCAATTATGTGACCTGCTCCAGTTACTTGTATTGCAAGTCTCTGCTTATTGATCAAGGCAAAATTTAGAAGAAATGTTTGCTTGTCTTGCAAAACGCTCTTAAACCAAGTTACGCTTTAACCAAGGTATTACTGTACAGTGTACAATATTTATGTCCAACTGCTTTTTCCAATTTCTTTCTCCCCCCCACCTGTGTGCTGCCCCTTTCATTTACCACATTTACCTCTTTGTTTTTTTGGCAAAAAGCTTCCAAGAACCCAGTCGCTGGGAGCAGTGAGGGAAGAACGTGTGTGTGTACACGTGCACTCATGCACACATGCATAGCAGTGCACGGCAACTGTAGGTGAAGCAAGGAGAAGGAGGGGAAAAGTGTAGGACAGCCACATCAAGGTGGCCTATGATTCCTGTGGTGTGTCAGGAAAAATCCGGACAAAGGAAAGTTTAACAAAACATAAAAAAAATTTTTGTGCTGAAAAGGATCTCTCTTGGGAATTCATAATAAAACAGCAAAATGGAAAGTAAGAGCTAGGAATGGGTGCAAAACGGAAAAAATGTATTTTGTTTCATTCTGTTTCGTTCCCCCACTTCTCATTTCATATGGAAAGTGAGAGAGGGGGTCACCGCATTTCATTTCATATTGGAGACGGGCACCCCTCCCCCCCACCCTGACCTGTCAAAAAGCCCCAGCTGGGAAGCAGGGGGAGGGGCAAAATGCAGAAAGAAGCAGCGAGGGAAAAACCATCCTCCTTTTTGCCTTTTGCCCCACCTCCTGCCTACCAGCTGAGGTTTGCTGATAGGTCAGGGTGTGTGTGTGTGGGAGTGCCCCACTCTCCAAACCACGACTGGTCAAAAAGCCCCAGCTGGGAGGCAGAGGGAGGGGAGAAATGCAGAAAGGAGTGGTTCCTCCCCTCACTTCTCCTGTGCTGGGAGTATGGAGGCAATTAGGGGGTTAATATGATGGAGTAAACTCCCTGATTGCCTCCACACTCCCGGCCCACTTTGCCAATTAACTATCCCCCAGCTCCTTTATAGCTTTATAATTAAGTCCTCTTAGACCAAAATCTTTCCAGATTTCAGGGGGTTCCAAAAAATAACTTCGGGGAAGCTACCCCTGCTACTTTGGAGCCCCAAGGTAAGTAAATTTTGATTGCATACTTTTTAAAAATAATTTTTGAGTGCATATTTTTAAAAAATGCTGCACTCAATAATTACTTACCTTGGGGCACCAAAGTAGCACGGGTACCTTCAGAAAATGTTTTTAGAGAACCCTCTGAAATTTGGAAACATTTGGGTGTAAGGGGGATGAGTTATAAAGCTCCAAAGGGGGTGCCCCCCGGGAAAAAAACTTTCTAATTGGAACCATATGGGAAGTGACGGCAATGCTATCGCTGGCCCGATCTGCTTCTGATTGCAATTAGAAGGTTTTTCCCCTGGGGTACCCCCTTTGGAGCTTCATAACTCAGCTCTCTGACCGCCAAATCTTCCCAAATTTCAGGGGCTTTGAGAGAAGAGCTTGAGGAAGCTCCCCTGCCATTTCCTCTAAAATGAATCATTCTGGGGGGCGGGGAATGGTGTTTTGTTTCATTTGTAACAAAACACTGCTTCCCCGTTTCATTTCATTCCATTAGCTAATGAAACAATGAAACAGTGTGTCAGTTTTTGTATGGTGCCCATCCCTAGTAAGAGCCTCTTTTTGTGGGTTTCCCAACATCTTGTTTTTAAGTGAAAATCCTAATGCCTAAGAGCTGCACCTTGGTTGCCATGACTTGGCAGACAACAAAAATTAGACTTCTTAATTGCTGGCAGCCTACCACTGAGATTTATGTTGATGAACTTAAGATGGATGGCTGTAAGTAATGGGATCCTGGCCACTGTAAATTTGAGAGCAAGAGGGTTAGATGATCCTCTGTTATGATTTATATGAAATTGTTTCTCTAGTGAAAGAGTATAAGCTTTTACTAATTGCATGGAGCAGTTGGTGAAGAGATGGGGAACAGCAAGTTCTCAAGGTGGCCTTGGACTGCAGCTCTCATCAACATAATCAACATACCTAATGGTGAAGCTTGAAAGATATGGTCCTCCAACAACTTTTTAAACACCACACGTTTCTCATTGTGTGAGAGGATTTGCACCCAAGAAGGCTGAAGATCTAATTCTTCTGCCAAAAGCCGTTTTTTGTAAGATATTATATATACATATATGGACACACTGAAAGAGAAAAAACGCAAGAGAGCAAGCCTTGGTTTGTGTATCCAACCTAGAGGCAGCATGTAAGAAAGCAACATGCAGCTAATGTCACTGTCAATACTTTTTGCAAATGCAAGATTAGGCGACAGGCAATACTAATAGGCCACTAATAAAAAATAAAAAATCATTGGAGGCTTTTGGGGACAATATCCACTGCTTAAAGGAAATATCAAAGTCCAAACAAGGTAAAAGATGTGATTTGTCAGGAGATTATTCCTAGATGCAAAGTTCTTGTCAAGATGTTTTTCCCCAGGCATGTGTCTTAGACAAGGCAGGAGGGAGCAAGGCTGTTGTGAAGTTGCATTTGAAGCTGAGGATTGGCTTTCACACCCCAGCAGCCCAGTCCTTCAAATAAGGGGACATCAGTCTCTCTCTCTCTCTCTCTCTCTCTCTCTCTCTCTCACACACACACACACACACACACACACACACACACACACACACACACACACACCCTTTTTGCATTTACTGACAATTGACTCCATTGTTGATAATCCCACTTCCAGGTATAAGAACTATGCCTGAAATTCTGGGTATCACATCACACATCAGAATAGGCTGTATTCTAGGAAAGCTTGTCCTGTATGTGAGTCTTTCAGATGCTACTGGAAGCTTTGCTGGTAGTGATATTGTGGACTTCCTGGCTTACACACAAGCATCCTGCTAATTGATTTATCATTTATGTGATGTTTTAAGGGCATTAAAACTGCATTAATGATATTATGAGTAAACGAAAAGCAATACTGTTGGTAGTTAAAAATCACTGTTGAGCACCAATTTTTATTGCTTTGTGTTCTGTACGATCAGAGCATAATATACTATTGTTCATATTACTGTATGAACAGAAAGGCAAGGTGATGAAAATGATGGTGGGGGTTCCTCCAGGGGGTTGGACTGGATGGCCCTTGAGGTCTCTTCCAATTCTATGATTCTATGGTGGTAAACAAATAAGTATGTTTCGGAATAATTTTGATTGCTACGAACAATTCATTAGCAAATGTTATGACAAAACGTGACCCTGTTTTAGGCACAGTAGTTAAATGCCTGTACTGCAGGTAAAACTGTGCTCACGACCTGGGGTTCAATCCCAGGTAGCAGGCTCAAGGTTGACTCAGCCTTCCATCCTTCTGAAGTCGGTAAAATTAGTACCCATCTTATGGGGGGGCAGTGTGTAGCCTGCATACTGTAATTAAAACTGTATGGGGCAGTATAGAAGCAGAACACTTTGCTTGCCGGTGATAAGTGCACTCTTATTTCTGATTTGTCGGCTTAGAATTTTCAAAGCTTTCCCTTCCACCAGGTGTTCCAGTTTCAAAGACACCACCACCTCCCTCCCCACCTCCCGCCACCTTGGCTTCTCTGCTGTTGCCTGTTTCTTGTCTTCCCCCTGCACCCCGAAAGGCAAGACTAATGGATCAGCCTAGAAGAGAGCAGGAATGCTGCACTCCCACCACAGCTCCACTGGAGGGTGCGTGACTGCGTGAGAGAGTGGGTGGGGGCGGAGGCAGGCAGCTCCCGGGAAGCTGGCACTGTCAGCGATCAGCTGACATTAAGACAAACACCCTCTATGCAAAGGGCAGGCCGAGCATTTGGTATTTGTAATTAAAGCTTCTGGCTGGCTTACAGGAGTCACTCCCAGGGTTGCTTTACCAACCCAACGTGCATAACAACGCTGTGCCTGAGGCAGCAAAACCCACTCTCAAGCATGAGTCTTTTGCCCTACTTGTCTTTCAGGCCAGTTCTTCAGGCAGCCGTCATGGCATGCTCCTCCCCGCCTTCATTATTCTCATCACCCCCTCAACCCCCGTCTTTCCTCACAGTTAAGTGTCTGGTTGTGTTCTCAGCAGAGCGCTGAGTGTCTGGGGAAAGCTCAGAGTAATGGGTTAGTCCACGCGGAGAACAACATGGGGGCAGGGCTGCTGTCTCTTCTTTAGGCCCTAAGGTGACCCTTTTGACATTCAAAAGGACACAGAGGAGAGAGGACGGGCTTTCTGTGGCTTTCAGTCCTTCTAGGGTTGTTTCAAGTTTTTCCTAGCGTTCTTGTTGCTGCAGATTTGGATCTTCTCTTTCGACGTCCACACATTTGAAGGGTTTTTGTTGCTGGATGTACCAGGGTACACTAGGTTGTCTTGGTATCTGTCCAGAAACATCCAGAATTGCTTCCCGAGGTCTCATTTACCTACTCCACAGGCCACCATCTCTCCTCCGTCTATTCCCCACCCCTCCCTTGCTGACTTCAGTCTCTCTCTCTCTCTCTCTCCCACCCCCTTTCCCTGTTCCACTTACCGACCATTCTCAAACCTTTATACTTTTTGTTGCAAGGCTTTCTGAGTCTTAACATTAAAAATACTAATTAATAAATAAGCAGATTGGGGTGCATTACCAATATCCCGGATGGAGGGGAAGTTGAACAGATGCAAGGAAGGTATTCTTAATCATAAAGAATATGAAGGAGAACTATCAGGGACTTGGATGTTGCCAAGCTACCTGGATATTGGGCCTTAGCAGGCACACAAATTGCCTAGCCACAGCATTCCCCATTCCCAATCAGATAAGATGTACTGCAGTTTGGCTTAAATTATAAAAATCGGTTCTGGTTTTGAGTCCATACATAAAAATTAGCATATGCTTTCCTCTTTTGTCTTATGTTTTGGTGATGCCTGTCCTCTTTATGGGTGATGTGTAAGCACCCACCCTATTGTGTATGTTTCACACAAACTGGCAGATTTCAAGCATACAATGATTGCCTGGGGCTGCTCCAGATGGCGGGGTGTGTGTGTGTGTGTGTGTGTGTGTGTGTGTGTGTGAAGTCTCCAACCCTGCCCAGTTCGGACCTTTATTACAGAAGGTGTTGCCAGAAGATTCTGCTGTGGTATCTATTGTTTGCAATTCATCAGCAAGGGTTTCTGATACTCTAATCATTTAACTGTATAGTGGACCCCTGTATAACAAACAGTTTGTATAACATAGAATCTGTATAACATAAAAAAAATTCTGGAGATAGAGGAAATTTGCTTAACAGAATTGCCTATAGGGTGAATCCATACAACATAAAAATGGTCGCGATTAGGGATTACTCTGTTTTCAATGCATTCCTATGGGAAATATGTATAAACGAAAATTTGCTTAACAGAATTTCATTTGGAATAAATGAATTTCTTTATACAAGGTACCATTGTAGTGTTAACGAAAGACAGGGTTGCCAGGCTCACAGTATCCCATTCATTGAGATTTTAGAACCACAACCTGAGACTGGAGGGTACCTCCTTGTGACGCCAAGGGACAGGGCACCCAAGGGTGAGGAGTAAAGTAAGCATAATACATATACAGTACAAACACTTTGGAATGGAGACCATAGGCCTTGGTTCCCAGCTGGAAGAAGAGGAGATGAGTGCACAAGTTTTAAAGACAACTCAGCCACAAATATCAAATTACCTCTTTCCTGTGCCACTCATAGTCTTCTCCTTCCTTGGAGATGCAAAAACATAGTAATTGCCAGAGACTTCAGCCAGTGCCTGGTGACTTTTGCAAATCTAACAACAGGTTCTTCCCTCTGTCCAAAATAGGGTGCTTAAATCAAGAAAGGCTGAGAGAAAGAGAAAAGTTTTTTGTGTGCAACAGCTGGAGTACAGGGGAAGGGTGGTGGGTGGGTGGGTCTCAGGCTCAGTATGTTCTCCACAGTATCTTGCTCTATGTCTGGTTTTCTGAATTAAAAAAAACAACATCCTAATTATGTAGGGCTTATCTAAATGGAGCACTTCTTAGTACTGGCTCTCCACAGGGCTGTGTGCTGAGTCCACTGCTCTTTACTCTTTATACTTATGATTGTATTCCCGCCTATCATAACAACATTATAGTTAAGTTTGCGGATGACACCATGGTAGTGGGGCTTATCTCAGCAGGATATGAGTTTGCTTATAGGGATGAGGTGGGGCGGTTGATTGAGTGGTGCAGAGAGAATAACTTGCTTCTGAACACATTAAAAACTAAGGAGCTCATAATAGATTACAGGAAGAAGAAAACAGATCTTCAACCACTATTCATCAGTGGGGACTGTGTAGAAAGGGTGACCGACTTCCGTTTGTTGGGAGTCCATATTGAGGAGAATTTAACCTGGAGTGTAAACAGCTCTGAGCTGCTGAAATAGGCCCAACAGAGACTGTACTTTCTGAGAGTGCTCAGAAAGAATAACATCACTCAGAGACTATTGGTGTCTTTTTATCATTGTGTAGTAGAAAGTGTACTGACCTACTGCATATGTGTGTGGTATGCCAGTTGCACGGTGGCTCAGAAGAAATCGCTCCAGCGGGTTATCAATATGGCACAGAAGATCATTGGATGCCCACTCCTCACATTGGAGGAATTACACAGCTCCCGCTGTCTTAAGAAAGCTCAGAATATTGTAGGAGATATTTCTCATCCCGGACACTCTCTGTTTGTACCATTACCATCAGGCAGAAGGTATAGATCTATTAGAACAAGGACAGAAAGATTCAGAAATAGTTTTTACCCAATAGCAGTAACCATGCTAAATTATGTTAAAAATTAAGTTGACGGGTAATATTAGTGTTGAATGTGTTACACATATATTGTATGGGGGATTGTGTATGGCTGTTGTTGTTTTTTAAATTGTAGTTTTTATGGATTGGGTATGAATGTTGCCAGGTGAAAGAGTGTAGGGCTGTGTGTGTGTGTTTGATTTTTATGTCAGTTTTAAATGAGTGTAAGTGATGTTCGGCATGTGAATGTTGGAGTATGTGTATAGATGGTTTGTTCTTAAATTGTAGATTTTACATCTTGGATTTTTATGCTGGGTTGTGTAAATGACTGACTGGATGGCACTTTTAATCTTGTTGTATTTATACAATGACAATAAATTGCATTCCAATTCCAATTCCACTTATTTTACATTTTCCACATGGTATGCCACTCTTCTTTGCCCCCTCCATCCACATGACACAAGGTTCTTTTTGGTTCAGTCAATGACTAAAAATATGACTTTGCATAGTTGTTTTGGTTCTCTCCTGAAGGCATAGGTTTTGTTGTAGTTTTTGTTTGTTTTGAGTTTATTTGGGTGTGGAATTTAGCTCAGGACATTTGCTTCTTTTCCTTCCCACTTTTTTTTTCTTTTTGTGAATTAAAAGAGGGTTTGGTGAGTCAGTTTGTCTTGGATTTCAGTTCACACTTTGTACTCCCTCACCTCAGCTGCACCGTGACTAGAGGTCTGGAGGAAAACCAAGAAAGAAGCCTCGGTGGCTGAGAAAGGGTATGTGTGGAGGTCTCCATAATAGACCTGAGGAGCAGACAAAGTAGCCGTTGGCTATGACCATTAAGGCCACATCCAGGGCAAACCCCACTTCTTTCCCTTCTCAATTGCTTCTTCAAAGGTGTTGGGCAGAAGCAGAAAACTCATATCCAACCCCCCCCCCCACAAGAGCTATGTAAGAGTATAATAAACAGTGTAGACAAGGAAGCCAGTAAGTCTCAAAGGCATTCAAAACCTATGAAAAAAGAAGGGAACAGTTTTTTCCCTGGATAGAAAAGGCCTCAACTTTGTAACTCATTAATAACATAGAAGAATGGAATTAGGGTATGCTTCAATTGGAGCAAATGGGGCGGGGGAGAGATAAGCTTTTGAGGCCTTTGGGTTCTTCATCAGGCTGTTTGTTACAAAAGATGAGATGGGGGACAAAACAGAAAAGTAAAAAAAAAAAAAAAGAATCACAAGATAGGTACAGTAGTTACTCATGTCCCAACATGAAGACTTTTGTCCTTGAAGAATCAGCTTGAAGTACGTATGTTGTCAGGTTAGACCTCATGGATTGTGGAATCAACTGGCCATATCCTTGTCTTCAGACAAAGTGATGGCAAGGACTGAGCAAGCTATTCATAAAATCTGCCTACACCTGCAGTGCAATGCATCACACTTTTAGTGGTTGAAACAGTCTCCATATTGTTGTATTACAAGTAGCCATAGGTATAATAAGGTAATCTGGACTTTTGTGAGCAGCGCCAGTAAAGGAACTATATGGCTGTGATCGTGGTAAACCACTGTGACTACAGTATAAGATATGATACATAAATTAATCTTCTATATACCGGTATAATATACTACAGAATGTCAGATTTTAAGGATACACGCAATGAAATTATATCCACCACTGTCACTTTTTTAAAAACTGAGAGGCATCTGACTAATACTGAAACAGGTGAAGCCCTGTTTACTATGAGCAGGCAAATCTTTGTCTGTTTGCTGTTTTTTTATTCAGGCAATTTTTTAATGATGAGCTCCCACATCAAGATACTTGTGTGAATCAATCTGGACTGGGTGTGATGTAGACCATTTAAATATTTGACACAGAACACTGAGGAAATATGAGCAGAGTAGAGGACATTAGTGACTAGGAATCAAGCTATTGATTAAAGGAAATGTGGAATTAACCTGTTTTCTTGTACAGCTTGATTTTCTCGGGTTGGAACACATTTGCAAATTAAGCCGTTGTTTGCCTTCCACTGAACAATCATAAAGCAACTAAACTGGGACACTAGATACAGAGGTGAGGGACTTTTTGTAAATCTAAGCTAAAACTATTATGTAGCTTTACCCTTCTAGAAGGGAAAAGGAAAATCAGAGTGCCTCTTAAATGATTAGTCATAGGCCTGGGAAGCTGGAGTGGCAGGAGGAACTGAGGGCTAGGAATTTCCATATAGGAATCCACACCACAGTTAATAAATGTTGTAGAGTGATGCCACTGATCACATGAGAATGGGGCCAGCTTGAGCCCACCCTCATATCCATGTGCACACTATGGGAGAGTTGTCCTCGACCCGGATCTGACCCTGGAACCGCAGGTGTCAGCCGTGGTCAGGTCAGCCTTTTACCACCTTAGGCTTATCGCCCAGATTCGCCCGTACCTCGAGGAGGGCTCCTTGAGGACTGTGGTACAGGCACTGGTCATGTCGAGGCTGGATTATTGCAACGCTCTCTACATGGGGCTTCCCTTGAACCTTGTTCGGCGATTGCAGCGGGTCCAGAATGCGGCGGCCAGGCTGGTGGTTGGCGCGCGCCGTTATGACCGCGCCACCCCCATCCTGGCTCGCTTGCACTGGTTACCCGTTGCCTCCCGAATAAGGTTCAAGGTGTTGGTTTTGGCTTACAAAACCCTCCATGGCTTGGCCCCGGCTTATTTGGCGGAGCGTCTTCCCCGACAATCAGCTTCGGCCCGACCCACCCGCGCTTCGGAGGCCTTTTCACTGAGGACGGTCACCCCGAGGGAGGCCCGTAAGGCTGGTACTCGTGGACGGGCCTTCTCGGTGGTGGCTCCATTCATGTGGAATAAACTTCCCAGTGACCTGCGGCGGGCTCCATCGCTGGCAGCTTTTAAGAGGAGTCTTAAGACCTTGCTCTTCCAGGAAGCTTACGGCGATGTGTAAGGACTCAGTCCGATGTTTTTTTTTTTTGTTTTTGTTTTTTAGTCCCGCCTAATTACCCTTGGACAGTGTTGGTTTGTTAATTGTCGTTTGGAAATGATTTTTATTTGTTTTTATTCTGATGTTGTGCACCGCCCAGAGTCCCCATTGTGGGAATGGGGCGGTATATAAGTGTAAATAATAAATAAATAAATAAATAAATTAAGATAGTAGTGTTGAAGTAAAAACGGGGCTGTATCTGCTGAGCACAGATCCCGTGCCCCACTCTTTTTCCTCGTCTTTCATGCTTTTCTGACATCGCAATGTCCTCATGGCCCTAATTTCCCTTGTCCTTGTCACTGCAGGGGAAGAGTAGAAGGAGGCCCAAAGTCCTGCTGCTTGGCTTTGCCTAAAGCTACAATACCCAAATAGCTGAAAATAAATGAGAGGGGAAAAGTGATGATGTCAAATTTGGCACAAAAACCCAGCTTGGCTAGTAACTGGACAGCGGGTGTTGCATTGTCAGCACGCCACACCCAG
This sequence comes from Phrynocephalus versicolor, assembly GCA_023846285.1. Classification (NCBI taxonomy): domain Eukaryota; kingdom Metazoa; phylum Chordata; class Lepidosauria; order Squamata; family Agamidae; genus Phrynocephalus; species Phrynocephalus versicolor. The sequence continues at coordinate 47,299,610 of JAHTLZ010000010.1, forward strand.
GAGGTATAGCAGCATTTTGAGGTGCAGATGCATTTATGTATGGGAAGGCTTTGCTTGCCATCAGTGTGTCAAATCAGATATTATAGGGCGCTTTTACACAACCTCTAAAATCTGCTGGCAACTTAAATCCGGACCAGAGATCATGGGGGTTTGTTCTGCTTCTGTGTCCCCACCCTTCTGCACTCCATTGCTCCTGTCTGTCCTGAGGGGAGGGAGAAAAAAAGGGAGAAAAAAAATGCAGGCTCACCTCCGCTCAGCTCCATCTGCCGGTCAGAGCAGCTCCATTGGGATTCCTGTCTCTTAAAGGGGTGGCGGGGACAAAAAAACAAACAGAAGGTGAGGAGAGCCCGGCATCCACAGCTTTACAATCCGGAATTTTTTTTAGCTCCGGAGACCAGGTACTTTTAAAATGCGATGGGGTGTGCTTAGGTGGGCGTGGTTGTACTTAATTTTTTAAAAAGTCTGCAGCTGGTGGGAAAACAATGTTAAGGTCCGCATCTGGGAGCCCTTTGCATCGGATTTTAGGGGTCGTGTAAAAGCAGCCATAGTAGCACCTCTTTAAAAGTAGAAAACCTGTTAGTGTTTCAGCCATGCGATCCCCTCCAAGTCTAATTTGTCTGAGCAACTGGAATACAAATTGAGCCAGCATTTATTGGCTTATAAGAATTGGGAAATCAGTAAAGCTCATGGTATCGCAATCAGAGTCATTTAACACTTAAGGAATTGCCCCTTCAAACAAGGCATTGCCTGTATTGTGTGGTTTGGCCTTCAATATTCTGCTTGAAAAGGCTTATCTGAAGCTTTGTGGCTTGACAGAAGGTGAGGGATCGAGACCACTAAGCTTGTCGGATCCAGCTGCCCATGGTCTCCTCCCCTCTCGGGCTTCTTCATCCTGGCATTTATCAGAGTAACAGGAAGGAGAATATAAGGCCCTTTCCATAGGCTCAGTAGGTGCCATTGCTGCCTAGCATTTCCATAGTGGGTAGCCACTCTGGAGGGCAAGGGAAGAACAGTGACACTTCCTCTTTTGACTTGCTTCCCTTGACCCATGTTATCTTTCTTTTCAGTTGCCTTGGGTGGAAGAAGGAAGATGGAAGAAAGACATGTGTTATAATTTATATTATTTGTTTATTTGTTATAAACATACAACATAAAGATATAATAGTGTCTCATCTGCTGGTCAAGTTGTGTTACATGTCGTCAATTTGCTTGTGAATTATGACAATGTCCATGAATTAGTGACCTCCAAAAGGTCCTATTAATGGCAGCCTCAGTTAGATCTTGCAGTCTAAATACCATGGTCTCCTTTATTGAAACAATCCATCTTGTGTTAGGAGTTCCTCTTTTTCTACTGCCTTTCAATTTCCCCAGCATTTTTGTCTTTCTAATGAGACCTGTCTTCTCATGAGATGACCAAAGGACCATAGTTCTTCAGACTAAATCTGATCTAGCATCTACTAATTTGTGTTTATGGAAATCCGTGTTTTATGTAATTCTATCTTCCGACAATACATTTCACATGTATTGTCCCCTCCCCTCTTCATTTTTCAGTGATCACATTCAAACATAATAACTGGGAATATCATAGTACAAAGGACCTTGGCCTTGATCTTCAAGGATGCATATACTTAAGGATCTTTTTCAGCTCTTTCACAGCTGCCCCTCCGCATCTCAATCTTCCTTTTATTTCTTGGCTGCAGCCTCTGTTGAGTCTGATGGTTTGACTAACTACTGCTTATAGATCATGGCAAAATCATTCCTAACAAGCCAAAGTTCCTTGCATATACTGATGTATGCTCCAGATATTTCAATTTTTTTTTCTTGGCCACACCAGAGCTTCCCATTGTCCACCTCCATTGGTAACTTCTACCCCTGAAGCAGTCATATATCAGCTTACCCCCCACTACCCTAACCTAGCAATTCTTCAGATGTTTTGGATGGCAGTTCCCATCATCCTGACCATTGGCTATACTGATGAGGACTGATAGGAGTCAAAATTCAACAGCAGCAGCAGCACTGGAGAAACACCAGAGGCTGGAGAAATCTGCAGTCGGCCCCGCGTGACTGTTCTCAGTTTGGTTTGGTAATATTAGGCCACTTGGGTTTACTTGTCTCAGAGACCTTCTTTCCTGCCTGAAGGGCTTTGTGTTCTGTTTGAAAGGAATATTAATGAGTGTGTGTCTGGGCATACACCTAAAACAGCGGAATCGCTAGTGCAACCAGGATACAAACAACCTCCTCATTAAGCTTCTGCAATGGCAGCGCATAAAGAGATCCTGACGTCACACTGGAACCGCACACAAAGACTTTGCCGTACTGCATAAATCATGTATGGCCACATAATCTATTATAGATTCACAAAGCAATAATTGCTAATTATACTGAGGCATATTTAGTTTCCTATGGGATTCTGGCTTGCAAATCTTCAGACTCTGGCATTAGCTCGTTGCACACATGCAGCCTGTTTGTAATTTAATGACAATTTAATTTTATGACTCTTGTTTTCTGCACCACACAGTGTCAGGGTGAGCACACCTAGGCTTTTTATGCTATACCTAGCAGCTGAGTCTCTCCCGCTGCAAGTCATAGCCCATTTGGGAAGTGTTTGAGTTCTGCAAGAGGAACAAACAGAATAAAACCCAGTCTCTCTATTTCCTCCTTACATTTTTCAAGCATTTTGTTCAGAACTCAAAGGGAAATATAGTGTGAGCTCTGATGGCCAATAAAAGCATTTAGATGTCACTAAACTGTGGCTATCACTAGGATGTGTGTGAAACAGCTGTACTGTGGTGAATAACCAGAAATCTTTGCTTCATATCAACTGTGTCTAGTTACGAGCTGATAATTCTTATAGCCTGTCATCTAATGGCTATAATTTAGCTAAACATGTGAATTCATTCTTGCTAGGGACACTGCGTAACCTTAAAACTGTGTCTTTCCCACTGAACCTCTATTCACAACAAAACCTCTATGAATATTCAATATGATGGAGCTTATTTGGGTCTGGAGGAGCAAACCAACCATGAATAGTTAGGAAGCGTTTAAAATAAATCATAAGTTGCAATGAATGCATATTGTTAATCTGCAATTACTGTCCTCCGTGGTTATTCAATGTTCTTCATTCCCAACCAGTCTAAGTGAACGTATCAGCCCATTGGCTCACATTTATTAGCACTGCTTTTCTCAAACCCCTGTCATTTTGTGAACTCCTTGTGACAGAACCAGAGTGAGCTGGAAAGTTGGTTACACTTCTGTATAAAGTAAATAACATGTGCATTTTAATATATGATATCATATTCCAAGGTGGTCAAGCTTTGGCCCTCCCAATATTTTGGCTTAAAGCTCCCAGAATCTCTTACAGAAGCAAACATCATCAACAGTAACAGCTTTTCAAGTGTTTATGAAGTTCCTCCTATTGTTCTGGATGTTCATGCCTCATTATCTGGATGCACAGCTTCAGTCTGCTATTCTTTCCATCGAATTACAGCCAAGAAGGGAATTGTCTTGAAAGAACTGTCTGCCCAGACCCCAAAACATGGGATCACTCCTGAAAACTAGCATAGATTTGTTGTGATCAACACTGAGCCAGAAGTCTACATATGCAACAGTATAATTGACTTAACTATTTTAAGGGAGCATCATTGAATACAAAATCCTGTTGTGTAACTTTGCAACTGATGCAAATCTGATGAAGAGCTGGAAACATTAAATGTATTCATTTAAAAGCTCCCTACCCCCTGTTTTAGGTTCTGGGGTTCCTTCAGGCTCCCCTTTGCCCCAGGCAAGACTTTTGGGAGCTTGGAATGGCGGCGGCGGCAGAGAGCCTTTAAAGTCAACAATGGCCAACAGGATCAGGACTGCTAGCACAAATCTGGTGGTAATTTTTAAAAACGAACTCCCTCTCATCCGAGCCTTCACGGGGCAAAACAGAGCCAGAGAGAATCAAAAATGGGAATACAAAGCTTTTAGCTAATACAGTGGACCCTCGTATAACAAACGGTTTGTATAACATAAAATCTGTACAACATAAAAAAATTCCGGAGATAAGGGGAAATTTGCTTAACAGAACCGTCTATGGGGCGAATCCCTACAATATAAAAATGGTCAAGATTAGGGATTACTCTGTTTTCAATGCATTCCTATGGGAAATTTGTATAAAGGAAAATTTGCTTAACATAATTTTGTTTGGAACTAATTAATTCCTTTATACAAGGTACCACTGTATAAATGAAATACTCCTGGTACCCAAAGAATGTTTAGGCAGCCACAGCACTTTATGAGCAGGTTTCCCTTTGGTGATCTCTGATCAAATATCCCAAAACTATCCAGGAAGACTGCAGCATTCCTTGATAGCTAATGTGTAAAATGACCATCCAAGATAAAAAAACATACATCACAAATCAAATATGGTCTTTTACACCCCCTCACATCACCTCAAACATAGCGAGACAGTGGTTGATGAGATATTCACTGACATGGAGAATTGTAGAAATCAGTTCCGTTATTTCAGAAAGTAATTTTTTTATTTTAGAAACACAGAACAAACAGATTCATAACATGCACTCCTCTTTTTGGACTCTGACCAGCCTCTGGGTTCTGGTTTTATTTTTCTTTCGTTGTTTCTTGCCCGCGCTTGCTTCCCCTTGCTTTGCAATCCTGGTGACTCAAGGAGTGACATCACAGGGCTTGGCCAAAGGTTGTGTGTGTGTGTGTTGTGTCGTTACAGTCGTGGCCGACTCTTCGTGACTCCATGTCCATGGAGTTTTCTTGGCAGGAGTACTGGAGTGGCTTGCCAGTTCCTGGCCAAAGGTTAGGATTCATGAAATTCAGAATCTGTACTTTGGCATAAACTGTTCAGTCATTTCATTCATCTGCTACTTTTGGACATTTTGATAAGAAAACTCCCAGAAGATTATTATTGACAAAGAGGGGGAGAGAGTGGATCAGGAAAGGACTTCATTTCTGGAATGAAGCCATTTAAATTAACCAAACTAAATAGAATTGAACTTTGCTGAAAACATTTAGTTAATCTGTTATGCTCAGACACTATATTACTAACAGCTGCACTTGAACAGGCAGAAGGAAACCATATTTCAAAGCAACAATACTTGTAAACTATGATAGTTTGAACCATGTGTAATAAACAATAGGAACATATGTTACAGCACTCTTTGGACTATAAGAGTGAGACTTAAATTGTTACAACAAGATCTGTCACAAGTTTAGTTGTATTCTTTTAAAATTAGAAAATAAACTAAAGAAACAGGATTCATAAATATTTTATGTACAACATTGTACCTTCATAAAATATTTCCTGGACAAAAGACTTAGCTTATTGTTAAAAGTTTGTTGTCTGCTTCTTCATCATCTTGATCGGGTCATCCTCCTCCCCCCAATTTCGGCAGGTGGAGTTGTTCCAAAATCTTTGCTTATCAGTTTAAAACAATAGCCACAAGCCACTCATTTGCTTCCTAATTATTATTTTTTAAAATGTGATTCTGCAAACATGACAGCTTACCTGCAGATTTTTAGAACTTGGCTTCTAAAAAACTTGACCTTTTGGTCTGCCTGTGAAAAAAGAAGCAGAATACAACAACCATGACATATAAATAAATAATTATTCTAAGGAAAAGCACAGTTAAATCTCGGCAAGCTAATTTTCACTCGTAGATAGTGGTGGGCTGATTATGATACAAGCTGGCACTGATGTGGCTGATGAGACGGTTATGGGGTTCCCTTGGATACCTTGAACTAAAGGGCTTCTGTCTAAAAGGGCCAGGAATCAGTACACCAAAGTATCAGTCATTACACAGAGCGTGAAGGAGATAATGCACCCATTATGTGCTTTCCACCGCCTGCTCTGCCAAAAGGCTCCTTTAAGGAACACTGGGCATCAGATAGTCTCTCAATTGCTCTTTCCTGCTCCACCTGCTGGCACCAAAATCCTTTAAAACAGACAAATGTGCACATATACACAATAAATGAAGAAAGCGCCTTTTCCTCTCACCTCACCCTGTTGCTGGGTAACGGCTGTACGTGTGAGGCGTTTTAGAGAAGGCATGGCAAGGGATCGTTCACTGTGTGAAATGCATGCTATCTCCCAGTAGGTTGAAGGAGCACAAGCCCCTTGGAGGGGCGACTTAAACATCACCCAAAAGGAGAGCATGTGTTACCGAAAAAGGAAGACAGGATAAAAATGTACACGCTGATTTATATGTACGAACTATATACACACAAGTATAAAATTATGTTGGCCAAGCAACTTTAAAATAAATGATTTCTCTCCTTTGGCAGTCAATACTTAAATCAAACCTGGACTGGTATGACTCCACATTTCAAGAGGAATACGTTGTCAAAGGGAGGGTTGGGCTTACTTGCTTCAAATGGAAGACCATCTTCTCTTAAAAAAAATAACAACAGCATGTAGCCATTGTTAAGTATCTAGAGGCACAAACGTTGTTTCAGAAAGGCAGCAGTGCCAAGTGCATATGGAGGAGAGGTCTAGAACAGGTCACCAATTCACTAGGGCTAGGTGTACTAGCCAGTTCTGCACCTGGCCTGTGGGAGCTGGTTGGTTGGTGCCCTGTCTAATATAGGAATTACAGGATTTGTGTTTGGATAACAACAACAATAATATTTTAAAAATTAAAGAAGCAAACAAAACAAAACAAAACAAAACAAAGAAACCCAGGTCTACACTGGTGATATTTATTTTTTTTTAGTTGTTATAATAATGGTGAGGTCTTGTATCTTTTTTTGCTGCCTGCCATGTTTATTATCCAGGATGCTGCAACACAGAGAGATCATCAGATTTAACTCTGGATGTTTGTAAGGCATATGGTTTGACTTCTACCCCTCTTCTTTCTCTTCCGTGGTGCTATGCACTCTCTGTGTGCCTGGCTGCTGGCCAAAACATACAGGGCCATGCCTGAAGCCTTGAGCATTCCCAACTCTGTTTGAACTGCCAGGGGCCTACTTTGTACTTCCTATCTCTGCTGCACATGGCGCATTGAAGTTCCCGGTTGGACATAAGTCAATCCCTCTGTGGAACAATAGCAAAATCTATCTCAGATGAGATCATCTCCTTGGGACAGAGCAAACAGTTAATCTCCTAGCTGCTTAACCATTGTGTCAACACTAAAGCGCTGACTCCCAACATGAACTGAATGTGACTTTGACAACATGACCTTTGCCCTCCCCCTCCCCCTCCTCCCATCCAAACCAACAAAAAGTTATTAGAACCAGGGCTGCCCTTGCCTCTTGCAGCATTGGTTGCTGGCGAGAAGAAAGGCCTGCCCTTCTGTGATGCACCTCCACCTAACAACAGAGCAAGTGAGAGGAGATATTTGAAACAAGGGTTGCTATAGCTATGCACACATGAAACATAATATGTACTTCATGTCTTAGTGCTGCCTGGTCAGAATATTGTTCCTTGCCATTCATTGTGGAGAGACAGCAAGAGGGAGGGAGGGAGGGAGAAATTTAAAGGATGGGAGCAGAAGACACATCTCCATAAATATAATGTGAAGGAAATGCACTCTGTTGTTTCCCTTAAAAATGACTTTTTTCCTACTTGGGCTGGTTTTTTATGACTAGGACAAAATAAGCCCCACCCCCTCCAAGTTTTATCACTTGTTTTTAGTCTTGATTTTTTAATAACATGCCACCAAGAACAGGAAAGCTCATAGTTAGATGACAGAACAGGTTCTTTCATATAAAAAAATCCCAAGTTCAGTATATACCACCCTGAGCTCAAGGCACCCCAAAGTACAGGGATGGGAAAGCCTTTTGGCTGAGTTCTTGAAATGGATACTTTTTCCGTTTCATAAATTCTTCTATATTTATTTATGAGATGGTGGAGCTCTAACCCTTTGGATTCATATGTATGCATGTGTGTAACCCTATGTAATGATAATCAACTAGTCCTGAGTATTTACTGAAAGTTGAACAACACACCATTGTAAGCAAACCACAAGACATTGTACTACTTGTACAAAGGGGCATTGTACCCTGAAGTATAGAATGTAACTAGAAGCTAGCTGGCATGCGACTTGTTGTCCTGAATTCTTAACAAACATTTTGAAGTAGCTTTATGTTTTGGCATGTTTGTTTTAAAGGTTTCAAATGCTAAATATGATGCTGTCTTATTTATCATATAGGCCTTACATTCTTCCTTCCAATAGAAAAGAAAAATATTTCTTGAGTTTTCAGTTCTTACTTTGACCTCCACTTCCCATATTTGTTCATATTCTCCTTGTAGGTCTCACCTTCGCTAAGCTATCCCAAGAAGAATGTTGTTCCCCTCAGCTTGTCTCAAATGGGTTTGAAGGAATTAAAGGTGACCTCAAAGGCTTGGTCTGAGACAGCATTGTTGTTGTGTCACCGGTCACTTGCGTATTTCCCAAAACACTATTTTTTAAAATGTGTTTGTTGGGAACCTGGCCTGCTGAAGAGGAAAAGAGAAACATGTTTACTGTTGGAGACTGGAGGAATTGAGTTAAAACTGAGCTCTGTCCTGGATTAGATCCTTGGAGTGCTAGTGGTGAGGGAGGTGGCTTGCACCACCTTTGTTCTTCAAATTTAATATTAGGATTTGCCAGAATATGAAATCAGCGCCCAAGAATTACGAACTTTGGCAATATCTCTCTATTTCCTAAACTTTATTATGAACCACAACCTTCTCTTTTCATTTCTTTTCATTTCTTTTGAGTGCTGTGCAAATCAGGACCTTACCAGAACTGCATTGCACTTCAGAAACACTACACCTGAGCACCTAAATTACTCAGATCTCCTAGTTCATGCCAACATGTTGCCAAAGCTCTGGAACTCAAAAGCTTCAAACTGAACAAAAGGCTGAAGTCTATTCTATTTTCTTAAAATGTAGTAGTAGAAAGCATCACAAATGTTTTTGCTTTTAATGCACATTTAGGGACCCAGTGTGAAAGAATGCATGTATTTACACAATAATGTCTGTTAGACATCTGGAACGAAGTAGTCCTACGTGTGCATTGTCAGAAGACAACCTCTGTACAAAAGCATTTTGTCTGCCTTATTTTTTTAAAAGGCAGTCTTCCAGTATTTCAGTGTATTTCTGAAAGAGGCTTTGAAAAAGTAATGATGGGAGAACAGTGTCCAGACAGACAGATCAATAGGGGAGTTTACCTTTCTCAGATTTCTCTCCATTCTGTCTGACAGGCCCGTGTTGGCATTTGCCCTGCTTAACCTTTAATACCATTTGGAGTGGTGTGTGTGTGTGTGTGTGTGTGTGTGTGTGTGTGTGTGTGTGTGTGTGTGTGTGTGTGTGCGCACCTGCGCGTGCACACATGTGTCTGCTTACATATTGCAGTTGGATTATTTAGAAGCAGGCAAGCTTGAAAATAATGTGAAGGGCTGAGCAAAGTCGCATTGGAAAGTTCTAGTTGCTTCCTCTGTCTTGAGGATATTAATGGGAATTATTATTCTTGTCTGCTAATTCTTCTGCAAACACATATGAACAAAGTAATAACATTTTGCACATACATGGAGATGCCAACCTTCACTGTCCTCTGTTGTCCATCTCCATGCAGGTATGTGTCTTCCCCAGAAATATTTATGCTTGGCCTGTAAAGACAAACAACAGCTATCCAACTCAAGAAAAGTATGCAGTGAGAACATTGAAAATAATCCCCTTCTTCTCCACTGGAATGATGACATGACTCACGCCTAGTGCTCTGAGCAAGAACCCTTCTCTGTGACCTTAGGTGCTTCTTCCAAATAGAGCTTTTATTGTGCCCTCAGCCTGTCTCAGTCCCAGACTTTTAGGATGGTGTGAGGTGAGGTCCACTTGACGTCTTCCATTTTAAAAAGCTCCTGTGTTTCCCCACCTCTCCTTTTGTTTTTTGTTTTCCATACCGAAGAGAACATGGAAAGCTAGCATAGCTGCCCAGTGTTATTTAACTGATAGTGCTAGCAGCCATCTACCCAGAAGCAGCCCTTGTCTCTAGAGCATTAAGCTTCATTTAAAACCATTGTGTACTGAGAGGGGAAGACAGAGGTTGCTTTAAACCTAGAGTGTGAAGCAGATATATGCAGGACTGATGGAAAAGCTACAAAGCAGAAGAGATGGGGGTAGATACACAAAAGCAGGAATACAAGAAATATGGCACAAAAGTAGAAATGCAAGAGAAGGCAATACCTTTGGCCACTTTTTTTCCCAAATGAACAGCAAGCTTTTGGGGGTCATGCCCACTTCTTCAGACTGTCCACCAATATTTTGTAGGTAGGGCAAGCAAAATTATAAATGAGAGTCCCAAACAAAAATTCCTGGCAGGAGGTGGTGCCAGGTCTGCTTCAAATTACTGGTGAATTCAAACACTGGCTGAAGACTGCTTTTTGAGGGTGTTGTTTCAAGCTGCATCCCTAACAGCATTTGGCTGGAATTTTCCACCCGGCTCTTCCCACAAAGGGCTGCCAAACTCCCACAGGTACCTCTCCCCCTTGCCTGCTTTGGAAGTCAAGGTTCCTCTTTGTCTGGAGGGCTGGGGAAAAGGCAGCACAGAAAAATAGCAGCTTCTGTCAGAGAACTGGGATTAAAATCTGGTGTATTCACTAGAGAAGATAAGCCAGTTAAAGGCAAATTAATAATATCAGGGATTGTAAAATGATATTCAGAAATAAATATGAAAAGGCGGTGTATACCTTTAGATTAAACAGATGCAAGATACCTTTATTAGATTCCTACAAGCTGTTGTCTGTTGCAAAGCCATGCAGGTTACATTCAGACAAACTGGTGTGGCACAGCCACATCTTGCAGAGTAAACCACAAGGATTATTTATTTATTATTATTATTGTCATTGTCTACCACCCATCCCTTTCTGACGTACCCATTATTTAATGGTATCTCTCCTTGTCTCCGTGGTAAACACTTGGAAAAGATTTACAGTATATATAACATTTGGTTTTATCTTGTGCTGGTACTAGGGATCTGCCACCATTTTTTCCTTAACAGGAAAAACTTGCTTCTCCTCATTTTAGAGCCCTACTAGCACCTTCCACCAGGGTAATTCTATAATTCCCCAATTTTCTGTCATTTAGCTTAGAAAAGAGTGTTTGAAAGATTGGCTGTATGCAAGTGGGAAAGCTTGCCTCAACACCTCACCATCTCCTGCGCTGCCTAAAATAGGTCTGCATCCTTTGTTGTCCAGCCCCCGTTTGAGTAAATCCTCCTGTTGCTCTTCTTAGCAGTGACAGCAATACAAATGAGGGGAGAATTGCAGCAGGTGAAAGGGATGATAATAATTTTGAATATATTTTGGAAGTAGCATTTATACTCTTTTGGAAGCACAGAGAGAACAACTGCTGTCGCTGTTGAGACTTGAATGACATCAAATAGTTTTTGAAAGAAACTGCCCACTTGACTTCATAGGTAGCCTCCAAGGGACTCAGGTGAGAGGGCATTAAAAGAACAGGTGCAGAAACAGTACTGCACAAAGAAGAATGAAAAGCAATTTACAATCAAGGCAAGGAAGAGATTGCAACCCCCACATAAAAGGCCAATGGCCCAAGGAATGAAATGCTGCAAAGATTGTCCAGGTGACAGATATCAACATGGGATGGTTCAGTCACCGAGAGCATGTCTAGACAGGATCATTTGGAGTGAGCTGGTGCTGACTACCTAGAGCATCATAGGGTTGGTTAGAGGACTTGGTATGCCATTTGCTAACACCTTTGTATCCAAAAGATCTATGTACCTCAAGGAAACCTATGCGGTCCCCCTGTCTGTTGCAAACATCAAAAACCAGTGAACCAAAGCCCACCCTCATTTTCTCACTCCTGTCTCCTCCCATCCCTGGGGGGAGATTGTTTTGAGTAAGTATTGCAGAGTATCAACATAATACAGTATTCTAATTGGTAAAAGGAGGTGGGGAAGTTTCCTTTCCCCTTAGGAACAAGGGAAGCAAGATCATTTTTCTTTGTTTCTAGTAATCACACAGTTTGGAAAAATACACTAAATCAGTAGAAGCCCCTGAGAGGGGCCCAGGAAGGTGCAGATAGCAATGCTCTGAGGGTGAGCTAGTTCACTCCCGAAATTATATTATGTGATCACGGGGTAAAGAGAAAAATACCTGATCGCACCCTGAGATTTGTATAGAAGGAGAAGGAAAAGGGGAGAGTCCAGAGCAGACAGTATGCAGGACAACACGCCATTAGGCCTTGTCTGCTAATATGGTTAGTAGTATACTGCAGTATTATGTGAAAATGGGAAGGAATGGCACAGAAACAAATATGCGAAAGAACCCTTCGAATTCCTTGTGTTGCTGCCTGTTTGAAAGAGCCCATCATAATTGCCCTGGTTAGAGAAAGTCTGATACCAAATGAATGAAAATGCCACCAAAGATTGAAGACAGATATCAATTAACTGACATTAATTATTGTTGAAGGGACTTGGAATTTGGTTATTTTCTTTTGGATGCAGAGAAAAGCCTGAAATGATCTGCCCGATCTTACCTACTGCCTTTGAAAATGGAAGAGAGAGAGAGAGAGAGAGAGAGAGAGAGAGAGAGAATATGAGTTCTGGACAATTCCTGGTTAAAGGGAACCTAACATTATATTTATGGTATATGCTTGTGCTCCTTCCTTTTCTATAGTTTATGGAGCTACATCTCTACACATGTTTCTCCAGAGAGCAGAAAATGTAGGAGAGAAAAATGGATGTCTAACACAAGAATAGAAGGAAGGAGGGACTCTGAAGCATAGTGGGGAAAAACTTTATACTTAAGTTAGTAGCAGGGATGCTAGCTCCTCCGAAGGACAGTGATTGTTAAGGGAGAAGTGGGCCAGCATTGCAGCTTTCCAACAAATGTTCCATTTAAAAAAACATACTCTCACCATGCACATCCCCAGGCTCCATGTTGCACAATCTTGGGGCTATTAAAGAGGAAGGCAGATGGACACACGGACACGCGTTTTCTTTTGAAGTAGAGATAGCACTGTAGACAGCAAATGAGTGTCAAACCATGTCTGGATCAGCAATATTAGTTTCAGTGATCAGTTCACCAGTTTGGCTGTGCATGTGAATTCTTTGCACAGAATCACCTTGGCCTGCATTGTGATAGTAGAAGCAATGTCCTGGAATGAAGATGATTAGCCTTTCTATTACAACTGTAGAAGAAAAGTACACTGTGTGCTCTCAGCTCACTTGAGTCACTTGGGTACATTCCCTGCACCACTGGGGTTGGCGATAATATTGCCAGCCAAGAATGGGATATTCCGTTTGACCAGTTATGTTTTTCTAGAGGGTGTTTCATCCTGGCCTTCTCCACATGTCCAGGGTGAAAACAGACATTGCCTTGCCCCTTGCCTTTGTGTAGATATATCCTCTCCTGATCTCGTTCTTTTATTCTTTGTTTTTAAAGCACATTTGGCAGAAGTTGACAGCTGCTGTTTGGATAGTCCTGGAGACACAGAGCCTTTTTAATTTTTTTTAATTTTTGCCTTTATAAACCTTTATTTTTATTAGAAATTAATCTGACAGACAATGTTTGGAGTGAACTGAAAATCTGGATTGGAGCAGAAAGCTCATTGATTAAGGCCATACCAGAACAAAAAAAAAGGTGAGGAAAAACAATGATCCACTTCTCTCAAAAGGTTTTACTTGTTAATTAAAAGCTCTGTGGGTTACACGTAAAATTGTTCCGTGTGAGTTTTCTAAACAAAGGTTCCCTCATGTGCTAAGAATGAAGATCAGTGCTATTGGTCAGACTATGGGACACATCTTCATTTCCTACATGGCTTTCCAGTCAGCTTCTACCAACACCATGGCAAGCTACATGTGATTCTGGGAGAGGCATTTCTTGAAAAAAAAGATATGAGAGATATAAAGAAAACAGACATATAAGAATGATCCACTAAGCTTTCCTCATTCCCATCACACTCCTCCCTTCTTCAGTGCTTTAAGCACACACACACCCAATTCTCAGCAATATCAAAGCCAAGAAACAGAGAAGGCTTTCTAATGCCTGGGAAACTAGTCATAGAATGGTAAGGGAATGACTGGGGAAAGTCTCTCAGTGTCTCAATTTATTTATTTACCATGCTGGTGAACATAGCGGTATAACCTTTGATCCTTTTCATTCTTAAGCCCACCTTACCCAATTTCACATAAGCAGGTAGTTATGCCTCTTATCACACACTTATCCTTGCCTTCCACGGTTTTGTTATATTCCTCAATATAATGACTGAAATCCAATAACAGGAAGTTGCACCACACCTGACTAATGATGTCACCCAGCTGTGGCTGCCTTCTGGTATTTCAAGGTTACCTATCTCCCACCCCCAAAGGTTTCTAGGCTCCCTTAGGATCTCTTTGGTTCCAAGGAAGCCTTTTGGGGTTGTGGGATGAGGGCAGGAAGTCTTAAATGTCAGAAAACCACTACTGCAGCTCCTGAAATTCAGTGTAAGATACCTATAAAAAGAATTAAATACAGACAATAGAGATGGGCATGACCAGAAAAAATTACGTTTCGAGTTGTAGTTTGTCGGGACGGGCCCGTTTCGGGTCATTTCCGTTTGTTGCAGAAATTTCCAAAAATTTGTCGTTTCCGTTTCCGTTTGTCGTTTGGGTTGGGGTTGGGGTAAGTGGGCTCTGGGAGGCACCTCTCTGGGTGCCTCTGAGTTGACCCAGAAGCGAAGAGAAGCGTAACGCGTAGCCGCCACGTACCATACATTACATTATGTTAGGGTTGGGGGGTTAGTGTGACAGAGGAACCTCGTCGGTGCTTCTCTGACACACTAAGAAAATTATGTTAGGGTTGGGGGGTTAGTGTGACAGAGGAACCTCATCGGCACTTCTCTCACTAAGAAGGAAAGCATCTGGAGTACTGGCATACAGGTTACGCTTCGGGAGGGAGTGGGTCTGGAGTTGGAGGCACCTCTCTGGGTGCATCACTCTGACCCACTAAGAAGGGAAGTGTACTTGCGTACGAATTTGGGTTAGGGTTGGAGTTAGGGTAAGGGCTAGGCTTAGGGTAACGGTTAAGGTTAGGGTGGGTTAGTGGGCTGCACCTCTGGGTGCCTCTGGCCCACTAAGAAGGACAGTGTACTGGCATATGGGTTAGGGTTAGGGTTAGGGTTAGGGTTAGGGTTAGGGTTAGGGTTGGTGGGCTTTTTATGCCCTCTCTGGCACATCCAGAAGTCTCAGTCAAAACCTGGCCATGCGATTGGTGGAATGGCTCCAAAAATTTGCATGGTCCCATCCCATGGCCAGCCCATCATTGCGCGTGCGCAGGTGTAAAAAAATAAAAATAAAAATAAAATAAAATAAAATCAATGGAGACGTTTTATTGCAAGAAAAACCCACTGCTGCTACTATAAAAAATCAGGCATTTAAAATACCTAATTTTCACGTTTTTGTGGTGCTTTGGTGGGTTTTTGGACCACGATTTAAAAAAAATATTGCGGTCGCCATTTTGGATCCCCCCCTACCGCATGGCAAATGGAGACGACGAGGATGCCCCCCCAGCCTGGTACCAGCAGCCCAGGACAGGAGAGGGGGGGAAGGCCGGGGACCCCCCCCCCAGAAACCACCCCTCTCTGGTAGGTGCCCTCACTGAGGCAGGCATATTTTCGCCTGCTTTTATGGCCGGGAATCGGGTTTTTTTTTAATTTTTAAAACTTTTTTTCTGTGCTGCTTGGCATCGTGCGATCGCTGCGATGCCATGAACAACAACGACAAATCAGACCCAATTTATCTTTATCGGATCGGGTTCGAGCTGGAGCGGATTAATTCTCGTTACCGTTCCTCGTTAGGTAACAGAAACGACGAATGGAAACGGAAACGAGGATTTCGCTGAGTCGTGCCCATGTCTAACAGACAATGTATTCTCAAAGGCTTTCACAGCCGGGATCTGATAGTTATTGTGAGTTTTTTGGCCATTTTCTGGAAGTTTTTCTTCCTGACGTTTCGCAAGACTCTGTGGCTGGCATCTTCAGAGGGCAAGGAGCTCAGGGAAATACGCTGAGAAAGAGGACCCTGTATAGCTGCCCCCCCCCCAACTAAGAAAGAGGACCCAGTGTGGCTGCAACTCACCCACCGTGTATAAGACTCTCAATTTTTCACCTAATTTTTTTTAGAAAAGATTAGTTTTTTATAAATGGAAAATATGATATACTGCCAAAGAAGTTATATTATTCCTGATTAAGTTATTAAGAAGTTATATTATTCCATTACATCAGTAGTAAATGGAATGCAGTTCTTTTATCTTAGTTATTTAAATTATTTGTAATCAAATAGGATTCTTTATAGGTTTCTGGTTAGAAAAAAACTTATTTGCAGTTATTTCTTGTTTCAGATCTATTACCTTCCAAACATTGGAGAAATCTATCAGTGAATGCCCCAAGTCAAAACATTCCTTGATCCCTCTGACGTCTGTGGAACTGCTGCTGGGTTTATAGGTTACCTGTTATAATAGAGTGGAGTACGATTGTTCTTGCAGCCTTGTTCTGAATCAGGCTCATCAGCCGGCAGCCATGAGTCATGCATATACACAGCCTACCTCTGCAGCTTGCCAGATTTTTCACAGTGTTTCTTTCCCTCCCCCCCCTCCTTTTTTAATTCATGAGAAGCAAGATGATGATCCTTGTATAGCTTCATTTTTTTGTGTCTGGGCAAAGGGAAGGTTATTCAAGAGTTTCTTTTCTTTCTGAAAGGAACTGAGTTTGATGTGCTAGATCAAATCTGAAATATATTGGACTAGAGATGGGCACAAAACGAACAATTTTTCGTTTCCGTTTTCATTTTTTGTTTCGTTTTGTAACGAAACAACAAACGAATTTTGTCTCTAAAATGAAACAAAACGAACAGAAACACCAGAAATTTTGTCGTCCGTTTCGTTTTTGTTACGGCAATACATTGAACTGCTTTAAATGCTTTAAAAAATCACAAAAATTGAAATAAATGGTAATGAAACGGTAACAAAATGAATGAAAACAAAAATGAATTTTTTGCAAAAATTCACGAAAAACAGAAACGAGCCGAAACGGACCCCCTAAATGACAAACGACAAATGAAACACCTTTTTTTTTATTCATGCCCATATCTATATTGGACAGCAGACAGTGTTAAGGATTCAAATGCAGGGACATTCTGTTTTGTTCAATGAATGCAAACATTCATTATGCTCAAGTGCAGTGCAATTGCTATACAAACTGCCATTTTGTTGGTTTCCAGGAACAGGTTCTTTCCCCCTGGTTTCTCTCAGAGAAAAGGGTTGTGATGTGGATTCCTCTCCCCTCCCTTGGCCAGAGTTGCTCTGGAGCTAAACTGACAGCCCTTTGGAGCAATATGTGATGAGTGCACCTGGGTTACCAGTCAAGTGATGAAGTGATGGGAAAGCTTCATTCTGTAAATTTCATTAAGTTAGCTCAGGATCCAATATGACAGTGCATTTGGGGTGGCT
This sequence comes from Phrynocephalus versicolor, assembly GCA_023846285.1. NCBI lineage: Eukaryota > Metazoa > Chordata > Lepidosauria > Squamata > Agamidae > Phrynocephalus > Phrynocephalus versicolor. Next base: position 47,317,046 of record JAHTLZ010000010.1, read on the forward strand.
TCCCTATCATCTCCATGGAGCATTTTGGGGCATGCAGGTGGGGAAGCAGGGTAAAAAACATACCCAGGATGTTCAGACTTCATCTACCAACTCCTAACAGGGAACAGAACCATTCTTAGTGTTGGCAAGGGGGCATAAATACAGCCTGTTGGGTAGGGCTTTGAGATGGGCATGAAATGAAAAATGATATGCTGTTTTGTCATTTTGTTATGTAACAAATTACGTTGTTATGTAAAAAAACCAGTAGGACGTGTTTTGCCATGAAATGAAATGAAATGCCATTTTCCCTCTATAAATGAAACTATTTGTCCTAGAGCAGTGTTGGTGAACCTATGGCACTCGAAGCCCTTTCTATGGGCACCCAACATCGCCCCTTCACAGCCTCTTGTATTCAGGTTAAATTGCTATATTGGCACTTTGCGAAAAATTAGTGGGTTTTGAATCGCAGTTTGGACACTCAGTCTCTAAAAGGTTTGCCATCACTGTCCTAGAGGAATCAATGGCAGGGTAGCTCAATCTATTTCCTGTATGCCCTCCCAAATTTGGAAAGGTTTGGGGGTCAGGGGGCTGAGTTATTGAGCTCCAAAGGGAGTGCCCCTAGGAAAAAACTTTTGTAATTGAATGAGAAGACACTAACTGTTTGCACGGGCGTGCAATTAGCGCCGCTGTGGCTTGGCTTCTGAATCCAATTAGAAAGATTTTTTCCTAGGGGTGCCCCCTTTGGAGCGTAATAATTCAGCCCCATGAGCCTCAAACCTCTCCAAATTTCGGGGGTATGCAGGGAAGTGTCCAAACTTGCTCCCCAGCAATTTTGGAGCTGAAACATACCTGCAGTACCTATTTTGGACTACATAAAATGTACTCAAAATTTGGTATCGCAGCAGTGCCTCTAGGACCCAGAAGAGCATAGCGTTTCATTTCGTTTCATTTCGTTTCATTATGAAACTACTTTTAAAAAATCATTAGTAATGAAACAAAACAAAACTACTTAAGAAACAAAACACTCATTTTTTGTTTTGTGCCCATCTCTGGTAGGGGTGACATCCGACTTGATATAAATGTGGCTCCCGAATGGAAGGATCTGCACAAATAAAGGGATTCAACTGCAAAGGTTTAATTCTCCATGGCAGTGTGCACCTTGATCCCCCCCCCCCATGAGTGTGCCCTGGAAGGAATCCTTAGATGGCATGGCTACCTCTGTGCAGGGTTGACAGTTCCCAGTATTGTCCATTTTCTGCTCTTGTGAACTACCACCTGACTCTTAAACATGTGTACGTGTACACAAACATTGAGAGAGAGGTGGGTATTTATGTTTCATCTCCCCAGTGCTAAAAACCATATGGCACAATAACATTCGTTGAAAGAATTGGGCCTCTGTTGACTTCTGAAGGTGTGTGTATTTTTGAGTTGACTTTGTTTTTTTGCCAGGGGAGTTAGTGGCCTTAGGTCTTCAGTAGACCTCTAGGAGATGCACAATAGGGTCTTGTTGCAGCCCACCAGCCACAGTGTTCCAGCCCTTGCTTTAGTTTAGGGCATTAACACTTGATCCTACAACAGAGGTAAGAAACATTTTGTCTCTGACACCCGGTCAATGCAGTGAGGTGTAACCAGCCAGGATCATGGTGGTGAATTGAAATATGGTAGTGGAGAATGAAATACACTCAAGTGTTGCTTTCAAGATCATGATGATGGAGGTGAAATCGAACAGATCAAATCAAACTGCTGCAAATATCTCCTGCAAAAATTACCCAGTGTGTAGGTCCTCCTTTCAAATTCTGAAAGTTGTGTGATAGGCATACCAACAATCGCGCCAGTATAAATAAATATTTCCTGAGACTTCCAGCATTTATGTTCCATTTGAGTTTGTAAAAAAACCAGCGAGAAAACCCTTCTGAAAGGAGCAGACAGGCTGTTAGTGAATGGGTTTATGGGAAGGGGGGGGATGGTTGATTTCTTTGGGTCATATATAAAGCAATCTCTGTAATGAATTTTTGCCGAGGTGAAATTTGCATGGACATTTACACAGCTCTATATTCAACACATTGGGATGTTTTCCACTGTTACCAGGTCTACACTGCTAAAGAAGTATGCCTAATTTGCATAACATAGTAATAATTATTAATTCATAAGGCACAGAAATGGGGGCAGGGCAGGCAGTACAACTAATAATGATTAGTTTGATTAAACTCTGATGAGCAAATAGAGACACCCACTTTTTAATAGGTTGCATCTATATTTTTCATAAACTAAAGTAACTATTTTATTCTTCGCAAACCTGGAGTGTTGCTACTCATTTCTTTCAAAATGTGATACATGCTGAGGTAAATGCAAGAGGATGACTCCAGAGCCTATACAGTGGTAGACCCCAGATCTAGAAGAAATTACTGGGGGGGGGGGTTAGCCGTAGGTGGTGCTGTGGGGAAAGGAAATTGGAGTGCGAGGCTCCCTCCCGCTGAAAAATGGTCACTTTGGCTGTACGAAGAGGAATTTACATAATGAGAGGGAAAGCCATTTAAATGCAAATAGCCCCGTAAGATGGTTGGAAAAATCGGCAGCCGCTCCAGCAGCCTGGTGTGATGTAAAGACAAGGGTGGATAAACAAATGCATACTCCATTTGAGAGTCCATTTATTGTAGGCAAGCGTTTTGTTCTTCTGGCAGCTATTCTTCCTTCTAGAAGAAGAAACGGGAGGGGTGGGGGGAGTGAAACATCTTACATTGTTGCAAGGAAAAACATTCATCTCTACTGTAAATCCATTTAATAAATACTCCGCAAGCGGTGTGTAATGTGTGTATTTATGAAATGCTTTTAAGCCAGGGTTGTAATTGCAGGTGTTGTAGAAGAAGGGACAATAAACGCCCGCCTCTCTTGCCCTTTTGCTCCCTTCCCTGTTTCGTACTGACTGAGCAGTTGGGAATGGCCCAGTTCCAAATTACTGCACTGTATTCAGGCAAGCTTGCTATTTGATTGGGGCCAACCTGATAATGTAAAGGCTTGCTTGAACATCAAGAAAAAACAGTATTAAAAAAAAATCATCCCTTCCCCCTCCCCCAAAAACTGGCCTCTTAGGAAGTCAAGGCCTCAGCCAAAATTCTCAGAGGGCTGGATTACATTTCTATTTGGTAAATGGATGTTATCTTTGCTTTTAGTATTGGCACACTGATCTCTTTCTCTCCTTCTTTCTGTGTATTCGACAAATAATTCTGCTGTTGCAGTTCCATTGTTTCACAGAATTCAGGCATTTAAGTCGCATTGCACATAGCCATCCACTGCAAAGATAACATCACCCAGAGTCCCCTCTGGGGAGATGGGTGGTGACAAATCTAAACAAACAAACATCTAGATTTGGGAAGGAAAAAGTGATTTGACCAAAACTATATAAAACTGGTGAATAAATTCACAGGGACTGGGGGGGGGGGCGATGCTTCATGATATGGCTGCACCTCCCAAACTTTGTTTTTCCAAATAATTTCAGTGATGGCTCTAGTTCTTTACTTAGGAGTCAGTCCCATTGAATTCAATGGAGCTTACTTCTGCTTAAACATGCAAAGGGTTGCATTGCTGTAGCCCTTCGAACACAACTTTTCCAACCTTGAAAACCCTGTATGGAGCATATATGGATGCTTGCTATTTTTCCAAATAGGTACAGTGAAGGACCCTGTTGTAGACCATAGTTCATAAAAGCTTGTGTAAAATCAAATTTGCTATGGTTTAATGTGCTACTATTATCTTTGCTGTTGTGCTATAAGAAATTAGCAGATCTACTTTAACCTTACATAAGAGCATACGAAGAGCCATGCTGGATCAGGCCAAAGGCCCATCTAGTCCAGCTTCCTGTATCTCACAGTGGCCCCACCAAATGCGTCTGGGAGTGTACGAGACTAGATATCTGTCTCCTGATACCACTACCCCTGCATCTGGTACTTGAAGTATCCTGGTTTTAATCCTGGAGATTACACATCTCCATCATCGTTTGTAACCTGTGATGGACTTTTCCTCCAGGAATCTGTCTAATCCCCTTTCGAAGGCCTCCAGGCCAGATACCATCACCACATCCTGTGGCAGGGAGTTCCACAGACTAACAACGCGCTGGGTGAAAAACTGTTTTCTTTTGTCTGTTCTTACTCTCCCAGCCCTCAATTTGAGTGTATGTCCCCTAGTTCTGGTATTTTGTGAGAGGGAGAGGAGCATCTCTCTATCCACTTTACTCATGCCCTGCATTATTTTGTATGTCTCAATCATATCCCCCCTCAGGTGCCTTTTTCCAGACTAAAGAGCCCCAAATGTTTTAGCCTTTCCTCATAAGGGAAGTGCCCCAGCCCAGTAATCATTTTAGTCACTCTCTTCTTCACCTTTTCCAGTTCCACTATGTCTTTTTGAGATGCGGTGAGCAGAACTGTACACAACACTCCAGGTGTGGCCTTGCTATCATTTTGTATAATGGCATTATAATGTTGGCTGTTTTATTTTCAATCCCCTTTTTGATAATCCCTAGCATGGAACTGACCTTCTTCACTGCTGCCACACATTGGAATTGTACATTTTTTTTAGGGGGGGGGATATTTTTGATGAGTTCCTTCACTAGAAGTTGCCTCTTTTTCTACTTAACACATTTTATGTGGTGAGGAAAAAGCCAGATAAAATAATGGAAGGAAGAGAGGAGGAGAAGTAGAGAACTTGGTCAACTGGAAGTGGTTGTAGAATTTAGTGAATGATGAGGCTGGGTGATGGTATTGTAAGAGCCTTATCTGAAACAGATCTGATGTCTGTCTGTCTGTCTACCTGTCTATAACCACACACACACACACACACACACACACAAAGAGAGAGAGAGAGAGAGAGAAGAAGGGAGGAGGGATGGAGAAAGAATGAGATAAATATGGTATCAAGGTTGGCTTTCCAGCTATGTCAGATGCTCATTGAATGCTTTAGCATTGCCATCCCCCAGTGAGTTTCCATGGCCAAATGTGGATTTGAACTCAGGTCACCTAACTATGAGTTGGGCACTCCAAGGATCTAAAAGCCAAGCCCTATGAGGAACAGTTGTGGGAGTGGAACATGTTTTTATCAGGACAAAGAAGACATAGGATTGTTGTCTTCTGATATTTGAAGAGCAGACACATGGAAGATGCAGTAAGCTTGTTTTCTGCAGCTCCAGAAAGTAGGACCCAAACTCATGCATTCAGATTCCAGGAGATTCTAATAAACGTTAGGAATGACACCCTGACAGAAGAGCTGCTCAACAGTGAAAAGTATTGACTCAGAAAATGGCAGACTTTGCTTCACTGGAGATTTTTTTATACAAAGGCTGGATGGAATGGCCACTTATCAGGGATTCTTTAGCTGTGTATTTCCTACATAAACAGGCAGCTGAACTTGTTGACCTATGAAGTTATTTCCAGAAAATAATTCTATGATAGCAAGGCCTTCATTGTACAATCCGTTTACTGTTTTATAAAGAGAAGCCAGACAATTTTACTGACCAGTTTCAATTATATTAAAAGGTGCTTCCAATTTATTCATTTAGCACAATGCTGGAACAGATTCCATTATTATAGATACTTCCTCTCTAGAACATCATATGGCTCATACTTATTTATCCACCCTAAATGCAACTGATGGAGGCTACGGTAGTCATGGTAAATTTTCTAGGAAAATGGGCTTTTACCAAGCAAAAACATTAGTTTTTTAAAATATGATCAAAATAAGTTGCTTTAATGTTCAGGGCAAAAGAGAGCTTGGTAGATTTGTTTCTCTTCTTTTTATTTCCACTTGAAGAAAAATAATTTGGACTATTTTCAGCTTCTTTAGAAATATATCCAAAAATATATAACCTGGGTTCAGTAAAGGAGAGGGGGGGGGGGAATAAATTCACTAGATGAAACCACCATTCACATAACTAGTTAATTTTCTGGCCAAAACCTGAGAAATGGGGACCAGGTGGCCCTGAATTCTCTAATGCACAAACAGAAAACAGACTTGCAATCTCTTTTTCCAGTGAAGAAGAAATTCAGGCAGCAGAACAAGAGAGGATTACAGTAATACCCAAATCAGGCCATTCTGAACACAAAGTTCTGTGATCCCGTCCAGAGGTAGGCATTAGAGTTGGCAGGTCAGCAGCATTCCATTCCCTAAACTTTCAAGCCAACATGCACATGCATGGGGTAGACCTTCTGATGTCACAAGAGTGAGATAGGCAAGGCTTGGGGATATATGTGCTGAAACTGCTTCTGGGCTAGCAGATGGTGAAACGGGCTACAAAGGCAATCTGGATAAAGGGCCCCCAAATAAAGTAAATGCCAGATAATACCATGACACAGTGCTAAAGGGGGGGGGGGAAAGAACATTTTTGGCACCCTGCCCCAAAAGCTGTATTATCGGCCACCATTTCCACCCAGGCATTGCTCCTGATCATTAAAGCCACTGTGCAGACAGTAATCAGAACTTCCCGTTCTGCTCTCAGAGTTGTCGCCTGGGAAATCATAGCAATTCCTTCAGCCTTTTGCTATCTCTAGGCCTGGCAAACCTGGTAGGCAGTTTGAAGCCATTGATCCCACTGCATCTGAGGTTGCTTGGCTCTGCCAGGTATAGACCATGTTCTGGAAGCCAATGAGGAATTTTGGTCTCCCACTCTCCAGTGCCATTCTACTGATCTCCTGCCATAATTGTTTCATTCGTGATTGTCAATAGTTTTGGCGAAGGGCCTGATTGTCCTTGGAGACTAAGCTACAGTTCTAGCTCCAGATCAATTGACAGCAACATTACGAAAGATAAGACTAACCAAAACTAAATTGTCAAATAATTCAAAGACAGATGAAGAACTGGGAGTTCCCAGTTGAAATGAAAATTAAAGAGTTGTGGTATGTATATGTTGGAGTGGGACAGGCTAGGGAAGAGACTGGCTCAGATTTAATTATGGAAGTCATCCATCCCTTCCTTTATGGGCGCTTTTATACGACCCCTAAGATCTGCTGGTCCCTTAAATTCGGACCAGAGATCTTAGGGGCTTGTCGCTCTTCCTGTGTCCCCACCCTGGCTGCTGGCTGCGTGAGGGGAGGGAGAAAAAAAAGGAAGAAAAGATTGTGGTTCACCTTTGTTCTGCCTCCGTTCTTGCGTGGCAACATTCCTGTCTCTGTAAAGGAGCTCTTAAAGGGGCGGGAGCCAAAACAACAACAAACAGAAGCGAGGAGAGCCCCGCACTCACTATCCTTACACTGCATCAAACAATTTTCACCAGGGAAGAGCAGGTACAAGAAAAGTGTGCTGGGTCATGCTTAGGTGGGCGGGGTCGCACTTAATTTCCTCTAAACTCCGGAGCTGGTGGGGAAACATTTTTAAGCTCCGGAGCTTGCAGCCATTTGCTGCGGAGTTTAGGGGTCGTGTATAAACACCCTATGTTGAACCTCACCACATCATCACTGCGCTTGATAAATCCAAGCGTGAGTGTCTACAGCATCCTATCACATGCCACTTTTATATACCAATTAAATATCAATACCACTTCTTTCACACTTCCCACTTGGTAACCACCATGTCTGTGGAAGAGTTCTGGAGTGTTCAAAAGCCTGTACATTATTTGTGACTTTGCTTTGAATGTTGATCAATTAAACCATGGTCTTACCTGCCATGTTGCTTAACAACCCATTGCATAATCGCAAAAGATAATACGGGCATTCTTGCCCTGCCTTTGTTGTTGCCATGTACACTTGTGTTTTATCTAAACCATGTTCAAGAAGGGGCCTTTTACAAGTTAAATGGAGAACTTTATTCCTTTGTATATTGCTCTTCCACCACACAAAGCGGCAATTGTATGCCTCCCTCTCCTCAACAATGTTTTTGGTTTACAGAAATGTGTGGGGAACATCTCTCATCTGCTTCAAGCCCTGTAAAGATATTGGGACCAGAGAAGGTATCACTGCTTCCTTTGAAGCACATACCATACTTTGTTGTCTCTTCATACAGGGAGGAGCACCACATGCCAAGGGCATCCCAAAAGCCTGCCTAATGTAAAAAGGACTCAAGAGGGTCTTGAAACAAGGAGTACGCAGAGACCCAATTCATTAAGTACAACTAGTGATATCAGACAGAGGGCGCACAGGCAAAAGTGTCATCCTAAGTAGGCAAATAATTGGATGGAAGAGATGGAACAAGAACTGAAAGAACGGCACTCTGACAAAAGTCCCTCACAGGAGACCGATCACTCAGAGTGACGTGGAGCTACAGACTGAGCCATCCAGGGAGGAAATGCCTCCATTAGCGAAGGTGCTATTTTTGTGGTGCAGGATCCCCAGTGCTATAACTTTGTGGAACTGCAGTCCCAAAAGAGTCATCATTACCCTACAGAAGAGGCAGAGCACTGTGCAGAATGTTTAAAAGAACAACATACAGAAAAAAAAACTGTTTCAAGACAACAAAATGTTCAGCATCACTAGATTTTGCTGGGGCCCCAACTGGGAGCCCAGACATGAAAGGATTCCCTCAAGGATTGGTGAAAATAAAAAATTGGGCTCGGGAAGGAAGGAGTGGGGTGGTGGACATGCCCCTTTCTGAGTTTCTAAGACTACATCGGCCGAGCTGCAATATTATGATAGCAAATGTGTGTTGGCGCAATACGGCTCTACACTTGTAACCATGGTAATGCTGATGGCCCAACAGGCCTGAAATAATGCACATGGCTGCTTTCAATAGGAGGCTGGCTAGCCTGATGTGCGAAGAGGTTTGCGTCGTAAATACGGCAGCTTGTTAATGAAAAGCAGAGAAACAGAATGGACAACTGCAGCGTTTGGCATTTGCTCCCCATGAAAAGCCACAAATGTGCTCGGCAAAGAGATTACCTGTTTTTACTTGGCTTCTAATGCAGAGGTTCCTCCGCATGCATGCATGCACCCCCCCCACACCAACACAAACATCTGCCCCACCAGTAACACAGGACCCCATGGGATGAAATAAATGTCTTCGCATGGATTGAAGCCATGAGGATTTAAACTGTTATATCAGAAGCCCAGGATCAGTTTGATTGAATAAAAGCAACTTTAAGAATGATTAATATATAATCTGTGGCTTTACAGATTTTTACAGAAAGGTGAAATCTAGTGTCTGCTTTAATCATTTTACCATTCCTTCTGAACAATAAAAATACCAGCTCCTGCATGCTGTGTGGTACTATCACGGCTCAGTGTTAAGAACGGGTTCAGTTGGAAGGATGTGTGTCCTTTACAGCACTTGTACTGTTGAAGAGAATGCAACTCTCTTTAAAAAAAAATTGGGGGGTGACTTTCGTGCACATCTGCCTCTATGGTGCCTGCAGCAAACACTTTGCCATGTAAACACTTTGCCCTTGGGCCAAAAGGTAGCGACCTTTTGGCCCAAGGGAAGGCAGTAAGGCACATGTTTTCATCTGCTACTCTTCATAGTAAGAGGACTGTTGTCTTCCTAGGGCTGGTGACTGTGACCCACAGCTCGCTTGCAGTGGAGCAAAGCAGCTGGAGAGCAACAGGAAAAAAGATTTTCCCACTGCACCCATGATGTGAAAAGATGGTCATTGAGTCCCCATTTTCTACTAGATGAGCTACTGTTTTAAAGGGGATGACTCTGAGAAAGCATACTTGGTGCATGAACATATGAAGCCACTTCCTTGAGTCAGACCAGATTTTGAAGCTTCTTATGTAGACCACAGTTCCCCGAATCTCCCCATCAAGATTGGTACTGACTAGACTGGCTGCAGATTTTGAAATCTGTAACCCAAAAAGTGAGTTGTCCAAACTCTGAGTCAGACCACAGGTTCATATAGCTTGGCACTTCCTGCACAACCCTGATTGGCAACGGCCTGCCAGGGTATTAGGGGGAACCTTCACAGGCTTCCTGCAAAGGCCAGGTGCTAAAAAGAGCCCCTTTGCAGGCAAAACAGGTTATCTACCACTGAGGGCCTTTTTGTCAATGATGCCCTGTCCCCCCCCCCCCACCAAAAGATGATTTCCATGAAAAAGAAAAGGCACTCTGTACAAGTCAGGAAGCATTTTACTTTTAGGTCAGCTTAGTTAATAGGATACAAGTCAGCCTGCACATGCCTAAAGACATTCAGCACAACATATTGGAAATATATAGTTATAAATATATATTTAAGTTGTCCACAGGGATGCTAATGGCAAGATTTTCCATTCACATTTGGGTGTGTGTGTGTGTGTGTGTGTGTGTGTGTGTGTCCTTTTATCTGATTCATGCACAGGTCCTTTCATTTTATACAAAGGGACAGGTTCTTCAGGGCCTTTTTGTATTGTTTCCCATTTGTTTGCTGGAACTTTAATGGCTGCTTATAATGAGGCTGGCTCAACAGGTGTGTGCCTCTCTTGTAGACTTCCATATAGCCAGCCAGCTTAGGCCTGCTGGTTTGCTGATTTTGCCCATATGCACAGGACAGCATGGCTAGAAAGTGACATACAGGCTTATGATTTTTTTTCTCCTCCTCCTTCCCTGTCCACTCCATCCTCCTTCCACCACCAGAAAGGCCATCACGAGGGGTGGTATTAAAAATTGTACATCCAACCCATGGAAACTTCTCATTGCTAGCTGATTTTAATCTCCAAGGAAGTCTCACTATCTGGCTAGCTGTTGTTGTTCGGCCAGTGATCAGTATGTGCACTCATCCGAAGCACTAGCAGCTTCTCAAGACACCAAAATGCTGAAATGTTAGTGGAGAGGAGAAAGGCCTGCTGGCCAGGAAGTCTTCTCCAAAGGGGCAGGAAGGCAAGGTGGGAGCTGTCAGAGAGAGAATGACCATGAAAGCTTACTCACAATAAATAAGGTTCTAGAAAGTATTCCTTAAGTGGTAGTGTCCTGAATCTGATTGGGTATGAGAGCAGCCCTCATAAAGCTATATGATAAATATTTCCAAGGCGATTTGACAAACATTCACCAGGTGAAAGAAAGAACAAAGGAGAAAGGGAAACAGAATAGATATGATCATTTTAAGTACCACTATTTACCATAAAGGTGAAAGACCATTTTGCAAGGCTTTTCATTTTTTTCCCATTTAACTAGTGAAGTCATATTTTGTGGTATATGTTTTGAGATATATGAAATGCTGAAGGTGCATTTCATAGAGGTCTTTCATCTTCCCCTGTGTGCTCTGTGGGATTTGGACCCAGGCCTCTTGAGTCCTAGCTCAACATTCAGCTATAACACACTGGACTCACAATGGACTTTGAAGTGTTCATTAATCAAATACTGCAGCAATTCTTTGTTGTAAAGACATAATCTTGCAGTGCTGCATCTTGCATGAGAAATTTTCTTCCAGTATTACAGGACAGTTGGGATGGGAGTGACTTCTTAATGATATATGCAACCCAGTGCGTGATTACTAACTTGATATAGCAATTACCTTCCCTTATGAGGAGAGATGGGATTGCTCCTGAAGAGAGAGGTCATAATAACAGAGATCAACATTCATGTGTTGTTTATATATGCTGATTACAGTTTTATTGCTAGTTATTTGAGATATGGGAGGAAAAGACATCATGAGGTTGCCATAATTATAGGTATCTATTTGCTGTTATTATAATTGGATTTTTTACAGTAACACAGGCATGTCTGAGAATGACACATCTGTTTTTCACCCAGGTCTTACATTCAAGATAGATGCTGCTTTTCATCTAATAAGAAAGAAACTATCTTTGATGGAAATGAGAAGTGGGCATCTTCTGTCAGCTTAGGAATTTAATTAGACTTTCTTAACAACTAGAAGTAAGAGGAACAAAGGCCAAGAATATTTTCATTCTATTTTCATGTAAGTCCAGAAATATAAAGGTGAAGAACGTGGGCAGATCTACTGCCATTCTAAGCCATTGTTTCTTCTTCCAATAGTAAGACCTGAATGTCTTGACAAAAAGCTAATTGCTTCCTGTAATTTCATATACATTTTGTGTCCCTCAGTTTATATTATACAGTATTTTAGTAAAACCCTTCAAAAATTTATACACATTAATTATACAATGGGGATATAATCAACAATTAATTGTAGAAGAAGTATGAATCATAGAATCATAGAATCATAGATTTGGAAGAGACCTCAAGGGCCATCCAGTCCAACCCCCTGCCATGCAGGAACCGCCACCACAGTATTTCTGACAGATGGCCATCCAGCCTCTGCTTAAAAACCTCCAAAGAAGGAGACTCCACCACGGTTTGGCATATTCCACTGCCAAACCGCTCTAACCATCATGAAGTTCTTCCTAATGTTCAAATGGAATTTCTTTTCCTGCAGTTTGAAACCATTGCCCCAAGTCCTAGTCTCTCAAGCCATGGAAAACAAACCTGTTTCCTCTTCAATATGACATCCTTTCAAATATTTAAACATAGCTATCATATCCTCTCTCAGCCTTCTTTTTTAAAGGCTAAACATTCCCAGCTCCCTAAGCCACTCCTCGTATGACATTTCTTCCAGACCTTCAATCATCCTGGTTGCCCTCCTCTGCACCCGAACGAGGCTGTCAACATCCTTTTTAAATTGAGGCTCATAGAACTGGACACAGTACTCCAGGTGAGGTCTGACCAGAGCAGAATAGAGTGGTTTTATCACTTCCCTTGATCTAGACATTATGGTTCTGTTGATACAATCAAGAATCGCATTGGCTTTCCTGGCTGCCGCGTCACACTACTGACTCATGTTCAATTTGTGGTCCACCAAGACTCCCAGATCCCTTTCACATGCACTGTTTTCCAGCCAGGTATCTCCCATCCTATGCTTGGCAGAGCAAAACACTCGGACACACCCTGCATTTTCCAGTCTACTGCGAGACAAGTCATGGATTCCAATTAATAATATATACTTGGTCTTGAAAGCCTATTCTCTGTGTCTATATGCTAATAAACCAGTAAGTAGGAACAAAGGATCTCCAATTTTCCACATACCACATGGGTAATATAGCAGTCATAAATGCCATACAAGTTTGCTTAGATTCAATTTCTTATCACTGATTTGCTGATGGTGGTGCAGTTGAGTTAATCAACAAAAAAAAAACAGTTTATTTTTAGGGGCTATAGCTTTAGCCTTGCATCAAAGTAGGGCGATGAAATAGTTTCCTGTCCAGTCAGTAAGTAACTTAGGTAGTGAGAGAGAAGGAGAGAGGAATGAAGTTAAGACAGGTTATTCTATTGTCCTATCTCAGTTTTCAGTAATACGGTTCTGAGACAACGGTTGCAAGAAACTCAGTGGTCCCTATGTGAGCTTATCTTATTGTGCAAGAAGGTAGAGAATGGTCACGAGGGCAGTCTGGTGGTCCTAAATTCTAAAACATTCTGTCACAAGCACAAGGACAATCTTCAATACGGAGAAATTATATAAACAGAGCTGGAGAGAGGAATGAGAGAATGCAACTCGTACTTGGGACTGAGGGGCTCTGGTAACTGGGTCACAGCTAGCAATATACTGGGAGGAAAACAAAAAACAGCAGAAAACTCTGCACATAGCAATTGAACAAATGGGCTCTGAGCATTTGATGTTTGAGGCAAAGTACAAGATGGTGCCTCTTCCGGTAAGTATGCAAATGTCAACCACATTGACAAGTCAGTCTTTCCTTAACAATGAAGAACAAAAGCAAAGCGTACTAACAAACAAAACCAAGGAACTTGCAATACTGGTGATGGAACAATGTGTGCTGTGGACTAATTAGGGGCCCTGGCTGGTGCTTGCTTTCCTTCCCTATTAATTGTTATGTCTGCCACTCCCTGTTCCCTGGCCCAAAGATGGTAGGGCTTGTCCCTAGTAAGGTTCAGGGACTCTAAACAAGAAGATGAATCACTCGGGTGTAATCACATGTGCCAAAAGAACCCCAGAGATATTGATTTGTCCAGCATCACAATGGTTTTATAAATTTTTGTTCACGTGGCACACAGGTAACATCCATTCATTTGACCAGCCCATTGCAGTTTTCCTCCCACCTTGCTGGCATCGTCTTTTTAAAATGATCAGATCCCTGTCTTGATTCAAGCCTTATTGATTTGTCTCATTTGAATGTTGCAGTTGATTTATTTACTGTTTGAAAGCAGCAGGTTCTTGGGTGCCATGGTCAGTGCACCTCTAACCTAGTTTTAAAAATATACAGTAAATATTATAAAGTTCATAGTGATAAGATAACTCATTTATTCCCCCCCCCCAAAACAGTTTAACAATGTATTGCTTAGTCTATGTCTTCCCTATTGTAAGCATCTTCCCTGGTCTGGTGCTGCTTCTGCTTAATTCTCCCTCCCCCCTCCCCATGCCCACACACCTAACACCAATGCATATGCTGCTATTGCAATATATCACATACGACTTTTAAAAGGAAATTTTAGGGAAGCTGGGACCCATAAACAGAACAGATAATAAATTGATTTACATGTAGTGGCAGGTGTAGCTTACAGAATGCACATTTAGGGAAGGAATCTCTCTCTCTCTTTCTTCTCTCTCTCTCTCTCTCTCTCTCTCTCACACACACACACACACACACACACACACACACACATCTTCTCTGTTATTGGAACTGATGTTCAGAGTAACACAGCTTCTGAACTTGGTGGATAACTAACATGCCATGGCTAACAGTTTTTTAAATGGCTATCAGCTATGAAGATCTCTTTGTTGTTTCGTATGCCCAACATGGGCAAAAGAAGAGCTGTGTGGCATTAGAACCAAATATGCAGCTGGTTCAGGACTCTGAAAGCTCACAAGCACGCCCTGTGTGCTACACTGCCCTGATAGTCGTCTTCCCCAGCGACTGATATTGAAAAGGATACTGACTTTGACAGTAGAAGTAATGCAGCAATAGCAGTTGATAGCAACACCCACCCCTTTAAAGTCATCCAAGCTTATGTGATTGTCACTGCATCTGGAGGTAGGTCCTCCTATACTTTGGCTGAAATCCAGTAATAGGTAGGTTGCTACTACAGAAGGCCCATTGAATCAGTTCCGATTGAGCTCCTGGGAATTGGATGAGCCAGCTTCTCTATGAATTCTGCTGGTTCGATGGGCCTACCGTAGTCATAAGAACATAAGGACATGACTCACAACAAGATTGTAGCCATGGTCTGTATGCCACCGTCCCCCAACTCATGGTAGTGAATTCTGTGCTCATTATGCAGTCGTTTCATGAAGCCCTGTTTGTCCTAAACCTGTCTGTGAGGGGATGGCAAATTAAAAGAAACGCCTGTCTGCTGTGTTGTGCCTTAAATGGAACCCCATTTCATATGCCAGAGCTTGGAATAGTTATGGTATCTTTTCTGATTACAACCCTGGATCTGGAAAGAGGAACATGATGTTGTTAAATAACCTCTCAGTTTTGTTCTGTGCTCTTGCCCTGACCTCCATTCCCCTCCACAATCCTCCCCATTTGGCATGTTCTGTGTTAAGAAGGTGTGGCACACCATTCCTTAGGGTAAATGTGGCCATGCAAATACTTTTTGTTCACAACTCCCATGAGTCCTGGCCCACGTAGACAGTCTGAGGGATCGCGTGAGGTACAGTCCAATATCTTGACTTTTGGTTGCGGTTTGTCTTGTTTGGACTGACTGAACAGCACAGTGATATGTGGCATAATGAGACTGACACAGGCCCTTGTACAATCAGTAACCTGATGTCTCTATCCTAACTGCAGGTAGCTTAAAGAGTTACATATTCTTGCTTTTGCTTTCTGACCTTTTCCACCTCTGGAGCTGGGAGCTGAACAGGCCAGTGCTCCTTTGTGCTAACTACAGTTTAATAATTATTTTGGATCTTAACCCTGCCTTTCCCTTGCCATTCCTTATGCTCATTGACTGCAAAATAACTCCAACTTTCCTCAGCAACAGGCAGTGCAACAGAGGGTCACCGAGCCTGCCCTACGGCAACTGGTACACGGGACTGTTTCAACCTGTACATTAATTAACTCCTTGCATGAGTGCCTTCACCGTTTCTTTCTCCTTCTATTATTCAGTGTTGGTTCAGCACAAGCAAGCAGCTGTAAACTAGCAAAGGAATCAATCTGCCTTGCATGCACCTAAAAGCACACAGCCTTGAGTGAGGTGGGGGCGGGGGACGGGACATATGTCGAAATGGCATCCGCCACTGTGGTGTTGAAAGAGACCCCACTGTTCACTGTCCAGATGACTTTAACTAGTGGACCTTTACTTTTCCTGGTGCCTCTGACCCCATATAACACTGAGCAACCAGAACCAATAGGCCCCATGACAGTGACCTGGAGTGCCACATCAGATATGCAGTCTGATTGTAAATGGTTCCAAAGGGGCAGTCCAATATATTCATGGATGGTACAGTTATCAATAGCTAACAATCAAATTATTTGGATGCTCTGTCCAGAACCAGAGGGAGAATGCTTCTGAATCAGACCTTTGAATAAACCTAATTGGATAAGATTTTAATTCTATGATCCACAAATCTGATTTGGCTTAGATTAGCATTAGTGAGTATTTTTGTTTAATTCACAACATTACAGATTAAATTAAAGCAGGGATCCTCAAACTATGGCCCGTGGGCAGGATGCGGCCTGCTAAGATCATGAATCCGGGCCGCCAGCCATTGCAACCCTCCCACACACCGTGCAGCAGCAGCAGCAGCAGCAGCAGCATCCGCCATAGCCACCAATGCAAGGGCAAAGCCCACTGTTGCCCGTAGCGTCTTGGGGGGAGAGCAGGATGGGCCCTTCCCAACCCCCTTGGAGCCATGGGAGAAGTGGGACTAACATGCGGGCTGGCAGGTTCTGGACTGGGAGGAGGGGTGAAGCGGGTTGGGCCTTCCCTCTCTCTCCCTTTGGAGGCACGCCAGGGAGCTGCAGGGCCCAGCCCCCAACAGTTTCTGAATCGGCTCCCTGTTTAAAAAGTTTGAGCACCCTGTTTTCCCTAACAGTGCACTGATGTTGCAGCTTCAGATTGACTCTCTCTCTCTCTCATAATTTAAGGGTGGAATCAAAGAGCTATAAAAAGAGCCTGTCTGATTGCACCAAAAGGGGATGCTTTGGTGGGAGCAATCTTTGTTAAACCAGCTCTTTTGTTCATACAGGAATTGCTCCAGTCTTGCTCAAAAAGAAAAGAAAAGAAAAGAAAAGAAAAGAAAAGAAAAGAAAAGAA
>JAHTLZ010000010.1:47356928-47378895 GCA_023846285.1 Phrynocephalus versicolor
GAAAGAAAGAAAGAAAGAAAGAAAGAAAGAAAGAAAGAAAGAAAGAAAGAACTGTGTTATGTTGTTTTTAATATACCCATAACTTTTTCAGTGGTCTTAAACTCTCCAAGCATAGCTGGGGAAAGTTCAATATATGATTATGTACAACCTCCATACCACGTTTCGGGAAGGCTCAAACGCCTGATGTTTGAAATTGCAAAATTAGAAACATCTTCCAATTAAAAAGACATTAGCTGTCATGCCCAGGCAGCTAAAAGGACAATCGGTGCTGACTGCCCTGTATGTAGCATTCCACTAAGTACCTGCAATTGACTCCGAAGAGCTCCATTAATTGAAACTGGCTCTTATCACAAGCAGAGGGAACAATGTCCACAATGGGATGTGGAAACATTAAAAACTACAGCAAACAAAGGTCCTGCCATGTATTTTTTTCTGTTTTGTTGAGCTGCTATTCTATTTGTCTCATCATCTGGGAAATTACCCAGCAATCACTCTTATAGCTCTTCCATGAAAGGGGAAACAAGTATAGAATTGAACAACTGGCAGCCAAATTCACCTGCATTTATCTGTTTTTATTATGAAACGACTCTCTAGTTCCTAAGATCTTCCTCTGAGCATCAGGTCTACTAGCCCAGAGTGTTTCAATGGGCTCAGTAGTCCAAAGGTTGCCGTATAAAACCCACTGGAGGCTCCCCTTGCTGTAGTCCCTCCTCCTACTGCCCTCTGTGGGCATGTACAATCCATGGTGCAGTAAAATCTATGTCTTCCCTATTGAGAACCAAGGGCGTGCTTTTCTTCTTTGTCCTTCAAGGAAGCTTCTGTAAATGAAGGTGTACATACTGATGAGTGTTTAATTCTTAGGAGCAACTGAGTGTTTTTGTTTTGTTTTGTTTTGTTTTGTTTTGGGGTGGTTGTTTTTGGCCACTCTCAGGTATGTAGCTGAATAGCTGAATTTAA
Source organism: Phrynocephalus versicolor (assembly GCA_023846285.1). Classification (NCBI taxonomy): domain Eukaryota; kingdom Metazoa; phylum Chordata; class Lepidosauria; order Squamata; family Agamidae; genus Phrynocephalus; species Phrynocephalus versicolor. The sequence goes on from JAHTLZ010000010.1 coordinate 47,357,886, forward strand.
GTGGCATGCTAGTACAGTAATTTCAATAGCAAAGATGGGCAAGAAGTACAGTGCAGACTGTGGAATTCAATTGAGGAGCATCTAGTTCAGTGGTTCTCAACCTGTGGGTCCCCAGATGTTCCTGGACTGCAACTCCCAGAAATCCCTTCCAGCACAGTGAGTGGTAGAGGCTTCTGGGAGTGGCAGTCCAGGAACATCTGGGGACGCACAGGTTGAGAACCACTGATTCTAGTTCATACCACATGTGTTACTTTCCTTTAAAAAAAAAGATGCTTAGGACTGGATCTGGGACCTTACAGCAGTTACTAAATGAAGCATTTATAGCCCTTCATCTAGTATCAGGCATAAAGAGCAGCAGAGAACATGGGGCAGAGTTACATCTCGCCATTAATTCACTTTGTGATACACCCCCCCCCCTTTGTACTCTTCACCATCAGCATCCAGCATCACTGGAAAATTCCTGTCCCAATTCTGCAAGGAAAACCCCTGTTCATTTATAGAGACTTAGACGTCACATCCAAAAATGGACAGTTTTGCCCTTTCAAGACATTGCTCCCAAAGTGTCAGCCAAATAAAATGCCCTACTTTTAAGAATTATGGTTTTGTGCCAAAGGAATGATGTCCTTCATTCCACTCTGTTCTCTGGTGCTTTAGCCGCCTACTTGCTGAGGAAAATGAGAGATCAAAAACCTGTACCCATGAAATGGTTTCCTTAGTACGACTGCTAAGTGTGTGTGTGTGTGTGTGTGTGTGTGTGTGTGTGTGTGTGTGTGTGTGTGTGTGTGTGTGTGTGTGTGTGTGTGTGTGTCTGTATGTGTGTGTGCATGTGCGCCTGCGCACATGTAAAAGCAAACAATCTGTCTGAATAATACTTGGGAGGGAGGGAATTAAACTCTGCTCTCTAAACTAATTAAACTGTACTGTGTGTCCTTGTATAGTTCCTAGTGTTTTTCTGGTTCACTCAGTTTCAATAGTTACATCAAAATTAGAGCCAGGGCTCCTGAATGACTAATTCAGGACAAAAGCAGGTCCCCTGAGTATTCTTGAGCAGCCAGCAAACTGAGGGAAAGTTATTTCGGGTTAATCAATGTACTTGAGTTACAACAATCACATTTAACCCTAACAGCAGAAAGTTGACAAACAAGGCCACCCTGTTCCTGACTTAAAAGTGTCACTAGCCAGGCTGCCCTTCATAAAATGCTTTTGTTTGCATAGGTATGCACGCAGGCACACACACACACACACACATGCATTATACACACACACCTCTAGTTTCAATTGAATGTTTAGAGAATGCATGCTGCTCAAGGGCCAGAAAAACATCCTTGAGGGAATGTCTGTGAAGATTCTCAGTCATCCAGGTGTGGCTATCTGAAAGTTGAGTCATGACAAATGGACATCTTTTCTTGTGAGGCTGAAACATTTTGCTATTCATCCAAGTAGCTTCATCGGTCCTGACGAAGCTACTTGGATGAGTAGTGAAACATATTGATCTTACAAGAAAAGAAATCCAATTGCCATGACTCAACTTTTGGATCCTTGAGGGTATATGGGAAATAGCATCAAGCCTGTGTGCAGTGTAACTAAATGGGGGGGGGGAACTCATTTCCACATAATAGATCAGACAAGAGAAGTCCTTACTGTGCTCATCAAAGGCCTTTTGCTGCCTGAAACAGAACCCATACATGTTCTTTCCCATTAAAAGAAATCCCAAACCTTGTACTTTTAAGATGCCACTCCCTGCATTTATTTATCCCCCTGTGCCTCCTCCATGATCTGAACCTCATTATTCTATCCTGCTGCAATTAATTAATTGACTACCGTTTTAAAAAATCTTGCCTTGTCACTGAAGAGCTTGTGGATGCAGAATTGTTCCTGCCTTTTCCCCAGTTATCCTCATAGGATTCCTATGGGATTGAGTGGGTTTGGGGAAACAGCAAACCAAAGTTTAGCTAGTGGGCTTCATGGCACAGTGTGGGTTTGAACTCTCCCTTATTGTAGTTCAAAATTCTAACCATTAGAAGTGTACTGATGAGACAATGCTAGGCCTGTGTGGGCTGCATGTGGCTCCAAGGGGAACGGGCAGATTAGGCTGATGCCTGGACTGAGGTGATCCTGTCATTCTGTCCCATATCTGAATTAATAATAATAATAATAATAATAACTTTATTTTTATGCTGCCTTTCTCCCCAAAGGGACCCAATTCTCTCATGGAACCCACCCTTTATGCTGGATGCTTCTTGTTGTTCAGTCATTCAGTCGTGTCCGACTCTTCGTGACCCCATGGACCAGAGCTCGCCAGGCCTTCCTATCCTCCACTGCCTCCCGGAGTTTTGTCAAATTCATTTTGGTTGCATCAATGACACCGTCCAACCATCTCATTCTCTGTTGTCCCCTTTTTCTTTTGCCTTTGATTTTTCCCAGCATCAGGGACTTTTCCAAGGAGTCCTCTCTTCTCATGAGATGGCCAAAGTACTGGAGCCTCAGCTTCAAAATCTGCCCTTCCAGTGAACATTCAGGGTTGATTTCTTTCAGAATGGATAGGTTTGATCTCTTTGCAGTCCAGGGGACTCTCAAGACTCTCCTCCAGCACCACAGCTCAAAAGCATCAATTCTGCGGCAATCAGCCTTCTTTATAGTCCATCTCTCACTTCCATACATCACTACTGGAAAAAACCATAGCTTTGACTATCCTGACCTTAGTTGTCAAAGTGATGTCTCTGCTCTTTAGGATGCTATCTAGGTTTGCCATTGCTGGATGCTTCAGAGAGTTATTAATATGTGCTGCAGTCAGTAACATTTAGATTCTGTTTCATTTTGCATTGTGTGGGATAAAGGGTGATGGAAGGTATAGGCATCATACGAGCAGCACATTCTGATTCCTGAGTGACATGACCCACAGTTTTCATGAGCATACCCACTTGAATGCACACCAGGAAATATTTGGACACCATCTCATCTGCATTATAATTAGAAGGTCATTTATTATAGTAATACCTCACTAATACCTCAGATAATGAATTCCTCTGATAACTAATGTTTTGGAAATTTCCGGGTATAGGGTTGCCTCGAATAATGAATGTTGCCTATGGGCTGCCTCAGAAAACAAATATTTCATAATGCCTCGCAAAAAGTGTACCCAGGATGCATTGCACCGCTCCATAGTTTGTGGAGGGGTGGGGGGAGTTAGGGTGTTTTTTCATGGTGTTTTGGATCCATTCTTGACATTTTTTTTGCTGAGGGATTTGGACCTTGCAAATTTGGAAAGGTAGGGAGATAGCTTTTATTAATCTTTGCACTGCTTTCCTTTACATTTTTCAGGAAGAGGCTGGGGATCACGAGATGGTGTTGTGACTGTTGCAGAGAACCACTCCCAAGAAATGGTACTGAGTCACCCTTTAGTCATCATCATCAGCTTCCCTTTACTACTAGTAAGTCAGGTCTGTGCCACTTGTCCTTTTACAGACTCCTTGGTGCTTCTACTCTATTCCTGTCTGGCTGTTATGCTTGTCAAGTTCATTTCGCTAATCTAGTCCATTTTCAACATATCCAGATGGAGGGCTCCACCCTCTAGCAATTAGAAAGCATTGTGTGTGCAGCTATTCAGTCTTTTTTATCCTGAATGGATTTTCTGCAGCAAGAAAAAAGATGCAAGATATTGTGGGGGGGGTAGTGGGGTGGAGGATTAGATGGTTACAATGAATGATGATAGATAGTATGGATATATTTGTTGGAGAAACAGGAACAGCAGATGGAAAATGAGAAGAACTAGAATTGACAATGCAGGTGATCTGATGCTTTGGCCAGGTGCATCCTAACAGCAGTGTGGAAAGGTGACTTGTGCAAGGGCATTAAGTAAATTTTGTGTCATGCTTAGGGTGTTCAGTTAGGCTTGGGAGACCCGGGTTTGAACTCCTACCTCAGATGGTTTGAGAGAAACACAACAAATGTGTCACTCTGTCTCACAGAAGCACAGGAGATGGTGACCAACAGGACAATTTTTCAAATGGGGTCACTGAGAAACTTGGACAAAGCATCTGGCACAGGGGACCCCAATATTTACAGAATCAATATTGTTAAAGGAAATAGAGATAGGAACAAAATGATTTTTTATTAGTTTTGTTATTCATTATTCATTTCGTTATAGAATTAAATGAATAATGAACAGACCCATCAAAGAAAAGTGATGCATTCCTATGGGAAAAAGCCAGTGGTCCCTACTCCCATGTGGGGGAAACCATAGGCTTTTTTTTTTAACTGCCAAAGCCACCACCGATCAGCTGGAGCATGGGGCTTTGGCGGGGAAAAAAGGTGTGATCGGGTGAGGGATAAAAAAATTAAAAAATTAAAAAATGTGTCGACCAAGCCCACAGGCCAGCTGGTCAGTGCAATAAGGAGGGGAAAACTGACCTGGCCTGTGGGCCTGCTGGTTGGCTCAATAAGTAAAAATAAAAAAAAATTAAAATCACCGACCAGCTTGTCAGTGTGATAAGGAAAAATAAAATAAAATAAAATAAAAAAGCACTAACCCAGCCCGTGCAGGTGGTTGGCGTGAGCTTTTTAAAAAATGAAACAAATGAAGAATGAAATATTTTTTTAAAAAATCTCTTATTTTAAACAAAAAAATTTAAAAATTAGAAATAAAGCTTCAAGTGGTACCCTCCCAGCCTTCCACAGCCTCATGTAAGATTAAGTCGCCACAAAATGGTGGGTGTGGAACTAAAGTGTGTGGGCCCTGATGTATTGGAGTGAGGTATCTTGGGAAGAATGCATTACTGGTTGGCTGGAACACTCAGCAGGAGCACTCCACATGGCAACAGTTACTGCTACAGCTTTTGGGGAAGCAATGCAAGAGAGATTTCTAAAAATACTTGGGCCAAAATCCAGCTGAGAAAAAAACACTGTGCATGTAGGAGCAATCACACTGTGCTTTCCCTTCTCTGGTGGCCTGTCCTTTTCCCAACCAGTGCACAAAGGAGAGCTTGCTGGAGGGTCTGGAGAAGCACATGACTTCTGTCTTAGACTGTGGTGTCAGTGAAAGAATACTGTCCTTGCTTGTAGTTGTACTAACACAGCAATGGGCCACTGTTAAGTTTAAGGTAACTGGAGTAGTGGTAATAGAAATGACTCCAGAAACAGGTAATCATGTACAACACAACATTTGCATGTGCTGTTTCCAAAATACATTTATTTATTTATATATATTTATACATGTTGGAGTACAGTAATGCAAAAAAAAAAAAAAAGGAAGTGTCCTAAGCTTCAGTGTCGGTGCCCCTCCAAGTGGCTTTTGTTGGCTGGTTTGCTCGGCCAGGATGGAGAAGCTTTTAAGCCTGAGGAAGTGACCTCCACAGAAAGAGAGGAAGAAACTAGCCCAAGAATAGCAACCTGACCAGAGACCAAGGAAAGACAAAAGGGGAAAAAATCAAATCAGGGAAAACATACTCTATTTGTATGCTTAAGGTTCTCTCCTACTAGTTCAGAGCACTGGCCACACGGGCTATTTCTCTAAACGAGCCTCAGAGTATATGTGGCAATGATAAGCCCAAGTCTGGCCAAATCATGTGTACATTTGTGTGAGGGTGGAGATGGGGAAATCCATTTATAGAACAAAAAAAAAAAAGAGTGAGTCTGTGGTGGTGGTGGTGGTGGTGGTGGTGGTGGTGGTGGTGGTGGTGGTGGTGGTGGTGGTGGCGGCGGCGGCGGCGGCACCAGGATGCTCCTGCTTACCTTCCTGCTGTTTCTGTTCTGTTGTTCCTCTTCCCCTGACAACACTTTGTTTCTCAGCCCTGGCCTGAAACTAGAACGGAGCTTGAAGTGAACTAGAAGTGAGAATACAGCCACTTGTGTTGCAGAAATGGACTTCTTGTTATGTGTCATCAGGTTATTTCTGACTTATGGCAACCTTAGGAAAAAATGACCAGCCATTAATAGCCCTGCTTGCAAAACTAAAGGGCGTGGGTCCTTTTATTGAGCCCTATCATTTCATATTAGAGCTTCCTCTTCTTCTGTGGCTTTCCACTTTTCCTACCATTGTGGTCTTGCTGTGGTATGTCCAACGGGAACAGGTGCTCACATAGTGTATTACATTTACGCTAAATGTTGCGCTGCCCTTGCCTTGGAAAGGGCTGTATCTCAGGGACAGTTCACATGATTTGTACACTGGAAACTGCACAGGTAGGGCTGAGGGGAAGGCTTCTGTGTGAAACCCTGGGCAGACTCTGATAATGGCTATCAGAAGCCCTGAGCTAGATGGGGCCAGTGGTTTGACTTGCCACATGGTAACTTCCTTGGCGACTTCTTAATGTTGGCCCAAGATATTTTGCTGCCTGAAGCAGAGGGCAAGATGGTACCTGCTCTCCCTCCTGTCCTAAATACAGAAACCAGCAGGACGGACAGATGAACCTTAGCCATGAGATAGTTTTATATATACCTGTGAGAAGCAGGCTAATGTAAGGGCAGCAGGACAGATGTGGGCCTCTAAGAGGGATGACAGAAGGGCTGAGCAGGAATGGCCCTGTCTCTTCCTGCTGCTTCTGTCCTCTGCTTCATGAGATGGCCGCCTCACAACCTTTAAAGATGAGGCTAGCCCTCTTCATTGTTATCTGTGACAGGTGAGGCTCAGGTTGAGGCAAGAGCTCCTGCTGCTGTTCTGTATGTGCCCCTCCCTCCACCTGCATTCTAAAGAGACCAGCAACGTTTTCATAGAGCGAGGGGTTCGTTTATTGAATCCAGCAAGAGTCTTGGGTTTCCATGTAACTGATCCTGACTGCTGTAAGACTAAACCAGGGTTAAGGTTTCTGTGGAGGGTTTACAGACATATCCACAGCTTAAATTTCCGGGTGGATGGTGTTGCTCAAGTAGCATCAGCGACCAACAGAAGCAGTGCTCATCTTGATTATTTCAATGGAGCAAGGCAGTAAAGATCAATGAAACCATTTTTAAATGCAAGGTCTATTGGTTTCAGTATTGTTCTCCTCAAATCTGAAGGAAACACAAAAAAGAGAGTCTCACAGCTAAATCAATAAGATCATCATGCATTTAGATTCATATGTTTCTCCTCATTTCTCTGTCCTTTTCCTTTGTATGTCATTCTTATGTGATCAATGCTTATTCAATAGGATACCATGGCCCCAGATACCAAAACTGCTGGTTACTCTGATTAGAAATAGTCACTCTTCATTGTAAAGGAGCTTTAGCTATGCTTGAGCAACCATCTGTGGGAAGAAAAGCAACTGATTTTCCCAAAGAAGAATATAAAGTAGCTTGTTGAATCATAGAATTGTGACCAGTGGTACATCCAGGTCTGTTCTTCAGAGTTTTCAGAAGGAATTACTTACATGTCTAGTTACAAGGTGCCCAGTTATCATTACATTTGCAATTTTAGAAAGCAACTCATTTTCTCCAATGTAATTGAAGTGTAATTTTTTTAAAATTGGAATGCTAAAAGCCAGTAATCTGTAGTTCAGGGCTGTTCAACTTTGAACAGTCCAAGGTCTACTTTTTCCGGCCCAAAGTGCCTGAGGGATACTGCACTAAAACCTCTACTTACGAATTTTATCTGTTCTGAGCACATGCTCATAAGTAAAAGCTTTTGTAAGTAGAGCAGTGGTTTCTCATAGGAATGCATTGAAAACCAATTAATCTGTTCCGGAGGGAACAAATTTCAGTGTGCCATGGCCCTTGAAGTGCCCCACTCGGCTGAGATAGTGGGCTGGCAGATCCAGAAATTTGCTGGGGCAGTGGGGGTCCTTCGGATGGGGGAGGGGTGGAGAACTTATCCCCTCACTTTTCTTTATTGATGGCCGGCGGGCTACTTTTGAACCCTTCATGGGCTACCAGTAGCCCGCAGTCTACCTGTTGGGCAGGCCTGCTGTAGTTCACAATTGGCCACAGTTATATTAAGATGCCAGCACAAGGGACAGTACCAACCAGTCTCCTCGCTTAGTGAACCTAGCCCTCTAAATGGCTATTTTTGCTAATTATGAGTGCAAATCAAACTCGCTAAAGCTAGTTGAGCCGACACTAGCTCATGTGAGGCTGTGCTGAATATCTGCCGTGTAAGGGCTCAGCCTTATTTTATTGGGCCTCACCCAACCATTGGACCAGCACCTGCATAGCACCAACTGATTCTGATTGATGGCATTCAACCCTAAAACACTTAATGGCCTCCCAGAGCAGCTTCATGTACACACCGGGCAACTTGAGGAATAGAAAGATAGTCATTCTTCTTTCAAGGACCTCACAATGCTTCAAGGGAGATGGAAGCAGAACCACTGTAACAGAGGGCCTCCTGTTCCCATCCAGCATAGCAAGTCCAAGAGTGTAGCACGATCTGTGGCATTAAAAGTCACCAATCCATCTGGGAAGAATGACGAGGCAATACTCCCCCTGTCCTGCCCCTAGAATAGGGCATGGGTCAGGGGAACCAAGGCTGTTTCAGTGCCAAACCATGGCCTGAACCCAGAATAAAAGAGCCCAGATAATCCCTTTCTTCCAACAGAATGTAAAGCTGCCTACTTGGCTGCTTCATGTTTGATACCCTTGCCCCCACTGGAATATTTACAGTTGGGCAATAGTTCTGCTATCCCTTGGATCCAGGGAAGTCCTTTACAAGAGAAAATTCCTGGCTTTCTCTTCTAATAAACCCTTAGCAGAGGTGGGATCCACCCAACAATCAAACTCTCTTTGCTCTTATCCACCAAGACACAATAAATAATTATATGTTGTTTATAATTATTTACTTCCAAGCCCTGACCTAATTCATTATCCTTTCCCCACCAATAAGGAACAGCCTAAGGCTTTGCAATGTTCAAAGGAGGAGGGACAAATATAATAGGCATCCCTTATACCTTGATCCTAGTAACTGTTTTTAAGAAATATTCTGCCCCTGAACTTGAGGATTTTGTTCATCTGTCAGGGCCAAGACACATTTGTATTCTCAGGTTCCATTTATTTGTACTCCCCTCCCCCATCTTGTACACCAGCTATGATAGTGGCATAGCTGAAAGGATGTCATATTGAAGAGGGAACAGGTTTGTTTTCCATGACTTCAGAGATTAGGACTTGGGGCAACAGTTTCAAGCTACAGGAAAAGAGATTCCATTTGAACATTCGGAAGAACTTCATGACAGTTAGAGCTGTTTGGCAGTGGAATATGCTGCCACGGAGGGTGGTGGAGTCTCCTTCTGTGGAGGTTTTTAAGCAGAGGCTGGATGGCCATCTGTTGGAAATATTGTGATGGGGTTCCTGCATGGCAGGGGGTTGGACTAGATGGCCCTTGAGGTCTCTTCCAACTCTATGATTCTATGATTCTATGACTGCCACATCTTGTGACAATAAGTGCCACAAAGCAGTGGTGTACTAGGTGAAGAAGTACTTTATTTTGGTTCATCCTGAATTTAATACAGAGCTTAGAAAAATTATCTTTTTGGATTACAGGTCCAAAAATTGACGATCCAATGTGGCTAATGGCCATACTGAGATAGATTTGGGTAGCTGAAGTTCAAAAAATAGTGTGTCAACCCTTGAATCCAATCCTAGTTAAAATTCACTGGGTGTTCTTGGATTCCAGTTTTATATTGTATATGCAAAGTAGGGCTGAGGGTGGTTTCTATTCATATAGCATGCCCAGTTGTGTTTGCCCAGCCTTCAATTTTCAATAATTTCAGTGACATACAGTACTTTACTTTCTTTCCAGTTATCTACTTGGGTTTGTACTTCACCTCCCCATAATATAACAACTCAAAATACTGTAATTATTCTTTTCTGTCCCTCCCTATACTTGGTCACCAAAGCCATTTTGAAGAGCAAACCACACCAATATGTTCTTTTCATTGGCAAAGCTAGGAGATGAGGCATGGGGATATGTGCTGTGGCACAAGGCACCCCCCCCCCAACTATGCACATGTGAAACTAATACATAATATGTCTGCAGGCATACCCATGTAAGTGCTTCTCTATACGCAGGGGTCTTAATTGCACAGAGGATTCATCACAAATTTATGCTGTACACAGAACACATATAAGTTGTTAATGGAAAGTTACTCACATGTGCTGCTTTTCCACGGTAACAATGTCTGAAAAGATTGATTGTCCTAAGTGGAGCCGCCTAGAAGGCTTCGCTGCCTGATTCAGAAAACTAAGATGGAGCCCGTCCTGATTCATATACAGTGAGGAAAGAAGAACTGAGGGCTTCATTATACAATATGTATTTCCACACTGGCAACCAGACAAGCTCCATCACTGAACCTAAGAGAAGCACCTTAGTTCAACGGTGCAGGACAGGAGAGGAGAATGGCCACCCAGAACGGCTAGCATTGCTGCCCTCAGATGGCTGAGGCACTTGCCACGTCCTGCTTATCTTGTTGTCTGGGAGATGTGAGGTATACAAATGCCAAATGATGCTAATTCCTGAAATACTGAGCATAGGAAGTCTTGCTGCAGCAGCCCCTTCTCTGTTGCATCTTCCAGCCCTTTGAGCCATCTATATTAGTTTTCCTTTTTGTTTCAGTTAATTTTTTTTGCATCCTTTTTTTTGTTTTTGTTTTTTAGGAATATAAGCTTCAGGCAGAGTATCAAGACCGTGAACTGATTAGCTGTTTCCTCTGGGCATCATCCGCTAGTTTTATGTTGCTTCATCATTATGGGGGAATCGTGTCCTGAACCTGAAATATTTACCTGGTTTACCTTGTCATTATTACCGATCTGATGGGCAAATAATGTATAGCTGAGCAAGGGAAAAGAGACCATACTTCCAGCAGCAAAGTTTGGTGATTTTTAGCATCCATTTTAGCATGTGTACATCCTTCGGATTTAAAAAGACACCACACCTTTTAATTGTTGATGTGTTCCCAAAGTCACAGAAAACAAATCCACAAATTCAATGAACTCCACTCTTTTTCCAATTCTGGCAGCCATATTTAGAGCCTTGTGTATTTAAATGGATTAAGTATATGGGAAACATGCAGCCCATCTTCAGCAGTAGCTTGACTGTGATATCAGTATTCAGCAGGAGCCCTGGGTATAAAGAAGGAAGGTCTGGATGACTCATCAAATTACAAATGGTTTTCATGGTGTTATACAAAGCTGTCAGCAGGGTTTAACAGGCTGTGCAGACCTGAAGGATTGGCGTCTTGCTGAATTAATTGAATGTTGAGTCATGAACTTGGTAGAATACAGAGCATAAGTTCTAAAAACTCTGGAACAGGAGGCACTGCAGCTGAAATTCCTGCGCGGAGCAGCTTGCAGGGGAAAATATGTGCCAGTTTAAAAGTCTGAGCAGAGTTGAATCACTGTATAATCCACAAATCTGAAAGATTCTTTCTTCAGTGCCACATTTCTGTTTAACAGTTAAAGATGCACGATCGCTATGAAGAAGAGCTGAGAGAGTGCTGTGGTTATTGGGCTATGCTTCCAGTTCTTTTATCCACAGGGTGTACTGCGTGGGCAAGGTTTGACAATGGGAAGGCCTTTCTTTGCTGGAGCTTTGGGGATGATGCTGACAATACAGTTCAAGACTGCTAGGAGGTTTTAAAGATCAAACACGGGCCATAGAGGTTTTTATTTAAAGAAGTTTCTATGATGTTTTGGTATCACAGAGTATACCATAATAGAATTATCTGGCAGCGTTTTGTAATTCAGGTCAGGCTTTCCCCAGTCTCATTGTCCCTCTGATTCTTAAAACAATGAGCACTTTATCCCAACAAGAAGCTCTAATTAGATTAATCTGCTTCTGTATCTGACAGGTCAGATGTCTCTGCTGAAATAGATGTCTGCGCTTTTATTTTGTCTTTATGATCAGATTAAATTTCGATCAAGGGAGAAGATTTCCTGATATAGGCATCAAAAGTGTCTCCCCTAGCCTAGCTCCAGCAATTGGGAGATAATAGAGGGGAGGGTGAAATGTAAAGCCAGTGGGGAAGAAATGGAAGGAGCAGGAGGTTGACCCAGAAAATCTGGGTTCAAACTCTTGCTGAACGCATGAAGCTTAATGGCTGACTTTGGGCCAGTTCCTAATCTCTTGGATGGGTTTGGGTCTGAAAGGGGATAAATTCAAACTATTTTTCCTTATGCTTCTTGGAGGAAGGATACGAGAGAGATAAGATGAGGGCCCCAACCCTAGGCATGCTTCTCTGAATAGAGACCCAATTAAGTTTAGTAGGAATTGCCTCCAAGTAGCAGTGCTTTGGACTGGACTGAATATCTGCAGTAACAGCAAGAACAAGATGAATGGGCCACTGGTCGCTTTCTAGGTGTTCCTGGATTACAGCTTCAATCGCCCATCACTATTAGCTATGCTAATTAGCCTTGTAAGGAGTTGCATGGTGGAGTCCCTTGTTGCCAGCCTGTGCAGTACACACTTAGCTGGCCTGTAAGTCCATTTGAAAAAATAGGAATGACTTCTGAATAAACGTGCATAGGATTGTATTTATGTATAAATTTATTTGTTTGTTGATTGAATTTTTATACTGCCCATCTGACAGCGAGGCCACTCTGTAGTATTAATGACAAACAACAGATAATAGCTCATTCAAGTATAAATGTTTGCCCATGATAACAGCTACGTTGTCACTTTTGCCAATAGATACCTGCATGCCTTGCAAGGGTATAATAACCAATAACTTGAACATTTACTCATCCTAAATGAAAAGGAATACCTTAACATAGCAAAGCATCCCACGGAAAAAAAACTGTCGATCACTTTGTGTGCGGGTGGGTGTTTTCTTTTCCTTGTTTTTGTTCTTTTACAAGAGCAAAAAAGACAAGCCCCGGCATGTTCATCATCATTAGAACTTGCATTTGGGAACAGGTTTTCTTTTTCTGTGCAAAAACCCCTTCTGCAAATTTTGGTTGATTTATTTATTTCCTTCTTTATTATATTTTTATACTGGCCGTCTGGCAACAGAGGCCCCTCTGGATGGTTTACAATACAAGACACAATAACAACATCCAGAACATAAAAATAAAATAGAAAAGAAAAGGATCACATAACTATTTAAATAAATAGTTTTAAATAAATAAATAAATAAATAAATAAATAAATGACCCACTGAAATGAAAAAGGAGAAATGTAAAAAACTGAAGGATTGGCTTAAGCTATGAAGAAAGTAAGGAGGTTTAAGAGGAAGCCAAAGACATTGGTGGAATGTACTAAAGAGCTTGTAGGAAAGAATGGAAAATAATTTGTTCTTCGGTTCCAGGGGTTGGGGAGGGGTTAGGGAGGGGGGATGCAAAAATAAGCAACGTAATTACGTATTATTCTGTATGTATTACTTATTAGTTTCTCAAAAAATTAATAAAAATTAATGTTAAAAAAAAGATCATAATAATCTTAGACCCGTGGAGCTGGAATGGACCTTATGGATCTTTCAGTCCAGCCCCTGTCAAGGAGGCACAGCAGGGAATCGAACTCCTAATCTCTGGATCTGCAACCAGATATCTAAACCATGGAGCTGTCCAGCAGTTGTTAGCTACCCGTCTCTAGAATGGATGTGAAAGCTGCTTGGAGGCCCAGATGTATCTCTTGTCAGCCAGGGTTGTCTTTACAGGTGATGAAAGTAGAAGATGATAAATGTGACCAAAGCAGGGCATCAAGTGCTGCAAAAACTTTCCTATGCAAAGTGCCTTTCTGTGAGTGGGAGTTGTGGAAGACCTTGGTTCCTGTTATCACGTTCCCCTGTCCTCTTAGATTCCAGACCCTATGCCATCTTTCTTAACCCCAGCATTTTTATCCTCATCATATTTGAACTTTCATTTTGCTGATGATGGCACCACCTTATGCAAGGCAGAATGGTACTGTTATGTCCATTGCTTACGATGCTTTACTTCAGTAAGGATTGACCAAGAGATCTGACAAAAGAATGCCCCATACAACTAATTCCTTGAAGAGGGAGGTGGTAAGATCGGGATTTTCTGCCATGAACATCAAGGTGTCTTAGGGCCACCTTGCACTAAGTTTTCCAGTTGTGCCTGCACCAAGAGCATATCGGTCAGCAGTGTTCACTTGAGATGTTGATATTAGCCCTCATGAGATCTGCGCCCAGAGTTTGTTTCTTTCTATTGAATTAGGCTAAAGTACCTGGGGGACAGTCTCCATTTTTCTTTTTCCACTATATCCAGATTAACGATGTGTCGTAACTAGTAAAGTGTTCGACACAAGTTTTGTTCTGGTTCATCAAAGAATCCTAGAGGAATTCACAAGGTTCCTACATACAAAAGAATTCTCTTTGTGGGTTTATTATGAATCATTTTATCAAGTGAATCGATGATTCAAGATTTATTTCTTTATTTATTGTATTGGAGAGTTTACATTTCTAATTATTATAATGTCCTGGTGGAACATTATAGATTTAATTGTATGCAATGTGGGCTTACCACACGTTCCCTAACCTACCCCTACCCCGCCATTACACCTATGCCCACCCCAAATCTGCAAGACCCACTGCACTCCGACCCAAATTCTAAGCAAATTGTTAGGAATCTGCTTTTGTTTTGACAATGTATTTGCTTTTGTGACTAATGTTAACAGCGAGATGGCTAAGTCTCTATCTGTTGTGAATGTTGAGTGAAATAATTGGAGGAAACCGAAAGGGCATATATAAATAAACCTGCCTTGGCTTCCTTCTGAATGAATATGCTTCAAATCACCCAACACATCTTTTAGAAGAAATGTGTCTTGAGTGCAACGCGGCGCATTTAAAATAGGTACACCTGCAAGCATAATTGGGCAGCAAACAACCCTAATGTTATTGCAGCGCCAGAAGCACTACTAGATCATGATAATCACTGAAACATCAGATTTGATATCTCTGATTAGAACCCCTGACAAAATCCAACCTGACTGAACTTTAGCACAATAGAGGGCAAAGAAATTGCTTACTGAAAGTGGGAAGCTTCATGGCTGCTACTGCCAGGAGAAAAGCACAGATATAACTTACCAAACCAAACACGATGAGGCAGCTGACTAGACAAGAGGCACCACTCTTTCCCTACTCATGACTAGAGCTGGCAACACACTAGAAGAAAAAGAAGAAGAAAAAACACACATTTTTTAAAAAGAAAACTAGCCTTAGAAAATAGCAAAAATTCCGATCATTTCCTAGTAGAAAAGAGGGCGGGGGAGTGTGATCCCACAAAAAGGTGTTTTTAAATTTTTTTATTTCTATCCCATCTATCTTCTTACAATGGAACACAAGGCAGTGTACAATGATATTAAAATAGACGTGTAAAATCACAATAACTGGATCATCATTAAAAGAGCATTAAACTGTGTATGTGTGTGGGGGAATCTTAACAACATTAGGTTAAAATAATTTTAAAGCACCTGAGGGTTTAAAAAAACCTCCTATAAAATACAGTATGTTGCACTCCTTTCTAAAAAAAAAACACCCAATCCTGCAAGGGTATGTAGAGGTTTAACACCAATGTAAAAAAGGAAGGTGTTTACCTGCTAGCAGAAGGACAAGGTCAGTCAGGACTCTTGAGGCAAGGAATTCCATAGAAGGGGGAACCACCCAAATGCCTTGGTCTCAGCAACTTACCTTATTCTCTCTGGAACTGCCTCCAATGCTTGTGGGACCAATAAGAAGCCTTTTCTTGAAGATCTCATAGCCTTGGGATAGAGGGGATTAGATGAAATAGCCTAGAAGTTGGAAAGAGTTTGTATTTGGATAAGAGGTCCCAGGACAGCCCCCGGCCAGCACGGCTAGAGATTCTAAGCCTTTAAAAAAAAAAAACTTTATTTTTATTAAAGTAACTTTCCCAAACTCTGCTCTATATTGTTGGGCTTCTCTCCTCAAGTTTCCATCCTTGGAGCAGCTCCATTCCAGTCACTGTACGGAAAGCAAGAACTCACTGATTGATTGATTGAGCTGGCGATCCTATTCATGATACAGAATCCTGAAGAAAATGTTCTGTGACCAGGGATGCTGGCTTCCTTTTCTTTTAAGCCATTCTGCTAATGAATTGGACCTCCAGTTCCATCTCCTTGCTTCACTGATGAATTTTAGCTGAGGAAGAGAAAAAGGGTGCTAAATTTCCCAGTGACCACATTGCTTAGCCAGCAAAGAAGGAGCCAACTTGGGAGATCAGTTTGGATTTACATTCTGGAAACAATACATTAGAAAATGGTGTTAAGGGCAAAGTGATTTTTAGTAATGCATCTGTGTTCACCCAGACGTTTTTCTCCCGAGTCTTGTGACACTGTAAAGACTAGCAGTTTTTATTTGGCATATGCTTTTGTGGACAGTAGCCCACTTCTTCAGATGCAGACAAGGACTCATAAGGCCAAATTAAACTTCTTAGGATACAACTACACTGTGGTAGTATTGCAGCTTGTATTACATCTGAAATTGCAACCAGTTCTCACACAGGTGCTGCAGAACATAAGAACATAAGAAGAGCCATGCTAGATCAGGCCAAAGGCCCATCTAGTCCAGCTTCCTGTTATCTCACAGCGGCCCCACCAAATGCCTCTGGGAGCACACGAGACTAGATATCTGTCTCCTGATACCACTCCCCTGTATCTGGTCCTTGAAGTACCCCGGTTTTAAGCCTGGAGATTGCACATCTCCATCATGGTTTGTAACCTGTGACGGACTTTTCCTCCAGGAATCTGTCCAACGCCTTTTTGAAGGCATCCAGGCCAGATGCCATCACCACATCCTGTGGCAGGGAGTTCCACAGACTAACAACATGCTGCGTAAAACAATATTTTCTTTTGTCTGTTCTCACTCTCCCAACCCCCAGTTTGAGTGGATGTCCCATAGTTCTGATATTTTGTGAGAGGGAAAAGAATGTCCCTCTATCCACTTTACTCATACCCTGCATTATTTTGTACGTCTCAATCATATCCCCCCTCAGGCGCCTTTTTTCCAGACTAAAGAGGCCCAAATGTTTTCGCCTTTCCTCATAAGGGAGGTGCCCCAGCCCAGTAATCATTTTAGTCACTCTCTTCTGCACCTCTTCCAGTTCCACTATGTCTTTTTTGAGATGCCGCGACCAGATTTGTACACAATACTCCAGGTGTGGCCTTACTATCATGTTGTACAATGGCATTATAATGTTGGCTGTTTTATTTTCGATCCCTTTTTTGATAACCCTTTTGATAACATGGAATTGGCCCTCTTCACCGCTACCACACACTGGATAGACACCTTCATGGAGCTGTCCACCAGCACACCAAGATCTCTTTCCTGATCCATCACAGATAGCTCAGAGTCCATGAGTTAATAGATAAGGTTTTGATTTTCTTTTTGCCCCAATATGCATTACTTTACATTTCCCTACATTGAAACACATTTGCCATTTCACAGCCCATTCCCCCAGTTTGGAGAGATCCTTCTGGAGCTCTTCACAGTCTTCTTTGGTTTTTACCACATGGAAAAGTTTCGTGTTATCCGCAAACTTGGCCACCTCACTGCTTATCCCTGTCTCCAGGTCATTTATGAACAGATTGAAAAGCATTGGTTCCAGGACAGATCCCTGGGGCACACTGCTGTTCACCTCTCTCCATTGTGAAAATTGCCCATTGATACCTACTCTTTGTTTCCTGGATCTCTACCAGTTCTCAATCCATAAAAGGACCTGCCCTCTTATCCCCTGACTCTGTAATTTTCTCAGCAGCCTTTGGTGAGGGATTTTGTCAAAAGCCTTCTGAAAATGAAGATAGACATTATCCACCGGTTCACCCAAATCCACATGCCTGTTGACCTTTTCAAAGAATTCTAAAAGGCTTGTCAGGCAAGACTTACCCTTACAGAAGCCTTGCTGATTTTCCCTCAGCAAGGTTTGTTCTTCTATGTGTTTTAAGATTTTCTCTTGGATGAGGCTTTCCACCATCTTCCCTGGGACAGATGTAAGGCTAACCAGCCTATAGTTTCCTGGATACCCCCTCCTTCCTTTCTTAAAAATTGGTGTGACATCTGCTATCCTCCAGTCTTCCGGCACTGTGGCTGTTTTAAGAGACAAGTTGCATATCACCTTAAGAGATTTGTAATTTCATTTCTCAGTTCCTCTTGGGTGGATGCCATCTGGGCCCGGTGATCTTTAATTTATCAATTAGTCGTAAAACATCCTCTCTTTTAACCTGTATTTGATTTAATTCTTTAATCAAGAGGGGCCATTCGGGCAGCGGATTCTGCCGAAGATCTTCTGTCGTGAAGCCAGATACAAAGAACTCATTTAATTTATCTGCAAATTCCATGTCCTCCTTAACCTCCCCCTTTCCTCCCTCACCATCCAGAGGGCCAACTGGTTCTCTGGCAGGTTTTCTACTTTTAACATATTTAAAGAAGCTTTTATTATTTCCCTTTATATTGCTAGCCATATGTTCCTCAAAGTCTGTCTTTTCCTCTCATATCATCTTCTTACATTTTGATTCAAGAGTTCACACTCATACGATGCAGTGCTAGTCGCATTCCAGAATACAGCCCCTTCCTTCCTTCCTTCCTTCCTTCCTTCCTTCCCTCCTCTGATCTGACCACTGGTGATTCCTTTATGGTTTATTATATAATTGCCTTCTCATTTAAAGCTTTTTCAAAAACCTTTCCATAGAAAAATAACATGGAAATGTACTTAACAGTCTGAGAGTACAAAACATCAAATGTTCAAACAGTTATTTGATTTCATAATTCACATGTCAGAATGATTTCTTAACAGGATCACCACACGTTCCCATCTGTGACTCAGCCTTCAGTCCTTCCAAAGTCAGTAAATTGAGTACCCAGCTCACTGGACAATATGTAGCCGGCATGATTTAATTGTAAACAACTTAAGAGAGTGCTTTAAGCAGTATGGGGTGGCATATGAGCAACAAACTTTGGTTTGCTTTTGAAATATTTTATGATTAAGTTGATTTTAACAATAAAATTGTCACATCTGGTTACATTATATTTAAAGGTATAGTTGATTTGGATTAAATATGAGCCATTTGTTTATTGAATTTACCTTTACATTTCTTTCTATTACACGTGGAGCTACAACCTGCAGAATACTAAGACATATCTTCACAACGCTTTGTTTTTGCGATTTTATCAGAAGGGGCTAAACAGATTAATATTGGAAGCAGATGAAACCATAATCATTGCAGTGAAGTTATCTTCCCTACTGAATGTAGAGTCCTCCACAGTATTAAAGACAGATTCGTTTTCAGAAAAGAGGTGAGAAAAAAGTAGGGAATTAGAAATTGAAAGTCCTTATGTTTTGAGGCAAGCTTCCTTCAATGGCACAGCACAGTATTTTTAAATATTCACAATCACAATCACAAGAACCTTTATTGGCATACATTCATATAAAACAGAGGCAGCAAAATGTAAAATAAGAGGTAGGAAGTAAATAAATAGGTTTAAAATGAATTAAAAATTGGGTTAATAGCAGGCCTTGGCCCCAAACTATTTACTGATATTTAAAACAGTGGCCAAATATTCAGCCACTGAGGCTGTCAATTCCGGATGTTTGTCCTCAAGGAGATGCTTTGTTATACTCTCTGGGGATCCAGAAAAATTAGAAATGTAAGGGGTCAGAAGGCGAAGGCGAAGCTTGTGGTGCGAGGGGCAGGAGAGAAGGATATGAGAGGTTGAGTCCGGTTCTTGTGATTGTGTGATTGTGATTGTATTTTTAAATATTTGTATTTCTGAACAGAGGGTGGTATTCAATGTTTGTTGGCAAAACAGCAGAATACACTGGGGGCGGGATGTGACCGCCTTTCCCAATGTAGGCCTCCCACCCACCAAAAAATAAAACCTCCCATCGAAGGCTGACAAATCTCTGGAGCTCATTTTGGGGCAAATGCTAAAGCTGTAGAGTATAGAAGACATTATTAAAGCTCCATGATATAGGCCAGCTTTATGCTGGATTTAAGACAAAAACGAGCTTCTTTCACATATTGCAAGAAAAAGAAGGAATCTGAAGCAGGCATGATGTAAGACATGCTGGAGTCTGTGTTCTGTGGTGGTTTTTCTGCTTTGATGTGTGGAATGTTATGCTTATTCCTTGACTCAACACCTGAACACATTTTACATTCTGCAGTAATTTGAATGTTCTTTCCAGTGAGGGGCTATGGGCCAAATCTGGACCCATGCTTAATTCCAAACTGATTTGAAATGAATTATATAAGGTCTGGCTCAAAACAGAATGGGCGGATTTGGTTCCAGGGCAGGGCAGAAAAAAGAAAGCAAAGTGGGTTCAGATTCTGCACAAAACTTGACTCAGAGAAGGCTTCAGCCCACAAGTTTTTTTTTAATAAAGATATTTAGTGCATAAGCCTCTGAAACTAGCCATTGGAACTGGGCAGGATTATCTCTCTCTTTAGAATGCATCTCTCTATTCAGTATAATAATAATAATAATAATAATAATAATAATAATAATAATAATAATAATAATAATAATAATAATAATTATTATTATTATTATTATTTATTTATTTATTTATTTATTTATTTATTTATTTATTTACCAACCATACCAATATTCCCAGTGCAGGGTTATGTGGAGCTCGGTACACAAGCACAATCCCAAACCTGTCTCTCTGACCCACCACAAAATGTAGACATTCCAACTCTGGACACACCAACATCACTGATTTGCTGACATGAAGAGATTGCCTATGAACAACGGCCACCCCCTGCCCCTCCGACTTGCCCAGATGCTGAATGCAAAACCCTTGGGGGCGCAGCTGGGAGATATAAGCTCCCCCCTTCTGCACCCACCCAGGGTTCCATAAGAAATGCCAGGTCAGCCCACTCATCCATGATCATTATTATGAACCAACCTGGCATTAATCAGCAAGCAGGACAGGTCAGAGGCATGGACAGAATTGTTCCTTGGTATGTGGCAGTGGGCCAGAGGGTCAGAATGGGGGTCAGGCACGAAATGCCTGACCTGAGTTCTCCTTATCTGATTGATCCCCAGGCCCACAGCGTACCTCCCATGGTCTGACACCACTAAGATGGAAGAGCCCATAATAATAATAATAATAATAATAATAATAATAATAATAATAATAATAA
>JAHTLZ010000010.1:47379534-47389686 GCA_023846285.1 Phrynocephalus versicolor
TAATAATAATAATAATAATAATAATAATAATAATAATAATAATAATACAGTAATCTGAATTCTATTTACATTTGCCCCCCCCAAAGGTAGATGTGTTTAGTTTTCTAATAGTTTAACTTTACAGTTTTATGTAGTATTTAGGACATAGAACATGAATTGAATTGGATTTGGGGCACAAATAACACCAGGTTAAACTGAAATACATTCCAAAGCTCTGATTTGACCTACAAACTGAAGGGGTGACCCTTGCCCAGCCTTGTTTTCAAAATCAAGTCCTCCATGTTCTTACAAACCATTTAAGGAGAGAAAAAGACAGCCATGCATATATATTAAATGAATCTCTTATCTTAAACAATATATAATTCTATAAAAATGATTTCCCTCCCAGTCCTTAATGGATGGGAGATGCTGGCATGCCACTTAGCTAGAACATCACTCTTTTCATTTCACGAACATCTACAGGTCAGGTGCATGATTGCCACTAGGATTCCAGACTTCAGTCTTCTCAGAGATCCGTGTTACAGATGTTGGTTTTATTTATATTGCTTTCATGGTACAGTATTTGTCATCCTCCCAGCCTTGCAACCTCTACCACCACCACCCCACCCGCTGTTGCCAATTCGAGTTTGCCTTCCTCACAGTAATGAGTGGCTGATCACAGCAATGCAAGAATGGCCACACCAGGAATGACAGAGGTGTTTTCACAACATAGAGGGTGGGAGAGAAACCGGAATGGCTATAGGAGGTGAACAGGTTGATATGACTTTCCCTGAGTGACTGGCTGCCTGAGTAGGGTATTTAAAGGGAAAGATTTCAACATGCTCTGGTGTTGCTTGTGTTTTTAGTGGTGGTGTTTATTTGATCCTTTTTAGTATGTATACTTATTGTAGCTAGCCTTAATATTGTCTTTTGATGATGCAAACCCTTTGGATCCTTTTAAAGGAGAAAAGCGAAGTAAAATTTTAAAATAAAATAATAAATCAATAAAATAATATGTAAACATACGCACATGTCGGAAGGTAACTTTGTCCCTATTAACAGTTCTCTCCAGCTCAAATCCCCATTACAGCTATGCAGCTTCTAGCTGGTTTTCCTTGTAGGAAAGGGACTACTGGGTTGGAAAATTTCCACCCCATGAAGTAAAACGAAGGGATTTTCTCCACAAGAAATTCCTCACATGGGGAAAGCTAAGGTACCACTAGTGGGAAGTTTGCTCCCATTCTTCTCTGCTACTACCCCCTTTTCTCTCCCAGCACTTTTCTTCTGTCCCTTTGCCACCCTTTCCTCCTGTACTGACTCTGCCCCCTTACGTATAGTTTTTAACCTCTCCCAAATGAAGTCCCTGTGGCCTTTCTTCAAAAGAATAGGTGACTTCTTCTGGGTGCTGGGTGCTTCTGGGAATCTTTGCTACTGTTACTCCTGCTTTTCTTTTCATATTGCTGTCAGCAGCAGGAAATGAGTTTCAAATCAGTCATGGAGGAAAGAGGAAGTGGGGGAAGGAGGTCCTGTCATCGTTTGGATTAAAATATATAGGCCAGAATCCTGTGCACATAAAGGGTGTTTTACTTGGGTTGTTCATTGCAGCTAACTGATGAAGTGCTACACCATGTCTCAATTCTCAGTCATTTGCCTTGCCATGTGCCTGACTGCATGCATGACAGAAATGCTCCCCAGCATTCCATCAATTAGCTACAATTATCCAAGGCAAGTTACCAGAACCTTACACAAACTCCACTAGAATTCCAGCTGTAAACATGCATGAATGCCCACACGCCCATGCACACACGGGTTGCTTCATGGGTTTTAGGGGATGGTATGATGACTTGGCAGAGACTGCAGCACTGTCCAAGAGATGTGTTTTCTCTGTGTGAAGCAGAGTTGTAGGCCTTATGGGATACGGTCATTTTAAGCATCACTAGTGATTATGGGGACAATGTCAGTGGGTGGGTTAAATATAACAAAAACCCATCTTTAGTCAAATATTATTGGGAGGAGGAAGAATTGGAGGCCGCCGGTCAAGCTGGTGGTGTCCAAAGGAGTCTTTGTTTTTCTTTCAGTCAGGACCTTGAGCCAGAGGCCATTTCCATATTCCGGATGCAAAGCAGTCTCAAGTTTGTCCAAACTTGTTGTGGCTGCCCCTCAGAATGCCAACCCCCCGCCCCCGGTTGTCCATTGAGACGCAACAATTTTCTAGCAAATAATGTGAAGCAGGAACATTGGCCAAGTGAAAGTCCCAAAGGTGTCTGAGAGAAGCATCAAACTTAAAACCATTTCAAGCTCATTCCAGGTTGTGTAGATATGCCACAAAAGAGAATGCAATGGTGTCTGCTGGGGTTCACTGTAGATTAAGGTCACAGAGGGACCTAATGGCAGCACTATTATTTTTTTCTTTTGCTTCACCCTGACAGGCAGATTATGCTCACTTGAAAGTAGTCGCAATGACGTTTTAGTTGCTTGGTTGTGCTGCTTCTGCCTAGCAATCAACAACGTTGCCTTAGAATGAAGTAGGTACCAGTCACTTATATAGAAATGTGGAATGTTGAAAAGCAGAGTCTTCTACTGGTCCAGGCTTTAATAAAATGTGAGGCAGGGCACCCACCCATCATAGTGTAATTGTCATTCTCTCCAAAGAACTGTAAACAAAATCAAAGATATGCCTGTGCTGAAAGGGTCCTCATTACTTCAGAAGGCTATTCTAATCAGTTTGTCAGCTAATCAGTGTTTTCCTTCAATGGAGAGTACTGTTGTGACTTCACATAATTATGTCTGAGCCAATGCTCTGTCTGTAATTTAATTGTACTAAAGTAGGAAGAACACCACTGCACCTTGTTGTCACCCAGGGTAATTTCCTCATCTCAGTGTTGAAGGTTTTAAAAGTAAAGCATGTTTTCTTCCAGATCAGGAAAAGAAAACACTGTGTTGTTTTCAACTATATTTATAGAACAAACAAATCTGGGAGAAACTCCCTCCTCTTCCTCCTCCTTCTTGAATTACTGCTACCAGAATACCATAGAATCATAGAATCATAGAATAGAATCATAGAATTATAGAGTTGGAAGAGACCTCATGGTCCATCGAGTCCAACCCCCTACCTTACCCAGCAAGGCCAATGCCTGACTGGTAGATTCTGGGAGTTGGTCCAAAAAGGTCTTTTCGTGAGCTCTGCTCTGCAACCAACTCAGCTGGTGGCCATGTTATTGTTATTGGCAGAGTCAGACAGACTTCTGAGAAAAGAAGTCATCCAAATGTACCTTTTAACTTATTCATCCTTCCGTGCCCATTGGAATTATTTGACAAAGCAGATAACCACAGACAACTTTTGAATGCTTATAACAGTATCTTCTGTGCTTGCTTTTGATGGCTTAAACTCTGTCCTTGGAAGCAAGTTCCACTGAAATGAAAGAAATGGTTTCCATATTAAAATGTACAGGATTGCAAACGTAAAATGGTGCTTTGTCATTCCGAAACGGTTAGTCTCAAATCTGGAAGAAAAGGGAGAGTTGTTTGCCTTTATTGAAATAGAACTTGAAGATAGCAAAAACAAAAAGAAAGAAAAAGAAAAAAGAAATGAAATGAGAAGAGAATAAAGAAAAAAGGAGAAATATCACTCTTTGGGTCTCCTTCCTGTCCTATATTTTAACTCTCATGTTGTCAGACACATATCCCTCAGTGTATGAAGATTTGAAACGTATACTTGTCTGGGTTGTGCCATTTTCACTCCCACACCTGCAACCCCATCCTTTAGAAGGTTAAGATCCAGGACAATGCCAGCATACACGAACAGATAGAACAGTGTGTCTTCCTTGCTCATTTCAATCCTAGTTTTTCCCCCCTACTTAATGTTATGTTGACGGGCCCTTTGCTCTCAGGGAAATGGGTGTGTCAGTTGCTTATGTGAGGAGCAACAAGGGAACCTATTGAAACCCCTGACAGTTCAAAAGAGGTAAGATATTAGTTCTCTGAAGCCTTCTATTAGTCATTCTGACCCAGCATTTCAAAAGAACTGCTTGTTTAATTAAAGGTTGCCCACTTTGTGTCAGTCAAGGTCTCCTTGGCAGGAGAATGTGTGTATTGTTGCTGTAGAGCTCTTCCTTGTGTAATGGGATTGACTCTTGTCCCAGAACTCTAGGTCTGTATCAGTTGGAGTCTTCCAAGTGGTGCTGCTTATGAACTATCAAGAGGCTCAGCAACAGAAATATGGAATACCTTCATCGTGTGTGTGCTGATTTACAAAGAATGATATGAAATGTCTCTGTCACAAGAGGTTAGTTTAGTTTTCTGTAAAAAGACTGGGAGAAAGTGAGGGAAAGGATACAGTCCCAGTTCAGGGCCAAATTTCATGTTATTGACAGCATGTCATTAGAAGAGGAAACTCTCTATGTGCTGAAAACAAAAGCTTTGAAGAAAAGGAGGCTGGTGAGGAGGGGTATGAAGAAATTAGAGAGCTGGCATGCCCCATGTGTCCAAGGAGGCAGCTGCAAACATAAAGGGCAGTGAGGGGACAAGGTAGACAGAGCCCCCAGAAAGATCAAGAGTGTGGTGGGCTGCACCAACTCACTTGGGACCTCTTCCTATCTTGAGTTATCCTCCTGCTGTACTTTGCAGGGTTGATCCTTTTGTGCTCCCACCAACACCTTTGGGAGGCAGGAACCAGCTCAGTTGGAAGAACCTTGCAGGCTAGTGACTGGGAGTGGGCCCCAAGGTTCTGGCCTGGGCTGTATCCTGCCACCATATACACACTCGCTGACCCATTGAGCACAGTGCTGAATTTTGATCCAGCAGCCATGTGCTTGCCTGAGGATACACCTTTTTCTTCCTTGTTTTTTCCCCCTCCTGCCCACTTCCTAAACATGCTGCATGAATGGCAGATACATTGCACAGGACATGTGCCACGTTGCCCCATTAATGGCTTTAGAATCTTTCTTTTTACACATTCATTCAAAAATAGCATGCATGCTTCGTTGCAAATGTCTCTCTGGATTGTTCCAGACTGAGCAGTGAGTGCATAAGCAGGTGCATGCATTCACGTGCACATATGTGACATGACAAAATGTATGTTGTTCCACACTAAAACTATCATATATCTGGAAACCTAGACTTTGGGAGAAGACTGCTCTGCAACTATTCTTCTCTCTGATCCTCAAGTTTCTATGTGCACGAGTAATTTTTGGTAAAAAAAACCTCCCACTTCCAGTCCGTGAAGGGATGACTTTAGTAAAGTCTTTGGCTAAAGAGACACATACTCTGAAGAGGGCAACAGCGATCTCTGACAGCTAACAATGATTTGTTGGTAGAGAAAATTAAAGAGAAATACTTTCCCTGAAATCTTGCTGCATGGTAAGTGGCAGCCAAATCAGCAAGAGGGCACAGTTGAAATAGTGCTGGTCTGGAGGGGAAAGGGTTTTAATCAGGCCAAGTATCCGAAGGTTTGAAGACAAAACAATGGGAGCATCTGTGCCCAACCTCCCTCCACAATTGTTTCACTGCATCCACTCGTAAATTACGATCCATATCTCTTTCCAAGAAAGGTGAGGCAGTAACCCCTAGACAACAACAGTCATATTTCCTTTGTAAGGAATTTCACTCCCTGCCTAATAATCTTTCCTGACAGGTTGCAAAGATACACCCATGGCTTTAAAACTGTCAGAATGGCCTGGACACGGTCTGTGTTTTGGGTGAAAACCAAACAATAGAAATCAAATTGACAGTTCCTGTTATATAGAAGGCTTGTCCTGGCAACTGAACGGATAAAATGAGGAATACTGGGACCGACTTTTAAACACTTATTCTGCATTTATCTCATTGCTCTTCCAAAGAGATCTCAACAGACACGGTCTCCAAATTGAAATGAAATAGGTGTATGCTGCTGTCCCCAGTTGACTCACTCTACACATTACCCAGAAATCCCTTCCTTAAAATCTTACTGCATGGCAAGGGACAGCATAAATTGCTACATGGTAGGGGGGCTGACAGCTGCCTAGATGCCCTAAGCACATCCAATCTCGCTTGATTTCGGAAGCTAAGCAGGGTCGGCCCTGGCTAGTACTTGGATGGGCGACCACCAGGGAATACCAGGTGCTGTAGGCGCCTGGAGTAGGAACTGGCAAGCCATTTCAGTATTCCTGCCAAGAAAACTCCATGGACATGGGGTCACAAAGAGTCAGTCACGGCTGTAATGACACAAAACACACACAGGGGCCTGACATGTGAGGGTGACGGCAGGATGCATGGACATTGATATTCTAGCATTCAGCATTCTCCAAGACCTCTTTAATCTGGACCATCAACGATGTTATTCTTCCCTGAAATAAAAGTGTTTGAGGAAACTCAGTTGGACACTGGTTGCCCCCCACCCCAACCCCTGTTCATTCATCTTGCAGTCAACAGACTCTCCAGACTTTCTTCAAAAGTGTTTATTTATTGCAACCTAGGAATGTGAATTTTGCGCTAAAGAGGATGCTAGTGCTAGAACCAGAGATGGAGATGGATTGAAAAATGAACCACATTTTCTGATGAATTCAGCTGATTTATCAACATTTGGCGATTCATATTCACCACAAATGAAGTTCCACTGAGGAATTGATGGTTTGTTTTGTTTTTTTAAAGCAATTTTTGATATTAATGCATTGGGCTATAAAGTGGCAACCAAGGCACCTAAATACACTGGAATTGGTGGCAAACATCCCGTAACTCGCTTCTACAATTCCTCTAAATTTGGTGACGATTGGGTTTCACCAACACAATTGCTAGGCAGTTTCCTAGGGGCCCCCACATTGTGGGTGTATAACCTAATATTCACCAAACATAGAGGAGTTGTAGAAGGGTGTTGTGAGAAGCCTCCCTGCAAAATTGGTGTCTATAGGTCAGAGTTGGCAAAGGTGTCACTCAGAGCCCTTTCTGTGGGCACCTGACATTGCCCCTTCACAGCCACCTGCATTCAGGTCAAATGGCCATATTGGCACGTTGAAAAAAATTCACAGTTTTGAATCAGTTTGGGCACTCGGCCTCTAAAAGGTTCGCCATCACTGCTATAGGTTCTTAGGGGTGCTTTTCTGGAGTCCGTCTTTGGGAGTGTATAGCTTGAGAATATCTGAACTCCAATCTTCACCAACCAGAGGTACAATCCTTGCAAGTTTGCATCCTTTAGATGCCAGCAAGGGGGGAGGTGTTATAGTATTTTAAAGTGGAGATGAATCACATTTTGATTCATTAGTTTGTTGCTTGAAATGCATCAATTCATCCACCCCAATGAATCACGAATCATGATGAATCATCATTTTTTAAACAAATTGCCCCCATCTCTAGTTAAAGGTGCAAAGCGTAATGCATTTAAGAGGCTTGCTATCATTTACAACTTGGGTAGGAGACACAGAAAGCCTTCCCTTTTCACCACACCTATTATATTTCTCCTCTCCTGGCCTTCCTTCTCTCCTGTTGTGCTGAGTCACTTCCACACTCTTCATTTCTTTCATCGGTGTTACTGAATGAACAGTACTGTCTGTTTTCCCAGACTCTCTTGTTTCCTTTTTTCAAATCTCTCTTATTATACTTTTATTTGCTTATGGATCTATTGATGGAATTGTTCTTCCTACTTCCTTTTATAATGTCAGAAACATCAACGTGCTGTGACTCTTTTTTGTTTTAATAGTAAGGCTTTAGGGGATATTTAAAAACCCTAAACATATCCTTAGCTGGAATAAATAAAGAGATAAATATGAATTATGTATACAACTTCTTGGTAAAAGCAACTAGAAAAATGTTGAATGCCTATATTCTGCTCTCCTTCCCTGCCTCTTGTGAGTTCTGAAATATAGATAGCAAGATCATATCCATTTCTTCTAGTTTCTGACTACTCAGCTGCCCATTTCATGAATTCATGAGGGCTGGACCCATTTTCCTAGAGAAAGATGATCCCCTGTGTTAATGACAGCCCCCAGGCCTGACTATAAATATCATCTAAAATACTGCATGTAGATAAGCAAGAGAATGTGACCTTTTGTTTAATAGTCACATTTCGATGGAAGGTCATGACTAACATTATTTCGATCTTTCACTGTCATATCCTCCAGTACATTGTTCAGAGCCAAACTAAGAAGTGACACAACTAGAGATGGGCATGACCAGAAAAAATTATTTTTCGAGTTGTCGTTTGTCGGGACGGGTCCGTTTCGGGTCGTTTCCGTTTGTCGCGAATTTTTTCAAAAATTTGTCGTTTCGTTGTGTTGTTCGTCGTTTCCACCGCGATTTAGCGCGACTTGACTTCCCAGAGCGTGGGGTTAGGGGGTAAGGGCTAGGCTTAGGGTAACGGTTAAGGTTAGGGTGGGTTAGTGGGCTGCACCTCTGGGTGCCTCTAGCCCACTAAGAACACAGTGTACTGGCGTATGGATTAGGGTTAGGGTTAGGCTTAGGCTTAGGGTTGGTGGGCTTTTTATGCCCTCTCTGGCACATCCAGAAGTCTCAGCAAAACCTGGCCATGTGATTGGTGGAATGGCTCCAAAAATTTGCATGGTCCCATCCCATGGCCAGCCCATCATTGCGCGTGCGCAGGTGTAAAAAAATAAAAATAAAAATAAAATAAAATAAAATCAATGGAGATGTTTTATTGCAAGAAAAACCCACTGCTGCTACTGTAAAAATTCAAGCATTTAAAATAGCTAATTTTCGCATGTTTCTGTGGTGCTTTGGTGGGTTTTTGGACCACAATTTCAAAAAAAATATTGCGGTCGCCATTTTGGATCCCCCCACGGCATGGCAAATGGAGACGACGAGGATGCCCCCCCCAGCCTGGTACCAGAGCAGCCCGGGACAGGAGAGGGGGGGAGGCCGGGGACCCCCCACCCCAGAAACCACCCCTCTGGTAGGTGCCCTCACTCAGGCAGGCATATTTTCGCCTGCTTTTTTGGCCGGGAATCGGTTTTTTAAAAAATTTTTAAAAGTTTTTTTCTGTGTCACTTGGCATCGCGCGATCGCTGCGATGCCAGGAACGACAACGACAAATCAGACCCAATTTTTCTTTTATCGGTTCAAGTTCGAGTTCTGGCGGAGTAATTTTTGTTACCGTTTCCGTTACGTAATGGAAACGAGGAACGGAAACGGAAACGAGAATTTCGCCAAGTCGTGCCCATGTCTAGACACAACCAATTCACGTGTGGAAGCAGAACTGCCATGGTAGCACAGAAAGATGGGCATGATCGTTCTCTTCTGTCTTCTCTGTTGTTGCTTCTTTTCTTCACCTCTATTCAGTTTCAGTTCTCTTTTACTTTTAGGAGACCGGGCAGAGAGGGTGCAGCATGCTTAGAGGTGGCAGAAGGAAGGAGAAAAAGGAGGGTTGGAGATGAGTGATGAGCAGACTTATCTGAAAATGCCTGTGCGTTGCTGTGAATGAATACGTGTGGACAGAGAGCTGAGAGCCATGTGGAAGAAATAAGCCAGGAAGAGCTTCACAGAGCGAGCCAAGGGAAAGGAGTGTGTGTGTGTCAGGGTGGGGGTGGGGGGAGGCATAGGCAGGGCCGGTGCTAGGGTTTTTTGCACCCTAGGCGAGGGGCGGGTGGTGGTGGT
This sequence comes from Phrynocephalus versicolor, assembly GCA_023846285.1. Classification (NCBI taxonomy): domain Eukaryota; kingdom Metazoa; phylum Chordata; class Lepidosauria; order Squamata; family Agamidae; genus Phrynocephalus; species Phrynocephalus versicolor. The sequence continues at coordinate 47,389,093 of JAHTLZ010000010.1, forward strand.
GGGGACGGCAGATGGCGGGGGACGACGACGGGCACGAGGGGGGTGTGGACGGCGGCGGGCAGCGATGGGCGGACGGCAACAGGTGGCTGGTGGGCGGTGGGGGGACGGACAGCGGTGGCCAGCAGTGGGGGGGGGCAGCAGCAACTGCCTAGTTCGCCTTAATGGAAGCGCTGGCCCTGGGCATAGGAAGCAAGCAAAGAGGTGAAAGAAGAAACAGCAGAGTTCCAGGTTTGGCAAGGAAGTTGTTTTATGAAGGGGTGCAAGGGTTGTATCCACTGAAGGTTTATTTAGCACTGTCGAGGCATTATTTTTCTACAGACCTAGAAACAGAGTTAAAATGTGAGTGATCAAATGATGGCAAATGGCAATTACAGACCGAAGGGCAACGATGGGAGCCACCTTGATCTGAATATGAGATTGAGATTTGAACCGCATGCTGCAGGGAATGTATCTGTTTGTCTATTACTGAGCTTTCCCTCCAGGCACACAGTTCCTTAAAGGCACAAGCAAATTTGCAAGGAAGGAAGGAAGGAAGGAAGGAAGGAAGAAAGAAAGAAAGAAAGAAAGAAAGAAAGAAAGAAAGAAAGAAAGAAA
>JAHTLZ010000010.1:47390020-47407178 GCA_023846285.1 Phrynocephalus versicolor
ACACACACACACACACACACACACACACACACACACACACACACACAATCTAACCATCCCACAAGCATACCTGTAACAGTCTAAGAATCAGTAAGGTTCTTTCCTATAGTTTCTACTTCTGATTTTATTTGTGGCTTTAAAAGCAAAGAGGATACAAAGCACTATTGGGAAGCAAAATATGTGGAATAAAGGCAACACCATTGTTGAAAAAATGATGTGAAAAAGTCAAGAGTGTAGATTCCATGCATCCCTAGAAAAAACTGAAAGATCCATACAAGGTTGTTGATAGCACTGTTTGAGTTATTATTGTGGAATGTGGAGTGCTCTTTGATTAGGCACTACTGTAAGACTGAATAGAATTGGTGCAGTTCAGTGGGTTGGAGCACTTGGCTACAGAGTCTGGGCCTGGGAGTCTGAATTCCTGCTGTGGAGCCAGCAGAGATTATTCATAGTCATTGATGGGTCCCTCAGAAGCACATTATTCATATTCATGATGGGTCCCTCCATTTGTGTGGCCTTGAGTGAGCTGCATGGTCCTGAGAGGCACTAGGAGCTGGGACTGGTAAACACCACTTTTGAATACTTTAGACCTTTAAAATGCTGGGAAGGTTGCCATCACTTGGATATGTCCCAATGGCAGATAATGATTTTCATAGGAATAAATGCACCAACATCACTATGGAACTACAGTATGTGTAAAAAAAAAAAAAAAAAAAGACAAAACCGTTTGTTCCTGCAGTGTCTGGTTGACCACGTGTCTGTTTCAGTGTTTACTGATAGAGATGGGCACGACTCAAAAAAATGGTGTTTCGTTTGTTGTTTGTCGTTTGGGGGTCCGTTTCGGTTCGTTTTAGTTTTTCGTGAATTTTTGCAAAAAAAAAATCGTTTTCGTTTCATTACGTAACAAAATGAAAAAACAAAAATGAAAACGAAATATTGCTGTTTCGTTAGCATTCATTACGGTTCAATGTATTTGCCGCAACAAAAACGAAACACACGACAAAATTTCTGGTGTTTCGGTTCATTTCATTTTATTTTGGAGACAAAATTCGTTTTTTTGTTTCGTTATGTTACATAACGAAATGAAAAAACAAAAACAAAAATGAAAAATTGCTCGTTTCGTGCCCATCTCTATTTACTGAAATGATTTTAAATGGCATCAGCCTTCGAATGTGACGGTGTATAGGCCGCTTGCTCTGTATGAGATGTAGCAGCTGAATCACAGCCTTTGGGACATATGCCTGCAGCACAAAAGCAGTGGCTCCATAAAGCTTTGTGGAAGAACACAGCCTTTCCTGGAATACCACTGTATCAGCAAAGTGCTGTGGTTTGGGCTCCAGCGTCTCCATTCCTGGAAAAGCTGTTCAATTATTAATCACAGTCCTACTGTTGTCACTGCCAGGGGACAATGGAGTTTTTTGCCCCCTTTTATTTACTCTTCTTACTCAGCAGATTTCTCCCCACCCCCCAACCCCGCTTCACAGCTCAGCAGATTAATTGGTAGAGAGAGGCATCAGCGGATTACACAATATGTATATGACAGAGAGATTCAAGGGAAACAGAGTTTTCTCCCAGTGTTGAAATAATAAGCATTAGCACTGGCATATGCCATCCTGCAAAATGCTTTCCTTACATTTCTTTCAATGCAGAAATGCTGCTGGTAAAAGATTAAGGATCAGCAAGTGGTAGCACCCAGGCCCAATCTGAGAAATCAGGACTGTTGCAAAACAGACACACAAGCACACGGACACAAACACATTCACTGCTGAGTCGCAAGATGTAAATAAGAAAAGTGCACCAGGCTTCAACCAAATGTTAGGGGATACGTGTGTACTCCACACACCAATAACATCTTCTCCTGTTGTAATTCGTTCCTCAGAGGTAAATCTTTCAGATTTGCCAATTTAGGAGGTGTTTCGCTTCCAATCCCAAAACAAAGTTTGCTAGAGCTTAAGAATTCAGCCCATGTTAAGAGGAAACCTGCTTCTGATGATGATCTTATCATATCATCTAGTATGACCACAGGTGTGAAGCGCAGTAGGGGCAGGGGCCCTTTATTTTTCCTCTTCATGTTCAGGACTTGGGACAATGGTCTGAGCCAATCCCCCCAAAAAACCCCACGCTGTAATTACTACATGTGCCAAGGCAGCTTTTCTTTTAATCTCACTTGATGCCATATGAACTTCCATGCAGAGCTGAAGCGAATATGCTTGACAAGAGGCACTGTCAGAATATTACCTCTGCATCCACAAGGGTTTTTGCCTAAGGCCTAGAAAGACGTCAGACAAAAGAGGGACCCAATATGTGGGAAAGTGAAGAATGGGTAGGGAAACGTCAGTGGTCTGGGACAGTGTTATCTGTCAGAGCATCTTTCCCTCCGAGCACCAGTCCATCCTAACCAGGCCTTGCTTATGTGAGTGGCCATACTGGGGGAGGGGGGAACGTTATGAGAAATCATGTCTTCTTGGGGGTGGCCCCCATCTCTATGGAATGGGTTCCCACCAGAAGCACATCAGGCCCCTCTCTCCTAGCTTTCAAGCCAATGCTGAAGACTGTTCTCTGTCAAGAAACAATTAAAGACATAATTATTTAAGTTAAATGGTTTAATAGTGCTGCTGCCACCATTTGACTTTAATGTAATGTTAGTTTGGTGTGTTGTGGGTCTATTTTGGTTTATGTTGGTTGATGAAGGTTATCTGGAAGTTGAGTCATGGCAACCAGACTTCTTTTCTTGAGCGATCAAAACGTTTCGCTACTCATCCAAGCGGCTTCATCAGTCTGAGGAAATTTAGTGGCAAGGCCTCCAACTTAGAATTCACGTTGATTTCACACCACCCAAGGTGAACTATAAATTGGAGGCTAAGTAGTGAAACGTTTCAATCTCAAGAAAATAAGTCCAGTTCCCATGACTCAACTTCCAGATAACCTGACCTGGGTGACTGAGAATCTTCACAGACATTTATGAAGGCTGATTATTCACTGATGTAAACCATTTAAGAGTAGTGCTCAGCACTAAGTCAAGCGGTCTGTAAATGTCTAAAATAAATAAATAAATCCAAGAACAGGCTTGAGGTTGGTCCTGCAGGAGGTTTGCAGTGGCTGACCACCACAGGTTTGCCTCAGGTGACAAACACTCCTAGCTAGTGCCTCACAAGAGGAAGAATGTGTGCAATAACGGAGTTTGTTTACTTTCCAAAGGTAAAGAGAAACAGTTTCCCTTCAGGGTGTTGCACCACTTAAACAGATGGAGGTAAATACCATGTTGCCAGTACTGCAAGGGTCAGAGATGCAGAGGCCATTCAGCAGGCCACTAATGACACTGAAAAGAGCAACCTGCCAAGGTTTTCAGTTGCCTTCTTACCACTAGCAACAAGCAAGTACAAACAGGATTAGCATCTGTCAAATGCACAGGACTCCCAGAGGTTTGTAAGTGACACCACGTTTGCTCAGCTTATCGTAAGTGTACAGTTCTCTCTATCCAGAAGGAAGAGCTGAAATACTGTTGTATTTACATTAAAACCTGGTAGGAGGTTCTTCTGTTGCCCTCAAATTAATGGCAGGTATGAGCATTGCTGAAACCCTGATGACGCTCTCCTGCCAGCTGTATCTTTGCTATTATAGACTTGCTTTATCTGTCTGTGGATTCTCTCCTTCTCCTCCTCTCTCAACTACTGGGCATTTTTTCCTACCAGTTCTGCTAGCTTGTCCGCCTTCCTCTGGTGATTCTCATCTATGTTGTCATGCTGGCTGTGCATCCCACCCCACACAGACGTACCAGGCCACTGGGAAACTCCTCAGCTAACACTATGGATGGTTCTCAAATGAAGCTTGTGTCATGCCACCACCATGCCCAAATTTTATATCAGATTCATAAGTCATTTCCCTCAAATTGGACTGCAATCATCTTTCAACTATTTCCGTTGCTTTTATCTTTGCATCAGAACACCTGTTGGGGAAAAGGAAGGGGAAACTGCATACACAGAACCTAACTACTAGCATGAAGAATCTTCCACCTGGATGTGCTGCGTGTTGGGAGCCATCGTTCCATAAATGGAAACAATGGGTCTTGTTAAAGATGTGGCTGATTGTAGTTTTACACTCTCCCTTTTCACCCCTGTTTCCTCATGACATATACCATAGACCAACATTACAGACCTTTTGCCATACAGATATTTTGGACTACTACTCCCATAACACATTATCAGTAATCCAGCAAGCTGGGGCTTCCAAGAGTTGCTCCAAAAACTATGAAGGGACCAAAATGTCCCTCCCACAACCATACATGATCTCTCCTCATGTTATCTTTTACATTGTTTGACATGCTGTTCTGCAGCTTTCTAACACTCCTACCAGTTAGATCAGCCTGACAGATAGTGACTGTCACAAAGGCAACTTGATGAGAAAGAATTTTGAACCTGCGTATCTCCATTCCTAGTCAAACCTTTATTTACCAGACTACATTTTATCTGCTAGGTCACACTTGGTACAGAAGGAAGGAAGGAAGGAAGGAAGGAAGGCTGATAAAATATTTAGATAATACGACTCTAAGAAGCCTGCAGCACTTGTGATGCCAGACAAATGAATATGGGGATTAGGAGCTCTTAATAGTCTATTATGTCTCTGAGCAAACAGTGTGCTTTAGAACCATTCTAGAGAAGCACCCCCTGCTGCTACTATTATCATTTCAGAATACTCAGGTTGACAAGACAAATTCAAGGTCATGGCAAAAGGATAACCAGAATTATACTCCTTGGATTCGACTCAAAAACTCACTAAGATTGGCCGTCTGCCTCCCTCATGGCCGGGGCAGGTTTGAGCCCCACAGGTTATGATCTTCTACTCTCTTGCATGTGAAGTCAATAAGTTTTGCTTCTTAGTAAACATGTATGTGATTTGTGTGATAGAGTTACACCAGAAAATGGTGCCCTATATAGTTACACGGCTTGTTAGATTCTGATAGGCATGAGAGCCTATCTGAGGCCCCTTTTTGAACTTTGATCTTTGCAGATGTATCTGCTTGACAGCATCCATTTGCTTGCTTTAGATACAGTATATCAATAAATTGTTGGTAGTTTAGGCAGGAAAATAGTACCGCAGCACATGACGAGAAGCTGACAAAAATCATACCTACCAGCAGCCATTTACAGATAAGAAGTATACACAATGTCAGTTAAAACTGGAAGAGCATAAAAACACAGAAAAGAAGGCATCTCGCACGATATGAACAAAAGTAATGAATGCAGCAGAAAATAGCAAATTCAGAGCACTCCTAAAAAGAGCCACTTCTGGCGTTACTGGAGGTTTTGTTGCAGATAATTACCTATGGCATTCATTACAGATGTGCATTATTGTGTGCAAATGCTGGTAACTATGTGGATATAAAATCTCATAGGAAAAGCAAAAACCTGTCATTTTGGGGGAGCTACATATATAGTCATTTGCATAGATAATTTGTGTTTTTTAAAATTAGCACCATTGCTATTTTTCATTCAGTACTGCTGGGAGAGGTAAGCTATTCAACCTAGGAAGGGAACAAAGAATCTGCTAGTCTTTGGGAATGGAAAGGGATGTGTTTCTAAGCATACCTTCCTGTGCAGAAGCTGCATAATAACGGGAGACGTTCACACATACCACTCCTTTTGTACTTGACCTGCAGATGAGTTAAAACAAGGGATGGACATACTCTCCTAATCTCCAGTTGGCTTGCTGAGTTATAAATTCCACATTCTCAACCTGGCTGAAGGGCTCCTGTCTGGAGGTCTTGTAGTGACTCTGAATTTAAGCACAGGTATGGTAGCACAGTATGTCTTCAGTTCCATGCAAGAAGAGCCAGCTGCTGGGGTAAAGGGTGAGTAGGAAAAGTAGCAACAAAATGGCATGTTGTTGATGCCGTTGATTAGGCAGCTTTTTGGGGTCAGCTAGCATTCCTCTGGTGACATGACTGGCTCCTTTCAGAGACAGGTGTGTTGTTGAAAAAGAATACTGTAACTGAATGCAGTGGCTGTCTTAGAACTCACTAACAATTAGCGTGTTTTCCTATATAGCTTCCCCAAGGTGATGATGTTTATATACAAGGCCTTAAACCAGTGGTGGCGAACCTTCGGCTCTCCAGGTATTTTGGACTGCAACTCCCACAGTCCTTTGTCATTGGCAATACAGGCTTGGAATTCTGGGAGCTGTGGTCCAAAACATCTGTAGAGCCAAAGGTTCACCACCACTGCCCTAAATGGTTTGGGACCTTGTTACCTGTCAGAACGCCTTCTTCCAGAGAGATATGCCTACCCTATGCATTTGTCCCAGGCCGGACAGTGAAGGACACTGACCCTGAGAGAGGCCTGGAAAGAAAAGGCCAGAAATTGGGCCTTCTTGGTTGTTGGACCACATCTTTGGAATAAACTCCTGCTTGATATTCACCTGCCCCCTTCTCTAAGGACCACAGACTTTTGAAAACCTGGCTTATCAAGCAGGTACTGTATTCCAAAATATTATACCAACTAAACACAAAGATTCATCCAGTTCTTATGCTATCTTGAATGCCTTTATTAAATGTCCTTGGTGTTGTACCTTTTATCTTTTTAAGATTAATGATTAGCTTATGTTTATCCCTTATTATTTATATTATTGTGATGTTTATATACTGATGGACAGTATATAAATTGATTGAATGAATGAATGAATTGCTGGTTCCTTTGGGGGGGGGAAATAGCTAAATGGTTATTTGTGTGTGTGTGTTGCGTCGTTACAGTCGTGACCGACTCTTCGTGACCCCATGTCCATGGAGTTTTCTTGCCAAGGAATACTGGAATGGCTTGCCAGTTCCTGCTCCAGGCGCCTACAGCACCTGGTATTCCCTGGTGGTCTCCCATCCAAGTACTAACCAGGGCCGACCCTGCTTAGCTTCCAAAATCAGGCGAGATCAGAGGTGCTTAGGGCATCTAGGCAGTTAAAATGGTTATTTAGCAAAATGGAAAAATAGGTAAATGCTGTCCCATCCATGCCAGTTACAAATGGACATTTTCATTTCCTTCAGGCTAAATGCAGTAATCAGTTGCAACTGGACTATGCCCACTGATAGAGCAGAGCCAATTGTTAACACTTAGGTAAGTCTTATTGATTCAGCAGGTCTACTTTAATTGGAACTAACAATTGGATTTAGCTGTAATGGGCTACCATGGTATACAGTGGAGCAGGCACAACCATGGCAGAGTTAGACTGCTTAGTTGTGCTAACTTTCAAAATAACCTTTTTAGATAAAAAGGACCAATCTTGGGCCTGCCAACATCATTCCTAGCCTTTCTAGGTACAGGACATCGAGCAAGGCCTTTTGTGAGGATGACAAATCACACACTCAAGCAATCCTATATTTTGGAGTTTCGGTGCAGTGCTAGCTCTCACGTCACTGTTCTTCTGTTTTGGCCCTTTGCCCTGTCTTCCAGGGGCCCTAAGAGAAACTAAAATGTGCCTTGGCAGATGGGACAGGACCACTAAACCTTGCAGGCGTGATCTTCATGAAAGATGAAATGAGTACAGGATCAGATGGCTAGGTGGGTTGCAGTTGTTACCACAGAAAGCAGCCAGGTAACATCCGAGATACCCAGCTTGTTCTGTTCTTATCCCCCCTACTCTCTCTCTCTCACACACACACACACACACACACACACACACACCACAAACCAGACAGGCCTGGCAGTTTCTTCTTTTTAGCTCCCCCACACAATATCTGTGTGGGGGAGCTATTCCACCTCCCTTTCTTTCCTTTCTGTTTTTTTTGAACAACTCATGTCCTCCACACAATAGCCAGAACTGGATCCTGGCATTTGAGAAAGCTAGTGGGAATGCTCTGAACAGGCTGTCCAGAATTAGATTTTGTGTGACATTCCTTGCTGACACCTCCTGACAATCACCAGAAACCTTCCTTGAGGTTTCCTCTTGTCCTCATAATGTGTTTCGGTAAACCAAGTGCAAATAATATTTGCTTAGTCATTGGAGCAAATACAGGGCTCAGGATGAGCTTTTGCAACGTGTCTGTTGCAATCTGTTCTATCGGCGGTTTCAAAGGCACACACACCCTGCTGGAAGGTAGAGGCAGAACCTGAAAGACTGTAAGTTATGCAAACCAGCAGGACCAGTCCAAAGAGAAACTAATGGCTAGTTGTTTTTCCTCTCTTTGCGTTGTTCATGAAGTACTCACGCCCATAAACATTTCTATGTTTCTGAAATAGTTGTTGAAGTACTAGTAAAGCTGCATTCTAACACAGAAGCCTCGCGGAATGTAGTATTATCAAAACATATTCGAGAACGTCTTCATCCAGGACATTCTTTAGATGGAGGTAAGAAAGATCTGTACACCCATGGCCACTTCTATGTGTGAAAATCTCGAGGGCATCTGATTTATGCCATGATTACATCCCCTTGGGATGCCATTTTTTTTTAAATTGTGCAGCACAGAGTGCAGGGACTGGAAGTAACACCCCAATTGACATCCTCGCTGTTTTTACATGTATACATTATAATAGACTTAGAGATGCTGGTCTGGTAGGGACCTTATGGATTATCAAGCCCACCCCTTGCCAATTGGGGAATTCAGCTCCCAACCGATGGCTCCGCAACCAGATACTTAAACCACCAAGCCTATCCAGCAGTTGCCAAATGCTTTTTTTCTTTTGAAGATGAGATGAGATATGTATCATAACATTATGTACATTAAGCTGATGGCCAAGGTGGGGCAGGATATGTGGGAGGAAGATGATGGGAATTATAAAAATCTATTGTTTACTTCACAAATAAAATACAATATAAACCAGTTTCTAGCCTCTGGCAACGGTGCTGTTGTGACATATAAGGGTGCTTTTCTAGTACAGCTAGCGTGGTGAATTCAGCATAATTTCTTTCCACATCTGACCTCTGTACCATTTGCACTTTGAACTGAGCTGTTTCTTAAACTTGTTGAACACCTGACAATAGCATTTTGCCTGCTCAAGACACATAATTCACTCAGTTTCTGTCTGCATAAGCATTCTGCCAATTGAGTAGCCATGATGAGCAAGGATTCCAAGCTCAAGGCTTGTCCCAACCCAAGTACGGTGGCATAGCTAAAGTTTGGAGCGCCTGGGGACAAAGTCAGTTTTTGTGCCTTCTCCTCCCCCCACAACCATGTCTCACCCACCCAGCAAGGGGGGAGGCAGATCCTGGGGGTGCAGTGGGGGGGGGAAGAAGGGTCTCTCGGCCTCTGAGGCTAAGATCATGTGTAGTGTCTGTTCTTGTCAGAGTAATGTCTGATACCTCCTCCAAGTGAGTAGTGTTTGTTACTGTTATTTTTTGACCTTCTCATGCCCTCTTTGTGGGTCTCCTTTCCAGTTAAGGCTCTCCTGTGCAAAACACACAGTGTGCAGGTGATATATTTTCCAAGCATCACCTTTGTAGCACAATTCCCCCTCATCCTTTGCCCGGGCTAAGGCTTGGTGATCATTAGCCTGGGGAAAGGAGGAGAGGGAAGCAGGCAATGGGATTTCCACCCCAAGCAGCACCTCCGTCGCATGCTTCCCTCTCTTCCTTTCCCCGGGCTAACGATCACCAAGCCTTAGTGGGATAAAAGGAGGACTCCTGGTGGGGTGGCACATGGCTTCCTCCTCCTGAACCCCCTCCAGGTGCCCCCAGATTGCTGCGTGCCCCAGGGCAAATGCACTCTTCTGCCCCTCCCTAGTTATGCTAGTGCCTGAGTAGACACACTTGGACATATGGCAGGATTGTTACTCGTGGACAATAAGTCCCATTAGCTTTACCGTAACTGAGACAAAAATCAAACCATAGTTTAATATATACTTTGTTCCTCTTACTTTAATCTTGTTGTCATCTTTGATTATTGGTCACTACTGCAGTTAAAAATGTAATTAACATGAGATATATTCAAAAAAATTAACAGTTTGGTGTAATTGAACTTTGAGTGCTTTTATTCAAAAACATGCAATTGGGCATGGGATTTTCCCTGCAGAGCAGTGTTGCTGCAGTCATCATCAGTCTCAAACTGCAGTCTGCATTAAAAACATGGTTGCAGTTAAAAAACCCTCTCCTCTTTATTCAAAAGTAAGCATCAGATCAGAGTATTAAAAAAATGCAATGGTAGGGCCATCTTCCAAACACTAATGGAATAAAAGGCGTACACTTAAGTCCTGACAATTATGCTATGATTTAAGCAAGTGCTATCCTAAACAAATCCATATCTCAACAAAGGCACAGGCAATGTTTCAGAATGACAAACTGAGCAGGGACCTTCTGTGTTATAGCTATAGATAGACTATTTCATGTGTTGGTATATGAACCTGATTTTCAGTCACTAGGAAGAATGAGGAGATGGGAATGATCCCATATATATACTGCCACATGCCTTTGACAGTGGCAGAAGGTCAAGGAAACACTTTAGGCATCGTTAATTTCCTCTTCCACCAGATAAGTAGGATGCTTTCACTTGAGTGGATTGCTATTGATGTTTTTCCACAATTGGTTATTAAGGAATTTTTGCATTAATGCTGTCCTTCTGCCGTGTTTAGTTCTCAGCCCTTGGACAGCAAAAGAACCGGTGGCCCAGCATGCTGCTAACCATCTAAGGATGTACTTTAAGAGCTACCATTGGAAACTGAGTGCCTTGCTGCAATACAACCTGGGATTATGCAGTTATGAAAGTGCTCTTCAAATGAGATGACAGTATTCAGAAAAAGGCCTCTTGGCTTCTGATGCCTCCCAAGCCTGAATTACTGTGTTGGCTTATCTGCACAATGGTTTGCACAACATTCTTGCGATTCTTTTGTGCTGTCTTACTAGTGCAGAGGTAGGCACACCCTATATTCTGGATGCGCATAAACTGGCATAGCAGGTCCTGGGACTGGGCCATAAACCTACTTCATTATTTACTAATTAAGAAAGAAACAGTTACAGACCTATTATCCATCAGCTATCCTTCTCTTCCCTACAAGGAGTAATTCACTGAATTACATTTGTCCTCTATCGAGCATATTTTGGTGCACACAGATTCTATTAAATGTATTTCCTCTGTGTTTCGTAATACTATATAAAAGAAAGTCGTCCAGGCACTATGTAGACTGGCTCCAGTTTATCCATTTCTAAAAATAACAGTAAATTTAAGCTCAGACATTAAAGAGGTGCGGAATCCCATGGCGCTCCAGCTTTTGCCTCTAGATCATTTTGATGCTTGGGTGTTCCATTTAAACAAATAATCTTTAAATGACTTATTATTAAGAAAAGCTGTTTGCTTCAACTTGGAAACGCAACGTGGAACTAATTCCTTTTAACTAACTAATTGCCACGTTCCATTCATAAGTTGGGATTTATCAATATGGCATATGAAAGGTGCACACATATTATTATTGCAATTTAGAAAATATGAAAAAAAAAGCTCTGTGTTTGTAATGACCTGCTTTCACTGAATATAATCAAGCTGCAAAGCTCTATTACAGGCTGGAAATAGCAGCAGCTTACTTTAATGAGATTGCTGGCTCTGGGCCCCAGCTGTTCTGTGCAGGGCTGTCCCCTTGCTCTGTGACCTACCAATATGTGCTCTCACCAGTAATGAGACAGACCTGGTTTCTTAACATGGGGTGGGGGTGGGAGAGAAACTACTAGGCACGCGTTCTTCCTTTTTACTACTGCAGCAGATGCCCTGGCTTCTTCCCACCCCCATGGCAATGAAGGCAAAAGTAGAATATTAAACATGTAACATCTCCTTTGCTCAGCCTTTTTGTCTTTTTGCCTAAAGTAAGCCTTCGGAGCCAGAAAATACAGCATTTTAAATCTAGGAATTGCATTTGGCCCAAGTGCATGGAAGAACTGAAGCCCGGTTGGCTAGGTATTAGGTGCCAGCATGAGATAATTTTGCACGGCTTTGTGTCCCATTCTCTTTTTTCACCGTGGCCCTCTAATACTGAACAAAACGCGGAACAGGAGACGATTTGCAAACCGTTTCCAGTATGAACTTGGAGTCTCTCTGGATTTTCAAATCAAATCAAAAGCTGCAGTGGGAATGTGCCAGGAGGAGTCGAGAACTCTGCATCTGATTTGTATCAAACAGCAGCTTCCAGATGCGCTTGCTGCTCATACAGGGATGGAGCCGAGAGACTACTAGTCCCAACAACCAATCACCCATCTTCATCAGGGCTGCCGCCTCCGTATGATCAAGAGAATCCAGGGATTTCATGCATGTAGTCACTGAATGCTCCAGCTTTGAAACCTCACGTTGGAGTCTCTTTAAAAGTTTAAATCTTTGTTGGAAAGCACTGTATAGGCCGGAATACTTTCAGAATTCTCAAGGCCCTAATTCAGTTCAAGTCAAGAGGTAAAATCCATGGTTTTCTACATCACACCAGGCAGTGTTCAGAAAAAATAATAATAATACTGTAATGAAATGCAATATTGTGTTTACTGTCTCATTTTCTGCTTGTTTGAAGCCAGTTGTATTTTCTCTCTGCGCTTGCCTGTCTCTAGGCAGTGAATACTTGAATATGCTTGCTTGGGAACCAGTCCGGCTGAACTCAACAAGACTGATTTCTGAGTTGACATGTACAGGATTGTAAGGGTTAGATAACACTAGAATACAGTATGTGGAGCACCCCTTACTTTGGCACAGTCCTTTTATTGCTGTGTTTTATCCAAGATACATTTGCTAAGGCTGTGTAAAAAAGGGATTTCCCCCCCACCCCATGGGATTTGACATGTATTGGTGAGAGCACCGTCAGCTTTAAAATGCTACCCATTTCTGATTCTCAATTATTTATGCATTTGTTATATTACGTTACATGAGCTGTTAAACCTGAGGCATTTTTGCAGCATCAGGTCATTTTCAAGAAGCATATTAGGCACAGCGAATCCTTTCCATTACATTAAAAGACTTGCAAATACCACTGCATATGATGCTGTTCATTAATATTACATAATTGCTACATCTGAAAATAGTTCTTTTGGCAGTAAAAAAGGAGGCACATGGAGAGACACGCACACGTACGAGCAAACACATGCGCGCACACACACAGAGAAGACTCCAAGGGATTGAATTTGGTTAGAAGCTTAATGTAAGGTGTATCAGTACATAATACTTTACTGCAATCCTAGAGAAGGAATGGTGGCTTTATTAAATGATGTTATTAATATTTACCAATATGCCTCATGCACAATTTAAATGGCTTCCTGAGTTTACAGAGCTAGCCTTTTGTACTGCTGCAGCTGTTCAGAGAAACTGCACAATGTAGGAAACTGGAACTGCAGTTGCATCTTTCCTCAGACAAAGACTTGTGTGTGGACAAAGAACGTACATTATGTTTCTGGGGCTCTATTTTTGCAAACCTATACACAGCAATCAGGGAGGAAGGCCCACTGAACACAGCGAGACTTACTTCCAAGTAAATGCAGAAAACTGCTCTGTAAAAAAAAAATCTCCTGAAGAACATCTGAAACATACACACATTGTTTTCTTTGTTTCATTTGAATTTTGGTCTCAATATCTCAAGTTGGTCTATTCTAGAATCAGTTACTGGCTGATTGCCTGGAGATAACACAAGATAAAATGGACTGCATTTTTTCTTTCTCCGAATCAGGATGAACACCCTTTGTCTGATGTGGCACGTTATAAAACTCAGGAATATGCATCACTGGTCCTACAATCTTGACTGGCTTCACTGAATGACTTGCAAGTTTCATGGTATGGCTTGCAATCCAGATCTGTTTTGTATGAGACTACTGTACTAAGTTATTGTCCCTCATTACAAACATGACTTGTGGGGCAAAGAGGAAGATTTCGGAGGAAAGAATCCGCTGGATATCAATTTTATGTACTGTATGTATTTATTAAATTTAGATCCTAACAAACCATGTGCAACATGACAAACAGCAATTAAATACAAAGTGAAATACAATGATCAGAAATAAAAAAATAAAAAAATCAGAATGTGAAATACTGTAACTTAAGGTACAAAATAGCTAAAGCACAATAAATAAGCATTACGTTGCTAACAGTTCTCCCTGCCATAGCCATCTCTGTGATCAGAAATCAAGTAGCCCACATTTTGTTTAAAATGCTCTCTGTTGACTTGACAAGAGCAAATGCTCTGCTTTCCTTTGGCCAGATGATACCCCGATGAAAGGTACTCAGATTTCCTCTCTTTGGGATTGAAAGGAAGGGCCGCCTGCTCAGAGATCGTTTTCTTACAGACATGATACAGCCCATCCACACTGGTATACAGATATGACATATAGTGTATGACATATATAGTTGATTGCTGATGACACAGTTTGAATGGGGTACAGGGGAGAGACGTCATCCACAAGTGTTTCTACTTAGAATGATCCACCTTTCCTCTGTGTGAGAGGAGCCACAGCAACAGAGAAAGAACTGGGAGTGTGTCATCCTCTTCAGAAGGATTCAGTGGTGAAATTAGTGGAGAAAGAGATGTAGTGGTCAGGATGAAAGAAATACAAATGAGAGATGTACAGGCTTGGGAAAGAGAAGTCCAGTTAACTGAAGGGGCAAGAGAACTTAAAGCCAAAGAGGGCGGATCAACAGTGGAAGGGTTTCTGATGGTGGAAGGAGGAAGCGAATGGCAGGTGTGGGGTAGAGAAGCTGAAAAGGGAAACACAGGAGATGGCCACTTAAGCAGATCGTGGCGTGGAGCAATTGCCTATGGAATGGACTGTCCAAGTCAATTGTGGTTAACTGGCCAATTTATCTGTGGGCCCTGGAAGAGGCTGGAACTGGGCAGGCCTGGGTCCATTCCAACAAGGCACATTGTACAGTTTTCAGAAAGAGAATATGCTATGGAAATACTAGGTTTTGCACATTTATTTATAGAGTTTGCATACTCCTTGCTATAATAAAATATCTTAAGTGCTTTGCATTAAAAACATACAAAATACAAATAAAAACCGATACAAAATAATTTCAAAGCTGTTTCAAAAATAATACTTTAAAACGTAACATAGAGAGAGAATAACTACCAGCCACAGGCGGCCTGTATTAAAAAAGCAGATTTTGAGGCATGGATTGGCCTGAAGTACTCCTATTCCTTCTCACAAATCACTTTCTGTTTCCCTTAGACACGATACATTTCTTACATGTATCTCTCTCCTGTATGGATAATTTCTATCTACTGTGTGCATATTACACAGTGTGTGTCTCTTATGGCAATATCCAGTTGATAGTGTAATGAAGTAAGGACTCGGGGGGCATGAGTTCTAATCCATGCTCAACCATGGAGACTCAATGGGGCTGCGGAACTGGTAGAACCATTCCGTAAATATCTCATCTACTTTGAGAGCCCTATGAGGACTGCTAACAAGACAGTTTTGACTCAACGGCACATAACCTGTTATGGTAGTCTGCTACCTTTCCCAACAGGCAAGACTTCCCTCAGCAACTAGCTCTGTTATGTTATTTTTATACGGACCGCTTGGTCTGGATTTATAGCACCACTTGTGTTTTCCATTTCTTGGTGTTTTCCATTTCTCCCCTATATTTGCCTACTTCTTCTTATCTTCAATATTGCCATTTTAATTATGTAAGATGCCTTCTCCCACTCACTGTTATTAACTTTTAAAATGGCCTTTAATGTTGCCAACAATTGTATACCCATTGCCTTCAATTTTAAACACTGTCCAATTCAGAAAGGTGGTGTAAAAATATTTATATTAAATATAAATAAAGAAGGGAGTGTCCTGCTATGATCGTACTTCATTCTACAGCCCTCAGGTATGACAGGGAATGTGGAGGAGATACACGCTTTACTATGTGGAGTAATATCTAAATTTTAAAAATCCATGTTTGGATTTGCCTATGGTGGTTTGCTCAGAGGGAAGAATATGAACACAAAAAACTACAGTATTAACCATCTTCAGTGAACACCGAATTACTGAAGAGAATTTATAATGGACCCAGCTTTTCCACCACTTTGCAAAGAAATGTAGTGGTGTGTCTTGCTTAAATAAACAATCAAATATTGCATCTTTGAGTCTTGCAAAACTACGAAAAAAAACCTGCATTATAAGCCTTGTGTGCTTGCTTCCCCCCCTTGCAGAATTATGAACAGAATATGCTCTGAGCAGTCTGAGCAATTCAGCAATACTGCTAATAGACATTGCAATAAAAAAGAAAAAAAAACAGGAAGGTGAAGTGGCTGGAGAAATATAGGAGATACAGAACAGTGTGATAAGTAAGTGGCAAAAATACATCTGGCACAGCACCAAGGTGCAGTGATTTGCTTCAGCTTTGCAAATTCACTTTGCATAATAGCACTTTGGTTTACTAATCTTCCTGGCACACTGCAACATGCATCTGTACTTGCAGGCACTTTGGAATGGCCTGAGAAAAGCCTTTCGGGATTATAGGTTATGGCGCAGCCTTTTCGAAAAGTTGGTTTGCAGCATTTTCTTTTGCTTTCTTCTCTTTCTCTCTCATTGCTTTTTCTTTTTCCTCCTTTTCCTTCCTCTCCTTCTCTTTCTTCTCTTTCATCTTCTTCATTAGCATCAACATATTTGGGCTCTAGATACCTGCATGAAAAGGGGGTAAAATATCTTCATCAGAAACAACTAAATGGTCATACATTTATGAAGTATTTTTATTTATTTTATCATGAGCAAACTTATCCCCATCCTTGGTTTTCCCTAATAATGGACAATATGTAGGCATGTAGGCACCTATGAATGTAGGTATGCTTGATGTCAGTGAACTAAAATGGAGTTGGGCGAGACCCTTTCACCCAGACAACTACAAAAAATATCGAAATGATAAATAAAGCAGAACTAAATGTCCTGAAATGAAGCAGGAGAATGACTAGTAGTGTCAAGGCAAGAATCTGTTTATTGCAAATGTATATTTCAAGGAACTGAACAGATGATTGTACATGTGGCTATCACCAGATGGCCAATAGAGAAATCAAACAGATCGTGAAATTGAAGCAAGAAATGGAGAAGTTGTATTCTCTCCGCCAAAACATAACCAGAAACAGGCTGCAGTACAGAACATGAAATAGAAATAGAACATCCAAGAGTAAAGCTGAAGAAGAGCGCTAAAAGATTCCTAGTGCCAAAATACTTCATCCAATAACAAGACCACCACTGCACCATCTACTGCTGCACCCCACTCCAGTCACCACATGGAGCA
>JAHTLZ010000010.1:47407218-47484584 GCA_023846285.1 Phrynocephalus versicolor
CGATATCGGAGATCTCCCTATTCGGAGAGGCTATGTCCCTGTGACTCCGGCGATATTGAGTCAACGGAACATGTACTTCTTTACTGTTCCTTCTATAAAGACACCCGGGCTAAGCTTATATCTCCAATAATCTATAAATATCCAGGACGCTCTGGTCATTATTATACTCAATTACTTCTATCAGATATGAATTTTTTGGTAACATATAGTGTGGCCAGGTTCTGCGCCGCAGCGATCAAAATCCGCAGGACAATGACCAGCGTCATCACTTAACTAAAAGTACCACTTACGATACATAGCTCATAAGTAACAACAACTCTTGACTAACAAACAAATGTGGGATGCCTTATGTGTATGGAACAGTATGTATATACAGTATGTACTTTGATGTCTTTTGTATATCTCTATCTTGATCTTCCTCTACGGCTCGTTGATATCACTAATTCCTCAGATACTAATAAGGTATAGCCTCGTGATGGTCAGGATGGATTTCTGGGCAGTTTCTATATTATATTATATATTTTATATATAATATATTTTATACTCTGTATTTTATATCTTATCTATTTTACTACTATTTATATACCGTATCCTATTGCTGGTCACTGACCGTAATAAAGATTGATTGATTGATTGAGACCTGCCAAACTGGAAGATACCTCATGGATCAAGTCCAGCCTCCACTAAGGCACAATGGGGGAACCCAACTCCCGATCTCTGGCTCTTCAGCCAGATGCTCAAACCAGCACAGCCATCCATGTGCTGTTAAACGGATTCTGATGTATAGGGACCCTTATTTGGGTTCTTTATCTGTTTAAGTATTCAGACATGGTCTACCAGTCCCACCTCCTTTTGATGCTCTAGGACTATGCAGTTTTCCCAAGGCCCTACAGGTTGGCTCTCTTACCCCCCCCCCCGCAATTGAAGGTACATCCTATCTATGGCTTCACAGCCAGGTGTCCAACCCAATAAGCTAAGGTAGCAGGTGGGATCTATTTAATGTCCGGGATAACCTGGCCCTTATGGTTAGAATCAACGCCCATTCCAGGTGTCTCAATGATTTGGAAGGAATGGCCACCATCTATAAGCAACACCCATCAAGTGTTCAATAATACTTCCAAATATGCCCAGAGCAACAATGGTGGTTTTACATGGATGACAAAACTTAATACTCGGGGCTCAGCCGCAGCCTGCTACTTTTGACACAGATACAGGAGTTTTGTTTATTTTGTATGTCAGCTATTGAGGACTACAGATGGGCACGACTAGGGAAAATGACGTTTTCGAGTTGTCGTGTGTCGGAGGCAGCCCGTTTCGGCTCGTTTCCGTTTTTCGCGAAAAATCGCAAAAATTAGTTGGTTCGTTTTTTCGTTGTCGTTAGTACTGGTTTTTTTTGGGGGGGTAGCGGGCTCCTGGAGGCACCTCTGTGGGGTGGGTGCCTCCTCTGGCCCACTATAAAGGGAAAGCGGGCTCCTGGAGGCACCCGTGGGTGCCTCCTATCCTCACCCACTAGGAAGGGGCAGCAGCAGGCTCCAAGAGACCCCTCAACATGGGGGTCTCCCCTCCTCACCTGCTGCTGCTGCAAAATGGCATGCATAACCATATATGGATATGCATACCATTTGCAGACAGTGAGACCTGGTCCACTGGTACGACCCTCTGTCAGGACTGGGTCGCACCTGCCATGTCTCACAAAGAAGGGAATCGTACTTGCGTGTAGTGCAATGCAAGTAGATCTAGCTTAGGGTTAAGGTGGGTTAGTGCAAGGACTAGGGTTAGGCTAGTGACGGGTAAGGTTACGGTGGGTTATTGGGTTGCACCTCTGGGTGCCTCTCTGACCCACTAAGAAGACAGTCTGTGACGTATGGGTAAGGAGTCAAGGATTAGGGTTAGGGGGTTAGGGGGCTAGGGCAGGTTTTAGGGGGCTTTTTGGCACATCCCAGAAGTCTCCATGGCCAAGTGGCCATGCGATTGGTGGGATGGCTCCAAAAATTTGCATGGTCGTCCACTCCCACATGGCTGGCCAGGCCACTGGGCCAGCCCATCATTGCGGACTGCGCAGGTGTAAAAAAATAAAAATAAAATAAAATCAATGGAGGACAGAGGAGGAGAGGAGAGACATTTTGTTGCAAGAAAAAACCCACTGCTACTGTGAAAAATCTGGCAGTTTATAAATTTTCGCGTGTCTCTGTTGTGCTTGTGTGTTTTTGGACCATGATTTCAAAAACAATATTGCGTTCGCCGCCCCATTTTGGATCCCCCGCCCGCACCGCATGGCATGGAGTCCGGCTGCCCAGGACGGGGGGGGGAGGCGGGACCCCCCCTCCAGAAACCACCCCTCCGGTAGGTGCCCTGCGCCCTTAGTCAAGCAGGCATTTTCCGCCTGCTTTTTGGCCCGGGAATGGGTGGGGGGAGAGTTTAAAAGTTTTTTCCTGTGCCGTCTGTGCCGCTTGAGCCGGCGGCGAGACTCGTGCCGTGCGGCTTGTTGCT
Organism: Phrynocephalus versicolor; assembly: GCA_023846285.1. Lineage (NCBI taxonomy): Eukaryota > Metazoa > Chordata > Lepidosauria > Squamata > Agamidae > Phrynocephalus > Phrynocephalus versicolor. The sequence continues at coordinate 47,409,709 of JAHTLZ010000010.1, forward strand.
GCGGCGAGCCTGCAGCGAGTCCCACACCACGAGAGCATCCCAGGACGGAGGAGGGGGGGAGGCCGGGGACCTCCAGAAACCACCCCTCTGGTAGGTGCCCTGAGGCACGGCAGGCATTTTCCGCCTCCTTTTTGGCCCGGGAATGGGTGGGGGGAGAGTTTAAAAGTTTTTTCCTGTGCCGTCCGTGCCGCTTGAGCCGGCGGCGAGACTCGTGCCGTGCGGCTTGTTGCTGCGGCGAGCCTGCAGCGAGTCCCACACCACGAGAGCATCCCAGGACGGAGGAGGGGGGGAGGCCGGGGACCTCCAGAAACCACCCCTCTGGTAGGTGCCCTGAGGCACGGCAGGCATTTTCCGCCTGCTTTTTGGCCTGGGAATGGGTGGGGGGAGAGTTTAAAAGTTTTTTCCTGTGCCGTCCGTGCCGCTTGAGCCGGCGGCGAGACTCGTGCCGTGCGGCTTGTTGCTGCTGTGAGCCTGCGGTGAGTCCCACGCCACGCCAGAGCAGCCCAGGACGGAGGAGGGGGGGAGGCCGGGGACCTCCAGAAACCACCCCTCTGGTAGGTGCCCTGAGGCACGGCAGGCATATTTCCGCCTGCTTTTTGGCCGGGAACCGGGTTTTTTAACTTTTAAAAACTTTTTTTCTGTGCCGCGTGGCATCGCGCGATCACGCGTTGCAAGTAACGAGAACGACAAATCAGACCAAAATTGTTCGTTCATCGGTTCGAGCTCGAATTCTGGTGGAGTAATTCCCGTTTCCGTTTCCGTAGAGTAACGGAACCGAGTAACGGAAACGGAAACGGGAATACCGCTAAGTTGTGCCCATCTCTATTGAGGACTCCATGAATATGAAAAGTTTAACTGCCAGAGTATTAGCCAGGGCAAGCACTCAGGTAGCCACCCTAGTTTTCCAGCTAAGATTCTGGACTGAAGAAAAGTATTTGACTTTTGTTAGACACAGTAAATGTCTCAAGTGGCTCATTTATATGTAGGTGGTTCACAAACATATTTAATTATGATGTAATGGTTTGCATAAAGAAAAAGCTTGGAATCTGCTGTTTCAAAGTTCATGCTCAGCTATACCAGTGGATGTAATGAATGTGTTTGCGTCAGATACTTGTTTACAGGTTGGCCAAAAAGACCTAGTACAGGAAAGCTTCATTTGAGTGACAAACTGTATTTGGGAAGCATTGTGGATTGGTTGTCTTGATGTTCTGTTATTAACGTTGCTGATCTTCCATTACCCCAACATGGTAAAAAGATGTGTTGAAATTTAAATGAGGAACACTGGCACACATCATTTCAGAACCATTTATTCAGTAGCAGTGCATTACTGCAGCCAGACTCATCACTTTTTGACATAGGTGCTTGTTAACTTGGAAACTCTGATGATTGTGGTAATAATCAAGTACCGACTAGAAGAATGTATAAGGATAATATTTAAAAAGTCAGGTGGGTTTATGTGCACTGCACAGCAATATATAGAAACAGACTGGGCAACTTGGTAATTGTTATGCTAACAACTGTTTTTATCATCAGCATGTAAGCAGACATTTTGAAAGAGGAAAGAGTTAGACATGGGCACGAATTAAGGAGGTTGATCTCTACTTTAGCATCACACTAACAGTAAAAACCATTATCAACAAGTCGCAAGACTGCTGGTAGGAATGGGAAATTTCAAAGTCCAGGACTCCTATAATTTGACCAGACTCCTTCCCCCACCGCCAACTTTGCAAAAGCCCCCAAACCAGGAGGAGTTAGAGCTTCCCTTTCTATCTCCATGTAATTCCCATGCTGCTTAATCTTTGAAAAGTAAGAACTGTGGTCTTCTGAACTGTGGGAGTTGCACATATTCACTACAAGTTGCAAAGGCACACAGGAGGGCCAATGGAGGATACAATGGAGTTCACAGACCTGGTACTTTTCATCCCTGGAGATGAAAGTTCATTTTGTAGTGACTACTCATTAAAAAAACAAGTCTAACAACCACTTATAATTAGCAATATGTTTGTATGCATCAGACTGAAATGAAAATGCCTTGATTTCTACAGTTTTTCCACCTTTGTACTGTACTTTCATCCAGAGAACATGAGCTCTACAACTTCCCTATCTCCTGCTTCCAATTACATAATCTATCTGGTTTCTAGATTGGCCATCTCGTGATTTCCACAGGTATAGTCATCTGTTTGGTTGCCTGAATCATGTACTTGCGATAAAGAGATTATTGGCTTCACAGAACTCTACAAGTTGTTCTCCTACTTTGTTTCTGGACATTTGGTTCTTCTATATTCCTTACTTTTGCATTTCAGTCACTTAGGATTATAAGCAAGTCTTATTTTGATGTGTGATCAATTTTCTCCTGAACGGTGGCATAAAATCATTGTTTTATCTTCTCCAGCATCTGTAGTTGGGGCATAGATTTGAATGATGCATATGTTGATAGTTATTCTTAGAAGCCTGGTGGATATTATTTTGTCAAGCTTTGCACTATAGCTCCTAGGTATCTATGCCACCATCTGGCCTCAGTATAGGAACCACTCCACTTCTTCTGTCATTTCCAGAACAAAACACTTTGAAGCTGTATGACTAAAAATGTCCCAGTCCACTTTACTCAACTGACACGGAGCACTGCAAAGGTTTAAATGTTCCATTTTTAGCTTTATGCTTTCCAGTTTACCTTGATTCATATTTCTCATGCTCCACCTTCCAATTGTATGTGTTCAGCACTGGATTTTCCTTTGTTCTAATCAAGTGTCAATAGCTATCCATACTTGTCCTTTTCTATTCCTTGCACCATCAATGGTGCTCCCAACCAATCCCATATTTGCTAGCTGCATTACTACATTTCCATCATCACCTATGCAGACATTAAACAAGTTTTTCCCTCTGTCCCTGAATTCAAAGTAAAGCGAAAAACAAAACAAAGTATTCTGCTTATATACCGCCCCATACCACTTCAAGTTGTCTCTGGGTGGTTTACAGCTTAATTACAGTATGCAGGCTACACACTGTCCCCCAGTAAGCTGGGTACTCATTTTACTGACCTCAGAAGGATGGAAGGCTGAGTCAACCATGAGCCTGCTACCTGGGATTGAACCTAAGGTCTTGAGCTCAGTTTTAGCTACAGTACAGGCATTTAACCACTGCAATATGGGGCTCTATATAAGAGATGTACCAGTCATGCGCTGAGCATCCAAGAACAGTTTAGCTAACTGAAGACTGAAGAGCCAGCCAGCCAAAGTAAGCACTGCAGAGGTGCCTGTGCTTAGAAAGTATGCATTTCTCTGTTCTTTGCTAGTATTCCAGACCATGTTATCTATGCCTCTGGCCACTTGCTCCTTAGGATTCCTTTAGTTTCACGCAGCTCTAAGAAAATTAATGTCCCCCCCCACACACACACCAAATCTGCCAAACTACGTTGTTCACATCAATCTCATAAACTGTGCATATCCGGAAACAGTTAACTGTCCCAACCATGTCCTTTGTTTTCTCCTGTCAATGGTTAGGTAAATGGGGAGAGGTTCCTTGTCAGTAGTTTTGGCTCATTCTTCTTGGAAAACATCCTGGAAAGGTTTGATTCCAAAAACGTCCCTCGTAACCAAGAAGTGCTGTAGGAAAAATACAATCTACATCTCAAAGATATTTACTCATAAACAAGACCAATTCACTTCAATCTTGTGGTGCAACTCTGCATATATAACAGGGATAAGGCTTGCAGCCACAAATTGGCATTGTCTTAAGGAGAGTTCAGGCTGTACACAACTCACGTAACAAAGTCACAAACATCCCAAAATCTCCAAAAAGTGCTTTTAATCAGTAGTTATTATTTGTCGCTACTGATGCCACCACCATTTTTACATGCAGAGCTGTGCAACAGGATTTCAGTCATACAATATTTTAGTAAGATTATTTTATTATTTATTTATTTTAGAGTATTTTACCCTGCCTTTCTCCTTGGAAAAAGGACCCAAGGCGGCTTACAGAATGAGGGATGATATACAGTCCAGTACATTTAAGAACAGGGAATTGAGGGACATCTTACAGCATTAATAGACAACATTACATTAAAAGATCAAGAGAACATGAGCAGTTAAAGGGGAGTAAACTTCCATGTAAAGTTATGAGTGATGGAAACTAACACTGAAAACATATTGTCAATGTAAACCCATAAGGTTATAAGTAGTTATAAACACAAAGTCTATGTGATCCTGTAAATTCATATAGAAGATGCATAACAGGTAGACATAACTTCCTCTAATTAGTACAGATTGTAACTTTAGGCTGTTAACTTTAGAGGAAAGGCTCTGTAGCAAAGGGGAAAGGTTAAATTATACTGTACTGTTAAATTCAACAGCATACTTTTCTCACTATCTTGATAGTCTGTGAAGATTCTCAGTCATCCAGGTGAGTTTATCTGGAAGTTCAGTCATGGCTACTGGACTTCTTTTTCTTGACTATCTCGATGTTTTCCTAGGCCAATGTTTTCCTATATTTCCATTGTTTTTATTTTTGAAGAATCTTTTTGTTCTCTTTAGCCTGTTCTTAATGTTTGTAAGATATAATTTGGTTGGGTTTGGGAAGAGCTACATGTGCTGTGAACATGAACTTCGCATAGTAACTCCCCAATCTTCATAAAATTTACTTTGGATAATATTTAAATAAAGCATGTGTTTAATCAGGTGTAGGTCCCAGAGGCTTTCAGACCAGGCTTTCATTTTATAATCACACTGCTTTGCTGTGCACAATATAACAAAGAACAGAAAGTATGTAGCTTTCCATTTGGAAATCTTGTTTTCCCCCATGCTACTGCATCTAAATATAGCTAAACATAGCTTGATAAACCACGTTATTGTTTAACATCATCACTTTTAAAACAGCATACTGATTTTTTTTAATTTGAGTTTGGAAACATGTTATATTTCCTCCTGTTGCTGGACACTCTCCATAAATTCTTGCTTGCTCTTCCTTGTTCAGCTCATACTAGACATACCAGAGTTTACAGAGTTAAAACCAAAGTCCTTCTAAGAGGCATGTCCAAACTTCGGCCCTCTAGATGTTTTGGACCACAACTCCCAGAATTCTAAGCTTAGCTTGCCAATGCCAAAGTACTGTGGAAGTTGTGGTCCAAAAGCATCTGGGGGGCCGAAGTTTGGACATGCCAAGGGTCTCTATCAACAAAAAAGAGCTCTACAGCAATTCTGCTTTCTCTCAACTTCCCTTAAGAAGTAATTAGAACACACAGGAATGTTATATGACAGAAGATGTCTTCACAGACCTATGACAGAAGATGCCATGATGCCCTCTCCTCCCCAATTTCATGTTTGAGGCAGTGTGACTGCAGGACAAAATCCTCATTTAGAAGCAACTTTAAGACTGCTGCACATGCAATTACAGCAAACCAATCTCAGGTACGCCTCAAAAGAGGAGCAAGGAAAATTGGAACCTCCATACGTTTTGTATAACGACATTCAGAAGTACCAGGTGGCATGATTAATGACAGTGGGCCATGTGAGTTACATCTTAAAACATCTGGAAGGCTGAATGCTTCCAAGCACTGCCTCACCAGATGCAGTGTCAAAACGATTTCCAGCTACTGCATACTATTACAGTGGGACTTGCCACTTAGTAAAATATGTAAGATGACATTTTTCCTCCCACCTGACAGCCATGTTCCAATGAAGGAGAAAGATTGTGGTGTATTCATGCACCACAATAGCTCTCAAATTGATTAGAAGGCCAAAGTGGACTCAACTCACTGGTTATTTTGCTGAAGTGTTTTGAAGTACAGTATCTCTCTCCTTGCGTGTCCTTTTCTTTCTTCTTAACTTGTGAAAAATGCTGCAAAAATATTTTTCAGGCTCAAATAGTGTACAGATCAAGACAATGCAAAATTAACACCCATTTTATTGCCCTAAGACAGGCATGTCCAAACTTCGGCCCTCCTGATGTTTTGGACCGCAGTTCCCAGAATTCTAAGCTTAGATTGCCAATGACAAAGGACTGTGGGAGTTGTGGTCCAAAACATCTGGAGGGCCTGAAGTTTGGACATGCCTGCCCTAAGAGAAGCACCAAGCTCAGAATATCTGTGTACAGTATTTGTACTTTGGTTCTCTACTATTTGTTGCCCCATCTTTACCACCCCAACTATATTCCTCAAATCAGAGCATGCCTAACAATCAGTGATGGCGAACAAGTACCCAAACTGCGATTCAAAACCCATTAATTTTTCACAAAGTGTCAATACAGCAATTTAACCTGAATACAGAGGGCTGTGAAGGGGCCATGTTGGGTGCCCACAGAAAGGGCTCCAAGCGCCACCTTTGGCACCCGTGCCATAGGTTCGCCAACACTGTTATAGATCATACAACCTTTCTGCTTTCTTCAACAGGTTCCTCAAAACTTCATCCAGGCACAGGAAAGACAAAAACCCATTAAATGCCATGGTGCTCAATGCAGGCCTTACATGACTTCTAGGAATGACCAAGGATCCTTCTCTTCCAGGAGTCCCTCCCACCCCACCCCACCTGATGCTTGGTTTCTTGCCCCACCTTGATAGCTGTTCATATGAACCATCTACTAACTTACACAAAATCCACAAAAGGGGCGCTCTCCTCAACTTAATAAAACAATTTACCACCCATGGGATCCAACTATCCAACCAACCCAAGGAACTGGACTGGCCAGGGGGAGAGAGAGAGAGAGAGAGAGAGAGAGAGAGAGAGAGAGAGAGAGAGCAGGAGATAAAAGGGGAGGGCGAGCATCCCAACCACCCCAAGGAGGAGGTCAACATGGCCGGAGAAGAAAATGGCCCCAAGAAAATGGCCTTCGCGGGTGCTCCTCTCCTCCCCTACCTTCTCGTCCTTGGCACCGAGCAGCCCAATGGACCTACGCCGGTAGCTTTAGGGGGTTTTCAGGACCGCAGCAGCGGCCCCCGGTTCGCGGGCCAAGTAGCCCTCCCTTCTAAGCCCCGCCTCCCGCCCCGCCAAAGGCCCGCCTCTCGACGGGATGAATCTTCCAAGGAACCCCCCCCGCCTACGTGCTTACGCCAGGGACGGGCGGGAACTGCCACCGCCCGCTGTCCAATCCGAGCACCGGCCATGGATGTGGGCGGGGTCTTTGGAAATGATAGGCAGAGCGCAAACCTGGGGCAGGGAGGGGGAAGCGCGGAGTGGGCTCCGTTGCACCAGTACCCTCCCGTACCGCAAGCCGAGCGGGAGGAGGAGGAGGAGGAGGAGGAGGAGGAGGAGGAGGAGGCGGGGCCAGACAGAACCCTCGCGATCGCCGGCGCGCGCGCGCGTGAGAGAGAAAGAGGTCCTCTGTAATCTCCTGGTGGTGGATGATCAACGGCTTCCCTGCGGCCTCCGGGTCTAGCGGCGGAGGGAGGGGCGTGGCTTTGGTCGCGAGCAGGGAGAGAGGAGGAGGGGAAGGAGGCGGGGCTTGGCTGAACCGGAAGTGTCGCGCTGCCCTTCTCCCTCTCTCTCTCCCCAGCTGGTTGTCATTTCGATCGGAGGCTCCGTCCTGTGGAGACGACGGTGGCGGCGGCGGCGGCTGAGGCGGCCGGGCCGGAGCGACGCACCGGCCGATTGACAGGACCCACTACTACCCTCCCGCGCCAGCCTCGCAACGTAAAAGGAGACACGTTCCCCCTCCCTCCTCCTCCTCCTTCTTATCCGCGAAACGATTGTTTTACATGAGGGGCAAAGAACAACGCCGGGAGGAGCCAAGGCGGAGGAGAAGCAACAGCCGCCGCAGCAGCAGCAGCCGCCGAACCGTCACCGCTGCCCGCCGCCCCCCCACCAGCCGCCGCAGAGCCGCCTCGGCCGCGGGAGGAAAGGCAGGACCTCTGGGAGCTGCGCGCACCGCCGGCAACACCTCCTCCCCCTCCTCCTCCTCCTCCTCCTCGTCGTCGTCGTCCTTCTCCTCCTCCTCCTCCTCGGTCCTCGGGAGCCAGGCTCGACCCGCCGCCCGCCCGCCCCTCCCTGCTCTCTCTCTTCTTTCGCCACTTGATCGGTCCTCGTGACCCTCCTCCTCCTCCCTTGTGAAGCCGGCTCCCATGGGGGAGAGAGGAGCCCGGCCCCCCGCCAGCGCCGCCGCCGCCGCCGCCCCCTCCCCGGCGGAGACTGCTCCCCTCCTGAGGTAAAAAAAAAAAAAGTCCTTCCCTTCTGCTGCGCGGGTGGAGGAGGGGGGGTGATAATTCCCCTGCTCGACCTCCCCCTCCCCAGCCAGCCACCCACCCACACCACCGCCTTCTCTCCCCCTCCCCGACACCCCCATTCCGCCACCACCTTTAGAGTCAGGGCGTCTCCCCCTCCCTCCCTCCCTCCCTCCCAGCTTTTCGGAAGGTCTCCTCCTTCCAAATTATTCCTAGGTCAAGGATTTTAGCCAGGTCCGCCTCCCTTGCTGTCGCACCATAAATTATTCCGCTGATGGCTTAAAAAAAAAAGAAAGAAAGGAGGAAGAAGAAGAAGCCTAACGTAGGTCCCCTATGTATTATTTCGTTCCTCTCCGCCGCCGCCTCCCTCTCTCTCCCCCCCCTCCCCGGGACACTTGACTGCTGATTTTCTGAGGTGAAAATTTTCCTTTGCAGGCAGCCTCGATTCATTTGAAGGACACAGAAATATCGCATCAGAATAAGAGGCGAGCTTGGAAAAAGCAGGAACCCACCCAAACAGCAGCAGCGGCAAGAAACCACCCTTCTGCTCCTGCACCATTCAATCTGTACACATAAGCCCAACACTACTGAATGCTAATATCTACTAGAGATTAAGAAAAGAACAAATCCTCACGCTCTTTCTCCATTTACCTAGAAAGGCCTTGTAGGAAGGGCATCTGCATAGAGCATATTACTGGTATAGTTCTCCAAGGCATAGGCGGTAGCAGTACAGGTGAGGGAAGGGAGCCTTCCTTTATTAATTCCTTCATTCTTTTGAGATTCTGAGGTAAAATCTTTACCTTTTAAGCATTAAAGACTGCTAGAGTAGAATACAGATATATATTAGATTGTATAGAATTTATTAAATTATTCCAAATCTAAATATATTTTTAGAGGTGTGAAGGAGAGAGGAGTACCAGATGTCATGGTATTTTCCCTACGCTAATGCATACATGGTTAGGCTGAGGCGGTTGATAAGGCAAGAAAGCTGAAAAATAATAATAATATTTTAAACTCCCAGGAGCTTTGTTTCATCCCAACTTCATTCTTGTGCATTTCCTTTTAGGAAAAGGAAACCTCTTATTTGTTAACCAAAGATTTACGTTCTACTTTTTTTTTCTGGCTGTTGAAAGGAAGCAGAGACAGATTGACCCATGCCAGTGTTTTAAATTCTTCTCACTTGAAAGAATCTAGGAATAATATCCAAATCAGATATCCTAAGTCGAGTCACGAGAAAATAAGTGGAAGATCTGTTATAAAAGATTTCTTTTGCTTTAGTAGAGGAAGAAAAACATTTTAAGGTTTTTTTTCTTTCCAGGCGGAATTCAAACCCTAAATAAAATAAATGGGGGATTACGGGTTTGGCGTGTTAGTGCAAAACAACACCGGGAATAAGTCAGCTTTTCCAGTCAGATTTCATCCACATCTGCAGCCACCACACCACCATCAAAATGCGACCCCCAGCCCTGCTGCTTTTATAAATAACACAGCTGCCAATGGTAGTAGTGCTGGGTCAGCTTGGCTCTTTCCTGCTCCAGCTGCCCATAACATTCAGGATGAGATTCTGGGGTCAGAAAAATCTAAAACTCAGCAACAGGAAAAACAAGACTCCCTAGAAAAACAACAGCTTTCCCCTAGTCAAAGTCAGGAAACAGGCATGCTGCCTGATTCTGAAAAAGCTAAATCTGAAGAAAACCAGGGGGATAATTCTTCTGAGAATGGCAATGGAAAAGAGAAAATAAGAATAGAATCACCAGTGTTAACAGGATTTGATTACCAAGAGGCTACAGGGCTAGGTACTTCAAGCCAGCCCTTGACATCTACTGCATCTTCTCTGACTGGTTTCAGTAACTGGTCAGCGGCTATAGCTCCTTCTTCTTCAACAATAATTAATGAAGATGCAAGTTTCTTCCACCAGGGAGGGGTTCCTCCTGCTTCAGCTAATAATGGTGCTTTGCTGTTTCAGAATTTTCCACATCATGTCAGCCCTGGTTTTGGGGGTAGCTTTTCCCCTCAGATTGGACCCCTCTCTCAGCACCACCCTCATCACCCCCATTTTCAGCATCATCACAATCAACATCAGCAACAGAGGAGGTCTCCTGCAAGCCCTCATCCACCTCCATTTACACATAGAAATGCTGCTTTTAATCAACTGCCTCACCTTGCTAATAATCTTAACAAACCACCTTCTCCATGGAGCAGCTACCAAAGCCCATCACCCACACCATCTTCTTCATGGAGTCCTGGTGGTGGTGGAGGATATGGTGGGTGGGGTGGGTCCCAAGGGCGAGACCACCGCAGGGGACTCAATGGAGGAATAACACCCCTGAACTCCATCTCACCCCTGAAGAAGAATTTCCCAAGTAATCATATCCAGTTGCAGAAGTATGCACGGCCTAGCTCCACTTTTGCTCAAAAATCTTGGATGGAAGACAGTTTGAATCGAGCTGACAATATCTTTCCTTTTCAGGTGAGAATTTCCTTTGAATAATAATTTATGTGAATGTACTAAAAAGTTGCCTAGTTGACAAGACTGTGCTTTTGCTTGCATTGTTTCCCTTATTAGAATTGTACAGTTGAGAATTCAGTTTTGGAAATATTCCTTTTGGATGTAGTTATCCTCTGTCTTTTCCATTGCCATGATTGCTTTTCTCTAAATCATGGATGATTCATATAATGCTTGTCAGAGAAATAACTATAACCAACTTGGCACATCTGTTTTATTAGTTTGTTTTCAGATTAGTGTATCGGATAAATTGGTTAAAAGAATTATGATTAAAATTGTTCTTATAAATGGGGTTAATAAAATAGGTTCCAAAATAACTAAACGTCTGACCACTCTGCCTCTCTCTCCCCCCCCCCCCCGTTTTTAAGCATATGGAAATTATGTTCAGCGTACAGCTGGATCTTGCACCTGGTCTGGTCAAAAATACATCTATAGCTTTGTATTTTGAAATTTCTCTTTGAATTGGTGCAAGACCACTGTATTTTCTTTTCCTTCACTTAATGTTAGTTTTTTAGAATGTTGAGCTTGTCTTTTCCAGCAAAGTCAATAGATTTTAGTGGTAGATTATAAGTGGTTGCTAAAAATAGGTGTAGACTCACTATGGGCATTGGCTTGTTTTATTCAAATGTGGCCTTCTGCTGTGCACTTCAGATGCATTGGAGATTTGTCTCCTGTTTGTTAAAGTTAACAGCCATTAAAAAGCTTCCATGCAAGCAGTAATGTGAACATTTCTACCTTACTGATCATGTTATCTTTAGTCTGTTATTAAGTTTGTTGGTTATCTGTTTTTTACACAAAACCCTGAAGCCTTCAGATACAGTACATGGATTGAAAACAAAGATTGTAAAAATATTGTTGCATTTCTAGTCACTGTATAAGCAGATAGATTGACCTAGTTTTGTTGTAAGTTGGAATGGGAAAACTGGCACATGAGAAGAATAAAAAATGAGTGTTAAATGCAGGCTTGAAGTATAAATGTACTGTAGTTTATAACCTTGTAATGCTGGTGAGGGGACTGATATTTCTGGTTTTATCTTGTACACTTGGCACATGCATCTCTTTGGTAAGCTTACTTCTATTAGTGAGGCTGTTTCAGTTCATGTTGCGTAGTCTGAAATCGTGAAATAATTTTGAAGATTTGAACCAAAAGACCAAATTTAACATTTGAAATAATTAGCAGTGCTGTAGAAATCAGCTGGATTTGTGCAGGCAGTGGCGGGGGTGGTGGTGGCAGTGGCACTGAGTCTCACTGCAGCAAGTCTTGGCTGTGTATTTTATTCATTCTGATAATGTAGAAGGAGCTACACTGTGTCAGGAAAAAATTGTGTCCTTGCTGCTGTTATGAAGGTCTGACATATATGACTCCTAGAGAGGGTTTTTTCTTTTGTCTTACTGTATAGACGTAAGATTTGTTTGTTCTTACACTTCGGTTATGTCACCAGTCTTAATATGTATTTATTTTTTTAATTTCATCATGGTAGAAAAATAATTTGCAGCAATGTGCTGGTGTCTCTTTGTGCTGTATACTGAAAGCCATGTGAGAATCAAATTTGACGTTATTCTAGGCCTAGCAAAAAGTGGAATCTTATTGAAATGCCCAATTTGTTGCTGCTGCTGAGCAAGTCAAGTGGATGGCATCAATAGAAGAACTCGGCATTGTGGATCCAGAAAGTTCTCGAGTGACTTTCACGTTACTGTGGGCATTTGCTCTTGGCAGTATGAAATCTTTGCTGGGGTCTTTTTTTCTCTCCACATAGAAAATTTTGTGAATGGCTTCTCAAGTATCTAAAGTAGATCAGTTGACTTTTAGAGTTAAGATGAGCAGGCAAGGTGTGCAAGTAATATAAAAATAAAATTTATTTTATCTCTTAATTTTTTTCTTTCTTCAATTTATACCCTGCTCCCATTAGAGCAAGGGTACCAACGTGGGCTGTTGTAAAATAAAATAAAAATGTGTGCAGGCCTGTGTTTATGAAACGTCATACAAATGAAGAACCATGAATACAGCAGTATAGCTTTATCTCTGGAATTTCTTGTGAGAAACTGCTTGAGCCCATATTTAATGTTGTTGCATACAGTGGCCCTCATATAATAAATGGTTTGTATAGCATAAAATCTGTACAACATAAAAATTCCAGAGATAGGGGAAATTTGCTTAACAGAATAGCCTATGGGGCGAATTCATACAACATAAAAATGGTCGCGATTAGGGATTACTCTGTTTTCAATGCATTCCTATGTGAAATTTGTATAAAGGAAAATTTGCTTAACAGAATTTCATTTGGAAAGAATTAATTCCTTTATACAAGGTACCACTGTATTCTATTTTGCCGGTTGTTACAAACAGAAGGCTCAGGTGTTTTTGATCAACCCCCTTCACTGGTTTATCTCTTCTTATTTTATCATTCATTCACAAGAAGTTTCCAAATATAAAGTAGCTGGTTCCTTTCTGCAAAAAGAAATTTCTGCAATATTCATATAAATGTAATAATCATGGCTTTTTAAAAAGAGATAAGCCATACTTCTGGGTAAAGATTGAATATTTGTAATATCCAAAAAGCTCTCTAGAGAGGTATAGAACTGTTTTCTTTTTAGAGGACGACGCTTGGTGTTCATGATGATAAGAACTAGCTTTATGTGTAGATTCTTTCCTGTGCTTCTGTTCATCTTATTGAGATACAAGGGATAGTTTTGTAACCCCCAATGATAAAGAAGGATGGTAACTGAGTGCTCTTGAAAAAAAAAAATCCACTGGCTAGTGTGGAACCTGGATCTTCAAGTCACATTATTATCGGGCGGTCTTGTGTGTCAGCACCTGGCATAGGTCCCTCTGTTGCAGAACAGGAATGAGAGGTCCATGCTGATTAATAGCTGAAGGGAAAATAGTACTCACTATGAGTAGTATGACTGCACTCAGGACAAAACTAGAGTGCTGATAAGATGCGAGGAAATATGTTCAACAACAGAATAGAGGCCTGCTTTCAACAGCAGGTGTTGATGATCTTGTACCACTGTTTTTCCTATGTGAGATGTTCCGGTATTGCATGAGGGTCCCCTTAGTGTTGTGAAAGTGAGCAGAATGTTGATGGGTACTGTAGTTAAGGTGCTTGAAAACATTTTTATTTATTTATTTGATTGGAATGCTGCAACCATCTAGCTCTATTGCTACTCTGGGCGGTGCACAGCAAATTAAAATATCGGTATACAAAATATGTAACAAAGCAGCAAATAAAATACAAACAATAAGCACAATATTAAAAATGTAATAACATATGAAATAAAAAGGCAATAACTAGCAATGAGAAAAAATAATAAAGATATAAAAATGCAACTGTTAGATTGAAACCAGAGGCAGCAGAAATAAAGGTTATCAAGCATCTTGTTACTGGTTTGAAAAATCAGAGAAAGCCAACTTATAAAGCCATGATTTTAATTGGGATTTGAATACTTGAAGTAGAGGGCCCAGATTTCTTGTATGAGTTAGTTCCAGAAATGAAGGGCAACTACTGAGAAGGTCTGCCTCCTCATCACCACCTTCTGGGCCTCCTTTAGAGTTGGCACCCTCAAGTGCCCTGCCTGGGATCAACGGGTGATCTGGGGGGTTCTTTATGGGGAAAGCCGGTCTGATGGACACCAAAGTCCCAAACCATTTAGGGCTTTGTATGCTGACGTTAAAACCTTGACGTCCTGGCAGACAACTGATCTGATCCGTTTATCTCACAGTAGCGCAAACTGGTGTTTGGACTTCTGCAACTGAAGTTGATGTCTAGACTTAGAATGTAAATACACAAATATTCATGCACACGCATGCACGCACGCATGCACACACACACACACACACAGATGCTCGCGCGCGCGCGCGCACACACACACACACACACAGGGGCGGGGAGGAGTTCTTCTATGTGCCTTATAGTAGTTGCTCTCTAATGAACAGACAGCAGCTGCACACTTATTCTTTTTTTTCCTTGTCCATTTTACCCTGTAGTATCTGTTTAAACACAAGGCAGCGTGGATTGTTCTACAATGGGTAGAGATTGGAAATATAAAGCAGTTCTGTATAAATGTATGTCTCAGAAGCCATTATTGCGTAGATGGTAAAAGGAGAAGACAGCTGTATGCAGAGCCAGTGTAATCTGCAGCACAGCTGTGTTTCAGAAACCCAGTGCAAGGCTCTGGCACATTCTCGCTTTTGTGAGAGCCTCGTGGTGCAGTGGTTTGATGTACTGTAGCTAAAACTATGCTCACGACCTGGGGTTCAATCCCAGGTAGCAGGCTCAAGGTTCACTCAGCCTCCCATCCTCCTGAGGTTGATAAAACGAGTACCCAGCCTGCTGGGGGGGGGCAATGTGTAGCTTGCATAATTGAATGGTAAACCGCCCAGAGAGTGCTTGAAGTGCTATGGGGCGGTATATAAGGGCAACACTTTGCTTCAAAGAGGCAGTAGTGTTGTACAGTAGCACACACAGATGTATCAGATATGGTTGTGCATGATACTTGTAGGCTAATATGGCACATATTCATACTGTTAGGCTGGATTTCTGATGCTATGGATACAGTTCTTGGGATAACACATGGTAGTTGGAGAGGAGGATGACCAAGTCATACCTGCTAGTAAAACTGTTGTAAAAGAAAAAAGATACAATTTCAAAAAAAGCAAAGCAAAGTGTTCTACTTATATATCACCCCATACCACTATAAATAGTCTCTGGGTGGTTTACAGTTTAATTACAGTATGCAGGCTACACATCCACCCCCCCCCAAGCAGGCTGGGTACTCATTTTACCAACCTTGGAAGAGTGGAAGTCTGAATCAACCACGAGCCTGCTACCTGGGATTGAACCCCAGGTCATGAGCATAGTTTTAGCTGCATGCAGTACAGACATTTAACCACTGCGCCACGGGGCTCAGTGGACAACATTTCAGAAATGTTGTCTCATGTATTTTAAATACCCCTCCCCCCAACTATCTCTGATCATGGGATCAACTCAGAATTGTCAAAATAGTATATTTTATTGAGGATATATGTATCATATGCTTTGACCGTTTTTGTTGCATTTGCTCATCACATCAACGTGGAAATCAAGCTTTAAAAAATGAGGCAGTTTTGTTTTTGAACTTACTGTTTTACTTCTGCAGTGGAAGTAGCCAAACACTCACATAAGAAAATTGTGGACAGAAATCTGCGGTTTCTGCCTGTTCTTGTTTGCAGTGGAAGCAATAAGTAGCACGCAGAGGCTCTTTTCCTTGTTCTCTGTAAGCTTTGGAGTGTTGTGCAAACATGGCCTCTGTAGAAAAGCAGGTACCTTGTATAAAGGAATTAATTCGTTCCAAATGAAATTATGTTAAGCAAATTTTCCTTTATACAAATTCCCATAGGAGTGCATTGAAAGCAGAGTGATCCCATTTTTATGTTGTACGGATTCTCCCCATAGGCAATTATGTTAAGCAAATTTCCCCTATATCCGGAATTTTTTATGTTGCACAAATTTTATGTTATACAAGATGTTTTTATACAAGGGTCCACTTGTACATAATAACCTAAACATTACATCCTATTTCTTTGCAGTCTTTACCTTTTTTAAAAGAGACCAGAAGTTGGGGGGGGGGGAGAAAAAAAGGAAGGGGGGGAAAGCAGACTTACAGAAAATAATTAGGTTGCTTCAACTACAGGTTAGGTTTACTGCACATCGGTTTAAAAATCAATGTTGGTTAGTGGTTTCATCAGGAATTGTGTTCCAAATTTCAATTTAGGGTGTATTATATGTTTAATGATTCGCTTAAGACACCAGTAGAATTACAGTGGACCCTTGTATAACAAATGGTTTGTATAACATAAAATCTGTACAACATAAAAAATTCTGGAGACGGGAAATTTGCTTAAAGGAATCGTCTATGGGGCGAATCTGTACAACATAAAAATGGTTGCAATTAGGGATTACTCCATTTTCAATGCATTCCTATGGGAAATTTGTATAAAGGAAAATTTGCTTAACATAATACATTTGGAACAAATTAATTCCTTTATACAAGGTACCACTGTATTTTATTCATAATATTTTTATCCTGCCTTTCTTTTTAAAGAACCAAGCTGGGTTACATCATTAAAATATAATATTTAAAGCTAAGAGTGGTGTCCTTCAATACCGTCAACCACGGTATCTTGCTGGATCGGCTCTCCGAGATTGGGATCTGAGGCACTGTTCACAGTTGGTTCCGGTCCTTCTTGGAGAGCCGTCCCCAGCGTGTGCAGCATGGGGGGGGTTGTCTGCCCTGTGGATACTCCCTTGTGGGGTCCCACAGGGGCCGTCCCTCTCTCCCATGCTGTTCAACATCTATGCGAGGCCGCTGGCAGAGGTCATGAGGAGATTTGGAGTCTGCTGCCATTAGTACGCTGATGACATGCAGCTCTATCTCTTCTTTTCCACCTCTGTAGATGAGGCTGTCCAGACCCTTGACCAGTGCCTGGACACGGTCATGGAATGGACCAGGGCCAACAGACTCAAACTCAATCCTGAGAAGACAGAGGTTATGTTCTTTGGGACTTCCCCATCTAGTTATGGAGGCCCTCTCCCCAGTCTGGAGGGTGTTTTCCTCCAGCTGTCGGACAGTGTCTGGAATCTGGGTGTAGTCCTGGACCCGGCGCTCACCATGGAGGCCCAGGTGGCTGCAGTGTCCAGGACTGCCTTCTTCCACCTCCAACAAATAGCCCAGATTCGTCCCTGCCTCGATGGGGACTCCCTCAGGACTGTTGTGCAAGTGTTGGTGATCTTGAGGATAGACTACTGCAACACTCTCTACATGGGGTTGCCCTTCACTCTCCTTCGGCGATTGCAGCGGGTGCAAAATGGGGCGGACAGACTGGTGGCGGGTGTGCACCGGTTTGGCCACATTACCCCAGTTCTGGCTCATTTGCATTGGCTACCCGTTGCTTCCTGAATCAGAGTCAAGGTCTTGGTTTTAATTTATAAAACCCTCCATGGCCTGGGACCTGACTACCTGGCAGAGTGGATCGCCCAGCGGTCAACATTGGCCCGACCGGCTAGGTTGTTGCGGGCGCACGTGCTGTGGGTGGGCACGTCCAGGAAGGCTCAAAAAATGTCCACCTGGACTCGAGCCTTCTCTGTGGCTGGCCCCACCCTGTGGAACCATCTCCCCAGCAAAGTGTGCCTTGCACAGTCCCTGCCAGCCTTTAGGAAGGCATTGAAGACCATGCTCTTCAGAGAGGCGTTTGGTGACTTAATTTAATTTTTTTTATCCCGCCATCTGCCTTTTGCTTTTGTGTTTTATTGTCTGCTTAACTGTTTTAAATTGCTATATATTTAGACTGTTGATTGATTCTCTCTTATACATTAATATGCTGTGAACTGCCCAGAGTTCGTTTGGGAAGACGGGCGGTATACAAGTCTTTAAATAAATAAATAAATAAATAAATAAATAAATAAATAAATAAATAAATAAATAAATACTTTAAAAATCAAGTAAATATTGCACTAAAATGGTAAACAAAAGCATTCATTTTTCCAATATGGATAAAAAAGCTGGGATTTCTAAGAGGCTTGCTTGCTTGCCTGCTTTTTAAAACCCTATTGCTATTGCTTTAAAAAGACTCCATTACCTTCTTTTCCACTGTCAGGTGGCATTTTTTACCACTAGTACTGGTATATAATTGAATTGCCTATAAAGAGTTGCTTTTACTTTGCAAAGACTTGCTTCCTGCTTGGTGCTTCCTTGTAGAAGTGAAACACTCTGCTTATTTTGAAATAAAGAGGTTAAGGTTGAAAAAGGAAAATACCCCTAATGATTGGCAAAAACTATTTTCCAAAAGTGTATACTTCTGCTTGTTGCAATAATCTGCTGTAATGTGAAATATTGTGCTGAGATCAGTTGCCTTAAAAATGACGTTTAAATATACATACTGTATTTATTGTTCTTTTGCTGCTAAAGAAACATTTAAGGAGAAGTTTTCTCCTGAAACTTTTTTTTCACCATATGTAATTACGTTAAAATCAATGGACCACTTGTATCAGTAAGAAGTAAGATGTTCATTATGCCATTGCTAAGGTTTTGGCTTTAGAAAACAAACTTATTTTTGTGTGTGTGTGATGTTGATTTATTCTAGAATTGAATTCTAGCATATATTTTAAAAAGCTGTATTTGTAAATATGTTCATTTGATTCGTTTTTCTTCCACTTTGTGGCAATAAAACAACATAATTTTGACATTGCTGTAAACATTTGTTTAGGATTTTCATCTTAATTTCTTCAAAGTCTTATGGGATTGAACATGCTCCAGATTTCTGAGTCTTATAATGACCTTTACTGTTAGGTATATTCAAAGATATTTTATGTCCTCTAATTCAATGGTTCCAACCTTATTCAGGTCATTACTCCCTTCCATAGTAGCCAAGTAACCTGTGACCTCTGCCATATTTGCATAAAAAGGCATTTTTGAAGGGATAAAGTGATCCCTTCTCAGAAAGTAAAAGCTTTTTTCTCCTCACATAGAGCCTGTTTCTCATATACTGTATTCATGTTCATGCTGACTTCTGTGCCTCCTTGACAAGGACTGATCCCAATGATTCATAGGGCTCCTACCGGCTATTCAGTTATAAAATCATCATCTAATATTCTGTTCTGAAAGGTGAGGAAAGAAATTATTAAACAAGGGGCTTTGATGCATGTAAGCTGACCTGCAACCCCTCCAGAAAATACTTTGTGACCTCCTGGGAGGAGTTACGACACCCAGTTTGGGAAACACTGCTCTAACTTAAAGAAGTCACTCATTCAAATGGAGCAAGTAGAGCTAGAACAGTAGAGATCAACAGTGCTTCTAAGCCAGTGGTTCTCAACCTTCCTAATGCCGCGACCCTTTAATACAGTTCCTCATGTGGTGACCCCTTGCCCTGCTTGGAAGAAGCCACAAGCCCCCTTTGGCAGGCCATTGCCGCAGGTGCCATAGAGAACTTCCCTCTACAGGCACCCTTAGTCAATTGCAGCCTCCGGTGCCATTGACTGACATCCACTCCAACCTATCAAGCTGTAACTCACTCTTCCCCCTTCCTCCCACCCCTCCTCCAGACCCAAGCCGTTTGTGCCTTTTTCTTCACTGGCTCATGGCGACCCCTGTAAAATGTTCGGTTGACCCCCCCCCCCAAAGGGGTCCCAACCCCCAGGTTGGGAACTACTGTTCTCTAAGCTGTGCATGCTACAGTGGGCATGCACAGTGAAGCAATTGCTTCCTCTCAGTTGTTTTTGATTGCTGTCAGAACTCTGTATGTAGGCAGTGGAAGTGCTTCAGACTGCTCCAGAAAATTAGGGAGAACATTGATAAGACAGTTGTTTTACATATTGCCCAAATTTGATTTACTCTATTTTTGTTTAAAGATGTTCTGGGAACCAAATCTTGACTGCATGGTGTATCGTTCTAACTAACCCAGCATGCTCAATATTTGTCTGGTTTGTTACAAATCGAAATTTGTCCAGAGGAAATTACCTATCTTTCTGTCTGTCCGTCCATTTGTCTGATAATATATTTAAGTAAATGAGAGGTCCTTTCCTCCAGATCCCTGAGTGTCTCTGTTAAATATAAACATTTCCCTGTTTAAAAGCCAAAGAATACATATAAATGTGTATGAAACCCCTTCCAAGTTTAAAGGAGAAGCAGGCAGCCAAACATTTGATCTCCTTCAGGTTATAAGTGCATTATAGTTCTAGTCTTATATCACAAGAGAGGTTCATGCAGTCATTAAATGGTACATCTGTTTTCACTCTTACATAAGAAAGAAATAATTCCACTTCAGAGTGGGGCAAAAATGGAACCTTGCACCAATAACTTAAAATGTACTCAACAAGAATACCTGCATTTGTGTACCATTGTAACTTGGAATCTAGGTGCAAAAAAGTAGTGCAAAAATTGTTAGATCATCATGTTTTTTTTCCATTTGGGCAGAAAACTTATTTAAAAATTCAGTCTCATTTGTTGTGCACTCTTAAACTAAAAATAGGTTTCCCTAAGTAGTATATCTTCGCTGTATGGTAGTATTTCAGAAATATAGAATCATGCAGAATAAAGAATGATCCAGAAATGTAGAATATGCACTCTTCTGTTAACAGTGCTTGCATCATCATTTTGTTTGATGATCCTATAATCTTCAAAGAATTCTTAATTTGAAAAAACACAGCATCACTTTGTTGTCAGTGTTTGTCATTCCCTGACACTCTGATGTTTGGTATTCTAGCTGTCAATTTATGGATGAGATTACCTAACCTTGAAAATTGTACTATAGAAACTTCTCATAATAATTTGTTCATTGATGAAGACTCAAACTGTAGTACATGCTAATTCTTCAGTCCATCTACTTAAGTAGGTGTAGGGTGAGCAAATGCTAGTTCAGAAATTTGTGCTGCCTGATTTAAGTCTGGAGCTGGAGGTGGGTTGCATGGGTCTTTTTTTGATTGGTAGTGTTTTATATAAATGTTATTTGCTTTCCCCCCATTTTTATAAATTTTATTTGCTTTTGTTTTATGTTTTGTATTGTAGTTTTTAGTAATAATTTTTAAAAAAAAGAAACAGAAAAAAAACTTGTGCTGCAGTGGTTCCCACCTATCAAAAGTAGACACAATAGTAGTACTGTATGCCTTTCCCCTATTTGTAACATACAGAATTTTTGAACAATTGTGAGATTCAGGGTCACTGTTCTTTATCATGTGAATAGTGCCAGAGGTAGAATTACAGAGGTCCATAGTTAGTAGAAGCCACTGGACTTGATTTGACTACAATTGGCAGGAGTCAAAGGCTAGTGCTTACAGCTTTCATTAACACTCCTTACATGTTTTCATCCTCTACTTTTCGGAAGGGATAACCCATTTTAATTTTTTGCTGGATGGTAGATGACTGCTGTTGAAAAAGTTAGTTTCATATCATGTGGGAAGTGCAGTTTATTGACACTTTGCTTGTATAAATCGGAACAAGGCAATTTAGCTATATTGCTGGAAAAGATGCAGATTTTGCAAAGGTACCTTTAAACTTATCTTTTTGAAAAAAAAATTTAAGCATCAGTAATATTGGAGCACATACTGTACAGTATAGTGATTCTTAGAAGTATGTGGTCTTAAATAGTTCTTCATTTATTTATCTTTCTGAAGTGATCCTTTTGTCCTGTTTGGACTTTGATTCTAAACTGTTTTGTATATTTCTTCAGTTGGCTAGAGGGAATTTAAGAGTGAACTGATATTACGAATGAATAGTGTTATATTGTATTGTGGAAATATTGTGGAAATGGGAGTCAGTGGTTGTGCAATCCGAAGGTATGTCTTCATGTATTATTGGCTATTCTGCTAAACTTTATTCAGTATTCCAAAATAGTATTAAGAAGCCTTGAAAGTTGGTTCCATTTTTCTTCACGTTATACTATTAAGTTGTACACTTTGTGTTTGCTTTGCTTCTTTAGTTTCTCCGGAAGTAATAAGTTATACCTAAGACTTCTTTTTATGCGGAAGCAGTAGCGATTATATATCTTTAAGCTAGCATATCTTTCTCTCTTTCTTTTGTAAAAAATAGTCCCAGTTACCCCTTCTCAGAAAGTAGAAGCTTCTTTCTTCTAAGGTGACCCCTGAGCTCCCAGAAAACACTTTGTGACCCGTTGGGGATTACAACCCCCAGGTTAGGAAACACTGGTTTAAACATGGCAGTTGAAGTTAATAGAATTGCTTTTTTCCCCTCATAGCAAATAATGTATACCTTCACAGATATGAATGGGTTCTGTTTTTGAGTGGTAGAACATGAAAGTAAAAGTGGACTCACATAGTGATTTTCACACCTCCTTTTTAGTACAGTACTTTTACAGGGTATCAGGAGCATGCAACCCTTGCAGAGTGATAATTCAGTATGTACAAGACGACCGTACTTCCATTTAAGAGACTGATGTAGTCTTGTTGTTCCTTATTTGCACCTCTAATGCATCATTCTGAGAGTTGGCTGTGTGTTGACACCAGTGCTCTCAAAATATAAAGGACACAATCCTGTTGTTTATTTTTGCTGGAATAAGCACAATGAATTGCTATTAGTGAGCTGACACTTGTATTTTTTTGAAGCAGGGGTGCCCAACCCTTAGTCTATGGCTTCTTAAAAACTTTACTGCCAGGCCCAGGGGCCCTCGACCGCCACTCTGCATGGAGCTTCTCCTCCCTCACGTGCCCCTTTCCACTTTTTTAAATTTAGGTTGCACCAGAAGAGTCGGTCACGACCATAGTGACACAACACATACACACACAGAAGTAGCATAGGGTGTGTGTTCGTGTGCGGATTCTGAAAAGAAACCCTTTGTGCGTATGGGCCTGAGAAACCTTGTGCAGGGACAAAATCAGTCCCTGGACCTTAAAAAGTTGGAGTTCGCTACTTTAAAGCATGTCTAGTTGCACGACCGGTGTATGATAAGAAATGCAAGTGGCAACCCAATAATTGTTGGAGGTTTACCTTCACAGTTTATGAAATTGCATCAGTGCTGGTGTAAATAATATTCTAGGCAACATCATATCTAAGTTTTATTACAGATGCTGTGATTTCTTAAGGATGTTTTATATGTTACAGCAAAGTTGTCCTCTCAGATGTCTGGCACAGTAAACATGTCATAAAAGTGCATTTTTAGCATACGTTAGAAATGAGCATTCCTCCTTAAATGTACAAGAACTAGAACCTAGAGTGGAAATGCATGGTCCCATCATTTGCATGTGCAAAGCAGATTCTTGTGAACAGAGTTAGGAGGGATACACTATACAGTATTTTATTTTTTTCTTACTAGCAAGGGATGTTTTAATCCAGTGTTGTTATTATGGCAGCATTAAGGGTTGTTGTGGTTTTTTAATTAAAACTGTCCAGGTTTTAATGTTGGGATGCTTATTTTAAAGAATACACCTGGAAAGGTATTACAATAATGTTTAAAAATTCTCACAGAAGGAAGCACAAAGAGTCTTAAAGAAACAGTGTTTTGCAGACTATTATCCACTTCTTCAGATGCATAGTGGAGCCTGCCTTGACAGACATTGGGTAAAATAGTGGAATGGCTTGTTGGTTTCTAACACTTGTCAGCCAGTCAGATGAAAAAAATATATACTGTAATCTTTTTTCCTGCTCTAGTTAGTGTGTACATTTATGAGCTAAATGTGAACAGTAGGATAATCAGTTTTTAAGAATAACATTTATTTTCCTCTGAATAATGTATTGATATTAAGTCCCATGATGTCGAAGAATGGGTTGGCTCTAATTGGATGCAAGAAGTAGGCCCTTAGCTATGCTGTCTCTAATCTTCTTGGTCTTCAGACATGTTCTGAATTACTGCAGAGCTGTTTTTGATCCACAAATACTATCTATTAGTGGCTTTTGCAGACACTGTTACAAGATGTGGCAGAACTAAAATTGGCATGACCCTTTCCTGATGCCGTTTTCTCATTACACCAGTAAACGTATAATGAAAAGCTTCAGACTTTTCCTTAATGTTCTAATGTACTCAGACCTAAACAATAATCCCTTTCTTAACCAGTGATTCATAATAACATATGGATTTGCTTAAATTTCATTTAATGTTCCCCTTCAGAATACTATAACAAAAACCTGTAAATGCTGTCAGCCTGAATAGAATTCTTAGCAGCCTGATAGCATCTGTTCAAGGTTCTCCCTAAGATGCGCACCTGTGCACATAACTCTGCCTCTCTGAGCACAAAGCACCTCTTCCTCTCCATACCCACAGTGATAGTTCTCAGCCCCTTTGGTTCCAGTCATGACAAAACCCATGTGCATGTTGGGCGGGGGGAGTCATAAATTTTCAAGAATGAAGTCGTACACGTGAAGGACAAAGCCCCACCCAGCAGTACTAAAATAAGAGAAAACAATGCATCTATTATTAATAGCCAGTGTGGTTCCTCGCCAGGGTCTAGATTTGATACAGTCTCTTCCAGCTCTGCAGTTTTAAACTACTGCTGCTACTCATTTATAATGAGTAGTGGCGATCCAAGATTAATCTAAGTTCTTCATCCATACTTGGAATATGTAGCTAATGTCAGTCTAGTTTTCATTGAGTGAAGCATAAAATAAGCATTGTTTGAGTGCACTTTAATATACAGTGGACCTTCGTATAACAAACAGTTCGTATAACAAAATCTGTACAACATAAAAAATTCCGGAGATAGGGGAAATTTGCTTAACACAATCGCCTGGGGTGAATCCATACAGTATAAAAATGGTTGCGATTAGGGATTACTCTGTTTTCAATGCATTCCTATGGGAAATTTGTATAAAGGAAAATTTGCTTAACATAATTCCATTTGGAACAAATTAATTCCTTTATGCAAGGTACTTGTAATAACGCAAAACAATTCTGATGTGCACTGCTCTTTTGCATGTCTATCTTTAGCACTACAGTATAGTATTGTTAGTTACAAATGGGAAACTCAGGGTGAAATAAAGTACAGTATCTCCTTTTTGTTTAAAGCTTTGGCTGTGAGATAGAACTTTAACACCTGCTTTTTTTGGACAAACAAGTGAGAGGTTTTTGTACTTCTCAGAAGCCTTTAATTTTTAATTGTTTCTTTCTTTTTGCTTTAGATTATGTTGATCACACTCCAGATAAAATCTGAAGTTCTCTACTTAGCCGTTTTGCTTTCTATGATGGAAATGTGACTGATGATATTTTATTTTACTTGATTCTCGATATGAATTCATTTATTTATGGAGATCTCTTCAGGACATGGGCCCTCATAGTTGTTTCAGGATTCTATAATGCTAAAATTATGATAAGCTGTATTCAACTTTGAATTTCTAAAAATCTTTGCTTAGATACAGTGCTTTCTCCTATCTATCCATGGTTTCTGTGGGTATAAAAGCAATTGGGATCATTGTGAGTGTACAAAGTATGTGTATAAATTTAATCTAAAAGTATTTCAGCAAGAAGCAAAAGAAAACAAAAATTCTTGTGGCATTCTAAAGACTAGCTGCTATATTTTAGTGTAAGCTGTTGGGGAACATCATCCAATTTTTAAGACACATGAATCAGAATACGGAGATAAAACATTAAGGATTCATGCCAGACTCAACGAGTCAGAGGTGTATGGTTGCATTTACCCCTGTTGGGTATTCAGTTCGTCTGAAGTCTGGTTCTGTAAAAGAAGATAAAAGCAACAAGAGATGTTGTGGAACTTTAAAGACTAACCATAAGCAGTAACATGATTAAAGGAAATGATAGGTATAATATAGAAAATAACAGACTTCACATTTGAGCCTTGTTCTAAGATGGGTCTGGTAATTGTGAAGGAAAGTAACAGTAGATAACAACATCATTATTGCATTAATTAATTATATAAGAAACCTTTGCTGATATTTAATAAATTTATATGGTTGTCCAGCGTATACATTCATTTCCTTAGCTGTTTCCCCTCTGAATTCCTGTTCTGTAGCTTTCCCCCCCAGAATACCAACTTTAATATTTTTTTGAAGAGTGTCTTGGTAGATTGACTGGTTTCTCCATGTTGTGCTTTCTGATGTGGATGATGTTTCATGAAAACTTACATTTTAAAACATAGTCATTTGTCTTTAAAGCATCACAATATTTTTTCTTTAGTTTTGTTTTGTGGAAATGCTTACACAGAGTAACATGACCACAACTCTGAAAACTAATGTGACATTGTAACCTATGAGGGCAAAATACAATGTGAATACAAAACATGATGCTTCTTAATTTAAGGTACATTGTCATGATAACAAGACGTTCTGCCTGGTGAGACCCATTGGTCTTTTCCACATGTTGAAGTGATCACTTCTGTTTTATTTCAAAATGGCTTCATTATACAGTATTATGTTCACATAAAAATCAAATTTTGAAGAGTAAGTTTGAATACTCGTGTGTCTATAGTGACTTAAAAACCTCCATTATTTCTGGAGTATGAAGTGGAATTTGGGAATTTAATTTTAACAATATTATATAGGAAACATAATATCCATAGTGTAGTTTTGTGCTCAGCCCTTGCCTCTGTTTAGTATTCAGAGGAATTTGGATTTTTTTGTGGGGTGAGAGGAGTTTTTGAATAGTTGATCAGAAGTACAGTATATGCAATCACCACAGTACCCATGTTGCTATTATTTTACCATTAAATATATGAGAAGCTTTGAATTTGTGGACAGGCTGGAGTATTCATTTACTAAAAAGTTCACAGATCACGTAAGTTTTTTAAAATGGCATGTGTGTGTTGTGAATTGCTGTAACTTTCT
Source organism: Phrynocephalus versicolor (assembly GCA_023846285.1). Lineage (NCBI taxonomy): Eukaryota > Metazoa > Chordata > Lepidosauria > Squamata > Agamidae > Phrynocephalus > Phrynocephalus versicolor. The sequence goes on from JAHTLZ010000010.1 coordinate 47,436,621, forward strand.
GTGGCTTTTCATGCAAGGTGGAATTGCACTGATACAGTTTGAACCCCAACAGAACATCAGTATGCTAGCTTCTGACCAAGAGAAGGTTGTGGTTATCACATATGTGTTGTTCATGGGTATAAAGTAGGTATGGTTTCTCGTTTGAGGACTGCAGTGATAGGATAAGGTCTCTTTGGGCTCAAATGTATTGGATACACACACAAAAACTAAATCCAAATGTTCTTGTGAAGTGTAGCATTGGAGAGCTCTTCCTCCAGCTATTGCATTACAATTTACTTCACATCCTTCTCTTGTATTGTGGGGTTTGAACAGGTGTTTGAAGTTTGTGTGGACAGGGTCAGATCTTATTTTAGTACAGTATCTTGATCTTCAAGGCAAATGTTTGATTATGGTGTTCCAGTGGGTTAGCTTAGCTCTTGAAAATGCTTCAAATGGTATTTGAGCTTACCATTGATAGGTCTCCTGAACATGTGCACCTCATTCTGCCATTTCATTGTTCAGTGCTTAATTGTATTGCAAACAAGACAGCAAAGCATTGAGTTGAGGCAGTTAAGCAATGACCTCACTTGCTTGGTCACCTTTTTGCTTCTTTGCCCATGTCAATAGCACACATCTCTGCTGGAAACTGTGAAGATAGTTGTGTGTCCCTTGTGAAATGGATTTGGAGAATCATCATAATTTTAGGACCTAGATACCTGAAGGACCGCCTCCTTCCATATGAACCTACCCGGCAATTAAGATCTAGTCAGGGAGCCCTCCTGAAAGAGCCATCCCTTAAGGAGGTGAAGGGGGGGGGGCTTGCAGGAATAGGGCTTTTTCAGCAACTGCCCCCAGACTATGGAATGCCCTCCCAAATGAGACTCACCTGGCGCCGACGTTAATAACGTTTTGGTGCCAGGTAAAAACCTTCTTGTTCCAGAAGTTTTTAAATCAATGATTGTGGGTCCTGATGGCAATTTTAGTGATGTGTTTTTAATATATCATATTTATTGCATTTACATGTTTTTATTGTTCTAATTTTGTTGTATTTTGATGTTTTAATTGTCCATTTTGATTGTGAGCCGCCCAGAGACCTTTGGGTAGTGGGTGGCATACAAGCTATATAAATAAATAAATAAATAAATAAATAAATAAATAAATAAATAAATAAATAAATCAGGCGCTAATATGGTACACAAACATGATGTGGGGATGAAATCTTGAAAATATGTCCTTTAATTTTGTTATTTATTGTACATAGATATAATTGCAGCAGTGACTTTAAGCAGCACTAAAGGGAGCATTTAGTACAAGGGTAGACAAGGTGATGCTCTTAGTCTGCAGTTGGCAACATATGAGGCTTAATGTAATCCCGAGCATCTTGGTGCTTTCCCACTTTCCCCCAAATCCCAATTAAAAAGTTTCAAGGTCCTTATGTCTCCCTGTCACAAAGGACCTATAGGAAACCATTTTGCCATGTTTGGGGGCCTCCTTGATCTGTGACCCTTCCCCATTTTTGTTAATTAAAATTATATTTTGGCCACTAGCGGGGGATTTTCTGTCCAAAAGTCCTTAAAAGAGAAATATTTTGAGTTTGGGTATGATAGCAGATAAAGCTCTTTACGGTCCTTGGATGGATGTGGTGTGAAGCTTGGATCTGTGATGGTTTCATACCTTTAATTTAATAGCAGGAATCTTGGTACTGTGCATCAGTCGGAACAGTGAAATAAATAACAGAAGTGGAGTTTCAGAGGTTTTCACCAGAATTAAAAATATATACTCTGACATCCATGAAACTTCCTCCCAATAAGGAGACTCAAGGTGGCATGCAATATTACAAATATCCATAATTAAAAACACAGTGAGATATAGATTAGAACAATTAAACTGTAAAACTGATTAAAATATGTTGAATAATTAAAAAACAGATAAAACATTCAAAGCTATCTTAATTTAAAAATGGTATCCAGAGACTCAGTCATGATTGTTAAAAGTTGCCTGAAAAGGTGGGCCTTCAGCTGTTGGAAGATGGATTAAAGGGAAGGGGCCAGCATGACCTCCTAAGAGAGAGCATTTCTTAACCTGGGAGCAGCCACAGAGATGGCCCTCTCTTCTCTCCCCATCAGACATGCCTGCACTGGCCTGAGGCTTGAGAGGCATGCCTCCTCTGATGATCTTAAAGAGCTGAGTAGCTTCATACAACTTCCTGATCTTGATACAGCTTCCTGATTCTGGTAATTGTCTATGGCATCAGCCCTAAACACAGCCAATAGAGACAGAGAGAGCAAGTGCCATTGAGTTCAGTGGGGCTGAGTAAATAGGCTTGGGATCATGCAGTGCATTGTATCTTTTTTCTAACTGTATAGTTTTCACATTAAGTCTGAAATGCAGCATTCACAATTTTGCTGCTGCTGTTTGGATTTACTCCTTAGTAGAGATATAAAAATTCCAAAACCATTATGGAAAATGCAAGGAAAATTGTTGTTTCCCTCCCGCCCCCAATTTTTCCAAAGTTTTTTCCCCCATGGCTTGAACATTTCTGGAAATTTTACATCTCTGCTTAGTGATTTTATTATGATAGCTGAAATTTTACAGAACTACTGAATTTGCAATAATCATATGTATCCTATATTATATCTGAGGGTTACTGGTGCCATTCCTGATTATGCTACTGTTTCATTCATGCATTTAGATGTAAGAAATGATACATCAAATCAATTTCAGTATGGTAAAGACAGGTTTAACTATTACGAGTAATACTGTATTTCTATTTGTATCCTGTTTTTCTGCTATAGTGGTTGCAGCAGATTGCTTTGAAAATGTATGCATAATCTAGTTCTAAAATGCAACTAGCTTTTAAAATTTGTATTTTTAAATTCTTATTTTTTTAAAAAATCAGATTTAAAATGCAAATACATTTGCACATCTTTAGTAATTTGGTCACATATGCATTGCCTATACGAAGGAAGAATCCATTGTTATCTATCAAGAGAAGTTCCTACATAAGTTGAAAAAACATTTCCCTATATGTATCCAGTAATCAAACATTCCTCTGCTTAGCAGTGGAAAGTTACAGAATAACCTCCAGTTTAGAGAATCAAGAAATGCAAGCAAGACATGTGTATACAGTGGTACCCTGACTTACAAGGGGCCCGACCTATGAAAATCCCGACTTATGAGCGCTCTTCAACGCTTCCCCCCACTGGCTGCTTATGAGCAAGATTGGGGATTCCCCGTCTTGCGAGCAGCAGGTGGTGGTGGGGTGTCGGGATTTGAATTGCCTTCCAGTCATCGAGGCAAACACTGCCTCAGTGACTGGAAGTCAATTCAATAGTGGTGTGCTGCTTCTCCCCTGCCCGCCCTTTTTAAAATCCCTTCCAGTCACGGAGGCAGGTCCTGCCTCCGTGCCTGGAAGGGATTTTAAAAGGGGTGTGTGACTTCTCCCGAGTCCCCACGGGGGCTCAGGAGAAGTAACACACCACTTTTTAATCTACCAGCACCTCTGTCCCATCTACCAGTGGGAGGGGGAAGAGAAGCGCCAGAGTTTTAAAGGGTCTTTAGCCAGCGAGTGCTGGTGATCTCGAGAATTGATTACTGTGACGCTTTCTACATGGGCCTTCCCTTGACCCTTATTCTGCATCTGCAGCGGCTGCAGAATGCAGCGGCCAGGCTGGTGGTAGGGCCAAGCAGGTATGCCCGGGTTTCCCCGCATCCTGGCTCACTTCCATTGGTTGCCCGTTGCATCCCACATAAGGTTCAAGGCAATGGTTTTGGTTTACAAAACCCTCCATGGCCTGGGACCTGTCTATCTCGCAGAGTGGATCTCCCAGAAATCAATCTCGTCCCGACCAACCAGAGCCTTGGAATCCCTTTCACTCCAGGTGGCCACCCCAAGATAGGCCCAGAGGGTTTCTACCCGGAAACGGACCTCCTCGGTGGCGGCCCCGGCACTCTGGAACAAGCTGCCAACAGAGATTAGGTTGGCGGAGTCGCTGTTGGCCTTTGGAAGGGCGTTAAAGACCTGGCTCTTCACGGGGACTTCTGAGCTCACTTTGATTTTGTTTGTGTTTTGGTTTGCTGTTTTACTGCTAGCACCAGTCTTTCGTGCCGGAGTTGATCTGTCACGGTTGCTGTGGTGCTATTGCCCATTTTATTTTAAATATTTTTAGTACCTTTATATTGGTATTATTAGTTTTGGTATTAATCCTGTTTTATTTTATTTTGTATTTTGTTTTTCTTCTGTACTTCATTGGGGGGGTTGTCTTGGGTTTGTTTCTATGGGCAGTTGCTGTTATATGTAACATGTTGTATACACCGCCCAGAGTTCCCATGGGAAAATCAGGCGGTCAATAAGTCTACAAATAAATAAATAAATAAATAAATAAATAAAATAAAATAAAATAAAATAAAATAAAATATAGTTAAATGTGGATGAACAAGAACACTAAATTGGGAAGCTGTGTATATTTTGATCTTTCCCTGTAGCTGAAACTTTGCTGTTTTCCTCACATGAAAAACCACAAAAGTAGGCCTTGGAAGGTGGCTTTGCCTATTATAGGTGAAAAATGCTTAATGTATGTAGCAGATAGACTAAGATGACAGGATGGTAATGTGGACAATGCACATTTTTCTATCTCTGATAAATGTCTGCGGAGATTCTGATCTTCATCCAACTACTTTGAATGAAATTTCAGAGGGCGCCATGTGATCTTGTCTGGATCATTAGACAGTGAAATACTGTACTAGTATTTGCAGGAAATTAAATCTTAAGATTTGTAGTTTTTATTGTGCAGCAACTGAAACTACAGATAACTATGTAGTATGTAGTAAGTGCCATTTTGTATTGCAATGCTACATTAAAAGTTTAGCCACCATTTAGAATAAATGGAAGTTCTTTAGGTACTGAATATGGGAAGACAACTGTGGGCTTAGTGTCATAAATGATTGTTATAACATTTTAACTGCTGGATATTTTAAAAAAATATTTCTAGATGAATGTGCTTGGGAGTGCGGATTTGAATGTGTCTGCTACTGAAGTTTAGTGAAATGATATGGGTCAGCAATGTATTACTTTCTATCTCTAAGTGTAAGCAATATATAAATAGTCAAGAAGAGGATGTTAGGCTGTGGTAACATATAAAGCATAAACAAAAGAATAAAAAAAGAAGACAAAATGCTGCAGCACCTTAAAAGTTAACTTCTGTATTTTAATGTGAGTTTTTGTGGAGAAGAAGTGGATTTGTCCATTAAAAGCTCACACTAAAATATAATAGTTGATCTTCCAAGGTACTGCAACATTAATTAAAAAATTGAATGGAATGTGAATGCTTTAATTCTATGGCCGCAATACTTCTGCATAAATTATGATGGTATAGGACAGTGGTGGCAAACCTTTGGCACTCCAGATGTTTTGGACCACAACTCCCACAGTCCTTTGTCATTGGCAATACAGGGTTGGAATTCTTGGAGTTGTGGTCCAAAATATCTGGAGTGCCAAAGGCTCCCTGCCACTGGTATAGGAGAAAGATGCTTCTGGCATAGCAGATGGGCAGTAATCAGACTCCCTGCTTCAGTTCTTCATTTTTTCAGTTCTGATCCTTTCTGTGTAAGCTGCATACAACTGGAACAGCACTACTATAGTACCATTGCTTTTCAGTAGCTGCTATTATGTATATGAGATTATATATATGCAGCTTCCATTATAAATAATATCACATATATGTTCACTCTTATATTTCCAAAATACTTTTATAAGGTGGCTTACATTAGATGTATCAGAAATCACACAAAATCAATATATTGTGTAAAATGTTCTAAAAGACAATAAAACTATTACTGTTGGAACTTGTGAATTTAAGTGATTTGGCATTAAATATTTCCAGTTGTCCTCTAAAATGTATGATTTGGCCTTTCAGTACTTGATCAAAAAATTGTAGAACTTCAGCACAGCCATATGAAAAGACTATGTTGCACATCTGGTGTCTAAATTCTTCTTCTAGGCCAGTGTCTCAAATGTATCTGAAAGTGTCCTGAGGTTTATATTATTTCTGACAGAAAGAGATACTGAATCCTCTTACCTAAGGGGCTGATCAAGTACATATGCTGCTTAACTTCAGTGAATCCATAGTCCCTATAGGTCCTTCTTTTTTGAACCCTTAGTAGATAACATCTCAACTGTGTGCATACAAAAATGCACACATACACAATCAGATACATACATACCTATATGTAATATTTTCTATGTTTTTGCTCTTCTGCTAGTATCATTCTCTCTAAACTAGTATTTGTATTTAATTGCAGGATCGCACAAGAACTTTTGACATGCATTCATTGGAGAACTCGTTAATTGACATAATGAGAGCTGAAAGTGATTCACTGAAAGGTAAACTTGGAATGCTATTTTTTATCCAGAAAATTATTGGGATCACATATTTACAAAGATTATGAAGTTTTAGTGTTTCCAGAATAGTTAAACAGATTTAAATGTTTGACCTTACTCAGGACCACCTTTCTTATTTATGTCAAGCTACAAATCAAACATTTGTTTACACCTGTTGTTTTTCTTTTAATGTTAAAATTTAATACAGGCTACGCAGTCCAGTGTTTGAGGTGTTAACAATTCTTAACACCTTTAAAACATGGAGTTGAAAATTAAAGGCAGTATATGAAACTCTCCTAGCCATTTGGCATATTTTTGTGAAGTAATAGCTACAGTGTCATCAGGATACCAGAGGCCTTACTATAATAGAAAAGGATCAACAGGGTTAGCCTTGCATTGTGTAGATACTGTCTTGCAAAACAGAGAAACAAGTAGAAATGGTATATGCATGTAGAATTGTCAGTCTTTGGAAGATTCTAGATAATCTTGTTTTACCTTCTGTTGTGGTTTGATGCAGCCTATAATACAATGTGACATAGAATTTGTGACAAGATGTAGGCAACAAATGGAGAATTCATCACCATAATGTTCATAGTTCAAACAGCTAGTGATAGTGACATTTATTGGTCCCATATAGAGATGGGATGAATCGAAAAAATGATGTTTCGTTTTTTCATTTTTCGTTGTGGGTCCCGTTTTGGTTTGTTTTTGTTTTTCATGAATTTTTTGAAAATTTGTTTCATTTTTTCGTTTTTCATTTTTACCCGCTTTTTGCACGATTTAAAGCATTTCCGCACGTGGGCATCCCCCAATGCCCCAGACCAGAGGGAAAACAAAAAAAATTATGCTGGCAGAGGCACAGTATAGACTAGGTATACAGGGAGGCTGCAAAGGCAGCGGCAGGCGTTGCCCAGGGTGTACTGAGAGGCAGGGGAGGGTACTCACTGAGAGGTACGCACGCACACAGGGAGGCTGCAAGAGAAATCTCTTCTTTCTCTCCCCCAAGAGCCAGGCTGCAGGCAGCAGGAACACAGAGACACACACCTGCCTGCCTGGCCTAAAGTAACGAGTTGCAGAGATAGCAATCCCACCCTAACTCCCACTGGAGACTGCAAGGAGGACAGGGGCTGCCAGAGCTTTTAATGCCCTCTGTGGCTGCCCCACCTACCCAGTCTTCAACCTGGGCATGCTATTGGTTGAAATTGTCCAAGAATTTACATGATCCCATCACATGGCTTGCTCCATTTTGTGGCTGGAATCCATTTTGTGTCATCCTTAAAGGGAAAATAAAAAATGCATCGCGATGGGAGAAAGACAAAAACAAACGTTTTAAGGACCCCAACCCCCTGGTAGGTAATAATTTCAAATAATTATCGCTACGTTTTTACGGATGTCCATGGCATTTTAATACCCAAGAAATCAATATTAGGCATCTGGGAGCCATTTTTGGTCGATGTCTCCTAAGCCCTAACTCCCCTTAAAGGAAAAAAATACAGCAATCTGAGAAAAGACATAAATGCACGTTTTAAGGACCCCACCCCCTGGTAGATATTATCAGGCAGAATAAATAATTATTGCTGGGTTTTTATGGATATTCAGGAGGTTTTTTAACATTTAAAAACAGCTCATTGCGTGGCGCCATTAACGAAAACAAAATGTAACGAACCTAATTTTCGTGGTTCTGTTCATTACGTAATGAAACAAATAACAGAACGATTTTTTTTCCGTTTTGTGCCCATCTCTAGTCCCATACCATAATTAACAGGTTTTGAGTTCTTCTTGGCAGTATATGGAAGGTAATTCCCATTTGCCAAGAGGCATCTGTATGCCAAAGCCTGGTAATGTGGTGTCTTTGTACATGAAAACTATATTTTCCAGGTGTAAGAAAACAAAACTAAAACCAGAAGTATTGTGGTAAGATTGATAGACTGATTTAACTGTGGCTTTCAGTGACTTATTTATCTGGCTGCAGAACGAAAGATTGGAAATTTGATTCTTTACTCTGCCTCTCAGGAGATGAGACGGCCCATATAAGTTTGAACCAACTTGTAGCACACAATTTTTTTGTTGTTGATCACAACATACGTCCTCAGCCAAAACACTAAACATTTTTTCATTTAATTATAATGTCAGTAAGAACTTCTAAAAAAAAACCCTCCTCCTTTTGAAAAACAGCAGCCGTTGCTATCATCTGGTATAGAAACTCATTACTGTTCCTAGTACAGGATATATATGTAATTGTTACTTTGAATGTTCAATACTGGCATTATTGCTATTGTCACTCTGAAAGTTCATTATCAATGTACATATTTTTCCGTTTATAAGACACTCCCATGTATAAGACAAACCCCACTTTGCCAAAACAAAATTATAGTTCCGCAACCACACACATCTTCTTGGCTTATTTCTGTGTATAAGACAACTCTCAATTTTTAGTCTAACAATTTAAGATGAAAATTCAGTTTTATACATGGAAAAATACTGTACTGTAATTTTCACCCTTTATTTTATTTCTTTATTTGTCTCCACTCCTTCCATGTACTTTAGATATATAAACCTCTGTCATAACTACTACACTATAATGTATTATAAGAAGATGACTGTAATCCATGAATGCTCATACCGAAATATATCACTTTTAATTTCCCATAGACTTTTTAACATTTTTGCTGAAACAGTTGCTTCTTTGGAAACTAGTACATTTCCCATGATACTGACAGCCAAAGGCAATCCACCAGGACCCAGAGTAGGCTGAAGCTTGAACAGTGCTAATCTTTGCCACTCCTGGACATTGCCTAATTGCAATGCAACAGAAGATCAGTTTCAGAGGAACATTTAAGGCCCTGGCAAATATAACAGTGTTTACACTAATTAATACATTTTTACAGTGTTTTACTTAGCTCCATCTGGAGTGGTATGAGTACCTATAAAGTTCAGGCTCACCCCAAATGATTTATTTATTTATTTATTTATTTATTAAGCTTATATACCGCCCGTCTTCCTGAAGGAACTCTGGGCGGTTTATAACAAACAATATAACAAAATAACAGTTAAAATAACACAGAGTTAACCAAATAACAGAACAATAAAACCAAAGTTGCAGATGGCGGGGCAGGAAAAAAAAACTTTAATTCAATCAACCAAATGCCTCCCAGAAGAGGAGAGTTTTCAAAGCTTTCCGTAAGGCTTGCAGGGACTCTGCTAGGCGCACTTCTGTTGGAAGATGGTTCCACATGGTGGGGCCAGCCACAGAGAAGGCTCAGGTACGGGTGGATGTTCTCCGAGCCTCCCTGGGCGTGGCCACACGCAGCATGTGGGCCCGCGACAACCTAGTCGGTCGGGCCGATGTTGACCGCTGGTCCATCCACTCTGTCAGGTAGTCAGGTCCTAGGCCATGGAGGGTTTTGTAAATCAAAACCAGGACCTTGAATCTGACTCGGGCCGCAACGGGCAGCCAATGCAGGCGGGCCAGAACTGGGGTGATGTGGTCAAACTGACGCATACCCGCCACCAGTCTGGCAGCCGCATTTTGAACCCGCTGCAGTCGCTGAAGGAGAGTCAAGGGCAACCCCATGTAGAGCGCATTACAATAGTCCAGTCTTGAGATCACCAACGTTTGCACCACAGTACTGAGGAAATCCCCATCCAGGTATGGACGGATCTGGGCAATTCGATGGAGATGAAAAAAGGCAGCCCTGGACACAGCGGCCACCTGGGCTTCCATGGTGAGCGCCGGGTCCAGGACTACACCCAGATTCCGGACGGTGTCTGAAGGCCGGAGGGAAACGCCCTCCAGAGTGGGAAAAGAGCCTCCATAGCTAGATGGGGAAGCCCCAAATAACATAACTTCGGTCTTGTCGGGGTTGAGTTTGAACCTGTTAGCCCTGGTCCATTCCATGACTGCGCCCAGGCACTGATCAAGGGTCTGGACAGCCTCATCTGCAGTGGTGGAAAAGGAGACGTAGAGCTGCGTGTCATCAGCGTACTGATGACAGCAGACTCCACGTCTCCTTATGACCTCAGCCAGCGGCCTAATATAGATGTTGAACAGCATGGGAGAGAGAGACGACCCCCGTGGGACCCCACAAGGGAGTATCCAAGGGGCAGACAGCTCCCCCACATGCTGAACATGCTGGGGACGGCCCCCGAGGAAGGACCGGAGCCAACTGTGAACAGTGCCTCCGATCCCGATCTCGGAGAGCCAACCCAGCAGGATACTGTGGTCGACGGTATCAAAGGCCACTGACAAATCTAGAAGGACCAACAGGGTAGAGCACCCCCTGTCACCCCACCCCGGAGGAGGTCATCTTGCAGAGTGACCAAGACTGTCTCAGTCCCCCGACCAGGCCTGAACCCGGACTGGAATGGGTCAAGGATGTGTTCTCCCTCCAAGAATGATTGAAGCCGGATCGCGGCCACCCTCTCGATTACCTTGCCCGTAAATGGAACATTAACAATCGGGCGGTAGTTGGTCAAATCTCCCGATGTTTAGCCTGTTTTTTTCAAAATGGGCTTTACCGCAGTCTCCTTCAGGCGAGAGGGAAAAATCCCTTCCCTGAAGGAGGCAGTGGCGACGACAGAAGCCCATTCGGGCATGCTCCCACCAATGGCTTTCAGAAGCCATGATGGGCAAGGATCAAAAGGAGTGGATGCGGGCTGGCAATCGGCGATAGCCCTGGAGGCCTCAAGGGAGGAAACAGGCCCAGACTCAACCATGATCTCCAGATCTCCAAGTCTGATCACCTCTGTTAGTGGCACCATTGCTACAAAAGCCTTTGACAGAAATGTCTGAAGGGTGTATGTATTTGCTACTTTTCATACAAAGAATGAATAAAATCTCTGCCATTTGATAAAATGACTTCTTATCAGCTGAAAGTTTCACTACTTGGAGGATCGCTGATGCCCCATAAATAATTATATGTTTTCTGAAAATTTGGTTTGAAATCAACACATTCCTTCAAGTTTTGGTTTAAAACCCATAGAAACAACATGTTACACAAGTCATTTTTCTTTTATGACATCTGTACTTATGTAGTAATCTTAATATGTCTGGGAGTTTCATACACCTTACTTCTTATTTATCCATGTTGTCCAGAGTTTTTCTGTAGTTCATTACTGGTCTTGGGTAGCTAGAGTAGATTTAGGATCTACCTTGAAAGTACATTTCTTTTGTTATTTATTTATTTATTTGAATATTTTTACCTCATGTTTCTCCTTGGAAAAGGACCCAAGGTGGCTTACACTACTGAGGGATATACAGCCTAGAACAGTGGTGGCAAACCTTTGGCACTCCAGATGTTTTGTACCACAACTCCCACAATCCTTTGTCATTGGCAATCTAGGCTTGGAATTCTGGGAGTTGTGGTTCAAAACATCTGCAGTGCCAAAGGTTCGCCACCACTGGCCTAGAACATTTAAGACATATTCAAGTTTAAGAACAGTGAATTAGAAGAGGCGAAACATTAAAGCTAAAAACAGCACACACACAATTAAAAAAAGAAAAAATCCTATTAGGGATAGAAACTAACAAGAAAAACACAGGTGTTCTTATGAATTCATTCTAAGCTATCATGCATGGTAATCCATCGAAAACTCAAATAAGGTAGTCTGTTATTCAGGGAAAGCTTGCCTGAAGAGAAAGGTCTTTGCCTGCTTCCAGAAAGACAGAGAGATGGAGCAGTCCTGGCCTCCAGCGGGAGGGAGTTCCAAAGTTTGGGGGCAGCAACAGAGGAGGCCCTTTCATGTGTTCTTATGAGCCACACCTTTGAAGGTGGCAGGATGGAGAGAAAGGCCTCTCCTGATGACCTTAGCACCCAGGCTGGTTCATACTGTGAGATTCGATCTTTGAAGTAGCTTGATCGCAGGCCATTTTGTGCTTTGTAGGTTAAGGTCAGCACTTTGAATTGTGCCCGATAGCTGACTGGCAGCCAGTAGAGCTGCTTTAGTAGGGGTGTAATGTGATCTCTATAGTCATCCCCAGTCAGCAGTCTGTGCTGCATTTTGGAGACATTGAAGTTTCCCGAGACTTTCCATCAGCAGCCCCACATTACAGTAGTCCAGCCAGGACATCACTAGGGCATGTGTCACAGTGGCTAGAGCAGGTTTTTCAGGAAATGGGTGTAACTGGCGTACTAGTTTTAATTGTGCAAATGAACTCCTGAGCACAGCTGTGGCCTAGGCATCTAGGCTCAACCATGAGTTCAGGAGCACCCCCAAGCTGTGCACCTGTTTTTTTTAATTGGAGGGTAATCCCACCCAGAACAGCAGGGCTGTCCAACTTTGAACAGCCTGTGGGCTCCCGTCCACCCACCGTAGATCTTCCTGCTGCCACCCCCCACCTTTGAATTTGGCACCGCACAAGCACCCTCTCTGGTGCAGTGCCAAATTCAAATGGGTTGAGCCTCCCCCCTCCTCCCCTTCGCTGTGAACAGGAGGAGGAGGGATGTTCAAAGAAGGAGATTTGGGAAGCCTGGGAGTTTACCGAGGCAAGCAGCGGTGGCGAATCCCGATGGGAGGGGAGGAGTGCCTTTTTTAAAAAGGAGATTCGAGCCCGTCCACTCACCAAGGTCCCTCGTGCTAGGTGCACGCTCTCCCCACTGCCGCCCTGCCTCCCTACCCCCAAGGTCCAAGGTGCTGGTGGCATTAGCAGTGGAGCCTTGGCTGCCCGCCCGCCCGCCTGCACATCCACCCATCAAGGTCCCTGGTGCTGCACGCGTGCTCTTCCCATAGCCGCCCCACCCACCAAGATCCCCCATACTGGCAACAGAGGCAGCAAAGCCTCGGCCGCCCACCCACCCACCCACTAAGTCCACTGAGCAACCCCCCCCGAAATTGGCAGCAGGTTGGGAGGCCAGCGGGGACTTGGCGGACGACCTCCGAGAGCCCTGTGGACGACCAGTTGCCTGCGGTCGACGGGTTGTGCAGGCCTGCAGTAAAGGTTGCATCCTTATCTCTCGATCTCCCATTCAGCTGACTAGAAGTACCTCTGTCTTTTCTGGGTTTAGTTTCAGTTTGTTCATCCTCATCCAGTTCATTACTGAAGTTAAGCACTGATCTAAAGGCAAAGTTGCTTCGTTGGAATCTGGAGGTGACGAGAGGTAGAGCTAAGTGTCATCGGCATACATGTTGTTGTTGAGGTTGTTCATAATGGAATTAAATTAACATTTTAGTAGTGTTTCTATCCTCAAAGAATTCCCAGGTGCTTGATGGACTGGTTGGCTAGTATTTTTTGCACTCATTTGGGGTGTGACAAGCAGTAGCTGTTACTGTCACAATCTAACATAGCTATAGAAGGTGGGGAATAAACAATGCAGGTAAAACTTGTATGGAGACTTGTGTAGCAAGTATCACCTTTGTTTATCATTTTGCAAGCCTGAGAGGGAATAATGGGTATATCTTAACAATTCTAGAAGGTGGAGCCACCCAGCGTAGTATAATGTTTCAAGAGATGTTTTATATTCTGGGAATTTCTATGTCTTGAACAATAATGAAGGACCTAAGTTATTGTTTAATTTCAGCTGGCTGTTACTAATGTTAGGTTCCAGAACCTTTTAGAAAGCACAGGGCCTTGGAACCTTACTTTCCTGTTGAGTGCAAATTAAAACTGTTTCTTCATTGCCTTTGTTTGTGGGGTGTGTATGTGTTAGTAGCAGCAGAGCACATGTAGATGACTTTTCCTCATCTCTGAGTGTCTGCGGCTGGGTTCCTTTTATTTGGGGAAGCAGTGGTTAGTGTATTGCTGAGGGGGCAACATTATACAGTATGCCAGATTCCTGGGTTATGCAGTGATGTAAAATAAGCTCAACATTTCCTGTTTTAAAATGTATTCCTTTTTAGTTGTAGAAGTGTTAAGGGCAGTACTGTATTTATGTCTATATCTGTATAAGATGCGGTAATAATAACAATTCAGGGATAACTATCATTGAAGCTGTCACATCATTTTAAAAAGTCTGAGTTAATCATGTGTCTGTGATCAGTGTCAATACTAAACTGAGTTTGCTTAGGAGTAGACTGAGCAGTGCTCAGAAGTCAAGCACTGTGCATATTTTCCAGGCAGTGTCAGTCCGTAGCATAGTACAACCTTTTCACATTCTGTCTTCTCATATGTCATCTTAGACTGGTGCCTCTGCCATTCATAGCTTTTGTGTATAACTTAAAAAACAACAACAATTTTCTATGTCTGGGGGGGGGGGGAAGAACCTTTTAATAGTTTGACATGACTGGATAGTGGATTGAGCCTTGGTTTTAATGTAACATTAAGGTTGAAACTAGAGCCCTATTTATCTATTATCAGAATAGGTGAAAAATAGGGTGGCTGGAGAGGGTTGTGCTCTATCCTTACCCTGTTTCCAGTTTTACAGCTTTCTTTCACATAAAAGGCAGTGAGTCTGAATAGGAATGCTCATGCCTATCTGAGGGTGCCCTCAGTTTGGACCAAGACATTGGAAAATCAGCATCCCGGCACCAGATGTATTGCATTCTATGTTTAAAAGAACAAGGACCCTGGTAACTGGGGAGTGTGGGGGTGTAAGGCTGGTATGTTTTCCTCTGTGCATAGTAAATATATCTGCTTTAATAATTGCTGAATAGGGTTAATGTAAAAGAGTGCAGAATGAATATTGGGCTTGTGCCTTTCCTTCCTTCTCCATATATCACAATTCACTACCTTCTTAGCTCTCAGCAAACTACTGGTATAATTTGCTGTTGCGTATAAACTCAAAACCTGTACACCAGAATGAGTCCCTTATTTGTGATTTTTGTTTGCAGGATAAGTACAAGCTATACTTTGAAAAAGATTAATTAACCTTCATAATTTGAGGAGTAAGGCCCTTTTGTTGAAACAGAATTGTTTTCAGCCTGACTTCATTCTCAATAACTGAAAGACAGTATGCAAATTAAATGACAATTGTATAACTGACACAAGCTAACTTCTGCTTTAGTTACCATATTAATCTAGCAGATAAACACTTTTTGTTTAAACTAGTTCTGCTATGATGCATACGTAAGGCTACACAAAAATGAGCTTGCTGTACTGTGGTTGCCACTGGACCTAGAGTGCTTCGAGCTAAGGCATAATCGTTTTGCCTTTTCTCTCGTGTAAAGAAAGAAAGAAAAGCAGGACAATTTTCTATTGCTTAGGAAAGACTCTTGCTTCTTTCCTTCTGTGATGCTTAGTACCAGCGAGAGCTCTGAGAAAGTAACTTTTGAGTTGCTGGGAATCTTATGCTCCAGAGGCCCAGAAATATTCTCTCCTTATGAGTTGGTGAATAGATTTGTGAATGTTTGGTTGCATAAATTAGATCTTTGGGGCTTGGGAAATATTCCTTGTGTTTTCTGTTTGATGTTTCACCCTGATAAAAGCTGGAGAAAATGGACATAGCTTCCTTTCATAAACAAGCAGTCAAGGTTAATATCCTTTCCTAGATAGATCTTATCTGACATTGGATGGCTGTCAAGGTTTTTAACCATCATAGGCTTTGCAAATATGAATCATATATGATGGTCTAAGTTGTGTTATTGCCAGTTTCCTTTTGTAACTTTTAAAGATTCTATTAACACTATTTATTTAACTATAACTTTGGAGAGGTTATCTCTAAAAGATTCAGGATAGCATCCACAAAATTATTTAGTATGTATTGAATCCAGCTATCGGTTAACAGCATATAACAAGCACTTTAAACACTGCTTCCAATACATTGCTGTACTTTTCACAAATTACTCTTACATATAGTATTTGATAATTGGCAGAAGACATTATTGCTTTCATTTAAAAAAATTAAACAGATAACTGCAGCAACTCTAGAACACCTTCTAAACTTAATGAAATAGATTGGCATAGTGAATAAAAATAGCATAGTTAACATCTGGTTGAGTGGCTGCATATTATATTATGTTAAAAAGAGACACAGATAAGGTTCAATTCTGATCACTGAACATTCTGAAATTCTTGTAAAAATGAGTAAAAATGAGAAGAAAACAAGTTGGGGAGCTGTGTAGCCATCACAAAAACCAAATACAAAACTAGACCAGGTGATACCTTTAGACTACTAGTAAAATAACAAAAAGCTGCTAATATTTTGAGGTCAATACCCTCTTCCTCAGAGCTGTACCAAAAGTTCAAGCATGGCAAAAGATGGAATTGTCAGGAGTTTGTTCATAGATGTAAGGTTCTTGGCAAGATGAAAAAAATGCCAGGTAGTTTCTTAGTTGAGGCCCGGAGCAGAGATGTTGTGAAGCTTCATCTGAAGTTACGGGTTGTGTTTTTATAATCTCAGTCCTTCAAACGATGTGACATAGATCATGTACACACATTCATACCAACTGTCCATGCGGCACTTCGAGGCTAATGGCCCCTGCTTGGCCAGAGAAGGGGGATGGTTGGTGCAGAAGACCCATACATTTCATTTGGGGTCTAGATAAAATTTAGAAAAATCCACCAGGTGTATCCAATTGGATCAAATAAAAAGGATAGATATTACCTAGTAGTAATATCTATCCATTTCATGAGAGGGGATTTTAGGCAAGGACAAGAAAGCAGGACTTGCCTTTGATCTTTCAGCTTAAGGTTCCTCCCTCCTTGAATAAGTATTGTGTCTGGTGGTGGTGGTGATGGTAGTTAACAAGTAAATAACATTATCATACAGTAATCCCTGTTTATTGCGGGGGTTAAGGACCCAACTTAACCAACAATAAAAGAAAATCTGCAATATGCGGATGCTGGGTTGGGTCAGGGCCTCCTACACTTATCTTAGGCCTGGTGCTGCCCCGAACGGGCCTCCAATGGGCTTCTCCGGCCTGTTTCAGGTGATCCTGAAGGCATTTCTAGTTTTTCAGAAGTCACTTCCAGTTCGCTAGAAATAATTTCTGGGGCCTCCAACAGGCCCGGGAAGCCTGTCGGAGCCTCCATAAGTGGCTTCGGGAAATCCAGATGACACCTCTGGTTTTTCGGAAGCCACTTTCGGTGTGCCGGAAACCACTTCTGAGGCCTCAGATGGGACCAGGAAGCCCATCGGAGGCCCAATTGGCGCGGCACCAGGCCTGGGGTAAGTATAGGAGGCCTCAAACAGGCCCACTGAGTTTGCCCCAGGGGCCCTTGCCTTCATACATTGCAGTCCTGCGATATACCAAGACTGTAGTATATGAACTGCAAAATGGTGGGGGACAATTGTATAGGTAAACAGATTAATCACACTGCCTTGCTTTAGTTTGCGTGCACATAGTTGGAATCCATTCTTCCTCCTCCTTGTCTTCTTTTTGCATCTCTTAGTGAATTAAAAGTTGAAGATCAGCCCTTGGCTACTTCTGACATAATGTCACAGGCAATCAGACTGTTACTTGATGAAGCAAAGACATAGGTCTCAGTAGTTTTCTGTTGGTCATTTTGGTCCATCTACCGTTCTTCTCCCAAAGATCACAAAGCCCATATAGTTCATTTCTTAAATTTTCTTTCTTTCTTTCCTTTAAAAAATCAAGTTCAGTAAACAGGTTTTGAGTTATGTAAAGGGAAAAATATAGTTTCAAGCAAAATGTATAGCCTGTGCCAGTGGTGGCAAACCTTCTCCACTCCAGATGTTTTGGACCACAACTCCCATAGTCCTTTGTCATTGGCAATCTAGGCTGGGAATTCTGGGAGTTGTGGTCCAAGATATCTGGAGTGCCAACTGCCAAAGGTTAGCCACCCCTGCTTTATGCTATAAGGGTGCAAATAAATTTCTAGAGAAAATGCATGATTACCTTAATGTTTTGCAAGAAAAAGTCCTACTTTGTAGTCACAGTGAAAATAAATGTCTATTAGTCCTGTCATGATTTGTGATCAGCCAGATCTACTGCAAATTGGTGGCATGTCATCTTGCAGTGCAATAGTAGTATCTAATTTAGATAACAAAGGGAACATATTATTGCTTTTCTGACAGATGTCTTAATCAAGCCATCAGATCTGAAGCTGTGTTGACTCCTTGTATTTTACAGTAGTCCTTGGCTTCAAACAACTGATAAACCTTGTTGAGTTGTAGCCACTTTGCTCTGTAATCATGGAAAGAAACAGGGAGTGGACAATAGGCTCATGAGCTCTCTTTCTTGTCTTTTCTGAATGCTCCACTTTTACTCTACCCATAACAATCTGCAGTGCAGATAAGTAGAGTGCAGTGATTCAGATCTTGGATATGATGAGAGTATTAGTTAATATTAGAGGAAGGAATAATGAAATGCAGTATTTTTCCATGCAGAAGACTACTTTTTGGCTAAAATTGTTATACTAAAAATGAGTGTTGTCTTTTGCACGAAAGAGAGCCAAGGAGAGAACAACACAGTTGCAAAACTATAATTTTAGTTTGGAAAAGTGGGGGGTTGTCTTATACATGGGGGTGTCTTGTAGACCAAAAATATGGTACCTTTAAGAAATGAGGGGCTTACAATGAAGTGAATAGCATTATTGCATCGTCACAGCTGAGATTTGGAAGTACTGTAAGTAATGTTTCATTGGAACTATGAGTACAATTAATGGTATTAGAGCAGGCATATGATGTCCCAAATAAATATCCACTCACCAAGAAGTCTGCATGCTTGGGTATAAAGAAGAAAATGAAAATGAAGTGACGTACAGTAAACCCCCGCCTATCGCGGGGTGTAGGGACCCACCCAACCCGCGATACATGAAAATCCGCGATATGTGGAAGTGGGTCAGGTGGGGGCAGGGGCAATCAGAGGGGCAGGGGCAGCGGAGAGCAATCTGATCGGTCCCCGCCGCCACCCCATGCGGCTCTGAAGCTTCTCGGAAGGGGCGGGGGTGAGGAGCGATCTGATTGTGGGACCGCAGTACCTGAACCACGAAATGGCGGGGGGGGGTGACTGTATATGGATGATAGGTGTTGTGATATCACAGAATTCTTTGTCTGTAGATGGATCTTTGGTTCAGGATGATCCTTTGCAAAAATAATAATAATAATAATAACACATGGGATTGTGGTACTTTAAACATGCATGCTTCCTTTTAGTTTCCTGCACAGGATTTTGTTAAATACTGTATTCTGTTTTCCTACTTCTTGCAGTCACAAGATATATGGTATCCAACTGATTAGCCAACAAACTATTGTCAATTGTTGTACAACTTTGTTTTGGCTGACGTTTTTCTGAATCTTCCCTTATTGTTTGTCTTAAACGCTGTCATTTTCAGTTTGATATTTTATCTATAAAAGTGTGGAAGATTTTGCTCTTGCTCTCATTACATTTCCTTTTTTGAGATATTTGATTTTTATGGACTGTGTTTCTCCTTCTCAGGTTATTTGATAAAGCAATTTTAGCTTTGCCAAGTTAATGATGAATCAGGCTGTGTGCTTGAGAATAAATGCACCATAAAGGGTAGATACAGCATGGATTGCGTTTTGAGAACCCACATTTCATGACATTGTAGAGAAACTATGAACTGCCTAAAATTCTTTGCTTAGGAATGTAGTGCCTAATAGGAAGCTAGATATTTAGAGTTCTTTAATCTTTAATGCCATTGTTATGTGCTGTCAAGTTAGAACTGACTTGCAGTGACCTAAACGAGTTTCCAAAGTGAATGAGATATTTCAGGATTGGATTTACCAGTTCCAATCCCCATTGAGTTTCCAGGGCTGAGTGGGGATTCAAAGCCTGTTCTCCAGAGACGTTGTCCATCACTGTATCCACTACATCACACTGGGAACTCTCAATCTTTAATGGAATGTATCTTTTTAATGTTTAAGAACATAAGAAGAGCCCTGCTAGATCAGGCCAAGGGCCCATTTAGTCCAGCTTCCCGTATCTCACACTGGCCCCACCGGATACCTTTGAGAGCACATGAGACATCTAGATACCTGCATCGGGCACTTTGAGGTACCCTCCTTTTAAGCCTGGAGATAACACATCTCCCCATCTGGGCTTGTAACTTGTGATGGACTTTTTGTCCAGAAATCTGTCCAATCCCCCTTTAAAGGCATCTAGGTCAGATGCCATCTGTAAATATTGTACCCTCCCAATAGGTCATGTACTGATCATTATGGCTTAACCCATTTCTATATATACTGTAATTCTTTTTAAATGTTCTAAGAATATACAAAGTGGTGAATCAAACTCAGTTTAATGATGTGAGTCAGTAGCCAGTATCCTATTGCTAGTTTCAACAAGATTGCAAGTCCACAGACTGCCATTTGCTGAATAAATAAATCCATGCTGATGTAAATCCTGTATAGTGTGTGTGGCTGAAATCCAGTTAGGAATTGTAACTAGAGTAGGCCTATTGAATCAGTAGAACTTATGAACGAATTGACTTTCCAAACCCCTAGTGATTCAATAGGTTTACTTCACTTGCAACTTACTACAGTATTGGAATTCATCTAATGGATCTACTCTAATTGGGATAAGCTATAGGATACTGGCCAGTCACAGCAGGATATTGGTAAGTTTCAAATATGACAATGTTATAAAACTAATTACTGTAATATCCTCCATAAGGCTGTTTTGCTGTAGTATGCATGCTTGGGCAGCCATTTTGTGGTACAAGTGAACTGAAGGATCACGGTAATGTTTGACGGAACTGGCAGGCCAGACCACTCACAAAAATGTCTTGAAATGTGACAGCAGGAGTGAGAGAGGTTTGGGGGTGGTATACTGTTGTCCTCAGAGGGGTCACCCCCCAAAGTCTGCCACATTTGTTTTAATGCATTGTTCATAAAATTAGCTCCTTGATCTGTGAGGACCTCTTTCGGAAATCTGACCCTAGCAAAGACATATTAACTCTTTAGCCAACACTGGGGCTGTAGTGGTATGCAACGGAATAGCTTCGGGATATCTTGAGGCATAGTTGATAATCGCTAAGATGCACTGGTGTCTTCTTGTGGACTTCGTCAAGGGGCCTACAATATCCAGAGCGGTGTTCAAATGGTTGGTCTACTAATGGAAGACAAACCATGGTACCCCCTGGTGGTGGATTAGGTTGGGTTTGTTGGCATTCTGGGCAAGATCTGCAGTAGGATTCTACATCCAAAGCCATTTGGGGCCGAAAGAAGAGTTGTTTTAACCTATCTAGGGTTTTTCGCACCGCCAAATGCCCTGCCAGGGGCATATCATATGCCAACTTCAACACTACCTCTCTCAAGTGCTGCGGGAGTACTGTTTAGTTCTCATTGCTGATCGTATATATTACGTCCCTACACAGGTCAAACCCTTGAACGTTGGGTTCAGTTTCTCCTGCGAGTCACTCTTGTGCTCGTATCTTAGCCAAGCTGTCATCTTCCTGCTGCCAACTACTTATCTGTTCTTGATACACCTTTAGCAATTCCAATTCCTCTGGGTTTGCCTCCCCTGCCATAGCTTCTGTATTGGGGCGGGTGAGCCCCTCCACCCATGGCCAGTCTCTGCCCAGCAACATATCTTGAGATAATCCTGGGACTATTTGCTTTCTTACCTCTTTCACTTTTTTTCTATACTCTCTCACTTCCCTTTCCCCCAGTATGAACACCCTTCTTGCAAGGCTCTTCTCCTACTTTCAGCCTCAGCCTTTGGCATCATTAACCTTTCCCATTTCTGAGTGTCTGGATTCTCCAGCCAGACCCACTCCCAATCTGGTGGCAAGATCCATGCCTCCTCCTTTATATACCCCTCATTTGCCTTACTCCTACTTATTCTTTTGCTGCAATCCAGAGCTCCTCTAGCATCTTCTCCACCACCTTCTCCTCTCTCTCTTTGTCTGCCCTTACTTGCACCATGGCCTGCTCTTCTCTCACACGGTAAAGCTGTCGCCACAAGGAATAATTGTCCTGAGGAGGGGTGGATGGTACTTCCGTGAGTTGAACTTCTTTTCCACCCGTGAATCCACACATGTATATGTTAAATTGCACCTGGACCTAAACCGAATCTACAGAGATACCGCAGGCCAATGGCCAAGGCATTGAACAGGAGTCCCCCAGCACTATGTTCTGAGTTCTTCTGGCCAAGGAGGACTGGAGCTACTGTAAAACAGTATTAGTATTCATTCGTTCGTTCGTTCATTCGTTCGTTCCGTTTTTATACTGTCCATCTAATAAATTGGTACTCTGGATGCCATCCAGAACATAAAGCAAAAGTAATAGAAACCTTAAAACATATTCAAAGAACAAACAAACAAACAAAAAGAAGGCAGCAAGAAATATACTAGATAGCTGGGGCCCTATAGATTTTTAGACTATGATTGCATGCAAGGATGAGGAATTGTAAAGTTCTTCTAGCCAGCAAGGATGCTGAGGAGTTTTCTAGAGCTCTCAGCAGAGTTATCATGTTGATAAGAATGATTGTTTTTCTGTGCAAAATGCTGCTTTCACATAACATTGCAAATTTTGTGCCATTATATGCATTGTACAAATTGCTCCAAATTTGCTGCTTTAAGGACTTGTGTAAAATAAAATACAGAGTTCTTGAGGGAAGACTATGAGATTTTTGCTTTGGTCCTAGTTACAGATGAGGAATCTTGCTGGCCAGTTACAGAAGGATATTGGTAAGAAATCTTGCTGTGTTTAAAAATTCCTTATTGAGATGTCTTGTGTCAGGACAGTGTGAGTTGATGAGAATGAAGATTTAAAGTATTTTTCGCATCCCTGTATTTTGCTTGAGACATAAGAACAGAAGAAAATAAATTTTCTATCTTCGCTGTTGTTCTGCCTTACGCTGTTTGCCCAGGACATATTATTGCTTAGAGTGGAATCTGAAATGCTACTTCCTGCTTCCACTACTATTAACACTTAGGTTTTGCTGCCCCTTTCAGACTATGTTGTTACCCTTTTTCTATCTCCCTTGCAACAAGGATGTCCTCTGAAATGGGTTGATTCATTGTTCTGCTTTGCAAAATGAGCCTTGTCCTAGATCTTCACATCTCTAGTTATCAAGATTCCTGCTTATTGTTTCTTTAAAAATACGAATATTTTAAAGATACTGTATTGGTATTTCAAAATTATGATCCTCAGCCCATGAAATGAATTTGGTTGGAGCCTCATTATCTATGTAGTTAGTAATAAAAAGTAAAACATATTTTTCCTTTGACCAATTTATGCTTTCAAAACTGAGAAAGAAATCTGAATATCAACCTCTTCTAGGAAATTGTCCCATACATAATTCTCTCTCTCTCTCTCTCTCTCACTCACTCACTCACTCACACAGACACACACACACATACACACACACACACACAGACACAGACACACACAGACACACACACACACACACACACATGTAGTTGACCACACAACAGCAAAACACTATGTACAGTGGACCCTCGTATAACAAATGGTTTGTATAACATAAAATCTGTAGAACATAAAAAATTCCAGAGATAGGGGAAATTTGCTTAACATAATCACCTATGGGGCGAATCTGTACAACATAAAAATGGTTGTGATTAGGGATTACTCCGTTTTCAATGCATTCCTATGGGAAATTTGTATAAAGGAATTTTTTTTAACATAATTTCATTTGGAATGAATTAATTCCTTTATACAAGGTACCACTATATCTTCAGACATTGTAAAAAAAAGTTTGAAGCAAAGTTCTGTCCTTTTGGCTGAATTCTGCTCCTTCTATACAAAACACCATTTAAATCTAGCTTCTAGAAAATGGCAATTTGCCATTATAAATAGGATTTCTACTCAACATAAGCAATCATCAGTTATCTTGGCTAACGTTTTAGTGAGTGTTGCTGTTGAATTGTTCACTTGGCTACAAATGCAGTTTTTTCAGTTCATTGCATTCATCTAGACTGCACTTGGCAAACGGCATGGGAGGTGCTATGTAAAACTTCACTTTCATTAAGCCAACAAATGCATCATATGGAAATATTGTACTACTTAAAAGAGCAAATGGAACAACCACAGTGGCAAGTTCATTCAGAAGCAAGCACTCTACAACAGGGTGGGGATTAATAAACTTGTTATGATGAAATCTGCTTTTCACTTTCACTCAAGAAATCTGGTATCAGCAGATTTTTTTGAAAATTCTCACCAGAGCATATTGTGCTGCAAAATAAAATAATTCATAGGATTACAATCTTCCTACTTAAAAATATTGGATAGCAAATGGCATAGTTATAACATTTTTCCTCTTTACAATAACATATTTTTAAAAATATATATTTTCTTTGTTTAAATTGAGCTGGTCCTTTTCTGCAATGGGAGCTAAATGAACTAAATGTATTGATTTTGCTTCCTGGCAGTATAGTTTCCTTATTTGGCTCAGCATGACCTTGTTTTAGTTTGTGGCAATCACAGTTCCTTATTTCTGCAAAACAATGTTATACTTTGCCTTAGGTTTAGCGAAAATGGTTCCATAATGAGGTCTGAAAAGTGAGATCTGAAAAGGTCTGTAGAGAAATGAAGCCAGCTGAAAAAAAAGGTGGGAGGATAATTTTATTTTGAAGAGAACTTTGCAGACTCTCTGGATCGTGAAGTTAATTCTTATCATTACCTGCCCAGTGCCTAGTCCAAGAATAAGGGTCTTGGAAGGCTTTTCCTCATTCTAATTTTCGACTGTGGATTTATTCTTACATATTGGAACAACACAACACACACACACACAGTTTGGCTAGCGGTACCTCATGTGAGGTATTTCCATTTCCCAGAACTGATTCTGAAAGTGAGCACTCGCAAACGGGCCTTCTCGGTGGCGGGGCCGACTATTTGGAACAGCTTGCTGAGCGACTTATGTCAGGCTCCGTCGCTGGCGGTCCTTTAAGAAAGGCTTAAAGACTCTGCTCTTCAGGGACGCCTTTAATAACGACTCGGGATGAATTTTTTTCCCTCCCTTGCCCCGGCCTACATTTGCTGCCTGCTTGGATTGCTATTGTGATTGCGCCTGTTTTTAGTCTTCTTTTTAATATTTATGTGAACCGCCCTGAGTTCTCGCTCGGGAAGTAGGAGCGGTATATACATCTGAAAATAAATAAATAAATAAATAAATAAATAAATAAATAAATAAATGCTGTTCCAGATGTTATGTAGAATGTATCACTAGTGTTCCACATTACCCTGGTTGTTGGCTGTGACATCATGGATAACAAAGCAGGATAATTCCTGAGCTACATACTGATGACATTTTGTGAATTGTATTTTTATCTTTTCTTGGATTGCCTTGCCTTGCCTATCGAGCAGTTTATGAGGCTAGGAAGAGAGAACCAGCTATCCTGTTTTCCCTATTGAAGAACTATTTGCTTCTATGATTTTAAATTTTCAGCTCAATTGAACATATGGCTGACTTGAAAACACTACCCCATGAGAAAAACCAAGAATATCACCTTTTCTTTGTCCACAAGGGCAATTTTCGGCTCTGCTATGTGGGGATCCACCCCACATGCAAGCATACCTCCACCCTGTGCAGGCTCCATCACACCTGAACAAAAGCAATCACAGTAGGTACATGGGAGAGGAAGAGCACAGAGGAGGGGAAGAGGTGTGTGCTCACAAATACATGACTTAGAGGGAACCTTGCTCAAAGGTGTTTCATTTATTGCCTAAACATAAAATATGATATTGATACTATGTGGTCTGGTACTCAGGGCATATCACAATCTGGGAGAAAAAAACCATGTTAAAACACAATTATTTATTTGGATAAAATGTACCAAACAATGACAAGGGTATTTTGGCTGAGAAGTTATGCTTATTTGCATTTTTTAAATTCATGTTCTCACATTAGCCATTGTCCAATTAACCTTTTCTAGACTCTTTCTGTGGATTTAGTCTTAAGTCCTGTCAACTATATGAACACCTGTAATTATAGGTAATTGATATATAAAGTTGGTACCAACTCAGCTTTCTCAATAGGAGAATACCTGGTTCAATACTCATATTACTCTGGAGAGTGTGGATTAGGTTAGATTGCTGAAAAATGTGGACAAAAATAAAGTTTTCCTCACACTACATGCATATTTGGTTAAAGCAGTGATGGTGAACCTTTTAGAGACCGAGTGCCCAAACTGCGATTCAAAACCCACTATTTTTTTCACAAAGTGCCAATACAGCAATTTAACCTGAATACAGGTGGCTGTGAAGGGGCAATGTCGGGTGCCCACAGAAAGGGCTCCAAGTGACACCTTTTGCATCTGTGCCATAGGTTTGTCAACACTGGCCGAAAGCATCATTGCTTAGAAGTCCCTAATACAAGGTGCCTCAATGGAGAAGCCTGTAGTTCTTTTCCAATTAAGCAAATATAAACTAGTGATCAGTCTTCATCAAGCTGGCACCCCCTAGAGTTGTTGGACAGCAGTTGGTCGGGAATGATAGAAAGTGGAGTCCGAAACATCTGGAGATAATCAAATTAGATTTTCAGTGTTGCTTTGATATTAGATTCTGCTGCAAATGCAGTTCAGCTTTGAAAAATCAATCACATTCTAATTTTATCTCCCCCCTCCCCTTTAAACCCAAATGTCAGACATAGGATGACTGGGTTTATTAACATTCCAAAACTATAGATGCCTTTCAATTTCCATACAAAATTATTTGATTTTTGAAAATTAAATTTTATTAAATGTTTATTAAATTTATTAAGCAATATAAAATGTATTAAATAGGCATTATTTCATTAAGTGAGTAAGCCAATTACTTGCAAAAATATATTGAACTTTCCATCTGAAGTTTCGTTCCAGAAATATTGAGCAATTCTGGAATCCCTTGTTCAGGCAAGTACAGGTAGAGCGGAGTATGAAGTTCTGAAGAGATTTATTTTGAATAGTATGTTTCAGTATTTTGAGAGGAATGGAGATATTAAAAACAAAGGGATAAACATTTATCCTGGAGTGGTTACAAGCTGGACAGACAGTCATCACTAGCAAGCAAAGAGCAAGGGGCTGAATTTATACTGAACTGAAGCACCTTGTGGCTGTTTCAGTTCTCCTTAGCTTTTGGTGACCTAGTCACTAATGACGCGTGATGGGTGTTTTAGTGCAAAAACAACTGCAGCGCCTCAACCTGCCCTCTCTGGATTTAGAGGATAGGGGACTCCTATCCTTTAGCACCCTGTTTCTATACCTGCCTGGAGCTGCCTTCATCCTTTCTGGCTCTGGTTGGTTCCCGGCAGTGTTCCTACTGATCATGTTCCGTTCCAGAACTAGAGTAGTGCTGAGTTGGTATTGTACAGAATTAGAGGCTGAAGGACCAGCAAAGTGAAGCAGGTGATTGAGAGAGATCAGCCCTACCAGGTCCCTTGCCCCTTTGTCAGGTGAGTGGCATCTGGTGGGTGAAAAGGCCTACGTATTCAATGCCATTTTAAAAAGTGTCCACTTTATTAAAATAGTGCAAAACAAGTGGCTCAAAAGATCCAGTAACATTCTTGGCTGGTGAATGATCGTTCTTTCCACAGGCAAAAAACAAACAAAAAAGGGGGGCTTTTCATTAGAATATATTACTATTTTCCAAATGGTGTCGAAACTGGTTGTTTAAACGTTGTGGGCATGCTTATACACGCCAATGTAATCCTAGCAAGAAGCTTTGCAAATGAATCATGTAAAAATTGAATTTCCAGTTATCAAACGGTATTAAGGAACATTGTCTTCCCATGCATTTAAATTGTTTAGCTTGCAAGCTTGGGAAGAGAGTAGCACCTGCTTGAGGGGAAATGCTGTAACAAAGTGCTTAACATTAAGCATTTGGTTGCATATTATCCATATCTGTAAATGTGTGGTTCTGTGGAAGCTTTTCCAAACATACCACCAGAAGCTTCCCAAATTTGTCAAGCTAAATAGCAGCGCTGAATTCAAGCTGGAAATTGATTTTTCAAATGGAAACTAGTGCAGCTCTTGTTCAAGGTTTTACTATTTTCTGTCATCACTTATAGCAAGACTTGTCTGTACTTTTTTTAGTAAGCACAAGATGAGTTTATCTTAAAATGTAAAAGTACAAATTTTAGTAATGTGTGTTTGTAAGTATCCTTTTCTCATTGAGAATGATGTATCATAGGAAACATGTCTATGGGTGCTGTTGGAATGTAGTTAACAGTAGTCCTGCTACTTAAGGAAGTGATTTTTATTTATGAAAGTATTTTTAGCCTGCTCTGTCAGAATGTCGTGCAATCAGTAAAATCAAATGCTTTAAAACACTTAAAAGCTGCAAAATTGTTGTTGTTAAAATACTAGCAACAGTCAATCAAAACGATACAAACATTGGCTGGCATTACATAAAAAGACACATTTTTAATGAAAAAAATAAGTATCTTTTAAAAATTTGTGTAGTACGAATATGCTGCTCATAATATTGCTGGTTTTTTCTAGCTCTGATGCTGTTGTTTTTGAGATCTAGAGCTGATTATAGTACTGTGTGAAATTCTATGGTATTATTCCCAAAGCCCTGATGATGATGGAGACTACTGAAATGAGATGTTTCAATTCCCAGATTGTATTTTGCTAATTTTTCCTACTCTTTATCCTTAACTCAGGCATTCTAAGGGATAGATGCTGCATAAAGCGTCTCTGAGTCAAAGCCAAGTAGTTCCTAACTACTAATGAGCACAATGAGGAATGTTGAAAGCTGAAGTACAACACACAGAGGGCCGTCCTTCATACACTTTTTGTGTGTATGTGTGTTATATGTGGTCAAGATATTGCTGGGTCAGGGAGGCCCACGTTAGAGTCGCACCGCCCAGATTTTCTTGGTGAGGGCAAGTGCCAGGAGGACCAGATATGCTGATGATTGGGGAAAATCTTTCTACCTTGGACCTTCCCCAATAGTTCCAGTCACTCTGACTTCTCAGTGTTCAAGGGAGTCATCAAAATCCACAAGGTTAGCAGTTTTAAGTCTTATGCCAGCCATGCAAGGTAGGAATACAAAAATACAGTACCTATAAAATACACAAGCACCCACTAAGTGAACAAGGCAAGGCCTGTCTTTAGTACCAACAATCCTTTTGCTCACAATGTAATCAAACAGATGTAAAATTTATATGTAATTAAAGATGTTGGGAGGGGGGAATCAGAAGCCCCAAAATTTCCAAACTACTTCAAAAGACACAAATATTTCAGAAACGTTTGAGGCAAGACCACTTCTTGAATAGTTCTTGCAAGAAAACAAGAAAGCTAGTTATCGTAAGCTAATGTGTATATTCTGCCACAACTTCAGCATAGTTCCAGAACATATGCAGAGTGCAAGTCAGGCAGCAGGGGAGCATAGCAATTTCCTTAGAAATACTATGCTCAAACTAAATAGCTTCTCTCTCATTTTACATACATCATTCCACTTTTGAGGTCCTACTGTAGTCAGGTGTCAAATTGCCCTAAACCTTCTTGAAGAAGGGAAAAACTTCTCTCCCTTCTGTTCAGACAAAACCACTTTTTGGTAATTCATATACTGTACTGTACTGAGGATTGAATTCTGGCTTTGAAGATTGACTTCTCAGAAATAATTTATAGTGATTTATTGTTTGCTTCTTTGTTTATTTATCCTGCCTTTCTCCTTAAAAAGTACCCAAAGTGGCTAACATCATTAAAAGGACAATATTTGAGCAGTTATCTGCTAGATGGGGAGTATAAAAACTAACTAACTAACTAACTAACTAACTAACTAACTAACTAACTAACTAACTAACTAACTAACTAACTAGCAAGCAAACAAACAAACAAACAGTATACAAATATTTTAAAAGAATTAAGCAAGTATTATATTATTTAAGGAGTGATTGTACCGGTTTTATCATCCAAAGACTTCCCATGGCTGAATGAGGATTTAAGACCAGGTCTCACTCTATCCACTGCAGCACATTGGTTCTACAGTTCTATCTGGTAATAACTCCTGTTGAACCTGAAGTCATTCATATATCATTGCACTTTTAGACTTTGAAGAACAGATTGCTGTTTCTGTTGTAGGAACTGTTTACCAACCAACCTGCAATGCAGTAACAATAACCACTGGTGCTGTTTTTTTTTAAAGATTATATTTTCTAGTTACATTTTAAAAGTTTGAAGATAAGCTGAAATCTAAACAGTTTCATACAAGTACTATTTCCAGAACATTTCAAAGATGTAATACTGGCTTGATCAGTACGAGATCCTTGCTTCCTTGATAATATCTGAATGGGCATGGTTGTCTGCAGGATAAGCTATTTGCTACAAAAGACTTATTTAATTACAGTAGGAACCCCCCCCCATATCCTTGGGGGATCAGTTCTGGGCTCCTCTATGGATAACGAAAACAGTGGTTAAGAGCAATCTCTCTTATCTGGGGTGATGGTGATGGTGATGGTGATGGTGATGGTGATGGTGATGGTGATGGTGGCGAGAGTGGTGGCAGGCTGCCAGGGCAAGAAATGCATGCCCTTGGATCAGGTTGGCTGCCCTGAAAGTTTTGAATTTCCTGCTTGGTCTGCTGCTCGAGCGGAAGGTTCAAAACCCCTCCAGATCCCTTTCCTGGTTGCCACCTCTGTCATGAGTGGCTGCGCAAGGGGCTTGCCACTGCCCATCGGCCCCTGGCTCCCAACCTTGCATTGCCACCCCCGCTGCCCACCTCCTCCATCCATCTGAGATCTCCGGCTCAGAGCCACAGCGGACCCAATTGTGGGCTGAGCAGAGCTTTTTAAGGTGGACTGGAGTGGAGCGGCTGGCAACCTGCACAGCTGGTCTGTGCCCTCTTGCTCCCAGAGTCTTTGTTTCTAAAAAGTAAAATAAGATTACTATAAATTTCTGCCATGCATTATACTTATTTTGCTAAATTTCAGTCTTACTATATTGAAGGGTAAGATAAAGGTTCCTCCTCCACATGTGTGCTAGTCGTGTCCGACTCCAGGGGTGGTGCTCATCTCTGTATTCAAGCCGAAAGAGACAGTATTGTGCAAGTCCATGGCCACGTGGCCGGCATGGCTGCAAGGAAACACTGTTTTACCTTCCTGCTTTTTAGGGCTCCCATAGAAGTGGTACCTATTTATCTACTTGCATTTACATGCTTTCAAACTGCTAGGTTGGCAGGAGCTGGGGTTATCAGCGGCAGTTCACTCCGCTGCGTGACACTCGGGATTCAAACTGCCGAGCTGCTGACTTTGCAGTCAACAGTTTTCGAAGCCTTAGTCCACTGAGCCACTATGCCCTCTATATTGAAGGGTGTAGGGTAGCAAATTCCCTCCCAAATAAAATGTCCAAATAAATATACTTTGCTTAAGAATGATTTTGTGCTTGCCCCTCAAATAATGTATTTCAATTCAGTTCATTCATTCATTCATTCATATTCTGCCCCATTAGTGCAAGCATTATTTAAAATATATACCCCCTTTCTGACTTTTTGATT
The DNA here is from genome assembly GCA_023846285.1 of Phrynocephalus versicolor. NCBI lineage: Eukaryota > Metazoa > Chordata > Lepidosauria > Squamata > Agamidae > Phrynocephalus > Phrynocephalus versicolor. Next base: position 47,468,220 of record JAHTLZ010000010.1, read on the forward strand.
CCACTTAGGTTTATTACTCTATGTGATTACTTGAATCCTGTTTCTGCCAGCAGTGATGAATTGGTGGCGAATTATCATAAATTAAGAAATTGGAGTAAATATTGCTTGTGGTAAACTGAGTCATGTGATTGGTATGTGATAGGAAATTCCTACAGTGGCTTCCTAACTTGCAGCACTTCACTAGTGAATGTTTTGCTACCAGAGGGCATAACTAGTATATTCATACCTTGAGGTTATTTGAACTTGGCATTGTGAATTATTTATATTTTTGTTTTTTATTTTTTATCCTTCCCTACTATTTCCTGTTCTGTGTTGTGGAATGCATACATCTTGATGCAACTTCTTTTATTCAATTTTACCTTTTCCTTTATACAGTACCTTCAATGTACAGAGCATTGATGGTGAATGATATTAGTGTTCACTAAAATTTTCATATCATGTTTTGCCTAATTGTGGCTAAGTTTTGAGGTTCCAGGGCACATATTGGCTTTAAAATTGGCTGTGTTATCAGGCATGTGACCTACACCTAGTCTGACAGACATGATTAACTGTGGCTGAATGTGGAAACTTCACATGAACACCCATAGGATTCAGAATAGCATAGATACACATGGCTAGCTTTGACTATGGAATACTAGTTTAAAGATGAAAATTTTGCAGTTCTTCAAGAAAACATTTCATTCTAAAAGAACACATTCAATTCCTCTCTGGGACTATCCTACTTAGCTACTAGATTCACTATAAGCCAGTTTTGACTTGATGACACATATCAAGAAATTGGAAAGAAGGAGATTGTGGTTTCATTTGCAACTTGGGGGGGGGGAAGAAACCCTGGCATTTTGTTCCTGACATGAGCAAGCCAGGAGAAGGAAGAAAAGAACCAAATATTTTATGTTTTCATAAAAATAACCCAATTGTCTTTTCTTATGGCAGTTAGTCATCTTAAAAATTCATCAATAGTTACTTAGATCCAGGGTGGGGAATGTCAAGCCCATGGGCTGCTATACAGGTATAAGGCCCAGCAAGCCATTTAGTCTGGTGCTGCCAAGGCAATGACAGGTGGGACTTAAAGTAATAGCAAATTCTGATAATGAGAGCTTGTGAAAGGCTTCAGTGGAGGCTTTCAACCACTTGGGCACACGTCAGTTGATATTCCTTTTCATACCTTTTGCTAATAAATTATGGCAATATTTTATCTTCACAAGCTTTCTTATTTTAAGAAAAGATACATTGCTCACTATTTTGGTATGCTGACAGCGTTGGAAAGTCAAAGCATAACAATCTGTAAAATGTTATGAAACAATATGCTGGAATAGGACACTGTTGACTTTTGATAGATGAAATAGTGCTCAAGGATTTTATATTTTCCCCTCTGTTCTGTTAATCACATCCTCTTAACTAAAGAAGTCGCCAGAAACAAAGGTGCATACAGTACACAGCAGTTGCCCTTGCTGTGTATGTTCATGGAGGAAGATACACTGTACAGTATATACTCGAATATAAGTCTAGTTTTTCAGCCCTAATTTTGGGCTGAAAAAAGGGGCCCTCGACATATGCGGGTCAATACTTTTAGCCACTGAGGCAAGTGCTTGGGTCGGTGGCTAAAAGTCATTTTAAACATTGCGTGCCACTTCTCATGACCCCCCTCTGCATCACAGGGGAGCGATTCGCGATGTTTAAAAATAACTTTTAGCCACTGACCCCAGCACTTGCATCAGTGGCTAAAAATCATTTTAAACATCACACACCACTCCCCCAGCTCACAAAGGAGGAGCTGCCAGGCCCTGCTGCATTTCCCACCCCAGACTTATACTCAAGTCAATACATTTCTGCAGTTTTGGGGGGTTAAATTAGGGGCCTCGACTTATACTCGGGTCGACTTATACTTACTGTAAGTATATATGGTATACCATGAGCTGCTCGAGCAGGCTCAAATGTTTGCTGACAGCTGAAGCTGCCTTACCAATAATGTGGGTATTGGTCAGTTGGTACTACTCTGACAACACTGGCACTCTGAAGTCCAAAGCAGCCCCCCACCCCCCAAGCTTTGTTGGCTGGGCTGGAAACTGGCAGCTTAACAGATATGGTACTTGCTCTTTGGAGAGCTGCTTTATTTTGGAGATCTGTGATCCAATCAAGCCTCCCTGTCCTCCTTTTTACGATGCATGGGTGTCATTCATACTTAATATGTTTGCTGCAGGAAATATTGATGTAACACTGGCGTGCATTTCTGGCAAACATGATTGCTGCTTTAAGTGTGGAGTTGATCAAAGGCAGAAAGGTAGGCGCAGTATTACATAACACCCTATGTAATGAGAGAAGTGAGCACCAGCTGTCTAGAACAATCCCTCTTTTAAATTAGATTCTGTCCTCCCTGTTCTTTTTCCTAAACCTGTTCCTCCTGCAGAGCTTTTCATGGACTAGCACAGCCTCACATCTTGTCGTCTCATTACAGTGAAGGTTTAAATCCAGTCAAATTCTTTTTATCTCTGCTCTGTTTCAGATTTTGGAAACTAGAAACCTAACATACAGGGGGCATTGCATATCTTCCTCCAATGTGGCATATTTAATCCCTAGTCCTAAATAAATGAAGACTAATTTGCACTTGGGATGCTTAGTAGAAAAATTAATTTCCCAAAGCCCATCTTTAAACTGTACAGTATATCTGTTGTGGTTAGGACATGGACAGATCTATCACAATTAATTAACTGAAATAATTTTCTTCCATAGTTCTTGTTGTAGAGTTGAAATCAGATCAAAAATGGGTGTCTTTAGTTTTGACATCCATTCTTTTTAGCTTACCTTTGTTGATAGTGAGTGCAATTGACACTTTTTGATTTTCTAAATGTAACAAAGTCTGCAAATACACACGTATTAACCTGTCTGGCTTGGTAAGCATGCTAATAAATAGAATGACCCCTCTTGAAGGGAATGCATGGCTTGATATTTCCATGATTTTCTCCAGTTGTGGGGCTAAAGTAAATGGCTTCAGAAGTACATGAAATGATAATGGAGCAACTGGGATCCTGCATATTTAATGCCAAACCCTTATTTCTCAAATATTCTGAGTAAAGAGGGTGTTTTGTAAAAGCACAGTTATATTACTTGTTTACATGATTGAAACATTTTGCTAAAAGCTCTCACAAAGCCCTATAATTTCAACTGTGCCAAAAATGTTTGCCATGGTGGGTCAGTTACACCCAGTGCACAGAATAAAGTGTTTGTCAGGAAGTTTCAGAGATACAGAGTGATTATTTTTGAAAACAGACTGCCGTTTTTATGGCACAATAAATGGGTCTAAGGATGAAGTTACTGAGCATTTTATCAGATGTCATGTCATTTCAACTTAAAATTGAGAAATTTAGGAATGAAAGCAAGGTACTGTACATCAACAAAGAAAGCAGAACAATGTAGCACTAAAATGGTATCTATTTTTGGTACAAATTGTTTTGGTTGGTTTGTTGCTACATATATTTAGCCATATGCAAGTATAATTTGAATTGAGGTACTCCTGAAATGATAGGGTTTCCCCCCCCAAGTAAATAACAAAAATACTGAAAAGCAACTCAGGAAATATGAGTATTCTCTTAATCTTTCACAGTTTTAAATGAACATCCTATGAATGGTATAAGTGGGACAAGGATTAAGCTAGCTGCCAGTTGAAAACATATACTGTACCTGAATATGATTCACAAATGGTTGAAATGTTTCAAACAGAAATAACACATCTCATTTAAGAAATACCTTGAAATTATGGTTGTAATTTATGCAACTATAGAGGGCATATATTTCACTTTCTTTTCAATGAAGAGATGAGTATTTCAGACAATTTTTGTGAAGTTTTATAAATTGTACAGGTAGCTTCTCTGAGGAATCAGGGCCCCAGGCAGCTTAGAAGTTGTCAGAAAAACCTGCTGCATGTTTGCCTTGTTATCCTTACTCTGTTTTTGTCAAAAACAGACTTGTAGGGATATACGCAGTGACAGTGCAGCAACCTGCCAATTTAGTGTCAGCCTCTCATGGGCCTTAATAGGAATGGCAGCTATGCTGACCAGCTCGTAAGTCCACCAAACAAGGACAGTTGTGTTGAATATCTGGTTTCGTTAGCCAGTTATAGACAACAAGCAGGATTTTATAACTTTTGGGGCAAGGCATACTCTGAAAACACTTGAGGCTCTGTCAGATGCACACAGGACAAAGTGGTGTGCCTATATTTTTAGTTCAGGAACTACAGAAACACTTCAGTCCATTCTGCATCTATAAATAATGAAATACTTGATGTTGAACAGGAATTACTGTCAAGATCTTACTCTCTTTTGTCAGTTGGAGATTTAAGCTCACCTAATTGCCAAACAGTTGACAGTTCTCTCCTGCTCCAGCTTCCTTGAACATGTTGATTTAGCTGATCTGTGTGTGACTGAGGCACCATTGCAGTTTGTCTGAATGTCTGTGGGAAAATGAAGGCAGAGAGAAAGCTTCTGCTAAAACGTGTGTTATCAAGGAGGCCAGGAAACTATGATGGAACTGGACAGGTTATGAAAAATAACAACAGGCCTTTCAGAAGGAAAAAAATGCTTTATGGCTCCACATTTTCTTTTTTTGCTGCTAATAACTTCAACAATTGATGCCCATAATTCATAAAAGGGTATTATGTAAGTTTTCAGGAGGGTGGTTTCTAATAGCTAATGTTGAATATATTCTGATGTAAGGCACTGATTGGATGTTTGGCTGCACTGAAACCTAGGGGGAAGGAATTCAGATAGTAGGGTTAATAGGTAACAGAAAACCATTATTCATTGTCACTTCATAGATGAAATCTGTACTGATATGTGGACGCTTTTTTAAGGTGGTAGGGTGACATAACTTTTTTTAAATACAGTATTTGGCATCACAAAGTGTTTGCCCATTAGTTTGAGGCATAAGCTACAGCATTGGAACAATGACTATGACCAGTCAGCATTAAGTAATAAATGGTTATTGCAAGTCCTCAAGGTGTAGCTAGGAAGTAGCTTATATTAATGCTTTATCTCAATTGACAGAGCTCTTCCATAGTTGAGTGTAATAGATGAAGAGCAGACAAAATGACTTGCTAGCTGTGGGTTTAATTGAAAGATGCAGGTGCCTAGCCATTAACCTTCTTGTCCTTTTTAAGGTATTGATCAAGTCTTTTTTTATCTGTGCAAATTTGGAATGAAGAAGTTGGGTCTTTGAAACAAAATTGCACGATGCTCAGGATAGGAGTAGAATTGTGGGATCAGACTTGAAGGGGGTACAGTGTCTTAACAATTTGAGAGAAACATTCACTGCTAATAAAGTTGCAGATGTGCAGCGTGTACTAGTGAACACAAATCTGCTCTACTAGCAGATTCCAAATCAGATCTACTAGCTAGCATTTATAGCATCATATATACAGAACAAAAATACATGGAGATGGATGTGGAGATGGGCAGAAAATTCTTAACGTGGTCTTGCAGTGCACTAAAGCGTAAGAACCACTGTCCTGCCATGAAGGAGATAAAGCAATATATATTTTTAACAATGTTTGAAAGGTTGTTTTTCTTCTCATTTGACATGCAGCAAGGACATATGGGAGAAGGCGAGGTAACAACATTCCTCTTTAATTTTCTGATGTTTAAAATGTCTCATGGGACTCCTAATGCACAAGGTGCTTTTGTAAGGAAGACTGGAAACGATTATTTTTTAAGCCAGACTTCCTCAATTTGCATGCTGTGATAATCTTTAATAACAGGTCAAAGCATCTCCCATAATAAGGCTATCCAGGAATGAACTAGTGTCATTATATCACACAATGAGGGTGTGGGAGTATCAAATAGTATTTCAACAATATAGACCTGAAAGTAAAATCAAAATGGTAGGTTTGACTATATATATATATATATATATATATATGTTGGGGGTTTGTCATTAGAGAAGCACCTAAATGACTTTGGGCTCCTGGTTCCCCCTCCCATCCTGAGATGTCTTTGATCACAGTCTACTGTAATTAGCATTGACTGTTTCAAATATCTCTTATGCTATTAGGAGAAGGCTTCATTTCTAATACCCATACAGGCATTGAGCACTCTGACAGATGGTTTCCTACTGTCAATGTACTGTGCTGCTCAAGAGTCATTGGTCTAATTCGGCACTTTTCTGAGAGCAATCTAAAGCTCTTCACATTTGAGAGACACCTGGAGTTTTAGAGTTATGCTTTGAGGAGTTCTTTAGCCTTGCAGAACTGGTTTGGAGTCACTGCTGGGATCATACTTTGAGGTTTGTGGGAAATTTTATGTCTTTTGTGAACATAAACCTGGCAATTAAAGTCACTTAGGTGCTTTTAGAAATGATTGAGCAAGAGAACTGCATTGCTAGGGCTACATCTTCTAAACAAGCATGCTGAGTCATTAACTTTGGAGATTTGCCATTTATTTGGCTTTCTCAGTGCTGCCTTGTTCAGCATGAGGGTGAAGACGTTTCTGCTCTTATTATGTTTCTTATAATAAGAATAGATTGGTTAGGTGAATTAATATTGAAAACAGGACTCTGTAGAACTTTCTGGTTCGAATTTTTATATAAAAGAAGACATGCTTATCAGTGTTTGTCAATAGAAAAAATAATGTTTGTACAATACAATGATGAAAAATGATTATAATGATTGTGCTCATCTTTTAAACTGGACAGGTTTTTGCAGTATATGGCAAACTAGTAAATTACTAAGTTATTATTACTACCTAGAATTTTGTTGTCATGCATATGCACCATATCTCAGTGCTGTAGTGATGCCAGTCCCCTGGCTAGTTAATCAAAATGCCAAAGGTTTTTTTGAAAATGAGGTGGACCGTTTTTACGGTCTTAGTTCTTAAGCCATGCACTATGACTCTAGAGACTGGCTCCCTGAAATTTCCACCTATTATGAGGTAATAAGCTAGTGGCATTCTCATTGCTGCTCTTGCTGCTGAGTGCTCAAAGCGCATGCGCGCACAAGCACACGCACACGCGCGTGCGCACACGCACACACACAGGAATTTCAGAGATGGAAGTATAACAGAGGCCTGTATATCACTGGCATTTTACAGTTCTTCATATCAGTTTTTGTTACCAATACTGACATATTGAATAATACTGACATATTCAACTCCATATTAAATATATGATGAATGACTTCTGGAGCTTCATTTTAAAAGCTTTTAGTGTGTATTTTAGGCATTCTTGATGCACTTTGAACAAAATGGCATAGCAGAGACTTGGAAAAAATAGCTAAGATATTTTGATACATTTGTTTTTTGACTGTGAATTTTAATCTAAAAGTAGGTAGTGAATTTACCAGTAATAGAGTTTTTTTTCTTGAAATGATAGAGATAAAATGTGCTAAAATTGGCAGTTTTATGTTACATGGAAGTAAAACAAAGCTGTGCATATGAGTATATGTAGAGTAAGTCACCATACAATGGGGCATCTTGTAGAGTTACTATCAGAGGAAAACATAAGCATAGTTTTCCTAGATGAACTGTACAACCTTGCATAAGGTTGAGGTAATGGTTACTGCCAAGAGAAGACATTTTCTTGTGCTGAAAAATAGCATGTGAGACATAAGGCTGCTCTCTGATCCCTCCTCTGTAACTTAGTACAGCACAGCTAAGAATAGCGATTGGTCAGTTCTGCTAGCTCATGTCTGATTGATTTGGAAATAGCAAACATGCCCCCTTTTCAGGAATATTGGATAATAGCTGAGTCATTTCTAAGCCAATTGAATTCCTCCCTTTAGTCCTCTAGCCCATTGTAAGTGGCAGTCGTGCTCAGGTAGCCATGGAGGGAGGCATAATTGGTAGCTTTAATTCTGCTCCACACCTCTGTCAAGCTGCAGTCACTTCTGGGAAATATATTTTTCTCAAAGCAAAGCAAAGCATTCTGCTTATATAGTGCCCCATAGCACCTCAAGCACTCTCTGGGCGGTTTACAGTTATGCAGGCTACACATTGCAACATTTTCTCAGTAGTAGAATGAAAAACAAAATCAGACTCTTAAACAGATTACAGTTTATGTACATTTCATGTACATTTTTGTTGGGCAGCTTTTGTTTGATAGGATATTTGGCAGCTTTTCTCAGAAGATGGCCATTTGTAAGTTCTAAATGTAAACTAGATACAGGATATATAATTTAAACTATTCAATCATATGGATGGGATATATAATTCACAATATACAGTACCTCAATGTGTTTTCATTTGGCACTGGAGAAATTTTCTGCTGCATTTTCTGTAATATTTCTGTGTATGTTATTTAGAAGTCAGTTAATTCCCCTGGTTGTTGAGAACAGAACTGGGTGACATTTGAGCATAGGTTTCTAGTAGTTAATTATTTAAGAGTAAAAAAAAACCCTCCACCATTCCCTATTTTTTAGTTTAACTGGCATCAAATTTAACCATCCATCTGTGTGGTTAATGATGGGTCTTTGCATACAAAGATTGAATAATTTTTATTAAGCTAGAGAGATGCAGTTAGTACTAAAATCATTACTGCTATGAAAATCATTGTTCTTCTGTTAGTATGTTTTGCCTTTTTTTCTTTTGTGTCTCTTTCAATGTAGGCCAGTCCTCACTGTTTCCAATGGAAGATGGGTTTCTGGATGATGGACGTGGTGATCAGACTCTCCATAGTGGCTTGGGGTCACCCCATTGCTTCTCCCACCAAAACGGCGAGCGTGTGGAACGCTACTCCCGCAAGGTGTTTGTAGGGGGTTTGCCTCCTGATATTGATGAAGGTATATTTGGATATTAGTGTAGCTACAGTTACCCACCCTAGCCAAGTGCCAGGCTTAATTGTGACATGGAGAAAGGAGTATCTCAGATTGCAATGTTCTAGCATCCTGATAGTGTGTAGTATTTTTAGGCTGTGAAAATAATTATCTAAGCTGTGAGCTGCTGAACAGACAAGCTGCTGGGCAATGAATTATGAGAGAGAAAGGAGTTATGAGCTGCACCTCTCAAGTAATAGGTTTTCTCTCAATCTTGTTCAGTCAGTTGCATATTATAGTGAATGACATCATAGAACTCTTTATGAAGGCTTTTTATTGTGGCTATAGTTGTGCTGATGCCTTCCTGTTAATATACGCCTAAATGTTGGATAATGCCATGCTTCAGATAAAAGAAGAGAGCAATACACATGGCATTGCCTCTTTGCAACTATCATATGTTTCACTGAGAAAAGTGTTATTTTTATTTATTTATTTATTTATTTTTACAGCTTATATGCCGCCCACTACCCAAAGGTCTCTGGGCGGCTTACAATCAAAGAATTAAAACAGTAAAACATCACAAATCAATAAATAATTAAAACAATGATAAAAACCTTACACTAAAATCATTACACTCAAATTGCCATCAAAGGACCCACAGTCTATGTTGTATCAATTAAAAAACTTGATTACTTACATGATTTATTTTAAAAACCCATTTAAGTATAATATGACTGGGAGTATGACTAGTAGATGAGAAAGATGGTCAAATATGTCTTTATTGGAAACTGCCAGGTCAATAGTCTACCCGTTAATCTTTCAAGGCAACTCATTAGGATGGAATGCTTCTTTCCCCCACCCCCACCCCAAGAATATCATAATAAAAAAAGAATTTCCTCCAAATGGTAAACTCAAGAGTAAATGAAGGGAGGAGAGCATTTCAGGCATTTTTGTAGTTGTGATACTGTGTCCTGTCTAATTACTATATTTTCTTCTACCCGAAAGAGCTTTAATACTGAACTATTAAAATAAGATTGAGTAGAAGAGTCATTCTGCCTCTTTAAAAGGCTGTGCACTTTGATTTTTGCAAAACCTGCCAGCTTACCAGCCACCTGAGCTGTGTTTTAAAATGGAAGAAGGCTTTGAAATGGCTGCAGCAGCGTTTGCTTTCTGCTTAACGTGGGCTGCGCATGTTGTCTGCATCCTTGCCTTTGTACCGATTACATAACAGCTTTCTGCAAGCAGCACTGCTGAAGTTAGTCTGAGGTCGTGCTCAGATAAAATGTGCACAGATGTGGCTTAAGCATGTGCTATGAGCAGTGGGCATGGCTTACAAATGGTGGGATATTCTTTTTCCTCATATCCCAGCTTTTTTCCAGTGCTGCTCTAAGGAGAGGCTGCACAGCACTCTGAATCAGTCTCTGCACGCTATCTGTGGCAGAATGCTTGAAGCTAGGAAGTGAGAGTACTTGAGGTTATTCTGATTTCATTCCTTGAAGTGGGCTGATCATTTTTCTTTATTTGGCAACCTAAAAGATATGGCTATGATTTCTCTCAAATGTCATCTTCATTATTAAACGTACATTTTGACTTGTCAAGATTTTTGACAGTTTCAGCTGTTTCAGGGTTGTTCTCAAATACTTGCAGACTGGTCAAAAGTGTTATTACTAGATTATGTGCAAGTGCTGTGCTTTGGAGAGAGGGTTTTTTCCAGCGTCAAGTTTTTTTCTGTCTTTCTCCCTTGCCTCCCCATCTGCAGATGAGATCACAGCTAGTTTCCGTCGTTTTGGTCCTTTGATTGTCGATTGGCCTCACAAGGCTGAAAGCAAGTCCTATTTTCCTCCTAAAGGTAACAGTTGCCATTCTTTTTGTCACATTTTTATTACTCGGGGTCATTAATGTTCTCCATGTCCAACAGGTTAGGCTGAGAGATTGTGACTTGACTTGTTTCCCTTTGTGTGCTTCATGGAAGAGGTAGCAGTTTGAATCTTAACATGATCTCTGGTTGAAACCTGACACTATACACATAGGTTTTTATTATCATGAAGCCATTACCTTAAGACATGGCTACAGTATTCAAATGAATCAAGAACTAGATCAGGGTATTTGAAGTCGGATTAAAATCTTAGAACAGACAGGAACCAGCAAGACCAGTATGTGCTCTTATTTTCGTCCCTGCTACGTGGAGTTCTCTTCCAGCAGTTGATGCAAAAAAAACATGTCCTCCATTTCTCCTTTTGGGAATTGGAGTATGCTTGAGTAAACCCACTAGGTATAGAAATTTGCAATCAGAATAAAGGAAAAGGAATATTACTTAGTGATTATAGTCCTGCTCCACTGGTGTTGAGAGTCCATGTGCTTTCTTGTTGGTACATGGAGGAGGGGAAGCTCTTTTTTGGTATCCTTATAGTTCTATTGAAATAAATGGGAAATAAAATACAAATTCAAGAATAGGCAATAGCTGGATACCTCATGTTATATAAACCTTTTTACTTTACAATTAATTGCAAATTTATGGAATTCCAATTCCTGTGCAGAATTATTAAATTACAGCAATTCCTGTACAAAATTGTTACACTCCCTGTGCAGAATTATGTTTTTCCCACACAAGATTCCTTGCTTCAGCCTTATACAGTAGAGCTGTTGAAAATGCAGAAGACACTTAAAGTATCTGTGTAGGATTTGGCAGTTTCTTGTGCAAAAGAACAGGCATAAAATATAAAGAGAAAATTGAAAAGGGTTTTTTTTTAATGGAAAAGTGGAAATCTCACCAATGAATAAGTTCCCAACTGCAATTTAAAACCCACTATTTTTTCACAAAGTACCAATACAGCAATTTAACCTGAACACAGGTGGCTGTGAAGGAGCGATGTTGTGTGCCCACAGAAAGGGCTCCAAGTGCCACCTTTGGCACCCGTGCCATAGCTTTGCCAGCACTGGCATAGCCAGACTTAAAATAATACTGGGAACAAGATTTTGAGGAATTTGAATAGGTCTTCATGTTGAGAATGCAGAGAACCCATGGCTTAAATTCTGCAGCGGAGAAAAACAAATTTATTGCTTAGGAACTAGGACCTGTGTAGGGAAGTCACCAGTGATACCACCAGGTTTTAGGTCAAACTCTGTTATGGGAAATAAATAAAAGAATCATTGGGAGCCTCCTAGCACAGTGGTTAAATGCTTGTACTGCAGCTAAAACTATGCTCATGACCTGGGATTCAATCCCCAGTAGCTGGCTCATGGCTGACTCAGCCTTCTACCCTTCCGAGGTTGGTAAAATGAGTACCCAGCTTGCTGGGGGGCAATGTGTAGCCTGCATAATTAAATTGTACCACCTCCCCAGGGAGTGCTTTAGAGTTTGCTTCCTACCTTCTTAATACTAGCATTTTCCTGAATCAGAACTTTTCAGATTGTCTCTCCAAAAAGACTCTGTTACTTTCTAAGAATATTTGTTGGACTCACTGTATATGTTTATAAAAAAAGATACCTTCAAGTCTAGAATCAAAACTGTAAGGCCTTCCTTGGTTTCTTTATCTAGGATATGCATTTTTGCTGTTCCAAGATGAAAGCTCCGTGCAGGCTTTGATTGATGCATGCATTGAAGAAGATGGAAAACTCTACCTGTGTGTTTCCAGTCCTACAATTAAAGACAAACCGGTAGGTGAAATAACTATGCTATATTTCAGAAGTCAGGCAAATATATATACAGTGGCACCTCGACTTATAAATTTAATCCATTCCAAATGCATGCTCTTAAGTTGAATTACTCTTAAGTGCAGAATTAAGTTGGGGTACCTAGCTAAAAAAGTGAAATAATAAGTTAAAAAAAATGGAAAAATATTTGTAAGTTGAGCAGACCATATCTAAAATTTGTAAGGCCGCAGTTAAAATGCCAACATTTTCCCGCTCTTAAACGAATTGCTCTTAAGTCGGGGTACTTCTACAACTACATGTTTTCACATGTATCCAGTGTGTACTAGACGTCTTTGTCTTGGGTTGGCCAATGGTGACATAAAAGATATTTTCCTAAAAACAGACCACCAGTGTGCTCTCTAATTTTCTATTAGCAGTGAGCATGGCTGTGCCCCACATGCACAGGGTTTCAGCTGTGACTGGAAACAAATGGATGGCAACTGTGGCTTGGCTGAATGGCCTTGATCCAGTGCTGCACCACCACACAGTTTAGAAGGAAATTTTGTAGACTATACAATTGTAATTCCATTCCAGTTTGAATTCCACATAGCTATAATTCTTAAGAACATAAGAAGAGCCTGCTGGATCAGGCCAAAGGCCCATCTAGTCCAGCTTCTTGTATCTCACAGTGGCTCCACCGGATGCCCCTGGGAGCACATGAGACTGGATATCTGTCTCCTGATACCACTCCCCTGCATCTGGCCCTTGAAGTACCCTGGTTTTAATTCTTCTCTGCATGCCCTTTGACTGCTTACTTCCATGCACAAGGGGAGAAATTCATAAGAGAGAGAAGCGGAAAAGGAAGAACGTTGGTAGGGCCTTTTCAGTCACAGTTCTTTGAGAATGGGTCAGATGATCCTCAGGTACTTTTGAACTTGATGGTTCATGTTCGCTTCATCCAGGAAGTCCTAACTTTTTCTATGAAGGGAAGGATTTGTCCCCATTATTACTTTCCAGTTCTTGCCCAGCAGTCTGGGCATGGCAAGCATCGTAGTCCAGTGAGGAGACACTTGGATTTGGCTTGATGGTCCCCTCCCCAGCTACAAGACAGTCAGATCCATACTAGTTAAATGTTTATGTTTGAGGTACTGAGAAAGAAAGTTCCTGGACTGATTTCAAGTGTTCAGTTCTTTTTTGTTGCCACCTAACAGCTAATCAATCTTGTGAGAGACAGGGCTTAAAAAAATCTTTATGCTACTATTCTTGCTATGTAAAGATGAAGGGTGGGCGGACTAGAACTACACATGGTAGATATGCAGATGCTGTAAGCTGCTTTCTTAACATAGGTACTCTTCCCACCCCAACAGCCATTTATGGTCTTACAACAGCAGCTTTTTGTGTGGCAGAATGATTCTGTGACTGTTTGGATTGATTAGGTGGCAGGCAGAGTCCAAGCCTGTGGGTAAGTGACCATACACCTGGCTGATTGCAGAGCCAGAAATTGTGAGTTTAATTGCTTGCTGAACCTACTAGAAGAAGTGCCAGCCTGTGTACCCTTAGACAAGCTGCACAGTTGCAGGGTGTTCCCAGAAACCATGTTTCAGTACTCTAGACCTAGGAAGCCCTGGCAAGGATTGCCAGAAGTCCAAATTGACTTGATGGCACACAATTATTGTTAGGTGACTGTTCAGGAATACAGTCTTTCTTTATTTCACAGCAAAAGCTACTGTATATTGTAGTCTGTGAATTCTATGAAAAAGAAATGTTTTTAAACTGCCTTTTTGGTTATTGGGTATAAACTCTTCTGTTGCTTTCTGTTGCAGGTTCAAATCCGGCCTTGGAATCTTAGTGATAGTGACTTTGTGATGGATGGCTCACAGCCCCTTGATCCACGAAAAACCATTTTTGTGGGAGGAGTTCCACGACCCTTGCGAGCAGGTATAGTATGCTGAAGACAAGGGAAATGGCTTGTTGATTCTGTCCAAGCTGCCTTACTGCAGTGAAGGGAACATTGTGTCCTTATTTCTGTTATAGAAATATGCTAGTGCTTGCTAAATTTAACTTCTGCTGACACTCCAATTATTTCCAGATACAAGAGTACAAATAAACATCCTTGCCTAGGGCCTAGAAAGGAATGGGATTTGTGTGTAAAGTGTCTAGGTAAATTGTTTGTTACTCCTTTTTTCAGTGGAGCTTGCAATGATAATGGACCGGCTGTATGGAGGAGTTTGCTATGCTGGAATTGACACAGACCCTGAGCTGAAGTACCCAAAAGGAGCTGGGCGTGTTGCATTTTCTAATCAACAGAGTTATATAGCTGCTATCAGTGCCCGCTTTGTTCAGCTGCAACATGGAGAGATAGATAAACGGGTAAGGGCTGGAACACATTCTTTTTATTACTCAGCATTCTTTGAATGGCTTTCCCCTATATACAACTACCCATGTATGAGAGGAGAAGAGACTTCTAGTAAAATTTATCTCCCCTCTTTGTAGGAATGTTTGGTTTTTAAAAAATGTTCCAAATAATTGGATAGGTAGATTTTACACTGGGTTGCTACTACCTTCTGGGACTTTTTAAACTAGTTGTTTCCTCCAGAGACATTTCCTGTAGCACAGCATAAGCCTGTGTTCCTGATGCGATCCTGTTACCTCTGCATGCCTTGTTTGATGTTGGCCTCTTTTTCAGCCCTCCTCTGCACTTAGAGGTAGGTTTGTCAAAGTGGGAGGTATACCGTTGCACTGTCTGCATTCAGTTCTATAGGATTTGTCAGTCTGGTTCACAAATCCTGTTTTAATTTGTAGAGGGGCTATATGGAAACAATATACAGTCAACTACAGAGTCTCTGGTACTAATGTTAAAGCTGACTCTTTCACATATCTCTGCAGCCCAAGTGAAAAAAGCAAGATGTTTGCCACAACTGTTTATCTTCTGTATAGTTTACAGTATCGACCCCATATCCGCTGATTCACCAACTGCGGATTCAGTTATCTCCTCCAGACTCCCTCCCCAGCCGCCACTTCTGACTCCTTCTGTGGCAGGTTCCTGTAGAGCTCCCTGCCCTTGGTCAGCAGGGGCAGCTGTGCCAGGCCCTGCATCACAGCCACCTGCCTCCTCCATCCGAGGTCTCTAGCTCTGAGGCCCAGCAGGCCCGATCATGGGCTGGGCAGAGCTTTTTAAGGTGGACTGGAGTAGGGCAGCTAGCAACCCGCACAGCGAGTCTGCCTGCTTGGTCCCTTTGGATCCAAAAGCAAGGTCTCTAGGTATCTCCAGCTCTGAGCCGTGGCAGACCTGATTGGGGGCTGGGCAGAGCTTTTTAAGGTGGACTGTATCCAAAAGCAAAGCCATTGGGAGGAAGACGGCACAAACTGGCTGTGCAGGTTGCTAGCTGCCCTCTTCCAGTCCACCTTAAAAAGCTCTGCCCAGCCCACGAATCGGGTTGGCTGCAGCTCAGAGCTTGAGATCCCTGAGGGATGGAGGGGGTGGGTGGTGGTGATGTGGGGTTCGACTCCCTGCTGGGGAGCCAGGGGCCTCTGGGCAGCAGCAAGCCCATGGCACAGCTGCCCCTGCCAGCCAAGGGCAGAGAGCTCTAGAGGAACCTACCATGGAAAGTGTTGGAGGTGGCAACCGGGGAGGGGGTCTTGAGGGGTTTTGAACTTACTGCTCGGGTGGCAGACAGCAGGAATTTTAAACTTCCAGGGTGGTGGACCCAATCTGCAGGGGTGAGTGGGATGTCCAGGACAAAAGCTTTTGCCCTGGGCACCCCACCACCACTCTCCACCATCACCCAGTTAACAGCATATGTCAATATAGTAAGACCCCCATATCCGTGGGGGGTCGGTTCCAGGCTCAGCCACAGATAAGTGCATTTGCTCTTATCCATGGTTGAGCCTGGAACCAATCCCCGCGGATATGGGGGTCCTACTCTATTGACATATTATGATAGCAAGGTACTTTCTTTCTTTCTTTCTTTCTTTCTTTCTTTCTTTCTTTCTTTCTT
>JAHTLZ010000010.1:47493486-47518515 GCA_023846285.1 Phrynocephalus versicolor
CTCTCTCTCTCTCTCTCTCTCTCTCTCTCTCTCTCTCTCTCTCTCTCCCCCCAATAAAAACCTTTGGCAGATAGCTTGAAGATAAATATGCCAATATGTTGATGTCTTTGTTGCATGCTGGCTACATTTGTAGTTGAAATAATATTATGCATACATTAAATGTGAAAGCTAATGGTGCAGTAGGTTTTATTCTGCCTGAAGATGTTTATACTTTGCAGACCTATTGAGAAGATATTGTTTATATACATTATCCTCCGAACTGTCCTTTGCCTTCTCCCATTTGTAAATGTAACTAAGATGGAGGCTTAGGCTTAGAAAGCCCTCCATACTTTCAAGTACAGTAGTTTTATGAAAAGTGGAATTAGCTATAGAAGTTGCTCATGCCTTTTCTAAACCTTATGGGATCACTAGTTGAAACACACTGGTTGAAATCCTTTTGTGCCATTAGACAAATCGTGCAACTTTAGAAGCAAATTGGTGTAAGTTAAGAAATCTCCATAAATCTTAATTGTTGCATGCAGAGCTACACAACTCAGTATGCAACAGCTAACATCTGGGGAAACTTAACTTGTTGCAGTTGGCTTCCAGAAGTTACACTATTTGCATGACTGCACAATGGGATTTCAGCCACTGCCTTCAAGTAGAGTTACCATTTCACAACTGGAAGTCCAATTTACTTGTCAGATCTTAACATTTCAGTTGAAATATTGGGTTGAAAGATTTTCAGCTGGACATCAGCAGACATGCGTTTTAAATACCCTGATGCAGCAGGAACCATTACAATGGCTGTGTCTCCCATCTGTTCCTGGTATTGCCATCACTGCCATAGATCCGGCAAGATTCAGGGTGTGCTGTTGTATAGCGGGCGAGAGAAAAGTGCAGGTAACAGGATAGGAGAAGTGGAATCTGTTTCCTACTTCATGAGGATTGCGACTATATCCAGATAGAGAGGTGTATGTTTTATCTTTTCTATCAATTGAAAAAGATATGTATGGCCTTATGATGTGGTCCTTCCAATCTAGTTGCCTTCAGAGCGAGTATATGGTAAGGTGCGCACACTACTGGGTGGCCTTGTTTGTTGGAGGACTACCTCCGCCAGGTGGTCAGAGGATAGTACTCTTCCAACAATATTTAGCTTACCTACTGTGTCAATTTTCAGGCTCTTGGGTGTTTTTTTTTTCTGTTTTGCTGCTTTTAGTGTTTTGTTAATTGTTGGAGAAATCTTTCATATATGCAAGTTTATTTATTATTGTATTGTAATTTTCTATCTCAGGTGAAAGACAAGCAGCTTGTCTTTCAATGCAAAATGGCTGGACTGGCACTTGTTGTTGAATCGTCCAGCTTTGGCATTGGGCACAACATCTTCCACCAGTTAAGGCAGCAGGATGGTTTAACTATGTGGCACACACTTCTTCCTGCCATCCCCTTGCATATTGCCTCTTAACATTTCCTGCCAAAAGCGACTATCTTACTTTGTCTAAAGCCAGTGCTAGCCACTCCTCCATGCTAACCTTGGTTTTCATGCTATGCATTCTTGCCTGGCATAGTGTTAACCTGGTAGTTCTTGTGATTCCTGCATATTAAAAGCCTTGGATTTGACCCAATGATCAGATAAAGTCCTTGGATTTGACGTATTTTGGCATGGTTTTACAATGCAGTCTAACAGCTATGCTGCTGAAGCTGCATCTGCATCTGCCTAATACCTGCCTGGGATGCTAGCTGAGAATCCTATGTATTTGGGCTTTAGTTGGGACTCCTGTGGGAGAAAGACAAGCTACAAATGACGGTTGTCCTTATTTATTTATTTATTTACAAGATTTTTTTAGCCGCCCCACTACCAAGAGGTCTCTGGCCGGCAAGAGGTCTCTGGGCGGCATTTGACACTGCATTTACTGTATAGCCAGCAGCGTTGGCTCTATGATTAAGCCAAACAACGAAACAGTCTCAGGAAGCAGTACCAGAGCACCCTGTTACCCTGGAGTACCCCATCCCTTCTCTTCTGTTGGAGGCTAGATGTGTGTGCCACATGGCCTGCCATGCAGTCATTCATCTGTTTTACTAATGTCAGATTGGCAGTGAACACTGTCCTGTTACCAGGGTTCAAGTAGAATTTAACTAGTACTTAAATTTCATGATGTGGAACAGCAAAAGAGACCTCTTGTCCTTCGTCTCACATAGAAAAATGCTTTGGACTACTCTTGGTATCCCCCTAAGATGAGCTGGCAGAAGAGGTAGGTGACTCACAAGGAGGACCCGTGGCTCTGCTTTTCAGTGAATTATCAAGAGTAGATTTGTTTGCCGAAATGCATTCAGAAGAGTTTTTTTTCTTGCAGGCCGAAGCTTGTCTTTTTCATCTGTCTTACTGTGGATGATGAATTAATAATTCTGGTGTCCGTGTGTGTCTTTACAAGATGTTGGAATTTTGCTTACAAATAACTTAGAAGACTGTGAAATTCACTTTAGCTCATGCCACTTAGTTTTTGTACTAATATAGTATATATAGAAAGATTCCTTGTCCTACAGTTGTGGTTTTTTCAGTGGATGTTTTCTATTTTAAGGCCTATATTTGCACAAATGTGCAGTTACACACCCCTATGCTTGTGTAGCCTGCACACTGTAATTAAAAATTGTAAACCGCCCAGAGACTACTTAAAGTGGTATGGGGCGGTATATAAGCAGAACACTTTTTAAAAATGGATGCCTGTCTATTCATTGTTCACCCAGAGCCTGTGAGGTGATTCCTCAGCTGCTCTTTATTCAGCACTATGAAAGCCACCTCTCACAACAATCCCAAAAGGCCAACACCTGCCTACAGGAAATCACTCCAGAAAAGAATGAAAAGCAGAAATCAATGACATGTATTTTCCTCAAGAAAATAAGCTGTACGTACAGGTGTCCTTTTCAGGGGTGAGATTTTTTGTTTGTTTGTATTCCACGGGGTAGTGGAAAACATTCATCACAGTGTGAAATAATAACCATATTTGGTTAATTCCATCAAGTCACCTCTGACCCACGGCAACTATATGAATTAAAAATCTCCAAAATCTCCTGTCCTCAACAGCTCAGCTCCACTCTATCAAACTCAAGCTCCCTCTTGTATTTGGTCCTGCCCTTTTCATGATTTCCCAGCATTATTATCTTTTCCAGAGAATCTTGTCTTCTCATCTTGTGCACAAAGTAGGACAGTCTCAGTTCCATAATGTTTGCCTCCAGAGATAATTCAGGGTTGATTTGTCCTAGGATGAACCCTTGTTCAACTTTCTGGCAGTCAGGGGTACTGTATCTGCAAAATTCGCCATCGTCATATTTCAAATGAATCAATTTTTGCCTGCCAGCTTTCCTGACTCTCCAGCTTTCATTCCTTTACATGAAGATCAGGAATATAAGAGTGTGGATGATCTTGGCCTTGGTCTCCAGCCTTATACTTTTCTCATTCCTGCATTACTACCATCTCCGGTTTGTCTTCTGATTTCTTGGCTGCAGTGTCCATTTGGATTGATGACTAAACCAAAACCTCTTAAATATTTCAGTTTCTTCATTGTCAACATTCAAGTTGTGAAGTTCTTTCGTAGTCATGCCTCTTTAAAAAAACGGGCAGGGAACTGGAATAACTGGTCTTTGCTCTCATTTACAGTGGTGTTTTTTTTTTTTAGTGCTGTGTCTGCAAGAAACCAATGGCATTGCACTCCCTCTGCTGGGCTTACTGTAGAATTCCATTCCTAGGCTTTTGCAGAGATTTTTAGCAAGGTAGGGTGCAACTGGTGAATTAAATCAGGAGCTGGTTTGGGGTTTTAGAATTTTATTTAACACCACATGTTTTTTTCTGCCAGTGTGTCTGTGTGTCCTCACAGAACATCTTTGAGTGTGGTTGTTAATTGTGTGGTACACAGGCACTTTGGTACTCTGGATACTGCTTTTCCCTCTGCACCAGGAACACTTCTTCACCTCAACCATACCTTGTGCCTTCCTTGAAGCAGGGCTTTCCTGCCCTGGTAAAGCAGATGCCAGACTCAGCAGCTTTTTATTCAGCAAAGCCAGCACCAGCAGCCTACAACTATTTTAGCTGCCATTTCCGCTGCCTTTTAAGTATGATGCTTTTTTAATATTTAATTTTTAAAATAAGTTTTGAAGTGCCATAATGCTAGATGGATGCACTACTAAAGTAGAAAGAGGTGTGTGTGTGTGTGTGTGTGTGTGCGTGCGTGCGTGTGTATGCAGGGGGTGGGGGGTGAAGAGTCCCATATCCACTGTATTTCACTCCCAAAATTTGGCAAACTCCACAGATCACCACAGACATTTTTTGCTCCAGGACAGAAAATTTCACATCCTCCCCGCCCCCCCCAAAAAAAAAGCAAGCCCAGAATTGATTTAAAACAAACAATCCCCATGATGGTGTCTAAGAAAACTCACTCACCTGCTTAAAAAATGGAGTGTTTAGCTGTACATCATGTAGTTGCAGATTTTTAATTTGATTTCGAGAATCCTAAACCCAACACAAAAGCAGAAGTATTTTCATGTGTTGTTGAGCCCTTTGGATGTGTTTACATGACTGAAATGTCTTTTCTGTGTCCCACACTGACTTTTGCTTTTGGGTTTTTTTTGGGGGGTGGGGTGGGGTTCAGATGTCGCATGTTCTTCCCAATTGCTCTGTATCCACCTCATATCCCATGTGCAGGAAGGCTGTTGCTGTACTTTTTTGTTCCACAACTCATCACAGATTAATTTCAGTTTGTGATGTTGTGTGAACTGGTCTACCAGAATATTTCTATGCATCCTGCTGGTGCTCCTCTTGTGCTACCGGGGTTTGCTTTTCTAATTTTTCTTTTCTTTTTTCCTCAGCCTTCTTCGAGTGGAGTGTGGCTGCTTTGTTAATCTATTGCTGCAGTGATACTGATTTTGACAGTAAATGTTAAAGGGGAAGAAGAGGTACAGCTTCTAGAATTAGGGTTTAGATAGCAATGATATTTTGTTGACATGCTGATGGAGTATAGTGGATTTTATATCCTTATGTAGTGCAAGATTCAAAAAAAAATCTGAAATCTTATCTTGCAATATACTGTAGGTCATTCTACATCAATGTGCATCAATACAGGAAGCTGGAAACGCAAGAAATTAGAGGGGTAATTCTCATGTGTGCACACAGCCTGAGTCTGTTGGCATCAGCAGAAACTAAACAAAAATAAAAAGTACTATGATTCTAGTACAGTGGACCCTTGTATAACAAACAGTTTGTATAACATAAAATCTGTACAGCATAAAAAATGCCAAGGATAGGGGAAGTTTGCTTAACATAATCACCTATGAGGAGAATCCGTACAACATAAAAATGGGATTATTCCATTTTCAATGCATTCCTATGGGAAATTTGTATAAAGGAAAATTTGCTTAACATAATTTCATTTGGAGTGAATTAATTCCTATATACAAGGTACCACTGTAAGATCAACAAATGTTTTCTGCACAAACTTTTGCAAAGTCTAATTCACTAACCCAGTTTTTACTGCATATTAAGGATGCGAAGAATATGGAGGGCGGGGAATCTTGCTCTTGGCAGTTTTCCTAAACTCACTGCAAAAGCTTCTCTTTGCACCACTGAGATGTTTTTGGATTTCTTATGAAAATGAAACTGCATCTTGTATTTTTCTCCTTTTTTTGCTTTCGCCCCCATCTGCTCTTTGCACAAGAGACTATCAAACTTTGGGCAACTGGGGAATCTTGTGTGGGAGAGATTCCATTTTGTAAATGAATATTACTCATTCTGCATAGAATGGGGTTTCTTCTGGAAAAACAATACTTCGAAACATCTAAGAGATTCCATTAGATTTGTCATGGAATCTTGAGTTGAAGGCTTGTTGCTGAAATGTTTTTCACTGAGAACAAGAGAATGCAAGATTCACCTCCCTACTTTATGTACATTGTATATAGATGTGGGGCCTATACATTGTACTTTCTGTGTTTCAAGATGTAGATTCTAATTCACCGAAAGCTGTGCTGAAGTAAGTGTGGTAGTTTTAAAGGTTCTGTAATATGTTTATCTTTTAATTTAGGGCGTTTATACACGACCCCTAAGATCCGCAGCAAATGGCTGCAAGCTCCGGAGCTTAAAAATGTTTCCCCACCAGCTCCGGAGTTTAGAGGAAATTAAGTGCGACCCCGCCCACCTAAGCACGACCCAGCGCACTTTTCTTGTACCTGCTCTTCCCTGGTGAAAATTGATGCGGTGTAAGGATAGTGAGTGCGGGGCTCTCCTCGCTTCTGGGTTTTTGTTTTTTTTGGCTCCCGCCCCTTTAAGAGCTCCTTTACAGAGACAGGAATGTTGCCGCGCAAGAACGGAGGCAGAACAAAGGTGAACCACGATCTTTTCTTCTTTTTTTTTCTCCCTCCCCTCACTCAGCCAGCAGCCAGGGTGGGGACACAGGAAGAGCGACAAGCCCCTAAGCTCTCTGGTCCAAATTTAAGGGACCAGCGGATCTTAGGGGTCACGTAAAAGCGCCCTTAGCTGTCCTATGGGTGGTATATTGAATGAATGAATGAATGAATGAATGAATGAATGAATGAATGAATGAATGAATGAATGGTGTTTTTATTTCTATAGAGGGTTCCATGGAGTTGAGACTGGGCTGAAATGCTCTAGATTTCTGAACCCACAGTTTCCTGAAAATATTTTCCTCCAGGGAAAATACGGGCTATTAATAGGAGGGAGAAGATAAAAAGGTTGATTGTTGGGTGTTGTTTGCTTTATTTAGCTTTATAAGCTGTCAAAGATCTTGACACCCCCTGACTACCTCGTAAGGTTAAATAAGCTAAGTAAAGGTAAAGGTTCCCCCCATATATGCATGCTAGTCGTGTCCGACTCTAGGGGTGATGCTCATCTCCGTTTCCAAGCCAAAGAGTCAGTGTTGTGCAAGTCCGTAGCCATGTGGCCAGCATGGCCGAATGCATTTCTGCACATGGAACAAGTACCCCTCTATCGGGTGTGTGTGTGTTAGGCATTACTTCCTCTACCTTCTAACTAATTATTGTAAATAGATGTGATAATTAGTCACCTGGTACATGGAACTGCTGGCTTGAACTCTCAGACACAATGAAACAAGTTGATACCAACTAAATAACCCTGTGGTGCCCTTCTTGTCTTCACCTGGTATGCATGAGAAGAAGCCGGTGTCGGAGTTTCATTTTCTTAGTTGATATGCATCCACTTTTATTTCCATGGAGATGAGCAAGCCACTCTGACATGCTCTGGACATAACAGATACTGTGTTGATGTGCATGAGGACACATCCAGACGGGTCTAACTGTGGAGGAGGAATACATCAGAAGCTAGAGAACACCCTTCTCCAATGGGAAAATTGGATCCCAAAAGGCACTTCTGGCTATACTGAATGTGTCCCTGTTCAGAACTACATCACTTCACACCCTATCAGAGAACACCATCATGTACTGTGCATACACTACATGCAGCGAATAGCTACTGAGTGTGAGGGATGAGCACCCTGGCTCATGAGGCCTCTTAGTTTCTTCTGGAGAGGCAGAAAGTATCTTCTTGCGCAAGCAGAAAGCCTGGCATTTGAGATCTAGATAATATTTTAATGGTAGGTATGGGATTTTGTCTCCATGGAGGATGGCCTAAATTTGCCACCAAGCTGCCTTGAAATGCCAACTCTGAAGGTGGGTAATTTCTTCTGTCTTTGTATCGTGTCTCACTGAAGCAATTCTGCTGTGACTCAACTGCAGATGTTCCTTCCTACGCTCGCACAAAACGTTCTAACAAAAGAGGTTCATTTTGTTATGGGTTTTAAATCAGACTTAAACATCTTCACCGCAAAGGATATAAAAGCTCCGCAGTGGTTGTACAGGTAGACGTTAATAGCGTGCACTATATCCTCCTTAAATAATGAATGTTGCCACACTGCTATCAAGCTCAGCAAGGTATCGTTGATGTTCCAAGGGCCTTAGGTGCGTAGGCAGAAAAATGCCTTGCACAGCTCAGTTTCCCATTCCCTTTCCAGGTGCAGAAAAAGCATAGAAGAAAGGGAGTCTCCCTTCAGCTATTAGTCATCCTGATATTTCTCTCCTCTGTTAGTTACTTGCCAAGTTCTTTAGCAAAGGTGTTTCTGAGCTGCCTCGCCCCAATGCTGCTCATAGCCCTACATTAATACCTAATGTTCCAGCCCAAATCCAATCCAATGTTCATGTGCAGGCAGTTTTCTGCCACATTTTGCCTCTTCTATACACTCAACTGTATAACACTTGTCTGATTGAAATTGTTGCATTAAGCATATTGGCATTAAGCATATTGACATTAAGCATATTGGAATTTCTAAGCAGAGAGCCCGTGCCATGTAGTGGGTAGAGCAGTGATGGCGAACCTTTTAGAGACTGAGTGCCCAAACTGCAATTCAGAACCCACTAAATTTTTTGCAAAGTGCCAATACGGTAATTTAACCTGAATACAGGTGGCTATGAAGGGGCGATGTCGGGTGCCCACTGAAAGGGCTCCGAGTATCACCTTTGGCACCTGTGCCATAGGTTCGCCATCACTGGGATAGAGTGTTGCATTTGGTTTTGAGAGACCTACTTGAAATCCCTGCTCAACTATGGAAATCCAGGGACTGGGTGGCAGTAGTAAAACTTTAAACTTCTCACCTACCTAAAAACTCTGTTAGACTCTCCATGAATTGAAAGTGACCTGACGGGACATAGCAGTAACAGTGACGAAGCACTGTTAGGAAAATATTTCCATTACTGAGAATAAGAGCACCTGGCTCATTAAGTTGGTTTAAGTCTTTGATGGATGCAAGAATCTTGGAATAAAGAATAGGGATACACTTAAGGACTAGAGAGTAAGACTTTGGACCTGACTGTGTTAGTGCCTGAAAAGAGATAGTTAGGAAAAATAGCTTAGCCTATGGGTTCCAAATATGTGGATCCCAAAAAGATATTTATTTACTTTCCAGGTACTTCTGTCCACACTAAAGGTATTTGGCCTTGATGCTGCACTCCTATACATTTGCAAATATAGTAATCTCAGATATGCCTCAGCTTTCGTTTGCTTTCTCCAGATCAAGGCACTCAGGGCCCATCCACCCAAAGTATGTGGCTCCGACTGAGGCAAATTGGAAGAGTAGATCCCTTCCATACCTTAATTTAATCCAGATTTTTTTTATCACTTCAGTGTTTTAAGGGATCTCCCTTAAGAGATCCTCTCTATTCCTCTACCCACATTGCATCCTGCTTCTCCCCTCTTGTGCCCTTGCCACTCTGTGTTCTGTCTCCACTATTTGTCTCTTATTCTGCATACAAGTGCCCCCTGCCTTCCCCCTGAATATGTTTTTGCATGGGGGGGGGCATTTCCCATATCCTGAATTCTTGGATTTGTGCCATGAACTAGTGCACAAAAGGATCCCAAATCTGGTGGTGATGGTGCTGCTGGAGACACCGGAGGATTGTGGGAAACGGGCAGCTGCTGCCGTGTCTTCAACTGCTGCTGCTGGCTGGCATCCTCGGGCAGGTGAGCAGGTATGTGCTTTTGATCCCTGAGCTGCCGCCTTGCGCTCCTGCTGCCCATCTTCCCTCCCGTGGCAGGCTGGGCTGGTGCTGTTTTGGCTCTTACAGGGTTCTCACATGGGTGTGTGGGGGAAAGAGAGAGAGAGAGAGAGAGAGAGAGAGAGAGCTGTAAGCAGCAGCAGACATGCTGAAGAGCCTGTGTGTATAAAGAGCCAGGGAGGAGGGAGCCAAGAGCAGATAGGTGGCTTTACTGCTTTTTTGGGACAAAGGAACAGATGGGACTGACAATCCAGAATGAAGCAGGCTGCAAAATGAAGGGGGGGGGACCTGTTCCCAAGTGAGGGAAAACAATTCTGTTTCAGGAGAAAAGGGAGAGGGAATGATTTAGGTCTGCAGTAATGTCGTTTGATCTATATAAAACCAACCCAAATCCATGGATGACAAGTCCACCTCTTCAACAAGAACTGAGCTTCCTGTAGGTGAGGGGCGATGAATGGCTGCACATCAATATTTAATCAAATTGTGAAATACAGTCACCAACAGAACTAAAATGCATATACTGTATTCAAAATGTTTGAATTCCCAAACTAGGAGGGTGTAAACAGCATCTCTGTTTTTTTCAAAGGGGAATTGCCAAATTCTTAGCCCACTGGATATTTAGCAAGCAAATCTTAGCTTTCTGCTTCACCCTGTTTACCCTGATTTCCCAGGGGGAAAAGCTTGCATTCTGAAAAACCAAGACATACGTTTGTTCTCATCCATTCATTGGCAAGTACTGTATACTCATCCTATGGTAATATTATTTTTATTGGAAATGCAGTATATCTTGAATTGCTGCAATGGGCCCCAGACTCATGATTGAAAAACAAATTGCCTATCACTCACAGCCAGTGTCCCCCTTGCTTCTGTTTGTGTCAGCAAGGCATTGGATCTGCAATGTAAAAATTCACTGCTACACTAGAACACCATAGGGATGGCTCTCTTATGATTTCTTCCACATATTTTTGCAATGTTTCATTTTAACAGGTGTGTGTGTGTGTGTGTGTGTGTGTGTGTGTGTGTGTGTGTGTGTGGCTGAACAGTTAAGGCTGCCACCTTATGGTTATTCTCTGAACAACACTTAATATCCTCTGGCTATACTTGGTGGGTGCCCATGAAAGCATATGTAACAAAAATGTTGAAACTGAAGGGAACCCCAAACAAAGCTATGATCATGTTATTGTTTTTTTTTTAAATTACTATGTAAACTATATCACTGTGATTATGAAATATGGCCATTACACAGCCCGTTCTGATAGCACTTTGCCGCTGGAACTCACAATGTTGAAATTCCCTTTGTGTGAAAAGCAACAAATATGGAACATGCTTGGGTAGTGATCATGTTTGGTTAACTACACTTGCTGTTGTAACATTTTACAGCTTTGAACTACTTTTTTCGGTCTCTCCTCTTTTGCCTCCCCAAGCGATGGGAGGTACTGTGGAACCTAAGTAAAATCCTGCAGTATCAAACCAAAATCACATCTAGTTCAATGTTCTGCCCACACAGTGGCCACCCAGTTGTACCTGGGAAGCCCTCCAGCAGGCCATTAATGCTACAGGAGTTTCCAGCTCATGTGGCCTAGCAGATGTGCCCTAGTACACAGATGCATAGTGCTTCTTATGCTGAAACTAATATAGGACCATCACCGTAACTGCTATCTCATTCAACCAGCTGCTCAGAGCTTGATCTACAGTGGAGGATGGAGCTCCAGCTCCCCTGACAAATTGTCATCCACCATCTGCTTTATTTCTCCAGAAAAGGAAACCTCCCCCCCCAGTCTCAGCAGGCATTTTGTTTACTCTTCAACAGCTCTTGCATTTGAGTTTAGTCAAAATCTGTATCCCTGAAGTTTCTGCCTATTGCTTCTACTCCCATTTGTATATCTGTGAAGATTCTCAGTCATCCAGGTGAGTTTACCTGGAAGTTGAGTCATGAATGAGTGCCCTTATTTATTTATTTATTTATTTATTTATTTATTTATTTATTTATTTATTTATTTATTTATTTAAGAGTATTTTTACCCCACCTTTCTCCTTGGAAAGGACCCAAGGTGGCTTACAGTAATGAGAGATAATATACAGTCCAGTATAATTAAGACATGTTAAAGTATTGAGAGCAGGAAATTGAGGGACAGCTTATAACATTACATTACATTAAAGCTACAAGAGAACGTGCATGACCTCTCTGTGTTGCCTCAAGAATTCTTGCTTTCAAAACCTTGTCAAATTGTGATCTAAGTGTAAATGTGTGCTTTTTTTCACAGCAAGCTGGAATATTTTGATGCTTCCTCCTCTGTCTTCCCCCTCTCTCTTCCACAAGAGACAAGGCCCCTCTCCTTGCAGCTGCAGTATGAGTCATTCTTGGATCCTCTTAGTATACCAATGACTTTGCAAGTGCTTGTCTTCCATGCACTGAATGTGGAAAAAACCCACCATTTTCTTAACCCAGAAACCCATGGCTTCTTCCACTACTCTCCCCTGTGTTTTTTTTGGTTCAGCCCTGACTCCTCCCTGTTGTGCTAAGAAGGGGAAGGAAGCCTTTTTAGTCACTCCTGTGGAAGGCCACTGCTGGGGCCTGCAGGGCCGCCACTAGAATGAAGCCTGCCTCTGGGTCTCGCTTTGGCCGGAAGAGATTCCAGATTGTTTACATCAATAGTTTTGGTCACCACCGCTCTGGCAATGTGATTCACTATAGTGGCGGCAACAGTGGCCACCACCTCAGGCCGCAGGAGACAGCGGCTCCGACAGACGCCCTTTCCTCCTGCCTCACGGCTGAAGCGCTCTTGCCCGTTTCTGACAGGAGAGGCCCAGGAGGCGCAGCTGCCCCTTCTCCTTCCTCAAAGGGACCACGGAGCCCACACTTACTTCCAGCCACTTCCACTATGCAAGTTCAAGGCACTTGTGAGAGAGGGCCACTGGGCAAAGTAGGGCAGGCCAAGGAGTCCAAGGCCAGGAAGCTTCCTAAAGGCAAAAAAGCTGGGACTGAGTTACTGCCATCTTTGAACCAAGAGTGTGACAGGAGGAGAGGAGTTTTACATTTCCCAGCCTCTGCTAGTCAAAAGCAAATTGGTATGAGCAGAATGTAGGGGCAATAATAGATATCATTGTTACTATTTATTTTTGTATTAATTTTTATCCCTTTGAAGTCGAAGCAATGTACTCAGCTCTGCTTTGCCTTCTCATTTCTCCTCTCAGAACAACTCGACTGTTGAATTCTAGTGTGTGCAACTCCACTGTGCAAATGATAATGACGTGGTCATTCAGAAATGTTACTCTTTGGTTTAGTTTAATTTAAAGCTTCCTAACACCACCACCCTTTCAAGATTCTGAGGCTCACAAAGGTTCCTTTTTGCCCTGGGGAAGCTTTCGGGACCCTCAGGATGGAGGGAAGCCCTTACTACGGGAAAATCATCGCCACTGGCCTTTTGCCTGATTGGGACCAGCGGCAGTGATCTGGTTTTGATTTTTCACAATGAATGGCTTTTCCATCATCCCAAAGCTCCAAAAAGCTTCAGTGGGGCAAAAGGAATGCTTGGGGAGCTCAGAACTTGAAAGAAAGGATAAGAAGTGTTTAAATAAAAAATAAAAACCAACATTGTCAGGTGCTCATGTCATCACCACTTTTGTGTGGCAGGATTATACAGCGGGACTTTAACCTATGGTGTAGGTCTGGCTGCCAATGCTTCTATCCCAAGATCACCAAGTGAGTTTCGAGACTCAGCAAGAGCTTGAACCTGCATTGACAAACTCCTATACCAGTGGTGGTGAACCTTCGGCATTCCAGATGTTTTGGACCACAACTCCCAGAATTCCAATCCTATATTGCCAACGACAAAGGACTGTGGGTGTTGTGGTCCAAAACATCTGGAGTGCCAAAGGTTTTCCACCACTGTCCTATACAAATACTGGCCTTCCAGTTTTTAATTACCATGTTTTTCCATCTATAAAACACCCCATGTATAAGATGACCTCCACTTTTCCAACCCAAAATTACCATTTTGGAAGTGTGCTGTTCTCTCCTTGGCTTACTTCTGTGTATAAGACGACCCTCAAATTTTAGTCTAACAATTTTAGACAAGAATATAATTTTATGCATGGAAAAGGACTGTACATATATTAACTTTTAATAGCAAAATCTGTGATCCAGAAAAATATTGTTGATGAAACTGTACAGAATAGAAGCATTTTGGTGTAAACATTTTCTTCTAATGTTAACTAGTATTGTACTCTTAGGTAGCACAGGACACAGTTCTGCCAGTTCAGTGGTTACCTCTACCAAGTTCATAATGTTTACAAAGTGCAGTTTTTTTAAAAGCCTGCAATGCCATGGAATGCAGCCTTAAACTCAGATCTTAGATTATCAGGTCTTAGTTTTTAACTTTTAGAGCTTTAGAAAATTTGTGTTAGTGCACAGGACAGGAATTGCAACATGAATACAAAGGATGTAATTTTGAAACATAATATGATAAATCTAGTAGATGTAACATGAAAAGTCTGACAGATTGATTCTTCTATATGTGTAGCATTTATTTATTTATTTATTTATTTATTTATTTATTTATGAAGATCCAGTGTGCTGGATCCAGAAATCACCAGCTTTGGAGCCTTGTCTTCCCCTTAGTTCAAGCTGCTACTTGAAGACAGTAATGAGTTATACAAGATGGTATTTTACAGTAGCCTCTAGACAGGTGATGCTTCTGCTTCAAAGTGGTATGAAGTAGCAATCTTTTAAGGCAATTTTCTAGAGATCATCACTTAAATGTGAACAATGATTGCAGCAGAGGGAGGGAAATAAGGTTTCAATTAGTGTGCTCTAATTTAAGTTTTATATGTCTTAGTGCTGCAGCGTGGTATGAGTTTGATGGAACAAAAGGACCATGTAAACACAGTTCAATTGTCTTAATAGGTGGCCATCAGGAGACTCAAGCAGATCCGTTTGAATTCCCTGCACCCATGGAAAATGCCAGTAATGCAATAAAGCAACAAAACAAAAAGGTATACCAGGAGGAAACTAGAAACTGCATGTGAAAGTGCTTTGGATAATGCTCTAGAAATGATTAACTCTTGTAATATGTTATAGAGCTGCCCCACCAGATTGGGCCGCAATAATGTATTGGTGAGAGTAGCTTTCTGCAAATGGTTAGGTTGAGTTGTTATAACCCACGTGTTGCTTCAGAACATGACAACAAAAGGCAGCGAGAGTACACCTAGTTATTGTCCAATTTGAAATACTTAACAATAAAAAGAAAGTTCTCACTTCTAGGAGACGATGTCAGATTTCACTTTTCCATGGATTTCATGTTGGATAATTGGAAAGCACGTTCCCATAATCCGAGACTTAATTGGCAATGTTTCTCAATTCTACAATTCATTCCAGGCATTGAAAACAATTTGAGGGGCAGCAGCGGAGGGAGGGCTAAGTTGTGCTTCAAATTCTCTACATGGTTTGAATTCTGTAGCAGAAATTTTGAATATGGCTTGAATGGAATGGGGGAAAACACAAGTGGTGACTGTCATACAAGTATAACTCTGTTTGTCAGCATAACTCTAGGTAAAGACTTTGATTTGATAAACAAAGACTTGAAGGCAATGAGAACTGAGTAATATATTGTTTTTCCAATACCCGGAGTTGCAAACAAAACCAACAGCCTCGGTCTTTCTTTCTCTTTTCTGTAATGTGGAGGAAAAATGAATTTATCGAATAATCATTTTTTGTTCCTCATCTTTCTTTTGTCTTTGTTATGCATTGCTGTGAGAGTGGAAGCAATGCTACTTTGAGGGCTGCCAGGTCAGAGCATCCTAAGTTTTTACAGTATATCACAGAAGAGAGTACACCCCCTCATATTTCATAAATATTTTAGTATATCTTTTCGTGTGATAATACTGAAGAAATGACACTATGCTACAATGTAAATAAGTGAGTATACAGCTTGTATAACAGTGTAAATGTGCTGTCTCCTCAAAATAATGCAACACACAGCCATTAATGTTTAAACCGCTGGCAACAAAAGTGACTACACTCCTAAGTGACAATGTCCAAATTGGGCACAAAGTGTCAATATTTTGTGTGGCCACTATTATTTTCCAGCACTGCCTTAACCCTCTTGGGCAAAGACTTCACCAGAGTTTCACAGGTTGCCACTGGAGTCCTCTTCCACCCCACCATGACGACATCATAGAGCTGGTGGATGTTAGAGACCTTGCATACCTCCACCATCCATTTCAGGATGCCCCACAGATGCTCAATAGGGCTTAAGTCTTGACACATGCTTGGCCAGTCCATCACCTTTACCCTCAAGTTCTTTAGCAAGGCAGTGGTCATTTTGGAGGTGTGTTAGGAGTTGTTAGCATGTTAGAATATTGCCCTGTGGCCCAGTCTCTGAGGGGAGGGGATCATGCATTGCTTCAGTTTACGTTTATCTTGGTCTCATCGGGCCACAGGACATGGTTCTAGAAATCCATGTCCTTAATCTGCTTGTCTGCAGCAAACTGTATGTGGGCTTTCTTGTGCATCATCCTTAGAAGAGTCTTCCTTCTGGGATGACAGCCCTGCAGACCAATTTGATGGAGTGTGTGGTGTAAGGTGTGGCTAATCCACCACCCATTCAACCTCTGCAGCAAGGCTGGCAGCGCTCGTGTATCTATTTCCCAAAGGCAACCTCTGGATATGACGTTGAGCATGGGCACTCAACTTCTTTAGTTGACCATGGCGAGGCCTGTTCTGAGTGGAACCTGTCCTGTTAAACCGCTGTATGGTCTTGGCCACCATGCTGCTGCTCAGTTTTAGGGTCTTGGCAAGCTGCTTATAGCCTAGGGCAGGCCATCTAGAGCAACAATTCATTTTTTTCAGATCCTCAGATAGAGCCTTGTGGTGCAGTGGTTAAATGCCTGTACTGCAGCTAAAACTGTGCTCATGACCCGGGGTTCAATCCCAGGTAGCCGGCTCATGGTTGACTAAGCCTCTATCCTTCCGAGTGTGGTCAGATGAGTACCCAGCCAACTTGGGGGGGGGGGCAATGTGTAGCCTGCATAATTAAATTGTAAACCGCCCAGAAAGTGCTTGAATCACTATGGGGTGGTATATAATTTATTTATTTATTTATTTGTCTCATTTCTATACCGCCCCATTTCCAATATGGAACTCTGGGCGGTGTATATAATAAAAGCAGATAAAAACAATAGATAAAAACTATAGTTCAGGATGGAATAATGGGCAGTAAGCGGATAACAGCAGCAGCCAGCAAGCAACCAAAGGGGGGGGGGGAGGTTAAGGTAGGTCGCCATATGCCTCCCTGAATAGCAAGGTTTTCAATGCCTTTCGCAAGGTGGGCAGGGACGATGCAAGGCACAGCTCACTAGGAAGATGGTTCCAAAGGGAGGGGCCCACAACAGAGAAGGCGCGGTTGCGGGTGGCTGACCTCCGTGCCTCCCTAGGAGTGGGCACCCGCAGTGAGCGCGCCTGCGACATCCGAGTGGGTCTGGCCTCAGCTGACCTCTGGGAGATACGCTCCAACAGGTATTCAGGGCCCAAGCTGTGGAGGGTTTTGAAAACCAAAACCAAGACCTTGAACCTTATCCGGAGGGCCACGGGCAACCAGTGTAAGCGGGCCAGCACTGGGGTGATGTGCTCATAGCGACGAGCACCCACCACCAGTCTGGCCGCCGCATTCTGGACCCGTTGGAGCCTCCGGGCAAGGGTCAAGGGCAACCCCACGTAGAGTGCATTACAGTAATCAATCCTCGATATCCTGCATAACAGTCCTATAAGCAGAACACTTTGTTTCATTACCATGAGGTGCCATGTGGAACTTCAAGTGACTAATATGAGAGAGTGAGAGCGATAACACCAAATGTGATAATGAGAGCGATAACCCCTGCTCCTCCTTAACACCTGAGACCTTGTGACGCTAATGGGTCTCATGACAAAAGGGATGGAAAATGGCTACTTGGGCCCAATTTGGACATTGTCACTTAGGGGTGTACTTACTTTTGTTGCAAGCAGTTTAGACATTATGACTATGTGTTGCATTATTTTGAGGGGGCAGCATATTTACATTGTTATACAAACTGTATATTCACTGTTTTACATTGCAGCCAAGTGTCATTTCTTCAGTGTTGTCACATGAAAATATATAGTAAAACACGTATGAAATGTTAGGGGTTGTACTCACTTCTATGATATATTTTAAGGTCAAAACCTGATATTTTTGTTGTATCAGAGAGAGGGCCTGTGTGATGTCATGGGGTGTGCCTTTCTGATATTAAAGTGGTGGGGCTACTGTTTGGTGTAAGCAGGCCTGACAGTTATAAAGACATATTTGTGCTGAGCCAGGGAGTTTGGGAATGGGTGAAAACTGCTGTGCGTGCTTCAAAGTTACCTCAGACACTTTCTGCTCCTACACTGAGATTTGCCCCCTGGCCTGTAGACTCAACAATTCCCTGAAACTTCGGCTGTCACGCTGACACCTGGTAAACCTAGCTACAATACAGAATAAATGTTCCTACAAGTTAGGTGCTGAAGCAGAGCTTTCTTCTCACTGCTGAATTCTTAACTGTTCACTTAAAGATGTTTTGAAGACTCCCTGATACTATCTATTTTTGATGCACAAAGGTAATTCTCTGTATGGGGGAAAACACAGAAACTGTGCTTGTGTAAGTAGCATTCAAAGGAATGGATTCTGCGGTTTTGTTCTTCATCTCAGTGCTGTGCCTAAAAGTAGCTACATGAACCTGGTTGCCAGGAGACACAGTGTGGCTGCAGAGGATGACAATTTAAACGTTTTAAAATGTCTGCTCGCTCTCACCTACAGATTCTTATAAACAGCAGTGGGATCGGATGCCTCCCTCTCTGCATGAGACATGCCAAACCAAGGGTGAAATAGGCTGTGATGCCCTTGAAGTACATTTAGAAGGATAGTAAAGAGGTTTCTGGATAAGGATTGCCACATTGTTTTGAATTTGGTTTCCGGCCTGAATATGGAACTGTATCTGCTTTGGCTAAACTGTTGACCAAGGCTGATCTGAGGGACCGTAGGATTCTGTTCTTCCAGCAGCTTCATTGGCTATCAGTATGCTTCTAGGTATAGTTCAAAGTGCTGGTTTGTGACCTATAAACTACTGTAAGGCTTAGGAATAGACAATTTGAAAGCCCTTGGTGTCCTTATGAGTTTTCTGGTCTTTGGGGGAGGCTCTTATTTGGATTCACCTCCAAGGGAGACCCATTTGGTAGAGAGGGCAGCAATTTGCCAGTTGTTGTGGCCTAAGTGATGGACTTCTCAGTTTGCTCTCCACTCCTTCCATTGCCATCGAGCCTGAAGAAGAATTCTGGAGCTTGCCCACATTTATTAACTGTTGGTTTTTTGGTTAGTTCGAACTTAGGTAGCACTAGACTATGGATTTACCCCCCCCCCCCCGCTTCACAAATTCACAAGATTTTTTTTTTTAAAGGAGTGTTTCTGTCAAAAATTTAGGAAATTGTGAACACGGCAGGATTTCTCGATTAGCGAAGTGACCAGACTATATTAATAGAAAGACACATTTCATTCTGCATTATAAATGTGCTTCTGTGCTCTCTGAAAAGTTCAGCTAGCGCCTAAAGGGAAAACCAGACATGTTTATTAAACTGACGGCTCCTTATTACTTTTATTACATGCAAAGTAATGAACTCAAATTTAATGCATTTAAATGTCACAAATGAATGTTTTAGAAAAAGCAAAACAACTACTACCTTCAGACGGATATTTTAACTGCTTTTTACACAATATCTATTTTGAAAATAATAATAATAATAATAATAATAATAATAATAATAATAATAATAATAATAATAATAATAATAATAATAATAATAATAATAATAATAATAATGAACAAGATATATACCTCATGATTTTACAAAAGTATGACACAATTGTAGCTCTCATTATGAGAGCTGGAGGAAAAGTCCATCACAGGTTACAAACCATGAGGGAGATGTATCATCTCCAAGCTTAAAACCGGGGTACCTCAAGGACCAGATGCAGGGGAGTGGTATCTATCAGGAGACGGATATCTAGTCTCATGTGCTCCCAGACGCATCTGGTGGGGCCACTGTGAGATACAGGAAGCTGGACTAGATGGGCCTTTGGCCTGATCCAGCATGGCTCTTCTTATGTTCTTATGTTCTTATGGGAGATGGGCACAAAGCGCTTTGCAGTGTGCCGGTGATGTCAAGAGCTGGGGCTGTGCTTCCGAGACAGTCTGAACAAGAAGCAGGACAGGGTAGACCGTGCACAGGTGACCACTGGCTGGGGGCCTGAGAGTACAGTCCCAGCGCCTGATGTGACTGGTGCGCTGCTGGTGAAGGAGGTTCCTGGTGTGGCCCTGTGGTCGGTGACTAGTCCTCTGGCTGGTGTGGGAGGGGGCGGAGAAATAGAAGCATGGCACCTGTACGGCCATGCTCCGAATTTGCCACGAAGCATGACGAAGCCCTTTGTGCCGATCTCTAATTATGAGGTTCCACTCATTTCCCTCTGCTGGTGCAGTGGAGTGTTGACTCTGACGGCGATTCAAAAATGTTTTTGAATGTATCACAGAGCAGCAATTTTTATTGGCTTTTATTTTATGAATTATATGTTTATATTCAAGGTCAGTACCTGTTGTAGTTTTACCACTGAGGAGCACATTATGAATGATATGGATCTACACAAACTGCATGTGTTAAAGGGCCTTTTCACACGACCCCTAAGATCCGCTGGCCACTTAAATTCAGACCAGAGATCTTGGGGGTTCGTTGCTCTTCCTGCATCCCCACCCCTCCGCACTTCCTTGATCCTGTCTGCGTGAGGGGAGGGAGAAAAAAGGGGACAAAAGAATGCAGGCTCACCTCCGTTTGCTGGTCCAAGCCTCCCCGCCCCGTCGTCGTCCTGATTCCTTCTCTTAAAGGGGAGGGAGGCAAAAAACAAACAAACAAACAAACAGAAGCGAGGAGAGCGGGGCACTCACTCCTTTACATCTGGATCTGGGATTTATCACCCTCCAAGAGCAGGTACCTGAAAAGTGCGCTGGGACGCGCTTAGGTGGTCGCACTTAATTTTCTGTAAACTCCGGAGCTGGTGGGGAAACAATTTTAAGCTCCGGAGCTGGGAGCCATTTACGGCGGAGTTTAGGGGTCATGTACAAATACCTAAACTGAAGGAACAAACATGTTATAGGTCTAGCTGGCTTACTGGGACATGCAGCCTCCCAATCCCCAAAGAAATGACACAACACACTCCATTTTTTGAAAGGTGGATGTAGTGATGGGAACATCTTTATTAGCAGCAACAGAAATAGTTTTGGTGCATATGACACTAGGTTCAAACACTGGGCAACCCAACTGCCATAGGATGTATGCCCCCAAGTCCCGTGGTGAGCAAGCCAGAAAATGGCAGGCAATATGGGTATATCCCATGTGCAGGATCACTGAGTGGACCCTCTACCATTTGCTGCAAAGACCCTTTCCCTGACCTGGCCACATTCTTGGTGGTGTTTTATCACATGATCCCCTATGGGATAGAGACCCTCCTATCCTGTCTCCCAGATTGATTCTGTCCTATGTGCATAACCACAATACTCCAAGTATATACATTGGTGATTACAGAAGAATGCTATAACATGCACAGAAATGTCCTCAAAAGTACTGCCACACACTTCCCCCCTTGCCACCTTCCATTTAATTGGTGCAGACCAAGCAAGTAAATTCCATCAACATGTGAGGAATGGTAGGCGAAGAAGTCCAAAGTAGAACTGAGCTGGAGAGCACTGAGGAGTTTAATTTATCCTATACAGATGGACCAGACTGAAATTTTCCTCCAGTCATGAAAGCTGCCAGAAGTCCCCAGCAGCCAAAGAAAAGTTCTTGGTGTCCAAAGAGAACTCAGAGAGTTAACCTCTATGCTCCAAACTATGTCCCCACTTAACTGACAGACATGTACATGTTCCTGGGAGCTCCGGGGCTCTTTACCACATATAAAGAGATATGCATTTGCCTGCCACAACATATGGGGATGGCTGATCTTTCAGCCAGCTGTGGCTGATGGTTGCTTTTCATAAATCCTGCACTCCCCTCTACCTCTTCAGATATATCAGTCTCTTACTATTTACATGCAAAAGCTTGCATTTCATTGAAGTACAAAACAAGCTGTTAAAGATTCATACTTTCTTGTTCCTGCACGATTAGATATATATATATATATATAATCTTTCATTCTTGATATCCCCGATGATCGTATGCCATGTGTCTTTCATTACTGGATCCGCCCCCCCCCCCCCGCGTCCACCTCCAGTGCAATTACACAATGATAATTTTGTTTGCCGAGTTCATTTAGCAGAAGCCAAATTTAGCAGTGTCATTCTGTCTGCACATCTTGTTCTTCCCCAAGAGAGATCCCAGTGATGTAAAAGAGAACTTTGTCTAGTGGGTTAGATTAGCAACAGAATGACTTGTGTAGTTTCATTCCTTGAAATTACTAGTCATTGGATTCCTAATCATGGTTCCAAAGCTCAGATGTTTCACAACAGAACTTGGAAAAGTTACTTGTCCAAACTACAACTTCCAGGATTCCCCAGTGGTCTCCCTGGCTGGGGAATTTGGGGAGTTCTAAAACCACAAACACCCCCCCCCCCGGCCCCAACTGCTGCTCCATAGTCCAGTTTCATACCACATTTATTCTGTTGTGTCAATGTTTCTTTAAAACACTTAACAAGACTATATTGCTGCAGTTTTGAGAAGAAATATGCATGAATGGAAAGTGTACAAAGACTGGTAAGTGGAAAGGAGATGTGAAGAATCTATGAAGGTTAGAAAAGAACAAAGAGAGACCATCAGTGTTTGATATGTCATTGTAATTGTTTTAGATCACAAGGCCATGTTCTAAAAACTAGCTCTGAATAGCTCTGGAAATATTGTTAAAAGGGGGGAAAGGGAGAGGTAGAAAGAAGATCATTCTAGCATTTTTATGCCAGACCTATAATAACATCAAAAGACACTGTTCTTTCTAGAGATATCAATCTAGTTATGACTCTACCTGCTAA
The DNA here is from genome assembly GCA_023846285.1 of Phrynocephalus versicolor. Classification (NCBI taxonomy): domain Eukaryota; kingdom Metazoa; phylum Chordata; class Lepidosauria; order Squamata; family Agamidae; genus Phrynocephalus; species Phrynocephalus versicolor. The sequence goes on from JAHTLZ010000010.1 coordinate 47,516,086, forward strand.
ACAGGCAAGTTAGTGACTGCTAGCTCATGAAAAACATGGTGAAGTCAAAGTAAAAAGGATGAGCAGAAAACATCCCTTTAAAATTGTCCTTAATTGGGCTTACATTTTTTTTAAAAAAAACATAATTTAAGACCGTTCCATTTAACTACAATTCCCAAAAGGAACTAGTTTTCTCATCTGTAGACGATACTGAATTAGATCAAGCAACATTGTTATGCCAATATACCTCACATATCTTTCTTTCTAGTCTGCAGTGTGGCTTGGAGTATGCAAAGTGATTTCTAAGATGGTAGAGGAAAACAGTCACTTTAGAGATAGACTGATGTCCTGCAGTCAACTCTCATGTGAAGGTAGGTAGCAAGATAGCTTATGGTGCTCATGGTTCCAGTATGGCTGGAATGTAAAGCTCTGGTAATCAATAGGCATGCTTCCTACAAAAAAAAAAAAAAAATTCATACGTAGGATCTTGCGCTGCAGTTTTGGTGAACACCATTAGTCCTTGGCTTCCTTAAGATCTGCAGATTGTTTGCAATTCAGTGTACATTAGTTGTGCTTGAATATAATTGATATTAAAATGACAATGTTGACATTGCCAATCATTCCCCATTGATTTTAATGGCAGTTAAAGTAGAAATAACTTCATTTGGATTGGGTGCTAATTTGCTTGTTCCGTGGTGGCTTCCTATGAAAAATTTCTGCACTGCTATTGAGGAATACTGTGTTATGGATTTCATGTGGAAGGAAGAGTTCAGAGTGAAATTTTGGGACCAGATATTACCAGGTGTCTAGAGCAAAACGTAGATTCCAATTACCTTTCATTAGAAGCTAAAATCCACTGGTGTTCCGGAGACATGTTTCCTGAAAACCTTCACGGCTGAGCCATTATTCTTGCAAACAAAGCACGTGTTTACATTTTCATGACCAATCACACAACAAAGTAAACAACTTTGCAAAGTCTGGGAGATATGAAAAGTTCCTTTGGTAACTATAAGACAGACTTAGAAGTTAAGACATTCTCTTCCAATGGTATGTTTGCAAAATATTGCTTAGTCTCAGTAACTTCAGACTATCCAGGGACACTTTTTTTTAGCCCCAAAGGTCTATTTCTCATGTGAGGAAAATTGGAACAACTCAAATCTAGTCTGCTTCTGGTTTCACTAGAGGTGGATGAGGAGACAGAGAGAGAGAGAGAGAGAGAGAGAGAGAGGAGAGAGAGAGAGAAATTTAATGTGATTATATTCATTTAGGGCAGGCATGCCCAAATGTTGGCCCTCCAGATGTTTTGGACAGCAACTCCCACAGTCCTTCACCCTTAGCAATCTAAGTTTAGAATTCTGGGAGTTGTGGTCCAAAACATCAGGAGGGCCGAAGTTTGGACATGCCTGATTTAGGGGGAGACTGGGAAGAAGCCTGTTGATCCTGTCTTCTCCCTGGTAGGATTGTTGCCCATCACTATTGTCCTTAATTATGCATGGTGTTAAACCATACAGGGGGCCTACACAAGCTGAAAAATGTCCTAGTGTGTGGAGCCAGTGGGACTGTCCCCACTTCTTTGCAGGGTTTTAAGGGGCAGGGGCAGGGATAATTATAGAAGAGGGCTAAATGCCATCCTCAAAAACTGTGTTTCAGTATCAGCCAATACATATTACCCACTGTTCTATATTTATAGCATTCTGTGCCTAGAGATTTGAAAGCAATAAAATAACTGATTTTGTGCCTTGACGTAGAGTGGCCAGGGTCTATCTTAAAATCACCACATTTCAGTTTTAAATAGACATTGCAGCAACACCTCTCCTTTTCAACTAAGCCCTCTGACAAGCACGCATGTCAATGTATTTTTTTTAAAAAATCAGCCTGGTTTTGGTAATAAAGAGATGTAGATGGGTTTCAAATGTATATATGTCTTGATTCAAAATGCCCAGAAGTCAGTTGCTGATCTTAATAGTTTTCAGTTGTCTGAGTAAAGCCCTGGTGAATCAGACCAAAATACAATGTCTCTTCTAACATTCGGTTTCCCATGGTAGCCTAACAGGCTCCAAAAAACCTACCAGCTGGCCTTGGAAGCAATGGCCATCTGTTAATTGTTGCTTCTCAGTATCTGGCCTTCAATGGCCGAAATTAGAGATCAACTTCAGTCGCTTTGTGCTGGTTCATCCTAGGTCGTCAGCCCGGGGCCTTAGGTGCCTGTGCATTCCCTTCTTCCACTACCACCTCCAGCCAGCTCCCTAACACACAAGATGGCAGACACTACTTGTTCCCTCCTCTTCCCACAATCTGCCAGTTCTGACAAGAGCATGGACTTCCCTCCTCTGCCTCCTCCAGCAGCTGGCGTCTCAAAGGCTGAGCAGCAGGGATCCTTGCCCTGGGGCGCAGTGACAACAACTTAGGATGATCCAGCACTAAGTGATTTGTGCCCACCTTGAACTGAAA